>CM020247.1:27433655-28038783 GCA_009819775.1 Phoenicopterus ruber ruber
AATGAAAATTATAAAAAGAAGGGTTTTCAAAAAGCCTGAGTAGTAATCTGTGTCCTTTCTCACATGGTTCCCTTAGAAACCAAATAAGATCAATGGGAGTCACTGTTGGTAAATCCTGCCTTGATGCATTTGTCTCGCTGCTTTATGAGTAATTATTATTCCTGTTTTCTCCTTAGGGCTCTTCCTGCAATGATGCAGTGGGTCCAAACTCAGAAACCGGGAGAAAGTGGTGTGAATATTATCACTGCAGATTTTGTAGAACTTGGTGACTTTATCAGCACAGTCATAAAGCTCAACTATGCCCTGGACGAAGGTGAAGATGACACTACTTGATAGTACTGTAATATGTTTGTTGTTGCGTTATTTAGAATGAAGAAAAAAAAGATTGCATTTTAAAAGAATTATCTTGTAAAACACTGATCTTCCTATAACATGCTGAGGTGTTTAGGGCTTTAGTGGGTGGGCATAGTGTAGGTGACCCATTTTACGACAGGTTAGAGCTGATTGTAACAGCAGTACAGTAATTGAAACAGCAGTGCTGTAAAGGTCAATGAAGGGACACAGTAAGGTAAACAAGAGTAACCAGAAGCAGTCAGAACCAGAAAGAAGTTTGTTGTTACACTAAAGAATTTCTTTGTTGTGTTTAATTGTACCAATCAAGAAATGTTTGCCCTTCGCGTGGACAGAAGAGAATTACCAATCACAAAGCTGTAACTATGCATGCCAGTCGCGTGAACAGGTGTTAGAGCGCGTGTAGTAGATAAGGAAGCTTTATAAACCCCTGTAAGTGCGCATTAAAGCGTCTCCGCTTTCCAACTATTCCGGAGTCCGTGCCTTCATTCCCTCAGCATAGGGGAAATGTTTTAATCAGTTATGGTCATTTTTTACATTT
This sequence comes from Phoenicopterus ruber ruber, assembly GCA_009819775.1. Classification (NCBI taxonomy): domain Eukaryota; kingdom Metazoa; phylum Chordata; class Aves; order Phoenicopteriformes; family Phoenicopteridae; genus Phoenicopterus; species Phoenicopterus ruber. The sequence goes on from CM020247.1 coordinate 27,434,548, forward strand.
GTGTTTCATGTTAAGAGCAAAACTAAACATGTTTACAGTGTTTGATAAAAGAAGGCCATTTACATGTTTTCCATGAGGTACCAAATGCAATTCACGTGTCTTCTGTGGTTATGAACAGTTCATACTTGGCACAGAAGATATGTGAATTGCATTTGGTGCCCTCTGCCTGCTCGCAGCAGGATTCATGACTGTGTGTGCATTACAACGGGAGACTAAGGACAGTGTATCTGGCCTGAAAATTTTAAGCCGCTACGCTTCATCTGTTAGGTGGTTTAACTGATCGTATTTATCAGTGAGCTACAGGTTTAAATGCCTTTGTGAAGTAAATCCAAAGTCATGCCTCCAACAAACGCATAATCAGTGGACAGTAAACATGATGTATTACGTAGCTTGCACAGAACACAGACTAAATCCTGCTTGCTTTTCATTCTCAAAATGGGGTTTTCCAATGTCTCTGCCTGAGGTCAAGCCAGCAGATATGTGGTGCTGGCCTAACTGTACTAGGAGCTGCCAGTGCATATTTTCTGTGGTTCTAGCAGGAACAAAGTTAGGCCAGCTTGGAGCACCACTCCCTCCCAGGATTAATCTTATGTAAGAGCCTGATCCAATGTCCAGTGAATTTAATAGGAAAATTTCCTGTGTTTAGCATGGATTGGGCATAGGATCAGTAAATTGTGTGTACTGTAAGGTGGACAGGATTTTGTCCCATAGTGGAAACGTGCTTTCTGCAGGATTAAAACTGTACTTAAAAAAATATAGGTGCAGTCTAAGCGTCTCTTTAAGGCAGCTACGAACACAACACTTCGCTGCTGATTACAAAAAAATCAGTGCCAGTTTCATCAGTGAAAAATTGCTGTACTAAAGAGTGTAGTAGTTCAATATTTAGCTAATAACAATACCCTATAGTCCTTAAATTGTTTGTGGGATATAATACTGCATAACAAAAGGTTGGAAGTCTACTGAATGGCACTGTTCTAGCAGCAGAATCTCTGATCATCCTACTTTTAATGAAACACATAAAACTCAAATATATGGAAAATTTAGTGAGTTATAAAATGAGAGTATTGCCACTGTATGACACCTATCTGGATACAATGCAATCAGTCATATATCTGGATACATCAATGCACAGGCATGCAACTTTGTAAAGCAAAACATTTCATTTGTGCAAAACAATAGATACTATAATGTCTTACAAGGAAAATGTTCTTTGAAATATTGCAGGGCTTTATGGGATAAGACTAAGGTCAAGTTTCCATTGATATTACTAGAACTTTTGGTTGAGTGAGAAGAGAGAATGGCATCATACAGTCCTTTGCTATTTTCTGTCAGATGATAAGGAATACCATCTACCATCAGAGTTTAGAAAAACAAAAATGATCTCATTGAACAGATGGGTTACAGGGGGGTTGTAGGGTTTTTGTTGTTGTTTTTAGTTTATGAAGAAGTGGAATAAAATGAACACTTGCTGCTATTTTGTACTGAGAGGGTGCCTTGGAAAAAGTGTGTGTGTGTGTGTGTGTACTACAAAGAAACATTTAAGTGTATGTGTACTATAAAGACACATTTAAATGTATGTATATGATACAAAGACATCCATGCACACTTGCATAATGATATTCTGGTTTCTGGACAGGAGTATTATAAATTTGGTTGAAGAAAACTGCAGGTGTTGTTACAAAGTTATAATGCTTCCTTCAGTAGCAGTTTTTTCTGTATAGGTTAGGACTGTAAGATTCATCCTCAGTGAAATCTGTGATCTAAGCCAGTTAGTTAGGTTTTTTTACAGCATTAAAACTTGACCCAAACTTCCCCAAAAATTTACCAAGAGTCACAGCCCATCTTTGCATTGAACAAGGGGTAGGACTCAAGTCCTTTCACCCATGGCTAAGCAAGATATGGGGTGGGTTGATGCACTTTGTTTCCACTTTCCACAGGCTCTCCAAGCAAAATGAATGTAACGGACACATAAAATGAAACATGAGCATATGTTTGCTTGAACTCTGTGCAAATTGAAAACTTGTCTATTTTGCATAGTTTGTGAAGGAGTACCTTTTCTTTTAAGTGGGGCCTCCCATATAGAAACATGAAAATGTTTGCTTATTTATTGGAGATGTGGTGTGAAATGCTCTTTTCATTCTTCCATTTAGATGGATTTGTTTGTTTCCAGATTCTTCTGTCATCCTTCAGCTACTTAAGTATAGTTGAAACATTTAAACTATACTTTTAATATAGTAAAATAATCTGAATCTTTGGGTGTAGCAAAAACAAGGTTTCTTTTTTGGATTCTGATTGAAATTCTGTTGAATCTGAGAGCACCAACACCGAGTTCCTCCTGAGTCCCCCTGCTCAAACACACACCAGACACACCAAGCTTTTTGCTTACACAAAGGTGTACTCAAAGCAAATGTTCTGCTGTATTTAAGAAAAGGGGTGGGGGTGGGGGGGGTGTGCATGCCTGTATATATGAATAAATATAGAGCTAGATCATATCTTGAGCTTATTAGCATTGTTATGAAATGTTCATTTAGCATCAGTTTTATTCTAATTGTCATTTGGGTACTGGAAAATAAATGCAAAGCAAAAAGAAAATCCTCTGACAAGAAGGATAATAGACAAATCATATAGTTTCTCCATTAATGGGGGGGAAATCTTAGCAAAATTTTAAATTTTGATTAGAAAAATTATGTTTTCATTTAGCTGTCGATCTCCTTTCTGTTGGAGAAGCATAGCACTTTATGGTAGGGGACAGGTAAACAAACTTGCCTTAATTACTAAAACAAAAAAGTGTGTGTGGGGGCATACTATCCACACTTTTCTGGCGATTTCATTTGTGAGGCCCCAAAACTGTAATCAAACTGTCCTGATAGGGATGCACTCCCTGTTGATATTGTTTGGGGGATCTCACCAGAAAAGAACAAGCCGGAAAGGATTATGCAGCACAACTTTCAAGAGCCCAGTTTTGCCACCCATATGCAGCTAAAACTCTCTTTGATTTCAACCAGAAATGTGTTTGTGGAGTTGGGTCAGATGAGTTGTTCTGACCTGATTTGTTTGGGAGGTTTCTACACATGTATTATGAGGAATCTAGCATGGGAAATTAGATGACTGTAATCAGCCCATCAGAAGAAAAATACCTGTCTACGCTATTGATCTTCATAAGCATCTGTTTACTCAAACTGTCATGTCATTCTTTGTCAAAACATTTTTTTCTCTTCCCATGCTCATTTTCCCCATCACTATGTTCATTGTGTACACATCAAGTAGTATTGCTTTCTGACATTTTCATGTGATTACTTGATTCTTTCTTTCAGTCATACTTGAAAAATTGCAACTGCATTGCACAACACAAGTCGAAAGGCAGTGTCTCAGCTGGTGTAAACCTACCTGGCTCCATTTTTCAGTTTACGCAAGCTGAGAATCTCTTTCAATACCAATCCAACCTGCAGCGATTTGAACCAAATAGCAGCTGGTTCCAGGGGTCTGATTCCTGCCTTGTATGGAGAGGGGCAAGATCAGAATCAGACCACAGGAGCCTAGTTTTAAAATCAGTGGGTTATTTACATTCATTTGCTGTTGGTTACATTACTGGTTTTGTAGGTTCTGCCATTTCAAGCCATTCTTTTAAACATACACATGTGTATATATATGCATATGTGTGTGAGAGGGAATGTATGATCCTGTATGCTGGGCTAAGTCTTTCTGTCATACTGATACAAATCTAGACCATTTCTACTAATTTCAAAGCAGTTACTCAAGTTTTACCCTGGGATGAAAGGGAGCAGATAGTCAGTGCGTAGCAAGTATATGCTGTGTTGCAAAGGAAATTTAAAATTGTGGAGGTTAACTCCACAATATCAAAAAACTGGAATGCCCTGAAAACACAGCTCCAATGCTGTTTATCCTGAATATAGTATATGGAGCACTAGGTATTAGCAACTGAGTAGACTATTTGGTGATTTCAACAGTTCAGTTAACGCCATTTTAAACTTCTAAACTCCTTTTCAGTGAAGTAAAAGCTAATAGTGTATGATGTATTTGCCATATCTCACTGGTAGCTTCTGTGTTACATACAGTCAACATTGTTCTGAATTGTATATGTTTACCCAATGATAAGGTTAAAATATGCGGTATAGTATGTGCAATGTATTGATTACAAGTATGTTGGAGTTCAGTGATCTATTTAGTTTTTACTGTGCTGCTGTTTTGTAGGTATGTGTGTGTATGGGAGTATGGATTGTTTACAATGTACGAGGAAATAATAATTAATCCTAAAGGAAAAGGGTAGTTATGTAACCTGCCTTAATGCATTTGCATAATCTTGTTTGAATCCTGTAATTATCAGTTCTGATTTCAAACATTACCGAGGATTGTCCATAGGGCTGACTCCCTCACTTTTCGGCACTAAGGAGTTAAACTTGAAGTTACTTGGAGCTCACTTACATATTGGTAAATAAAGAACAGCATGTTTGCCTGATCGACTACCTTGATTGTACAAGGTGGCAAAGACGTGGTTTCCAGTGTGATACGGATCAAATCACTTCTGTGCACACACAGCTCCTGCTGATGTCAGCAGGAATTGTGTTCATGTTATTGAATGGCCTAAAATTCCTCTTCTGGGATACAATCATGATACAAAGGTGGTGATACCCTGGCTTTGGGGAAGTGCCTGGATGCTATGCAATACTGCTCATGTCCTGTGCTGGAACGTAGCTGTAAATTCGCAGGAAGAGCTTTGAACTCTGCTCCAGTCCAGGGTGGACTGTAAAAATCCTTATGTTAAAATGATAAATGTCAGAGGCTGAGCAGCCTGGCCTGGCCTGCCTGCATACAGCATTCTGCTTTCAGGAGCTGTGGCAGCTTTAATTAAAAAAGCAATAATAATTTCCCAGTGGCTGGCAGGACCTAGTGCTCTAGTTTGGAATCTCTGCATTGCCCACAGGTACGATCCCTCTACCATTCCCACAGACAAGTCTAGCTCTCCCTTCATGGTTTCTGTCTGAGATGCCTCTGCCTGATGCCAAGGGTAATTCTGAAAGACGTACTGAACACAGAGTCCACCTCATGCCTGGCCCATTGAGCAGGAGTAGGCAGAGTGCACCTGGCCTACAGTACGTTTGGTGTGAGGTCAGCTTCAGTCAGACCCACCTGAACAGTGATTGAGGGCAGGCAAAAGTCTGATTTCAGACCCTCTTCTGTTATCTTTGTCTACTTAAAATGCAACATCTTCCCACTCTTCTCCTTTGCCTCTACTCAGTGCTTCTTATCTCAGCTTCTGCATGCTCATCCCTTTAACTGCCAGCTGTGAGCAACACTGCTCAAAGTGAGTATTATAGATTTGTCATCCTCAGTACACCATCACAATCCACAAGTTCTTATAAGATGTTGAGTACAAGGCTAAAAGATGGCGGTGTCCCACATCTGATGTCCTGGGATGGTTTATCTTCACACTCCAAGTTATGTACACATGTCCTCTTAGATGAGCCTCACCTTGACTGATGAGAATTAAGTTTTAAACTTTCTCCCTCCAAATTAAAAACAGATTAGATGATACACCAATGAGTATCTCCTAAAATGGAGATACACTTAGGCTTTTTTTTCTGCAGTGAGATGACGTGTACTAGTCTCTTCCCTCAGCTCTTGGTCCTACAAAAGTCAATTTGATCAGCAGAGATTCCTAGAGTAGCAGAAATGCTTGACACTAGCAAATCAGTTTTACTGTGAAGCTGGGATCCTTAAAGCGGAATCCTGGGCTTTATATGTAATTATTATTATTGAAAAAAAAAGAAGTGGTTAAAAATACAACTTAAAAAAAAAAAAGAAATAGCTGGGCTTGTCAGGACAGATCTTAAGTTTTTGATTGCATCAATCATGAGTAGCTTTAGGATCATGCAGGGTGATGATTAGTATGTTATTGCCACACTGCCTCCTGACACTGTTCAGGGTCTCTGTACAGAAGCTTTATTATTCCCAATGAGCATTAATGCATTTGAATGACTTTTCTCTGTTTCAGTGGGAAGGACAATTGTTTAACACTGAGGACATGGAGCTCCCTGTGTGTTGTGCCCACAAAGGTTCACAGAGCTGCACCTTCTCTTTTTAGGATCTATTCAATGGTACTTTAATAAATGTTGTGTAAAAAAATGCCTACAGTTCTGTATAGCAAATGTGAATTTTTATGACAAGAATGTGTATTTAATGTAAAAAACCAAAAAATAATAATAATATAAAATCCAGTTTCTTTGTATCCAGTGAAACATCTAATAAAGCTCTGGTACCTGTATTCTTGGTTTATGGCTTCATTGCTGCATTCAAGACATTACATGTCGGAGGCTTCTTAAAAACAATTTTGCAGTATGGGATGGAGTTGGATGTTAGACCCGGTCTGTGCTATTACGTTAGAGGTGTACATGGACTGCCCCATGAGGGCATCACAGTGGGAGTACCGTTTCCATGTGGTTACTGTGGGACCCTTGAATACCACAAAGCGCTGTGATGTGTTCATGCTGCCAGGAACGCAGCAGGCTCTCGGGTATCTCTTCTTGGTACCAGCTCCAATTTGCCTCAAGCACCAAAGCATATGACCCAGCTCTGTAGCCTGCTGCTGACTCTTGCTGTTGGCGGTATCTTGTAAGAAGGAGTGAGATGGAAAGCAGGAACTAGACCTCCGAAGTGTTAGTCTCTCCCACTGCTTCCCTGGGCCCTCTTGGCATTGCTGCCTGGCAGCTCATGTAGGCACGGTGACACAAACTCAGCTTACCTACAGGTGCTGGTGGAGCAGACTAGCCACTGCCTCAAGTCTGGCTCCAGGACGTGCCAGCCAGCGGGTGAGTTCCCTCCATCATCTCCCTGGTGCCTTCTGTGGGGTTTGGGGACTGGCTCCTTGGAGGGGGACACAGACAAGCCCTGCACCAAGAGCTCTCCGCACCCAGGAGCATAGCCAGCAAGGGCTTTGCAGCATCCTGCTAAGGTGAAGCATGGCATGTTAGAAGCTAAAGCCTTTCTGCATGGCAACAGCTTGGAGTTTAAGGCTCGTATTACTTTGTATTCCTAGTGAGGCCAGAAGTGTTACTTCTTTTCCAGGACAGACCTCTTTTGCTCACCTCTTGTACTGAGTCACAGGCAAACCCAGCTCAAGTGCTCTGCTCCAGCACTCTTCATGCCCTCTCTCTCGGCCCGTTTTGAAGTTAAGGAGCCAGGCGTAGGCTGCCAGGGTTGCAGAAGAAGATGCAATGAAAGATGAGCAATGCCAAGGAGGTCTCTCTGTCAGTGTCTCCCTGCAGAAACCCACGAATTAAATTTGCCTGCTGCTTAAAATGTCTCCTCTCCTCTTCCTACCCCACAGGTACTGTCTTACAAATGGGAGCGTATGGGTTGCTCTGTACACAGAATGAATTTTCCTCATTGCAAAAGTGGTTCTCTCTCTCTAAACTACTCCAATAAAAGAATCAGCAGGCCAACTTTATCCTGCTGTTGAAATAGCTAATTTACTCCAAATATGGGATGCCTCTGTCTTGGTTGATATAGTGGTCTGATGATACGTGAGAACACAGCCAGCTGAGATGCTGATGCCTTTAAGAAAGCATGTGTAACACTAGGTGAAACAGGTATTTAGTAAATGGTTCTGATTCCAGAAAGTAATTGTGTATTAAGCCACTGGATTTGGGTGGGGGGAAAAAAAAAAAAGAAAAATGTTTTACCCTTATATGTTTTTAATTTGATAAGAGTTCTATTAAAATGCAATTTTTCTCTCAGAAGGTCAATTTTAAATAGATTTTACGGAAATAAGCTGTTTGTGGGCATAGGCACAGTGTAAGTGATAAATAGGACTTTCACATTTTTGGCCTATTTTCTCGCTCCTTAGTGCCCCAGCTGCAGTTTCTGACATTATTCATTTATTTTTGGTTTTCTCCCAGCAAGTGGGAAATTTCCAAGGAAAAAATAATTGCAATGTAAGTGTATTGATTGAAATCAAAGTAACTTAAATAACTGGTCTTAATCAGGTTTAAATCTTCAAGTACAAAACACTGATTTAGATAATGAATTTTAGTCTTACATGACAGGTTAATCCTTACAGATAACCATTAAGACCTGGTTAGCACATTAGACTTGGTATGTCTATGGGGTAAACTAGTTGCTATTTTAACATACATTCACGTGGATTGTTATTTCACCTTTTATTTTGTGAGGAAACAGCAAATGGCATTTCTTATTTATTAAATGATTAATTTTTTCAGTCTTTTTTCATGCTGTCTCCTGAAGATGATTAGAGAGAATCAACACATATAAAATCAGCACTATGGCTAATCGAAAAAAGTATTGTAAATAAAATGGGGCTAAATATGCTGGATCCCAAAGAAAATCTATATCAACACTGAAATCTATAGAAAGCCATTTACTAAATGAAAAAAAAGATTTACCTAGAGTTAAGGATTTGAGTCGGATTTTTTTTTTTATAATTATCAAGTTGTCTTACATTTTTAGGAACAAAAGGCCCCAAAAACATACATATACTTTGTGTTGACAGATGAGAAGAAAGGGGAAGTGTTCCTGGCTTTTAAGTCAATTTTTCAGCTTTGAAAAAGCTAATTATTGAATTAAACTAAAGAGAGGAAAGAACAGAGGAAAGTTTATTGATTTCTTCTGCAGAGATCCCACATGTCAAAAAAAAAAGTCAGGGCTTCATCACTTCAGGAAGCTTTATTCCCCAGTGCTTAGAGCACTGGGGAAGTGTGATATAATCAAGCTGCCAGGCCTCCCCATATTTATATTCCATAGAATCATAGAATTCTTCTGGTTGGAAGAGACCTCCAAGATCATTGGGTCCAACCATTAACCTAGCACTACCAAGTCCACCACTAAATCATATCCCTTAGGGCCTCATCTAAATGTCTTTTGAATACCTCCAGGGACGGGGACTCCACCACCTCCCTGGGCAGCCTGTTCCAATGCCCAACAACCCTTTCGGTGAAGAAATTTTTATGAATATCCAATCTAAACCTCCCCCGGCACAACTTGAAGCCATTTCCTCTTGTCCTGTCATCTGTTACTAGGGAGAAGAGACGGACCTCCATCTCTCTACAGCCTCCTTTCAGGTAGTTGTAGAGAACAATAAGGTCTCCCCTCAGCCTCCTTTTCTCCAGGCTAAACATCCCTAGTTCCCTCAGCTGCTCCTCATAGGACTTGTGTTCTAGACCCTTCACCAGCTTTGTTGCCCTTCTCTGGACACACTCCAGCACCTCAATGTCTTTCTTGTAGTGAGGGGCCCAAAACTGAACACAGTACTCGAGGTACGGCCTCACCGGGGCCGAGTACAGGGGGACAATCACCTCCCTAGTCCTGCTGGCCACACTATTTCTGATACAGGCCAGGATGCCTTTGGCCTTCTTGGCCACCTGGGCACACTGCTGGCTCATATTCAGCCGGCTGTTGACCAGCACCCCCAGGTACTTTTCTGCCAGGCAGCTTTCCAGCCACTCCTCCCCAAGCCCGTAGCGTTGCCTGGGGTTGTTGTGTCCCAAGTGCAGGACCCGGCACTTGGCCTTGTTGAATCTCATACAATTGGCCTCAGCCCATCAATCCAGCCTGTCCACATCCCTCTGTAGCGCCTGCCTACCCTCCAGCAGATCAACACTCCCGCCCAATTAGGTATCATCTGCAAACTTCCTGAGGGTGCACTCGATCCCCTCGTCCAGATCATTGATAAAGATATTGAACAGAATTGGCCCCAGTACTGAGCCCTGGGGAACACCACTTGTGACCAGCCACCAACTGGATTTAACTCCATTCACCACAACTCTTTGGGCCTGGCCATCCAGCCAGTTTCCTACCCAGCGCAGAGTATGCCCATCCAAGCCATGAGTAGCCAGTTTCTCCAGGAGGATGCTGTGGGAGACGGTGTCAAAGGCTTTACTAAAGTCCAGGTACATAACGTCCACAGCCTTTCCCTCATCCACTAAGCAGGTCACCATGTCGTAGAAGGAGATCAGGTTGGTCAGGCAGGACCTGCCTTTCATAAACCCATGCTGACTGGGCCCAATCGCCCGGTTGTCCCGTACGTGCCACATGATGGCACTCAGGATGATCTGCTCCATAACCTTCCCGGGCACCGAGGTCAGGCTGACAGGCCTGTAGTTCCCTGGATCCTCCTTCTGGCCCTTCTTGTAGATGGGCATCACATTTGCCAGCCTCCAGTCAACTGGGACCTCCCCGGTTAGCCAGGACTGCTGATAAATGATGGAGAGTGGCTTGGTGAGCACTTCTGCCAGCTCTTTCAGCACCCTTGGATGGATCCCATCTGGCCCCATAGACTTGTGTGTGTCTAGGTGGTGTAGCAGGTCACTGACCATTTCCCCTTGGATTATGGGGGCTTCATTCTGCTCCCCATCCCCATCTTCCTGCTCAGGGGGCTGGGTGCCCAGAGAGCAGCTTGCCTTGCTGTTAAAGACTGAGGCAAAGAAGGCATTTAGCACCTCAGCCTTTTCCTCATCCCTTGATGCTATGTTTCCCCCCGCATCCAATAGAGGAGGGAGATTCTCCTTAGCCCCCTTTTTATCGCTAATGTATTTGTAGAAACACTTTTTGTTGTCTTTTACGGCACTAGAGAGATTAAGTTCTAGTTGGGCTTTGGCCCTTCTAATTTTCTCCCTGCATAACCTCACAACATCCTTGCAGTCCTCCTGAGTTGCCTGCCCCTTCCTCCAAAGGTTGTAGACTCTCCTTTTTTTCCTAAGTTCCAGCCGGAGCTCTCTGCTCAACCAGGCCGGTCTTCGTCCCTGCCGGCTCATCTTTTGGTTCATGGGGACGGCCTGCTCCTGCGCCTTTAAGATTTCCCTTTTGAAGAATGTCCAGCCTTCCTGGACTCCTTTGCCCTTCAGGACTGCCTCCCAGTCAGCCATCGTCCTTCATACCAGAGAGGCTTTGACCGCTTGGCTTGCTTGATTGCAGCGCATGTTTCACACTCATGGATAACCTGTGCGATAGTGTCTATGGTCAAGTCCACACCGCGATCACAAGCCCATCTATATGTTGCATCCCTTTCCTGATGGCCTGAGGTGTCATGGGCCCACTGAGCTAGGAATAATTCACCTTTCTGTTGCCAGTCCAGATCCACCTGAGCCACTTCAATCCTCGCAGCCTGATCCACCTGCTGGTTGTTTTGATGTTCCTCAGTGGCCCATCTCTTAGGTACATGGGCATCTACGTGGCATACTTTTACAACAAGGTTCTCTACCCGGGCAGCAATATCAATTTGGCAGCCCTGATGGATTTGCCTCTGCGCTGCCAGTTGCTCTGCTTCCATTGCTGTAACCACCCCCACAGAGCATTTGCCACCATCCGTGAGTCAGTACAGAGGTAGAGCACTGGCCACTTTTCTCGCTCAGCAGTGTCTAAAGCGAGGTAGATGCCTTTCACCTCTGCAAACTGACTCGATTCACCTTGTCCTTCAACAGCTTCCGCAACTTGTTGTGTAGGACTCCACACAGCAGCTTTCCATCTTCGATGTTTTCCTACAATACGACAGGACCCATCAGGGAACAGGGCATATCGCTTTTCATCTTCTGGCAGTTTATTATACAGTGTGGTCTCTTCAGCATGCGTCACCTCCTCCTCTGGTGACATTCCAAAATCTTTGCCTTCTGGCCAGTCCGTGATCACTTCCAAGATTCCTGGGTGACTGGGGTTTCCTATTCGAGCTCGTTGTGTGATCAGTGTGAGCCACTTGCTCCATGTGGCATCAGTTGCATGATGTGTACAGGGGACCCTCCCTTTGAACATCCAGCCCAGCACCGGCAGCCAGGGTGCCAGGAGGAGCTGTGCTTCAGTACCAACCACCTCCGACGCAGCTCAAACCCCTTCATATGCTGCCAAGATCTCTTTTTCAGTTGGAGTGTAGTGGGCCTCAGATCCTCTGTATCCCTGGCTCCACAACCCTAGGGGTCGACCTCGAGTCTCCCCTGGTACTCTCTGCCAGAGGCTCCAGGTAGGGCCATTCTCCCTGGCTGCGGTGTAGAGCACATTTTTAACATCTTGTCCTGGCTGGACTGGCCCAAGGGCTACTGCATGAACGATCTCCTGTTTAATTTGTTCGAAGGCTTGTCGTTGCTCAGGGCCCCATTTAAAATCCTTCTTGTTTTGGGTCACTTGATAGAGAGGGCTTACAATGAAACTGTAATTTGGAATATGCATTCTCCAGAAACCCACAACACCTAAGAAAGCTTGTCTTTCCTTTTTGTTAGCTGGTGGAGACATCGCAGTTATATTCTTGATCACATCCATTGGGATCTGACGATGTCCATCTTGCCATTTTATTCCTAGGAACTGGATCTCCTGTGCAGGTCCTTTGATCTTACCTCGTTTTATGGTTAAGCGAGCTTTCAGAAGAATTTGGATTATTTTCTCCCCTTTCTCAAAAACTTCTGCTGCTGTGTTGCCCCACACAATGATGTCATCAGTGTATTGCAGGTGTTCTAGAGCTCCACCCTTTTCCAGGGCAGTCTGGATCAGGCCATGGCAAAGGGTGGAGCTGTGTTTCCACCCCTGGGGCAGTTGATTCCAGGTGTATTGGACGCCCCTCCAAGTGAAAGCAAACTGTGGCCTGCGCTGTGCTGCAAAGGGATTGAGAAAAAACGCATTGGCAATATCAGTTGTGGCATACCACTTGGATGCCTTGGACTCCAGTTCATACTGAAGTTCTAGCATATCCGGCACGGCAGCACTCAGTGGTGGCGTGACTTCATTCAGGCCACGATAGTCCACTGTTAATCTCCATTCTCCGTTAGATTTCCGCACTGGCCATATAGGACTATTAAAGGGTGAGCGAGTCTTGCTGATCACTCCCTGGCTTTCCAGTCGACGAATCAGCTTGTGGATGGGGGTCAGGGAGTCTCGGTTGGTGCGATATTGCCGTCGGTGCACTGTTGTGGTAGCAATTGGTACCTGTTGCTCTTTGACCCTCAGCAACCCCACAACGGAAGGATCCTCTGAAAGACCGGGCGAGGTGGACAGCTGTTTAATGTCCTCTGTCTCCACAGCAGCTATACCAAAAGCCCACCGGTACCCTTTTGGGTCCTTGTCCTGGTTGCGGCTGGGATAGGGTTAATTTTCGCCAGAAGCCGGCCAGGGTCTATTCTATACCATGTGACCCTCACGCTCACTATTTAGAGGGGGTCGACTGAAGGGGCTGGGATCGCTGCTCCGGAGCGGGCTGGGCGTCGGGCTCTGGGCAGGGAGCGACCTGTACCGGAAGTACACGCTGTTGTTGTTATTGTTGGGGTTTCTCGTTTGTTTGTTTTCTTTCCCTTTGTTGTTCGGTTAAACTGTTGTTGTTGTTAACCCACGAGTTTTGCCTTTCTTTGTCCCGATTCTCTCCCCTGTCCTGCCGGGAGGGGGAGGGTGGTGAGCGAGCGACCGCGTGGCTCAGCCTCCGGCTGGGGCTAAACCACCACAGTCCTTTTTGGCGCCCAACGTGGGGCACAACAGCAGCTCTTTTGTATTAAGTGTGCTCTAGCTGTAGTAGTTACTAAGTGACAAGCTCCTACACGGGTCAAAAAAGTTCGTTGGCTGCACTGTTTATCTCTTTACTTTTGGCAACATGTTAATGCGAACAACGCGAATGTGCTTTGTCCTGGCATTGACGGTCTCAGTGTCCTGGGGGAGCTATCTGGTGGAGAGGATGAGGGAATACATCATCTCCCTCTCCCTACCCAGGATTAATGTGGACAGGTTTATTACGCAGGCTCCTGAGGTCCTTGCTCACCCTTATGTGAGCTGCCTAGTACTACTTATTAATATTGTTGGCATATTATGGGGTTTGTGGAATCTGGTCTCGTCCTGGTGGAAGAGAAGACAACTTTTGGGTGAGGCTATATTGAAGCGTGACCTGAGGCAGCCGGTCCCAGGGTGGCAGGGTGTGTGGAAGGACTTGGGCAGGTTCCTAGGGCAGTTAACACCTCCCATAGCCTGGGAGTTTACTCCTGAACAGGTGAGCAACCCTAGCAAACTGACATGCCACCTGATGGAAGGGTGCCTTGCCTATCCCAATGAAAACCAGCAGCTTCTAGCGTTGTACTGGGGCCTGGCTTGTGCCTATCGAGCCACAGTTCAGCATTCCCAGAGGACTCCGGTTGAGGCAGGGACCCAAACTGCACCTGAGGACACCATGGTTGAGATAGGGACCCAAACACCACCACCAACTACAGTAATTGCCCCAGTAGTTAAAAAGAAACAATGGACAAGGAGGACAACGGGTCCATATCCTCGATTAGTAAGGGAGGAGGAAGAACAGGAAAGGTTTGATCAAGAAGCCGGTCCTTGACAAGGACATCGGAGGAAGGAGTGAGAGAATTCCGACAGGAAGCGGAAAGTACCCGGTCCCTGACCTCAGCAGAACTTGGAGACATGCGGAAAGATTACAGCCGCCAGCCAGGGGAGCGGATTGCTGCCTGGCTGCTCCGATGCTGGGATAGCGGGGCTGACAGCACTTGGAAGGCAAGGAAGCCCAACAGCTGGGATCCCTTGCTAGGAACCGGGGAATTGAGAGAGGAATTGGAAAAGAGGCAGCAATTTGCAGTCTCTGGAGACAGCTCCTGTCAAGTGTGAGGGCAAGGTATCCATTCAAGGAAGATCTTGTGAACTCTCCAGGGAAGTGGACCACTGCAGATGAAGGCATCCAGTACCTGAGAGAATTAGTGGTACTGGAAGTCATCTACAGGGATCTAGACAATGATGAGGTCTCCAAAGATGCAGAGGATGTCCTGTGCACATGTGAGGGAATGAAGGCACGGACTCCGGAATAGTTGGAAAGCGGAGACGCTTTAATGCACACTTACAGGGGTTTATAAAGCTTCCTTATCTACTACATGCGCTCTAACACCTGTTCACACGACTGGCATGCATAGTTACAGCTTTGTGATTGGTAATTCTCTTCTGTCCACGCGAAGGGCAAACATTTCTTGATTGGTACAATTAAACATAACAAAGAAATTCTTTAGTGTAACAACAAACTTCTTTCTGGTTCTGACTGCTTCTGGTTACTCTTGTTTACCTTGCTGTGTCCCTTCATTGACCATTACAGCACTGCTGTTTCAATTACTGTACTGCTGTTACAATCAGCTCTAACCTGTCGTAAAACGGGTCACCTACACACACGGGCCATGTGGAGGAAGGTGACACAGAGTGCCCCAGCATCATATTCTAACAGCTTGGCAGAGATCTACTGCCCGGATATTGATACACCAGCTGTGGAGAGAGCGTCGTCTTGGCTCCAAAACTTTGAAGAAAATGTCTGTACCTCCTCATCCCTACGGGCAAGTGCCTTGGCTATCAGGGGTGCCCCAAGAAATCAGTCCCCTCCTGCCTCAGTCAGAGGGAAAGGGAGCCCCAGGCGCACGCCGTGTGGAGCACTCTGGTTCTTCCTGCGTGACCAGGGGGAGGACATGAGGAAGTGGGACGGTGAACCCACCTTTAAGCTGGAAGCCCGTGTACGTGAACTGAGAGGGAAGACAGCTCTTAAGAAGGGGCCACCCAGGAAGTCTGTCAGCAGAGTTGCTGTAGAGACACACGAAGGCAATCAGTGATTTCCCAAACAGAGAAGAACTGAAATCACCTCCCTTGATCCTGAGGAGGGGCCTTCTGTTCTGGCACTGCAAGGCTCAGACAGGGAATACTCTGGCGAGGAACAGGAATAGAGGGTCCCTGCCTTCGGCCAGGAGGAGGAAAGGGATGACCGTGTATACTGGACTGTGTGGGTTCGATGGCCTGGCACATCAGACCCACAGAAGTATAGGGCTTTAATAGACACCGGTGCACAGTGTACTCTGATGCCATCAGAATATAGGGGCATTGGAACCCATCTGGATCTCGGGAGTGACAGGGGGATGCCAAGAATTGTCTGTACTGGAGGCTGAGGTGAGCTTAACAGGGGACAAGTGGGAAAAGCACCCCATTGTGACTGGCCCAGAGGCCCCTTGTATCCTTGGCATAGACTACCTCAGGAGAGGGTACTTCAAGGACCCAAAGGGATACCGATGGGCTTTTGGTGTAGCCACGGTGAATGCAGAGAAGACCAAACAGCTGTCTACCCTGCCTGGCCTCTCGGAAGATCCCTTTATTGTGGGCTTGCTGCGAGCTGAAGAACAGAAGGTACCAATTGCTACCAGGACGGTGCAGAGGCGGCAATATCGCACCAACAGAGACTCCCTGGCTCCCATCCATGAGCTGATTCATCAACTGGAGAGCCAAGGAGTCATCAATAAGACTCACTCCCCTTTTAATAGTCCTATATGGCCAGTGCTGAAATCTAATGCAGAATGGAGACTAATGGTGGATGATCATGGCCTGAATGAAGTCACGCCACCACTGAGTGCTGCCGTGCCAGACATGCTAGAACTTCAGTACGAACTGGAGTCCAAGGCAGCCAAGTGGTATGCTACCATTGATATTGCCAATGCATTCTTCTCAATCCCTTTGCAGCAGAGTGCAGGCCACAGTTTGCTTTCACTTGGAGGGGCATCCAATACACCTGGAATCGACTGCCCCAGGGGTGGAAACACAGCCCCACCCTTTGCCATGGCCTGATCCAGACTGCCCTGGAAAAGGGTGAAGCTCCAGAACACCTGCAATACATTGATGACATCATTGTGTGGGGCAACACAGCAGCAGAAGTTTTTGAGAAAGGGGAAAAAATAATCCAAATCCTTCTGAGAGCTGGTTTTGCCATAAAACGAGGTAAGATCAAAGGACCTGCACAGGAGATCCAGTTCCTAGGAATAAAATGGCAAGATGGACGTCATCAGATTCCAACAGATGTGATCAACAAAATAGCAGCTATGTCTCCACCAGCTAACAAAAAGGAAACCCAAGCTTTCTTAGGTGTTGTGGGTTTCTGGAGAAGGCATATTCCAAATTACAGTTTCATTGTAAGCCCTCTCTATCAAGTGACCCGAAAGAAGAAGGATTTTAAATGGGGCCCTGAGCAACGACAAGCCTTTGAACAAATTAAACAGGAGATAGTTCATGCAGTAGCCCTTGGGCCAGTCCGGGCAGGACAAGATGTTCAAAATGTGCTCTACACCGCAGCCGGGGAGAACGGCCCTACCTGGAGCCTCTGGCAGAGAGCACCAGGGGAGACTCGAGGTCGACCCCTGGGGTTTTGGAGCCAGGGATACAGAGGATCTGAGGCCCGCTACACTCCAACTGAAAAAGAGATCTTGGCAGCATATGAAGGGGTTTGAGCTGCTTCGGAGGTGATTGGTACTGAAGCACAGCTCCTCCTGGCACCCCGACTGCTGGTGCTGGGCTGGATGTTCAAAGGGAGAGTCCCTTCTACACATCATGCCACCGATGCCACATGGAGTAAGTGGGTTGCACTGATTACACAACGAGCTCAAATAGGAAACCCCAGTTGCCCAGGAATCTTGGAAATGATCATGGACTGACCAGAAGGCAAAGATTTCGGAATGTCGACAGAGGAAGAGGTGACACGTGCTGAAGAGGCCCCACCATATAATGAACTGCCAGAAAATGAGAAGGAATATGCCCTGTTCCCTGATGGGTCCTGTCATATTGTGGGAAAGCATCGAAGGTGGAAAGCTGCTGTGTGGAGTCCTACACAATGAGTCGCAGAAGCCACTGAAGGACAAGGTGAATCGAGTCAGTTTGCAGAGGTGAAAGCCATCCAGCTGGCTTTAGATATTGCTGAGCAAGAGAAGTGGCCAGTGCTCTGTCTCTATACCGACTCCTGGATGGTGGTGAACGCCCTGTGGGGGTGGTTACAGCAGTGGAAGCAGAGCAACTGGCAGCGCAGAGGCAAACCCATCTGGGCTGCCAAATTGTGGCAAGATATGGCTGACTGCCATGGGAAGCTGGTTATAAAAGTACATCACATAGACGCCCACGCACCTAAGAGTTGGGCCACTGAGGAACATCAAAACAACCAGCAGGTGGATCAGGCTGCTAGGATTGAAGTGGCGCAGGTGGATCTGGACTGGCAGCATAAAGGTGAATTATTCCTAGCCTGGTGGGCCCATGACACCTCAGGCCATCAGGGAAGAGATGCAACATATAGATGGGCTCGTGATCGAGGAGTGGACTTGACCATGGACACTATTGCACAGGTTATCCATGAGTGTGAAACAAGCGCTGTGATCAAGCAAGCCAAGCGGTCAAAGCCTCTCTGGTATGGAGGACGGTGGCTGAAATATAAATATGGGGAGGCCTGGCAGACTGATTATATCACACTCCCACAGACCTGCCAAGGCAAGCGCCATGTGCTTACAATGGTGGAAGCAACCACCGGATGGCTGGAAGCATATCCCGTGCCCCACGCCACCACCCGGAACACCATCCTGGGCCTTGAGAAGCAAGTCTTATGGCGACATGGCACCCCAGAAAGGATTGAGTCAGACAATGGGACTCATTTCCGAAACAACCTCATAGACACCTGGGCCAAAGAGCATGGCATTGAGTGGGTGTATCACATCCCCTATCATGCACCAGCCTCTGGGAAAATCGAATGGTACAATGGACTACTGAAAAATACACTGAGAGCAATGGGTGGTGGGACCTTCAAACATTGGGATACACGTTTAGCAAAAGCCACCTGGTTAGTTAACACTAGAGGATCTACCAATCGAGCTGGTCCTGCCCAATCAAAGCCTTTGCATACTGTAGAAGGGGATAAAGTTCCTGTAGTGCACATGAAGAATATGTTAGGGAAGACAGTCTGGGTTACTCCTGCCTCAGGCAAAGGCAAACCCATCCATGGGATTGTTTTTGCTCAAGGACCTGGGTGCACTTGGTGGGTGATGCGAAAGGATGGGGAAGTCCGATGTGTACCTCGAGGGGATTTGATTTTGGGTGAGAATAGCCAATGAATGAAACTGTATGATGTTAATTGCTGTATAACCCTGTCACTGTATGTCATCTCTACCACAGTTGCTATATGCCAAATCGATGATATTATAGCAAGAATTACCCAAATTAATAAAGAATGAACTATTGATAAAACTGAGCAAAGTGCGGTGGTAATGGAAGCAGAACTGGCTTTAGCAACTGGTGCCCATCAACTTCCTCAAGAGATCGACATCTTCAACCCACAGACCGTGGACATGATACACCAGCCGAGCCAGATACCACAGCTGCAAGCTCCAGATGCAACAATCCAACACTACACACCATCCTCCCACTGTGTCCAGCGTCACCTGCCACAGCACGCTGAGACCCAGCCCTGTTTCGCTGACTGAGCAAACACCACATCACCTCTCCTGCCCCAAGAGACTATCATGACAGATGGAGCCCAAAGTCATGGACTAAATGAACTCCATAGACACTTTGAAGGGATGGTCCATAGACTAAGGGAATGATGTCTCTGTGTGTGTATATATATATATATATGACAGGAAAAGTGGTGGTGATTAATTGGAAAGTGTAGGATCTGAGTGTGACGTAGATGGTATAGAATAAGGGGTGGATAATGTCCTGGTTGCGGCTGGGATAGGGTTAATTTTCGCCAGAAGCTGGCCAGGGTCTATTCTATACCATGTGACTGTCACACTCACTATATAGAGGGGGTCGACTGGAGGGGCGGGGATCGACTGGAGGGGCGGGGATCGCTGTTTGGGAGTGGGCTGGTCTCGGGCTCCGGGCGGGAGCGACCTGTACGGGAAGCACCGCTAAGTACACGCTGTTGTTATTGTTGGGGTTTCTCGTTTGTTTGTTTTCTTTCCCTTTGTTGTTAAAACAACATAAAAGGCAACATAAAGGTGAATTATTCTTAGATCTGTGGGCCCATGACACCTCAGGCCACCAGGGAAGAGATGCAACATGTAGATGGACTCATGACCGAGGGGTGTTAAACTGTTTTGCCTTTCTTTGTCCCGATTCTCTCCCCGTCCCACCGGGAGGGGGCGGGCAGTGGGCGAGCAACCGTGTGGCTCAGCCTCCGGCTGGGGCTAAACCACGACAGTCCTTGAAATACCCTCTCCTGAGGTAGTCTATGCCAAGGATGCACGGAGCATCTGGGCCAGTCACAATGGGGTGCCTTTGCCACTTTCACTTCAGCCTCCAATAAAGTTAACTCATGGGACCCCCCCTGTTACTCCAGAAATAGAAATACGTTCAGCCCCTCTATAGTGCGATGGCATTAGAGTACACTGTGCACCAGTGTCCACTAGAGCCTTATAGTTCTGGGGGGCTGATGTGCCAGTCCACACAGTCCAGGAATCTCGGTTGTCCCTCTCCTCCACCTGGCTGGAGGCAGGGCCCCTCTAATTCTGATTATAATACCTGCTATCAACCAATGGGTTCGTGTGGGACGCATGGGGTCGAATCTCATCCTTGTTACTCACTTCTTGTAAATAGGAATCAGAAGCCCTTCTACCCCATCTGGGGAACTGCCCACTGGAGACTGGAGCAGCACTTTTCCTGGAAGAACCCTTATTTGTAGCTGTTTTCTTTTTCAACTCACGTACCCTTGCCTCTAGGGTCGAGGTGGGTTTTCCATCCCACTTTCTCATGTCCTCTCCATGGTCACGGAGGTAAAACCACAGGGTACCTCGCCGCGTGTACCGTCTCTCTTGAGCAGGGGAAAATTTTCTTCTAACAGCTGAGATACTGGTCCATACAGGTGGGCAGTAGGACCTATCCTCTTTGAGTTCCTGAAACTCCCGGCACATTCTTTTGAACAGGTTATCGGATCTTTTGGCCAGTCTTTCCACAGCTGAGACACAGGCCCATAGGGAGGAAGAGAGATTGTCTTTGTACTGTCGGACTTCATTAGCTACTGCACACACAAGTGGTGCCTCCTCATCTTTCCAAACCATTGTTGCCAATGAGTTGGCATACGATGATGGTGCACTATGTATAAACTTCCGCCACATGGGTCGGGTACACTGGACCTCATCTGGATCTACGGGTGTCTGCAGGTCATCCAGGTCATGATAAATCAATTCCCGCACAGCTAATTCCCTCAGAAACTGGATACCTCCCTCCATAGTGATCCACTTCTTTGGGTGGCATATAATATCTTCCTTAAAAAATCACAGAATCACAGAATCACAGAATGGTAGGGGTTGGAAGGGACCTCTGGAGATCATCTAGGCCAACCCCCCTGCCAGAGCAGGTTTACCTAGAGCAGGCTGCACAGTACTGCATCCAGGCAGGTTTTTAATATCTCCAGAGAAGGAGACTCCACAACCTCCCTGGGCAGCCTGTTCCAGTGCTCTGTCACCCTCACAGTAAAGAAGTTTTTCCTCATGTTCAGGCAGAACTTCCTGTGTTCCAGTTTGTGCCCGTTGCCCCTTGTCCTGTCCCTGGGCACCACTGAAAAGAGTCTGGCCCCATCCTCTTGACACCCGCCCTTGAGATATTTATAAGCATTGATGAGGTCCCCTCTCAGTCTTCTCTTCCCCAGGCTGAACAGCCCCAGCTCCCTCAGCCTTTCCCCAGAGGAGAGATGCTCCACTCCCCTAATCATCTTTGTAGCCCTCTGCTGGACTCTCTCCAGTAGTTCCTCATCTTTCTTGAACTGGGGAGCCCAGAACTGGACACAGTACTCCAGATGGGGCCTCACGAGGGCAGAGTAGAGGGGGAGGATAACCTCCCTTGACCTGCTGGCCACACTCTTCTTAATGCTCCCCAGGATGCTGTTGTCCTTCACACCTGACAGGAGTCTCCTCCAGAGACTGCGGGCTTCTGCCTCTCTTCCAATCGCCCTGTCAATGGCTGCTTCCCTAGACAAGGATCCCAGCTGCCTGGCTTCCCTGCCCTCTAGTTCCAGGCTACTGGCCCCATTGTCCCAGCATCGGAGCAGCCAGGTGACAAGCTGCTCACCTTGATTACGGCTGTAATCTTTTGGGATATCTCGCAGCTCAGTCAGGGATAGGGGTCGGGTGATTATCTGTGAGTCTGCCTCTCCCTGTTCTTGTGATGTCCGTGGTTCATCCTCATCTTTCATGAGGCGAACTGATTTCTTTATGCTTCTCTTCTTTTGTATAGGGGTGACTGATAACAGCACAGGTGGATCTGCAGTACCTGTCACAACAGCCACGGTACTCATAGCTGGGGCTTGAATAGCTGCGGTGCCCATGGCAGGGACTGGGGCAGCAGCGATGCCCATAGCAGGGGCTGGAATGGCTGCGGTGCCCGTAGCAGGGAGTGGGGCAACTGCAATACCCGTGGCGGGGGCTGGAGCTGCCCCGATACCCATAGCAGGGGGTGAAGCAGCCGCGGTGGCCGTGGCGAGGGGTGGAGCAGCCGCGGTGCCCGTAACAAGGAGTGGGACAGCCGCAGTGCCCGTAGCAAGGGGTAGAGGAGCCGTGGTTGCTATGGCGGGGGGCAGAGCAGCCGTGGTGCCCATGTGGCGGGGGGCGGAGCAGCCGCGGTGCCCGTAGCGGAGGGTGAGGCGGCTGCGGCACCCGTGGTGGGGGATGGCGCGGCCGCGGGGGTTGTAGCAGGGAACTGCGGTGGCCCTGTGCCTATATCTGTGCCGATTTCTGACCTTAAGATTAGACACATATTAATTCCTACTGAAAGGAATAGCAAGCCGGTCCGAGTATCCCAAAGGTATTCGAAATTCTCATAAGCTCCCGTAACTAACCAGGAGGGGAACAAGAAAGCAAAGGAAGGCATTTCTACCCAGGAGGGGAAAGGGAAAGCAAAGGAAGACGTTTCACCCTGGTGACCCTCCGAGGAGGAAAAATAAGAAGTATAATTACTGATAGTCCCCATCAGATTGCTCCAGAAGTATGGAGCTGTAACTGCTGCTGCCGCTGCGCTCTGTGTGTCTGCCCCCCTCCCCCCCCATTGAATATGAATACAAGTAGTAAAATGGTTTCAGAACCAATGATCTTATCATTTCACAAGCCAGTGCCACATAGCACAGCAAAGCCATACCACTAATCCAACGGCTAGAACTGAAAAACTGCATATAAATTGTGGCGAACAGCACACACGGCAAATAGGGTGCTATATGATACAACTTTAAGAACAACTCTAAGAGCAAATAAAACAACATTGTGACCAGTGACAATTAAACGAATATAATGGATGCTTATAACAAATTGTTTTAACACATTCTAGTCAAATCTGTTGTTATCTCAACCCTTCGAGCCTGACCAGGGGCTTGAACCTTGGACCCTCAATCTGATGCTCCACCGACTGAGCTAGCTGGGCCCCTCTCGGGCCCCACATTGGGCACCAAAAAGGACTGTCATGGTTTAACCCCAGATGGTAACCCAATACCATGCAGCTGCTAGCTCACTCCCCCCGCCTCCCCAGTGAGGTGTGGAGGAGAATTGGAGAGAAAGGAAAACTCACGGGTTGAGATAAAAACAGTTCACCAAGACAGCAAAGAAAAAGATAAAAATATATTAATGATAATAATGATTATATATATAAGGATAATAGAATTGTCGTGGTTTAACCCCAAATTGTAACCCAATACCACGCAGCCGCTCGCTCACTCCCCCACTCCCCAGTGGGGTGGGGAGGAGAATTGGAGAGAAAGGAAAACTCACGGGTTGAGATAAAAACAGCTCACCAGGACAGCAAAGGAAAAATATGAAAATATATTAATAATGATAATAATGATAATATATACAAGGATAATAGAATATATGAAACAAATGATACACAATTTCTCACCACCCGACGACCGATGCAGCCCGTCCCGAGCAGCAGGCAGGGAGCAGGGGTATCCCCCCCCCAGCTATCCCAGAACAGCAAGTTCCAGGGAAAGCAGGCGAGGGAACAAACAGCCAAACGAGCGAAAAACAAAAAGGTAAAAATAGGGAAACAAAAAGCAACCCGAAGGGAAGCTTAAGGATTAGGGCAAGTTAAAGGTCTCAAAAGCCTCAAAAGCCCAAAAGACCAAAAAAGATCTAGAGGCCCCCCCCCGACCAACCCTCGCTTATATCGGGCATGACGTCTATGGTATGGAATACTCTCTTTGGCCAGTTTGGATCAACTATCCTGTCTCTACCCCTCCCAAATTTTTGCATCTGCACGTTAGCAGAACCTGGAAAACAGCAAAATGTCCTTGGTGGTTCAGCAGCAACCAGCAACATCAGTGTGCTATCACCGTTCTGCTCACACTAAAGCCAAAACACAGGAGCTGCTGAAAACAAAACTAGCTCCATCCTGGCCTAAACCAGGACAGAATATATAAAACAAACGATACACAATTTCTCACCACCCGACGACCGATACAGCCCATCCCAAGCAGCAGTCAGGGAACAGGAATATTCCCCCCCAGCTATCCCAGAACAGCAAGTTCCAGAGAGAGCAAGCGAGGGAACAAACAGCCGAATGAATGAACAAAAAGGCCCGAATGAACGAAAGAAAGGAAAAGAAGGGCACCAGAAGGGAAGTGGCCCACTGGCCGACCCTCACTTATATCGGGCATGACGTCTATGGTATGGAATACTCTCTTTGGCCAGTTTGGATCAACTATTCTGGCTCTACCCCTCCCAAGTTTTTGCATCTGCACGTTAGCAAAACCTGGGAAACTGCAAAATGTCCTTGATGGTTTAGCAGCAACCAACATCATCAGTGTACTATCACCATTCTTCTCACACTAAATCCAAAACACAGGAGCTGCTGGAGACAAAACTAGCTCCGTCCCAGCTTAAACCAGGACACTCACCCATTTCAGCTTTTTACATTTGTCCATGTTTCAGTGTGAATAAAGTGTAAAGGATTTTACAGTACTAAATAGTCAATGTGAGCTTTAATTTGGATCACTATCAATCAACAAAGCTTCCATTTCTCCTTTAAAATGGTGGGATACCCAATTTGCATATAATTGTTAATAGCTAGCAAACTTGCCCAGAAACGAGGGCAGCTGGAATAAAATCTGCAGCTCTTGGGTGATAGGGAGAATTTGACTCCTGTGCTGTTGGAGAGGAGAGCAGTAGGGGTGGCAAAAACTGCAGAAGGAGCTGATCAGCTGGAAGGGACCTGAATGCGAGGTTGAATTTCACAGGATGGCTCTGAACAGGATGTCCTGGGGGCTGTGGTGTGAAGAGGGAAATGTATTTTGGGGAAAGTCAATGAGAAAGTGGGAAAACCTAAGAACAGGGGGTGTTTCATTCACCTGAGAGGGGAATTGCCTCAGGAGGCATCATATGGGAAGGGATTGGGTTTGCTTCTTGGTAAAATGTAACAGTAAATGCTCCAGGTGTTTTGTTTCGCTGGGAGACACAGATGTAAATACACTGCTTGGTTGATCACACAGATTCAGCCCAGTCAATATGGCCTGACATACCTGAGCACCTTCACCTTCAAATAAGCATATTTGAGTCAGAACGAGCCGTGGAAATACAAAATCATTAAGACTGAACAATGAGCTGCAGGCATATAGGAGCTCGCAGGGCTTCGGGAGAGCCATTGCTCCCTCACAGCATTCAGAGGAGCACGTGATGCATGCAGTCCTTACTCATTAACGCCACACAATCTATGCAAATATATTCTATTTTCTTGTTCCTGTGCAGTCTGCACAGTCGAGGAAGTGTCATCCTCGTTAGCAAAACTATTGTCTGACCAAACTGCTTCCCATTCCCCGAGCAGCCGTCACATTTCCAAAACTCCTAAACAGCTTAAAATAAAACTTGCACAATTTTCAAGGAATAATTGGAGGGCATGAGTTGGGGTGTATTTTAGATACATCCAGTACCATGTGGATGAAACAGCCAGAATAGATCTTACCTTGGAGTACAAAAGCCTATTATTAGCCAATTGTCTAAGTCCTCTGGTTTTGCTTTTCTAGTAACTCAGAAAAAACATGAAACCCATCTCTCAGCTTGCATTCAAATCCAGGAGGACGGTGCATTATGTTACTGGGTGATATCTGAATGAATTGCTTATTCCTGAGCTTCCAACCTCTGCCTGCCCTTGTTCAGATCTATCTAGCCTGTAGACAAGGCTCTGCGGGTGAGAGCACTGACACCAGTCAGGGTTTAGCACTTTCATCTTTCTCTAGTGCTGTACTTGTCAACCTGGCAGTAGTCTGACCAGAGTCATCGAAGATCTTGCAAAAGGTTTTTGCGGGTTTGTTTCTTGATAGCAAATCACCATTTATTTCCCTGCAGTAATGGGAAGATTTGCCCGTGTTCATTAAAACGCTTGACCCAAAATCTGAGCAAACTCCTTTTCCACTGTATCATGTATCTGCTACCCCATAAAATTCACCTCTGCTCTTACTCCAATTACAGCATTAAAAAATAGAAATTGTGAGATGTCAGAAATAAAACATCCTGGATGTACTTTTACATGCTCAAGCCTTGTAGCTCATATAGAGTCACTGCAAGCTCCCAAAGTGGCCAATACATTTTAATAATTCCATTGGCATTGGCTTGTTTCAAGAATAAGTGTCTGATTCTATATTTTAACTGAAAGTAAACATGCAATTAGCAGTGAATACAGACAGTGAATGGCCGGGCTATTGAGAAACATGTGCTTGTCATCTGTCTACCATTCAATCCTCTAATGGCTGTTAACATCACCACTGAAACAAACTGTAAATAATGGAGCAATAAAATTCATTTGCTTTGGTGGTCAAAAAAGCGAATCACAGTAGGGATCATGAGGAATCACTGTGTTCATCTAAGCAGCATCTGCATCTCGAGTACTGAGTGCAGTTTGGTTAGCCAGTCTTAAGGAGGATGCGACAGATCTGAAAAAGACTCAGAGAAGAGCAACAAGGATGAGTAAAGTTGCGGCTAACTTCCACTTCAGGAAAGACTAAGGCAGGACTCTTCAGGCTGGAAAAGCAGCTGATACGAGGAGGTACGATAAATGGCCGTGAAACCATGAGTGGCATGGAAAGGATGGACTGCAACTGATGGCCCGCAAGAAGGAGGAGGTATCAGCTGAATCTTGCTGGAGGCATGTTCAGAGCAAACAAAAGGGGGGGGGGGGGTTCACCCACTGTGTAGTGAGATAATTAAGAAGATGTTTGTAAACCGTATATTCTGTCTGACGTGTTTAATGAGACTATACATTCCAGGGGGGATTAAGCTAGGTGATAAATCAGAGAACATGATACCAACGGAAAGGACATTTAGATAAAGAACGGATACCGAGGAACGGACGCTGAGAAAGCGGATAACAGGAGAATGACAAACAAAAGGTAATCCAAAGGACAATCTTCACTGAAGTTTAGTAGGTGAAAGGGGAGAGGAAGACTACCGGCCTTCATCGGAACGACCCTCGGATAAGTCCAGACGACCACCCTCATGGACTACTGCGCAGGCGCAAGGAGAAAGGCGGAGCTCAGGAAGGAGGCGTATCCCGGAATTACATATGCATGAGCCATAGTAGAACATTAATGTAGTAAATGTATAAAAGAATGCTTTTTGTATTCACTGGTGTGCACGTTAGGCGGAGATATCCCCCGTGCACCCGGCGCCGCTGAATAAAGAATTTCTTACTCGAACCTAAATTTCAACATTTTACAAATCAATCTGGCGACCCAGATGGGACTCCTTCTCTGTCGGACTGCGAGATCTGTTGAGAACAGGACTCCCTAGGGTACCCCCGGGATTTCTCGGAGGGACTCCTCGACTCATCGGATCATCGCGGAGGCAGACAAGGACCCATTACAGTGAGTAAGTATATTCTTTATTTTTGGGTTTTGTATGGAGAAAACCGGTTATTTGTTTTGGGGTACTAAAAGTACCATTTGGGTTATCTGTTTTGGGGTACTAAAAGTACCATTTGGGTTATCTGGACATAGAGCTCAGTGTCGGATAACATTTGGTAATGGGGGGGGGCAACAATCGGTTGAGATTCCTAGAAGAAGTCCTCTATGATGTATAATAATGCATTGGAAGGATATAGTGGGTTCATCAAAAGGGACTGAAAGTAAGTGTTGATAAAATATTGTAACCAATGGTGGCCTTTGTATAAGTTGGAAGGTGGGGAGAAGTGGCCAATGAATGGTACGTTGAACTATAATACTTTGTTACAACTTATGTTATTTTTGAGACGGGAAGGAAAATGGGATGAAGTGGGTTTATACAGATATGTTCTTTACTCTGCGAGACCATCTTGAGTGGCAAAAGGAATGTCGAATTAATTTAGCACCCCAGGATCCTATGATCCTGGCGACAGAAAAAGGAAAAAAAAAAAAAAAAAAAAAGCAGAAAGGGAAGTTAAAAAGGTGCTGCTCGGCTTGTAGCTTTGGACAAAGACAGCCAGAGAGAAAAAATAATGGGAAAGACAATTGCCAGTGCTACAGTGGCCGCTTTGCGCACCACAGGGGGTCAAGTACCCTCTCAGAGTTCATTAGGAAATAACTTTAAGGGAGGGAGAGGAGCCGTGAGAAGCGGTGTAAGTACCCCGCATAAAGGTAATCACCCCCCCCACGAAAGATCAGTGTGCTTATTGTAAGAGGATGGGGCACTGGAAAAGGATTGCCTGAAATTGAGCACACTGGTGACGGTTGCTAACATGCAAGATGATTGACGGGGACCAGGGGAATCTTCCCTAGCAGAACCCTTGGTTAAAGTTCAGCTAGGGAAAGAAGAAAAACCTGTAGAATTTCTAGTAGATACAGGTGCCACATTTTCAGTATTAAACCAGACTTTATTACCTGTAAGTAGACAAAATGTTAATGTTCTAGGAGCAACCAGACAGGTCGAGAAAGCTTTCTTTTTGAAACCTTTAAAATTCAAAATTGGGAAGAATGTAGGGATTCATAAATTTCTCTACCTGCCTGAAGCTCCTAGACCACTTCTGGGAAGGGATTTATTAGAACAATTGAATGCTGAGATAAAATTTAAAAATGGAGAAATTGAATTTAAAATACCAGAAGAGAACCATATTGAAATTTTAAGTCTGGTTCTCTCTGAACCCCAAGTTAGGGCAGAAGAAATCATACAAGAAATAAAGGACTAGGTATACCCAGGGGCATGGGCCCCAGGAATACCTGGAAAAGCTAAAAATGCAGAATTGGTAGTTGTTAAACTCAAAGAGGGAGCACGACCTGTTAGGGTAAAGCAATATCCCTTGAGACTGGAAGACAGGCAAGGAATGAAAAGCATTATAGAAGAATTTATAAAATTCGGGCTATTAATTGAATGTTCTTCAGAATATAACACTCCTATTCTGCCTGTCAAAAAGCCTGATGGCAAAACTTATCGATTAGTGCGGGATATGCGGGCGATAAATCAGATAGTTGAAGATTTGTACCCGGTAGTGGCAAACCCATATACTTTGTTGACCAATCTAAAGGAAACCTATGAATGGTTTACTGTATTAGATCTGAAGGATACATTCTTTTGCCTCACCTTAGCTCCTGAAAGCCGTAATTTATTTGCCTTTGAATGGGGAAATCCTGATACAGGATGGAAAACCCAACTAACCTGGACAGTGTTACCTCAAGGATTTAAGAATAGCCCCACCATTTTTGGAAATCAATTAGCCAAAGAATTAGAGACCTGGGAAAGGCCTTCAGGAAATGGAGTTCTTTTGCAATATGTGGGTGATATTTTGGTAGCCACAGAAAAGAAAAAAGAATGTAAAGAATGGACTGTGAGTTTGTTAAATTTTCTCGGACTAAGTGGTTATCGAGTCTCCTTACAGAAAGCCCAGATCTTGAAGAAAGAAGTATTATACCTGGGATTTGTGATTTCTAAGGGACAGAGACAGCTCGGGAGTGACCGAAAAGAAGCCATTTGCAGGACCCCAGAACCGAATACGGTAAAAGAGCTTCGAACCTTTTTGGGAATGACAGGTTGGTGATTTAAACCTCTATATGAACTGTTGAAAAATGGTCAGACCCAAGTGACATTGGTTCTCACCATCATGGTTCCTGAAATATCAAGCAGTCCTGATGGAACAGGATGATATAAAAATTGTCACATCTACTGTTACCAACCCTGCTTTCTTTTTAAGTGATAAACAGGAAATGGGTACTGTTGTGCATGATTGTATAGAGACCATTGAGACTGTGTATGCGAGTAGGCCTGACCTAAAGGAAGAGCTGCTGGAAGAAGCTGATCATACTTGGTATACCGATGGGAGCAGTTTCGAAAAGAAAAAAAAGAAAAAAAAAAGGAGTTTGAATGACAGGATATGCTGTGACCACTATAGACCAAGTGGTGGAAGCAAAGTCACTCCCTAAGGGCACCTCTGCACAACGAGCTGAAATAATTGCTCTAGTGAGAGTGTTGGAACTTGCTAAGGGACTATGAGTGAATATCTGGACAGATTCTAAATACGCCTTTTGTGTAGTCCATGCCCATGGAGCAATTCGGAAAGAACAAGGACTCTTGACGGCTCAAGGGAAAGGTATAAAGCATGCTGATATAATTTTGTGACTTTTAGATGCTGTACAACTTCCGTCAGCAGTGGCGATTATGCATTGTAGAGGACGTCAGAAAGGTAACACTGACAGGGAAGTGGGAAATAAATTGGCCGATCACGAGGCAAGACGAGCTGTGGAACAAGGTGAGGTATTAAGTTTAATTCCTGAAAAATCTTTGCCGCTACCTGAGACGATCGAATATGATGAAAAGGATCAGAAGTTAATTACTGATTTAGAGGCTGAAATTGGCCCATCAGGATGGGCAACGTTGAAAGATAACAGGATAATAGTTCCCTTTAGAATATTATGAAAACTGATAAAAACGGAGCATGACAAAACTCATTGGGGAACTGAAGCTTTGTATAGTTCCCTTACCAAGCAAATAGTAGCTAGAGATTTATTTCAAACTGTGAAAACTATAGTTGGTAGATGTGAAATATGTTTAAAGAATAATCCAAAGGTAGAAAATCGTGTAAAATTTGGAAGCATTGATAAAGGGAATGTTCCAGGTCAAAATTGGCAGATAGACTTTTCGGAACTCCCTAGAAGGGAGGGGGTATAGGTATCTATTAGTGTTAACCGATACCTTTTCTGGGTGGCCTGAAGCTTTTCCTTGCAGAACGAACAAAACCCGGGAGGTAACGAAAATTCTATTGAGAGAAATTATTCCTAGATTTGGAGTACCAGAAGTGATCTCCTCTGATAGAGGACCACACTTTATATCACAAATAGTTCAACAAGTTAGTAAATTCTCCGTCTTCTATGAAATGGAGAGTCCAGAACGAGGGTCCAACCAGAATAAAATTATACCGTTCTTGATGTTAGTAATAGTAAACTTAGCTGAAGGGGAATGGGGAAAGAACGCACATGTAACATTAATACACCAAATTAGTAAATTTGCCAATAAATCCGATTGTTGGATTTGTACCCAGATACCTGAACATGGGGCACGGGGAATGTCTTTGATAGGAGTACCAATCCCCTCTAACGTTTCTTGGACTAATTTGTGGACAAACACCTCATGGGAAAAGGAAATGGATTATGAAAAAAATTGAAATAATAACCCCAACTCTGTGAGTGCCTTATTTTAATTGTGTGCAAAGATGTAATCCACCTAAAGGGATGGGGAAAGTACTGTGTACTAATGCTGTATTCGTTGGAAATCAAACTGCATGTAATGTAACTATAGATATTGGTGCTAATAGTGAAGTGGGAAATACTACTAAATGGCCGGTTCCAGAAGGTACAGGATGGTATTGGATTTGTAATGATACAGCAAGAAAGACCTTACCTGAGAATTGGAAGGGGACATGTACTTTAGGTGCAGTTATTCCCAATATGACTTTACATAATCGATTAATTCAGGGATTTATAAGAAATCCTCTGCAACGGATAAAGCGAGATAACCCTTTAATTGAACGACCTACTACCATAGCTTTGTGAGATGGTTTTTGCCATGGCTGGGAGTAAGTGAAATTGAAAAAGCATTGGTGAATATCTCGGCAGTGATTGAAAAATTGGAAAATGCTACCATGGACATTATAAGAGCCCAACAGGAAGAGATTAGTAGTTTGTCTAAAATGGTAGTTCAAAACAGAATGGCCCTCGATATGTTGCTAGCTGCACAAGGAGGAGTATGTACCATTATAAATACCAGCTGTTGTACATATATAGACCAAAGTGGACAGATTGCTATGGATTTAAACCAAATTTGGGCTCAAACCCAAATTTTACATCGGATAACCCAAGATGATACCTCTTGGGGTTTTAAAGAGGTATGGGACAAAGTCACTTCGTGGCTACCTAATGTGCAGTGGCTTAAACAAATCTTTGTAATCTTTATAGTGATAGTTGCTATAGGAATACTAGTTTGTCTTTTGTTTAGATGTATGGTAGCATGTTTTCCAATTAAGTTAGTGTAAAAGAATTTACATAGTAAATAGAAAAGGGGGGACTGAGATAATTAAGAAGATGTTTGTAAACCGTATATTCTGTCTGACGTGTTTAATGAGACTATACATTCCAGGGGGGATTAAGCTAGGTGATAAATCAGAGAACATGATACCAACAGAAAGGACATTTAGATAAAGAACGGATACCGAGGAACGGACGCTGAGAAAGCGGATAACAGGAGAATGACAAACAAAAGGTAATCCAAAGGACAATCTTCACTGAAGTTTAGTAGGTGAAAGGGGAGAGGAAGACTACCGGCCTTCATCGGAACGACCCTCGGATAAGTCCAGACGACCACCCTCATGGACTACTGCACAGGCGCAAGGAGAAAGGCGGAGCTCAGGAAGGAGGCGTATCCCGGAATTACATATGCATGAGCCATAGTAGAACATTAATGTAGTAAATGTATAAAAGAATGCTTTTTGTATTCACTGGTGTGCACGTTAGGCGGAGATATCCCCCGTGCACCCGGCGCCGCTGAATAAAGAATTTCTTACTCAAACCTAAATTTCAACATTTTACAAATCAGTAGTTATACCGAAGAGCTCCTTGCTGCAGGATGCTGGGGTGGGTGTTGAACGTTTTCATCAGCCCAAAGGGAGACTAGGCAAATTCATGAAAAAGAAATTTATTACTAAATACACAGACGCTGGATTAATCTCAGGGAGTTCCTAAACTGAGAATAGTTGGGGGCTGGAAGGGTGCTTAGGAGCTGTTGTTTCATAACAGAAAGAAAAGTTATTACTTTTGACTGGTAAATAAAGCGTAATCTTTCACACAAATCAAAATCCAATAGCACTTATTTAGTGATAAATAGGAAAAAAGTTAATTCATGTTATATTGATGTGAACGTAAACTCTGCTTGTATAGCTCGCCCTTGAGCACCCCGCTGATTTGTTATCATAACGTCACAGAATAATTCAGGTTCATCTATTTCCATATTTAATCCTTCCTAATACCCTTGGCTACACAGGATTATCAGATGCTGAAAACATTATCTTGGAGGAAAAGATCCTGCTATGCCTTCATTCATCTATTTGATGTACTGATTTGCATAAAACTATCTGACTATTCACCCAACCCACATTTGTGTAATAGTATTTTGTGGGCTAAAGATTTGTGCATATAATTTACAGCAAAACTGAGAGTCCCAGGAGTACTTTATTAGATGTAGTCATGGCTTGTCACAGGGCCTGGTATCAAACTGACCCGCATGCCTTGTCTCCATAGCCCAATCTAATAAGGTATCGTGTCTTCATGCTCCCTGTTCAATGAAACAAAGACTGCAATAGCCTTTTCCAGATGAAAAGCAAGCTTCCACATTGAATGTTTTGGGATGATTAACTACATAGTTATACAAATAGGTAGCCATATTGATACCTTCTGGCCAAACATTCTTTTACTTTACACTTACTTAAGCAATAACAATAGTCTTGAGCTCTGAAGATAAGGAAGGTGTGCCTGCGATCGAAACTGGCATACCTGACAACTTAGATAAGGTGAAAATGTAAGATTACCTTGCGCATGCACAATGAAGATGCAAATGTTATAATCCCTTCCCAGAAATGATTTGAATGTGTATGAAAATTCCCGAAAAAGTAATGAATTTGTAAATAATTTACTGGAAGTTACATGAATATACATGTTAAGAGTGTGTATATATGCTGGATCGACAAAGCGTTCAGCATGCACGTTAGGTGGAGCGATCCCCTGTGCATCCAGTGCTGTAATAAAGAATGCCTGCCTTCTAAAACTTAAAAGGAAGTGTTAGAGGGTTCTTTCTTTAACCGATTTTTCCGGTATCACTACGAGCATTCAGAAAGAAAATATGACCTAAGTGCATTAAAATTTGCTTTAAAAAAATTTCCTCTTAGGCTATTTTAGTTCAGAAGGAGGGGCAGTGTGGGGTCTTTTTTATTGCCTGAGTCATCAAAGCCTGTAAACATGACAAAACACTAACAACAGCAGCGCTCTAAGACAGGACATCTGGTGGCGAAACAGCCATTCCTCTCTGCAGAGCTTTCAAGGGATAGGAGGAGGAAAACCAACTTTGTAAACACAAAACAAAAGGGCTATTCACTGTTTAGTGAGAGTTTAATCACTAAAGGCAGGGAACAGGTGGAGTGATCCCCCGTGCATCCAGCGCTGTAATAAAGAATGCCTGCCTTCTAAAACTTAAAAGGAAGTGTTAGAGGGTTCTTTATTTAACCGATTTTTCCCGTAACAATATCTATGATTCATGGACTCACACAAAATAGCAGTGCCTCAATTAATCAAACCTTTTAGAGACAAGTTTGTCATCTGCTTGAATTACTGCATTACTAAAGCTCTAATATGGCCAGATCAGGTGTTTTTTTTTGGTAATGAGGATTATTACTCTGTTTGCATGGCAAGGTTTTGGTAGCGGGGGGGCTACAGGGGTGGTGTCTGTGAGAAGCTGCTAGAAGCTTCCCCTATGTCCAATAGACCCAATGCCAGCCGGCTCCCAGACAGACCCGCCGCTGGCCAAGGCTGAGCCAATCAGTAACAGTGGTAGCGCCTCTGGGATAACATAGTTAAGAAGGGGAAAAACTGCTGCGCAACAGAATCTGAGAGAGAGGAGTGAGAATATGTGAGAGCAACAACTCTGCAGACACCAAGGTCAGTGAAGAAGGAGGAGGAGGAGGAGGAGGAGGAGGAGGAGGTGCTTCAGGCGCTGGAGCAGAGATTCCCCTGCAGCCCATGGTGAGGCAGGCTGTCCCCTTGCAGCCCATGGAGGTTAACAGTGGAGCAGATGATATCCACCTGCAGCCTGTGGAGGACCCCACACCGGAGCAGGTGGATACACCCGAAGGAGGCTGTGACCCCATGGGAAGCCCGTGCTGGAGCAGGCTCCTGGCAGGACCTGTGGAGACAGAGGAGCCCACGCTGGAGCAGGTTTGCTGGCAGGACATGACCCTGTGGGGGACCCACGCTGGAGCAGTCTGTTCCTGAAGGACTGCACCCCATGGAAAGGACCCATGCTGGAGAAGTTCGTGGAGGACTGTCTCCCATGGGAGGGACCCCATGCTGGAGCAGGGGAAGAGTGTGAGGAGTCCTCTCCCTGAGGAGGAAGGAGCAGCAGAGAGAACATGTGATGAACTGACTGCAACTCCCATTCCCTGTCCCCCCTCGCTGCTCAGGGGGAGGAGGTAGAGAAAATCGGCAATGAAGTTGAGCCCGGGAAGAAGGGAGGGGGGAGGGAAGGTGTTTTAAGATTTAGTTTTTATTTCTCATTATCCTACTCTGATTTGATTGGTAATAAATTAAATTAATTTTCCCCAAGTCGAGCCTGTTTTGCCCGTGATGGTAATTGCTGAGTGATCTCTCCCTGTCCTTATCTTGACCCACGAGCCTTTTGTTATATTTTCTCTCTCCCTGTCCAGCTGAGGAGGGGGAGTGACAGAATGGCTTTGGTGGGCACCTGGCATCCAGCCAGGGTCAACCCACCACATATGTTTACAAAGATTTGTCAGTAAATCTATATCTTTTTCTCCTCCAAGAAAAAAGAAACAGTGATTCTGCCCTGTAAACATCATACATGCATATGTGTGAGCACTTGCCTATGAGTATGCACTTACAGGGGAGAGAGGGGACCTCATTCAAAGAGGAATTGTCCTGTGTTTTTATATCTTACAAGCTTCCCTATGGGTTTGTTGTTTTGTGTTTTTTTTTTCCTTTTTGAATAGTTTGTTTCCTGAAACATACAGTTTTTCAACACAAAATTACTTATCTCTGTCATGTTAGCCAAATATTTTGGTGGTGCAGGAGCCCTGGGCTTCAGCCCCAGGCAGCTCCCCGGGAACAGGTCCATGTGCCGGCTGGTCTGCAGCTCTTCCATTCTCTTCTCTTTTACGTTGCATAGAGAACTTAAATACCACCAGACATGTAGAAGATAGAATATCTTGATTAAAGTCCATACTCCCCTAATAATCAAACAAGATGGAAGGGAACAAAATGGTTTGGGGACCTTTCTGTTGCTATTTTTGTGATTATAAAGGGGATGGGTAGCTTTAGAAAAGTAAAGGAGAAGACAAAACATGTTTGTCTCCTGTTGTTTCTCATGCATCATTTCTTGAATTGCTATACAAAACCTGTGTGGTGGATGGCTCAGAGCACATTGACCTTCCAAACAGAAAACCCTTTTCCTTTGTGAGGAAAAAATGATGTTGATTCTCCCTGTCTGTGTTATATGTATTTGCATATGTGCAGGTGTTTGGGGGTTAGGTGCCATCTTTTAACATGGGATTGCCTTGTACTTGCCTCTTACAGCATTTCTGGTGTGAGGATGTGCCCAGGGTTTGCTCTGTTTTGCCTGCTCTCAGTTTATTTGCTCTGCTACCTCAGAGCTTGCCTGACATTTATACTTCTATAAAGTGAGGGTAAGATATTGGTGCTCTAATTTGCGAGCACTTCACATTCAGTTGGCAAAAGCGTAAAGCCTTGGGAATGGGCGTCCCTCTGTGGATTTTGCAGGCAGCCGGAGAATGGCAGTGGTGGGAGGCTTGGGGTCTGACATGCACCCAGCTGCCCATGGGTGAGCAGAAACCCTTCCCATCCGCTGGGGAAGGCAACCTCTGCTATATCAAAAAGATGTAGTTTAAAAGATAATCCTTTTTCCATAATATAACTGCCAGTTTCTATGCCTTCAAGCTGTTCTTAAACAGCACTGTTTTCTTTGGCTGTCTGACTCTGGGGATTTTGCTGTTTTATCTAAGCTGTGTTATTTGGGATCCCATTAATTACATTTTTTGTATAGATGGAGATGGCACTTCCATTTCTTTGCTATATCTGAGTTTTCCTTTCTGAGGTGCAGCTGCTCTCCTGTATAGGTTATACCTCCCTTATAGTTCCCAGGCCTGTCAGGATATAAGCATGGCTCCATAACACATCCAGGTGCCTCTGTGTTGCAGCTATGTGTCCAGATGGCAGATAGAATACACCGTCTGCAAGCTACACTAATCCTGTTGCTTTGAAGGTGATGAACTGTACAATTCTGAGTGTACTTGTGTATTGCTGAAAAAATAAGAATTTTCAGGAAATTCAGGGGAGACATCTGACTCTGAAATGAGCTCCTTCTTCAGACCAGACCGGGGCCTTGGATAAATCTCAGCCTTTAAGGACCCAGGTTTTGGTTACTATAAATCCATGTGGTCCCATTGCAGTTACTAAAGCAGCATATAGATCAGCTTATTGCCTGGCTCTCATCTACGTTTATGTCTCATCTATGTTTAATCACACTGAATCCATCCCCCTGGGAATCATCAAGGGTTCAAAACATTGCCACTCAGGCTGACCTGCAAGTCAGATGCAAAGAATGTTGCACTGGTATTGGGGTTTTTACAGGAATTTTGCAGTGGCTAATTGCAAAGCCACTGGAAAAAAAAAAAAAAAAAAGCTATCCCCAGGCACCTCTACTGGTCTTTCTGTTTTCAAGGGGGGGGGCGGGACACACAAGAAAATATCCACTTTCAGGACAGTGGTCATGTGTGTGTTCCCCCACCCAAAAATGTGCTTGTGAAACCTAAATACACTGAAGTTTGATAGGATTTAGAAGATCTGGGTTGCATCAGTCTGTGATAATTCCTTTCACAATGTTGCTCAAGTACCAAATCAAGAGAAAATGGGATGTTGGAAAACAAACAATGAATGTGCAATGTGGGCAGTTGTGAAACTGCTGGGACAATTTACCTTAGTGCCACCAGCCAAACATTCAAATGTGTTTGTGTGGTACTTTGAACAATTCAAGACTTAAATCAAGATGAGTGGTCAGGCTTAGCAACCTATAAAATCCTACATTAAAGAGCCAAACACACATAATGCAAGATGTGCTTGTTTTGTCTTGAAGTCCATAACTGTTGCTCTGCAAGTGCTCGGTATATTATTTCCAGTGCCAGCTACTGTTAAGGGTGGCATGACTTGCTTTTTAAGTCTCTGCTGTTTGATTTAGCAGTGTTGTGATCTAAAAGATATATTGTTATGAATTATAAAACACAGTAATTCTTATGGCAACACTGATCCATGCAGTCTCAGCATATGTTAGCCCTGGACTTAGTACTGAATACTAAGGCATTAAATGACAGTGTTTGCTTCCCCTTACAAGGGGTGATGGTGCGGCTGCAAATCACTCACCTGAATGCAGATAACAAGGTTCTGCTGTGATTTAATTAATACAGATCCAGTTTTCATGGTTGTCCCTGAGTACTTGTAAAAGATCAGTTATTGCTCATGTTTGTAAATTCTCAAGTGAATAGTGCAATTAGGCTTCAAGTAATATTTAAAACCTTAAATCAATATTTCAGGAGCACCTCTTCAGCATTCTTGCCTTCTGTTAGGTAGAAAACAGTAAGCCTGGCTATAATAAACAAACACACATGCATGCACATATACACGAGGCAATATTTGTGTTTAATAAGCCATGATTTCTCTTGGGAGAACATTCAGCACAAGCTCCCTGTTGTACAGCACTGTTGTCTCACTTCAGCTGTAGCTGAAGGTGTCCTACAAATTCACAATAGTACCAATAATTTTGGTACTGTTTTGCTTCATTTAATATAATAACCCTGTCCTGGTTTAGGCCAGGACAGAGCTAGTTTTGTCTTCAGCAGCTCCTGTGTTTTGGATTTAGTGTGAGAAGAATGGTGATAGTGCACTGATGCTGTTGGATGCTGCTAAATGACCAAGGACATTTTGCAGTTTCCCAGGTTTTGCTAACATGCAGGTGCAAAAACTTGGGAGGGGTAGAGCCAGAATAGTTGATCCAAACTGGCCAAAGAGAGTATTCCATACCATAGATGTCATGCCCGGTATAAGTGAGGGTCGGCCGGTGGGCCACTAGGCTTTTTTACCCTTGGTGCCTTAATCCTTAAGCTTCCCTTCAGGTTTCTTTTTGTTTCCCTATTTTTCCCTTTTTGTTTTTCGTTCGTTCAGCTGTTTGTTCCCTTGCCTGCTCTCTCTGGAACTTGCTGTTCTGGGATAGCTGGCGGGGGGAATACCCCTGCTCCCTGACTGCTGCTCAGGACGGACTGTATCGGTCGTCAGGTGGTGATAAATTGTATCATTTGTTTTGTGTATTCTATTATCCTTATATATATTATCATTATTATCATTATTAATATATTTTTATATTTTTCCTTTGCTGTCCTGGTGAGCTGTTTTTATCTCAACCCGCGAGTTTTCCTTTCTCTCCGATTCTCCTCCCCACCCCACTGGGGAGTGGGGCAGCGAGCGAGCGGCTGTGTGGTATTGGGTTACAATTTGGGGTTAAACCACGACAAACCCTAAAAACTGCCTCTGGATCATATCATCTTTCATTTTAGTCAGATTGTGAGGATTCTAGAAATGGAAAGTCTTTATGCACAGCTGCTATGAGATATCAGCTGGATCATGTCTAATTAGATAGCACACACTCTGGATAATTAATTTTTTTTTTTAGGCAATGGATCTTTCTTTTCCTCAGCTGTTCTAATTCTTCCATGAGACCTTTACGGTCATCAAAACAATAAAACCAAATTCCTGTCAGTGAAGCTGAATCTCACCTCACTTATTCATAAGAAAAATGAAGCTGAGTTAATGTGGTGACACCAAAACCCTAATTTTTTTTATTTAGGTATCTTGTTAAAATAGAACAATTAAAATTCCTTCATGGGATTGGTCATACAGAACATGGTCCTCTTTGCTATCATCCTCTTCTCCAAACTTCCATCTCTAGTCACTGTACTAATTCCTCCTCTGCATACTTACCTTCTGTTATACTCATCGAGTCTGTCTGACATTTCATCTAAGAGAAGTTTCTCACCTGACTTGCTCTTAATACTCTTTTTTAAATTAAAAAAAAGCTCCAGCCACTATGATCATGAAATATCAAAAGAATTTCAAAATCAAGAGTCCTTTGCTGTTCTTCCCACTGCTCTGCTTATGACCTTGCTTTTAAGTTTGACCTTTTCTAATTTTTGTCTGAAGGAATGGCCTGATTATACCTAGAGATGGAGCTAATCATGGCTGTAGCATTGTAATTGCACCATGCTGTTTCTATGCAGCTTAAAAAATTCAGGTCACTGGCCATTTTTTCACCTTTGCAGAGCAGAATTAACATTACAGTGTCAGCTGGACGTTAATGACTTAAACTGCCTTTAATGAAATGAAAGGTATTTTGCATAACCTTCTTGGCTGGGGTGAATAGGAGAAAAAAGGAGGCAAATCTCCGATATATGTTACTTAATTTGTTTCTATAGGTTCCCTTGGGCTAAATTACTGCAGTGGTACAGTCAGCTTTCTTCACAAGGCCCGCCATCATTAGCAGTGCTGAAAAACCTCTCATTATGAGTATCTTTACAGGGCAAATGTAGTGTTAAGCAAGTATTCATGTAATGTACAGTGGGTCTGGTGATTACAATATGCTGATGCCTGTACTAAATGTTCAACTAGTTCCAGGTTCTTTCACCAAGACTGACTTCAAATGTCAAATTGGGAAATTGTATAGCCAAACCCGCAATCTTGGAATATCCCTTTCATAGTCACCAGAAGGCCTACATGCCCCTCCAGTTGGCTGTGAAGCAGCTTGTGATGCCTCAGCGGAGAGGGAATATGATGACAGCCTGGAGCAGCCTGTGCAGGAGAAACCATAACCAGGACAGCCTAAAGTGCTGCTAAGCCTCTGTGCAAACAGGGTGAATATATGTATGTATGTAAGGATGGAGAGAACAGGACTAGTGGAAGACAGTGGCAGCAGGTCATTGTTGCACTGCAAACTGGACAAGCATAGATGAGTGTTGCACTTGGGGTGGTTATGTACCAGGAACATATACAGAAGCTGAGAGCCAGGGCTATTCATGCCCAAGCACTGGGAATAGAAGGATTTAGTGGAGAAAGTGTGGGTGGGTGTACTGGGTTTGCATGGCAAGGTTTTGGTAGTGGAGGGGCTAGAGGGGTGGCTTCTGTGAGAAGCTGCTAGAAGCTTCCCCCATGTCCGATAGAGCCAATGCCAGCCAGCTTCAAGATGGACCCACTGCTGGCCAAGGCTGAGCCAATCAGCAACAGTGGTAGTGCCTCTGGGATAACATATTTAAGAAGGGGGGGGAGAAAAACTGCTGCAGGAACATAGCAGCGAAGAGAGGAGTGAGATGTGAGAGCAACATCTCTGTAGACACCAAGGTCAGTGAAGAAGGAGGAGGAGGAGGTGCTCCAGGTGCCAGAGCAGAGATTCCCCTGCAGCCCATGGTGAAGACCATGGGTGAGGCAGGCTGTCCTCCTGCAGCCCATGGAGGTTAATGGTGGAGCAGATATCCACCTGCAGCTCGTGGAGGACCCCATGCCAGAGCAGCTGGATGCCCAAAGGAGGCTGTGACCCCATGGGAAGCCTGTGCTGGAGCAGGCTCCTGGCAAGACCTGTGGAGAGAGAGGAGCCCATGTTGAAGCAGGTTTGCTGGCAGGACTTGTGACCCCATGGGGGACCCATGCTGGAGCAGTCTGATCCTGAAGGACTGCACCCTGTGGAAAGGGCCCATGCTGGAGCATTTCATGAAGAACTGCAGCCTGTGGGAAGGACTCACATTGGAGAAGTCTGTGGAGGACTGCCTCCCCTGGGAGGGACCCCATGCTGGAGCAGGGGAAGAGTGTGAGGAGTCCTCCCCCTGAGGAGGAAGGAGCAGCAGAGACAACATGTGATAAACTGACTGCACCCCCATCCCCCTGCACCGCTTGGGGGGAGGAGATAGAGAAATTGGGAGTGAAGTTGAGCCCAGGAAGAAGGGAGGGGTGGGGGGAAGGTGTTTTTAAGATTTGGGTTTATTTCTCATTATCCTACTCTGATTTGATTGGCAACAAATTAAATTAATTTTTTCCCCAAGTCGAGTCTGTTTTGCCTGTGATAGTAATTGGTGAGTGATGTCCCTGTCCTTATCTTGACCCATGAGCCTTTCATTATATTTTCTCTCCCCTGTCCAGCTGAGGAGGGGGAGTGATAGAGCAGCTTTGGTGGGCACCTGGCATCCAGCCAGCATCAAACCACAACAGTGGGAAAGCAAGCCTCAAAATGCCTGCAGTTAGCAATGTTGATGCACCAGAGGCCCAAGTGTGGTGCATTAGTCATGAGAACTCCTTCCTGTGGAGTTAAATCCCAGAGGGTAGCATGGGCTTGCATCTTCACCAGCTTCCTCCATCAGCAGCCTCCTCGCATCCTGCATCCTCGTGGCTCACAAGCACAGAACAAAAACCCTTCTGGTACATTCCTCCCTTCTGCATAGCATCATCTTCTCTTCAGTGTGAGTTCATGCAGGGAGCAGAGAGGGGAGTCCAGGCTGTGCTCAGCTGTGCTGCAACATGTGATGAGAAGCAGAGCTGGCTGTCAGCAATGTCTTTATCCAAGAAAATTAATGACTTGAAGATCATGTAGTGGATTTAGAGGTGAACAAATCTTTTTT
Organism: Phoenicopterus ruber ruber; assembly: GCA_009819775.1. Lineage (NCBI taxonomy): Eukaryota > Metazoa > Chordata > Aves > Phoenicopteriformes > Phoenicopteridae > Phoenicopterus > Phoenicopterus ruber. The sequence goes on from CM020247.1 coordinate 27,477,247, forward strand.
TTTAAATAGGTGAATAAACCACTGAGTCTAAAAATAGATGAGGAAAAGGGCAAGAAAAGTAAGCGACTTGGCAAAATCCATAGAAAATGAAGCTATAGGACTGGGTGTTGTAATTTCTAGTTCCTAACTTTGTCTTTGGTTGTCTGGACTACGCTTCCTCTGCTGCCCTATCTTGAATTTCATTAATTTAATTACCTCAATGGGAACAGGAGCAAGACATCAGGCTGGGATTTTCAAGGACAGTTAAGGGACTCAGAGACTCACTGCTGGCTTCCAGAGGGATTTTGTTGTCTTTAAAACCTATTGAAAAGCCAAGATCTCAGTTACTTGTAAATGGTGGCTTAGGGAATTTGAAGTTCTTTTGCTTTCCTTTTGCTTGCAAAGCAGGAGAATTATGTGGACCCTGGTAGAGCTATCAGTTGATTGTTGTATTTGTTCACCATTGCATGTAGCCATCATGTTCCCTGACAGGTAAGTATACATTTATGCTTTCTACAGTACGTTTCTAAGACAATTCTAAAGAAATGTAAAACCAAGAGTTGTACGACAGGTAGACTTACAAAAACACAGTATGACCTACTGGATCCACCTCTTGCATGCCTCAAAATCTGTTAATAATTTTGGTGGTAAGGCTGAAGATCAGAAACCATTCAAAAATGAGTCCCTGAGGGCCTACCAATGCCTTGGGCAGGGGAAAGGACAGCCTGTGACTGCATGAACATCCACAGCAGGGAACAAGGGAGGAGTTAGTTCTCCCTCTTCATCAGTCTAACTGTGTGGGTTTCCATCCATCTCTGCTACAGAGGACCTAGCAGCGTGAGTAGATAGTGTATCACAGAATCACAGAACAGTAGAGGTTGGAAGGGACCTCTGGACATCATCTAGTCCAACCCCCCTGCCAGAACAGGTTTACCTGGAGCAGGCTGCACAGGACCGCATCCAGGCGGGTTTTGAGTATCTCCAGAGAAGGAGACTCCACAACCTCCCTGGGCAGCCTGTTCCAGTGCTCTGGCACCCTCACAGTAAAGAAGTTTTTCCTCACATTCAGATGGAACTTCCTGTGTTCCAGTTTGTGCCCGTTCCCCCTTGTCCTGTCCCTGGGCACCACTGAAAAGAGTCTGGCCCCATCCTCTTGACACCCGCCCTTGAGATATTTATAAGCATTGATGAGGTCCCCTCTCAGTCTTCTCTTCCTCAGGCTGAACAGCCCCAGCTCCCTCAGCCTTTCCCCAGAGGAGAGATGCTCTAGTCCATTAATCATCTTCAAAGCCCTCTGCTGGACTCTTTCCAGTAGTTCCTCATCTTTCTTGAACTGGGGAGCCCAGAACTGAACACAGTACTCCAGATGGGGCCTCACTAGGGCAGAGTAGAGGGGGAGGAGAACCTCCCTCGACCTGCTGGCCACACTCTTCTTAATGCACCCCAGGATGCTGTTGGCCTTCCTGGCTGCAAGGGCACATTGCTGGCTCATGGTGAATTCATCATCCACCAGGACTCCCAGGTCCTTCTCCTCAGAGCTGCTTTCCAGGAGGTCAACCTCCAACCTGTCCTGGTGCATGGGGTTATTCCTCCCCAGGTGCAGGACCCTACACCTGCCCATGTTGAACCTCATGAGGTTCCTCTCCACCCAATGCTCCAGCCTGTCCAGGTCTTGCTAAATGGCAGCACAGCCTTCTGGTGTATCAGCCAGTCCTCCCAGTTTCGTGTCATCAGCAAACTTGCTGAGGGTACACTCTGTCCCTTCATCCAGGTCATTGATGAACAAATTGAACAAGACTGGCCCCAGTACTGACCCCTGGGGGACACCACTAGCCACAGGCCTCCAACTAGACTCTGCACCACTGATCACCACCCTCTGAGCTCTGCCATTCAGCCAGTTCTCAATCCACCTCACTGTCCACTCATCTAGCCCACGCTTCCTGAGCTGACCTATGAGGATATTGTGGGAGACAGTGTCAAAAGCCCTGCTGAAGTCCAGGTAGACAACATCCACCGCTCTCCCCTCATCCACCCAGCCAGTCATGCCATCGTAGAAGGCTATCAGATTGGTCAAGCATGATTTCCCCTTGGTGAATCCATGCTGACTACTCCTGATCACCTTCTTTTCTCCTACATGCTTGGAGATGGCCTCCAGAATGAGTTGCTTCATCACCTTTCCAGGGATGGAGGTGAGGCTGACTGGCCTGTAGTTTCCTGGGTCCTCCTTCTTGCCCTTCTTGAAGACTGGAGTGACATTGGCTTTCCTCCAGTCCTCAGGCACCTCTCCCGTTCTCCATGATTTTTCAAAGATGGAGAGTGGCTTAGCAATGACCTCTGCCAGCTCCCTCAGCACTTGTGGGTGCCTCCCATTGGGGCCCATGGATTTGTGGGTGTCCAGTTTGCCCAACTTATCTCTAACCCTCGGCCAAAGGCAGGCCATCCTTTCTCCAGGCTTCCTCTCCTACCTCCAGGGTCTGGGATTCCTGGGGGCCAGCCTTGGCAGTAAAGACTGAAGCAAAGAAGGCATTCAGTAACTCTGCCTTCTCTGCATCCTTTGTGACCAGGGCACCCACTTCATTCAGCAGAGGGCCCACATTTTCCCTAGTCTTCCTTTTGTTACCGATGTACTTGAAAAAGCCCTTCTTATTGCCCTTGATGTCCCTTTGCCAGATTAAATTCTAGGTGGACCATAGCCTTCCTTGTAGCATCCCTGCATACCCTGACAGCATCCCTGTACTCCTCCCATGTGGCCTGCCCCTTTTTCCACATTCCATGGAATTCCTTCTTCCATTTGAGTTTTGCCAGTAGTTCCTTGCTCATCCATGCAGGTCTCCTGCCTCCCTTACCTGATTTCTTACTCCTGGGGATGCACTGCTCTTGAGCTTGGAGGAAGTGATGCTTGAATAATGCCCAGCCTTCTTGCACCCCCTACCTTCTAGAACCCTAACCCATGGGATTCCTCCAAGCAGGTCCTTGAAGATGCCAAAGTTAGCTCTCCTGAAGTCCAGGGTTGTAATCCTGCTTAGTGTCCTGCTTCCTCCTTGCAGGATCCTGAACTCCATCTCATGGTCACTGCAGCCAAGGCTATCCCCAACCAGACCTTCCTTTTTAGTTAGTATGGGGTCCAGCAGCACCCCTCTCCTCATCGGCTCCTCCACCACCTGCATCAGAAAGTTGTCATCAATGTTCTGCAGGAACGTCCTGGACTGTGCGTGCCTAGCTGTGTTGTCCCTCCAACAGATATCGGGGTGGTTGAAGTCCCCCATGAGAACCAGGGCCTGTGATCCTGAGGCTACTTTCAGCTGCCTGGAGAAGGCCTCATCCACTTCCTCTTCCTGATCAGGTGGCCTGGAGTACACACCCACAACAGTGTCCCCCATGTTAGCCTGTCCCTTAATCCTTACCCATAAGCTCTCGACTCGTTCTTCGTCCTCCCCTAGGCAGAGCTTGATACACTCCAGTTGCTCTCTCACATAGAGAGCCACTCCACCACCTCTCCTTGCTGGCCTGTCCTTCCTGAAAAGTACATAGCCATCCATGACAGCATTCCAGTCACGCGAGCTGTCCCACCATGTCTCTGTAATTGCTATGAGATCATGGCCCTGCGAGCGCACACAGATCTCTAGTTCTTCCTGTTTATTCCCCATGCTGCGTGCGTTGGTGTACAGGCATTTCAGAGAGGAAGTTGAGTTTGCAGGTTTCCCTGGAGGGGTGCAGGAGGATCCACCATAGCCATACACACCCTTAGGGCAGTCGGCCTTCTGGTTCTCTTCTTGGGAGGCAGCTAAGGAAGATTTGTCTCTGCTCAGGTTGGCCTGGCTTACTCCCCAGTTGGATGCGCTGGCACAAGTGTCACCACTTTGGGCCCCTCCCCCCAAGTCCTTCAGTTTAAAGCCTGCCTCACCAAGCTGGCCAGCCTGCCACCAAAGATTCCCCTGCCCCTCTTAGACAGGTGGATCCCATCCCTCCCCAATAGGTTGTAGTCACCAAAGAATGTCCCATTGTCATGAAAGCCAAAACCCATAAGCATAATGGAGATCCCCCTTTATTTTCCTGAATATGCACAGATTTATAGTGCAGCTCAGGAGATTAAGGTTGCCAGATGCAGCCGAGCTGGGAGTTGGGTCAGCTTGAAGGTCTCTCCATGCACTCTGAAGGAGCACAGTGGGAAGGGTGAGAAGGATGAGAAGGAGGGTGTCTGGCAGAATGACTGCCTGGGCCAGATGACATAGCATATCATTTTTCACCTGTCTTCATACAGATGTTCAAGGAGTCATGCACACTGTTATAGAATCATTTAGGTTGGAAAGGACCTTTAAGATCAAGTCCTCTGTATCCTTGGATACAGAGGCATACACATTAAATTTGTACAGCCAGCTGCACTCTATATGCATATCACATGCAGGTTAATGCACATGCAGCAAGTTTGGCATGCAACTCTCCTTCAGACACACAAATGTCAGTGTAAGGCATGACAATTACAGACCCACAGCTGAAAACCTAGCCATTAGCATACAACAGAGCTTCAGTACCATCAGAGTCCCCTGTGCTTTGTCTTACCATAAATGGATCATGAATAAAACGTTCTGAATCATGCAGAAGAGCACAGTTCCCATAATTGCAGGTGAGTGATATAAAGATGGAATGGCAACACCACCAACTCCATCCCACTGTGGGACACGGGGAGTGACAGAGAAATAGTCATCTCTGCTCTGTCAGCAGAGCCATCTCAGGAGCCTGTCTGCCTGCCACGGAAGCATATGTGCACCTGCAAATCATGATCAGATAAATCTACAACCACAGTTCCTGCTCTGCTGCTGGACTGGGAGTTTAGGTCCATCCCAAGGCTTGGGTGGAGAGCTGAGAGTATGCCTTTCTAATGCAACACCTCCATTGACTTTTGCCTGAACTGATTTCATCAGTAAATTCTGTCCAGCATCAAGATTATCTCACCACAAAAATGCATACAGGTAAATGTTTATTCATGCTTACAGAACTGTAACTAAAAAGGGGACACAGCTGCATTTGAGACAAAATTCCTTCCAGGATTTGTGAAAAGCTGTGGTACCTTACTGTCACGGAGGTACACCAAAAGGACTCTACACAGACAATAAACACAAACAAGCTTTAATTCACAACTGAAACCAAACCACCAAACCAACAAAACAATGGGGTAACCAAAATGACACTCCGAGAACATTTAACAAATTATAGGTTTAATATATCAATCAGGGATGTTATTACTGCATGACAAAACACAAAAATGATGATCTAAAGTATACACACACTCACTCACAAAGGGGAAAAAACTTTCACTCGAGGGTACCCAGAAAATAGCATCACACCCAAAGAGGTAAGCGTTTACTCAAGGATATATCCAGAAAAAATAGTCACTCACCAAAAGAGGGCGAGGGCATTCAATCCCAGGAAGTTTCCTAAGGCAACATCTCAACCCAAGGGAAGAGTTTCTGATCACAGATCTGCTGCTCCAAGGAAAACCCCTCAAAGGGGGTTTTCCCGTGGGGGCTCCTTTTATAGCCTGGTTGGATCTGAACTGTGGTCATTTATGGTCAGTGGTCCGGAAGTTTCTCTCAACCAAGACATGCCATTGGTTGAGGGCCCTGCCTGCCGATCGAGGGGTCCCGCCTTTCTCATTCCCACCACAGGGAGGAGTAAGTGGCCAGGATCATGGGATCCCGAGGGTGAGGGAGGTGGTCGACACCTGACCCGGGGTGTGTATGTGACAACTGCCATGGCAGGGCGCCGGAGGCGCGAAAATGAGGTGCGAAAGAGCCATCAGCTGCTGCCCTGAAGAGCTCTGGCCCTTATCGGGGCGAATGCATCTGCCACACTTACCACCCTCATCGTGCCCATGGCAAGGATGGTACCATCCAGCAGGAACTGTGGTGTAACCTGCCGTCTCTAAAGCATTTCCATAGGGATAGGGACACTAATGGCAGAAGATAGAGGTGATGTTTAGTCCCAGGGAAAGGAAAGCAAAGCACCATTTCCAGACTTGCCCTTTTTCTGGAAATACTTTGTACAGGGTTTCCCATGCAAAGAAGGACCTGCTGCTTGTTCCTCTGTTTCTGTTGTGGGTGACCTGTAAAACAAGCACACAAATACTCATGCACATGTCTGTCATTCCAGCTGCAGCTCTGATTAGAAACATCTAAACATATACTTGTTCAAGTTACTTTATAAATCCATTGTGATAGGTAGTGTTTCTTGAAAGCAACCTGTTTCAGGTCACAGAGTGTAATTAAAGGCAATTAATGCAATTACTCACAACTGTGCTACTGATAATGCTCCAGATGCCATGCTTCCTGCTGCTGGCCCTCACAGGCTGTGCCTTTATGTTCTCCTAGTGTTGTCATTGTGGTTAAACCAGGGGGCTAGAAAGGGGAGAAAAGTACAATGTATTGTTCCTAACTCCTCTCATTCTGAAAATTTCAAGTGTGCTAGGCAGACCCTAAACCCATTTGTCTATTCTCTTTTCTATTCACTGCCTGATGAAGAATAAGAAGGGGACAAGGTGGAGTGTTTGGTGAAGACTACCATGGAAAATGGTCATATTTTAAATCTTATAAAGCACATATATAAAAAATATATTTTACAATCGTCTGTTATGCAATTAAACATGTAGTAAATGTATCTATTTCCACTAATGAGTTTTATAATTATGGAGTAACTATTCAAAGGGACTATAACTTTAGGCAGTAAAATCTGAAAGATTTGAATTAGCTGTGAACTTCAAACTTTTCCTTTGACATCCAGCCCTGTCTTTCCCTTTTTTCTCAGCCACTGCCAAGTAATTTACAGTTCAAGAAAGGCTAATGGAGCTATAAACAAAGCATAGATGCCTCTAGCATTTCCTTTATTGGGCTGTGGTATGACAATAGCTTCCAGTGCTTCCAGAGGAGGGCACATGCGTAATTACCAAAGTGCCTCAAGTCTCCTGCTTATCTGCAGAACAGGTGATACCTTGTACAAAGACTTAGTGACGCCAAGATGCCTTGTACAGAGGCTGAAGGATTACACTATGCCTTTGTTGGTAGTTCTGTGTCCTTGCTTTGTGCTTGCTTGAACAATTTAGAAAGTTTTGGTAGGTAGAGATAGATAAGAGACCTAAGAAACCTTGAGTTTTGTAGTCATCTTGGTATGTAGAGATAGATAAGAGACCTAAGAAACCTTGAGCCTTGTAGTCAGAACCAACCAAGATGAGCTAATTGTAACAAAAGACACAAACCAGATGGAGTACAACTAGTTCCCGGAAATGACATGAATATGTATGAGTATCCCAAGGATTTTAATGAATATGTATATACTAGAATGATATAAATCTCTACTCTCACAACTTACAGTATGCACGATAGGTGGAGTGATCCCCCGTGCATCCAGAGCTGTAATAAAGAATGCCTGCCTTCTAAAACTTAAAAGGAAGTGTTAGAGGGTTCTTTATTTAACCGATTTTTCCGGTATCACAGGTACACCATAAATCATCTTTCATCTTCAGTGGGGCTGGCTTAAGGGGCTGAAACCTACCTGAATTCACTCTCTGTCCTCTGGGTTTATTTTTGTAAAGTTAGCATTGGCCTACTGGGATGATTGTTAAACTCATTAACTCTCTAAAGGATTGACTACTGTAAACTCAGTTTTAAGAGCTGTCTTAGATAGTGGGATATCTTCAGATCAAGTTGTGAGCTTGTCAATCACTGCACGCACATTGAAGTTCAACATTTCCCACTCACACCAGCATGAAACAAAAATAACTCAGCTGAGCTGAATGGTGTTGAAACCGTTTTCTAGCGATGCAGTCATGACTGAATTCATTAGCACCAGGTCAGGGCTGCCTCATGTTCTCCTATGCCTTTCCCAAAATGCAGGTTCAGCAGTGCTGGAGCCTGGGCAAACGGCACTGTCCTGCTGCAGCTGATATCTCCAAGCACAGCCTGCCTCCAGGGCCAGCTCCTGCTGCTGATGGGATGGGGGCGCAGGGTGGCCCAGGCAGGCCAAGCGCTTTGGCAGGGAGGGCTGAGCCCATCTCCCTGCTTTTCATGGGGATGGTTGCAGGAAAGGGGAGTCAGTGTCCTCAGAAAGATGCAGTAGGATTCATCCAACATGTCCTTTGGAGAAGGCTGACTGTTAGCAGATGCTGGTAGCTGATGCTCAGCTTCACTGCAAGCAGGTGTGTTAGTGCATACATGAATATTTCAGGACATGAGCCTAAATGAGCAGAGGTAAGCTTGCCTGCACATGCACCTTGCTGTTCACTCCCTGGTTTGCTGAAGCTGTGTTTGCTGGCTCTAGGACCTTGCAGGGCAAGCAGTCCTGTCAGATACAGCAGGGCTCTGCAAAGCTGAGGCTGATCTTCAGCTCTTTAGTAGTCAGCATTGCCCTGCACAAAAGAGACAAAGAGGCTGGGTCATGTATTTACTAGCCAGAAGAAAAGCTTTCCAGACTACCAGTTTTCATGAGCACTGATGTTGAGCATTTGCATCTCAGCTGACAAGAGCCATGGTTTGATTTTTAGATCTGCACAGAAATATCACAGATCAAACATGACAGAGTTGCAGCAGAGACCTTGGGACCCCTCACAGCTCGGGGCCCTGTTCACGCACCCCTGCCCCCCCATCTGTTCCACTGAGTGTGTGGCTTGCAGGGAATTTTGGAGAGCCAACCTTTAGATGGGTGGTATGACTATAAAGGGAGGTCAGAAACAGGGTCTCTAAGATATGATATTCAGGATAGTTGTTCTGATACTAAAGGGGAAGCAGCTTCTACCTGCATAGGGCATTATTTCTGTACTGCATTGTACAGCCCATACAATGCCCAGCAACCCTCAAGACTTTTGCCCTCTGTATGGTTTCTCCTATCCAGCTTTGCAGAGTGTATCAAGCATATCTCAAGTATGTACCTACCTGTTCCCAGATCAATTTCGTCTCAACTGCCCCACTTCCACTCCCATCCCCATCACCCTCAAACACGCAGTGCCATGGTGAGCTAAGGAGTCCCCAGCTGGGGATTGGCGTCCCTGGCTGGCCCAGCAGCACGGCGGTGCAGAAGCCATCCCTCTGTGCGTGGTCAGGAATGTCACCTTAATTGTCATTGCAATGCACAAGTGAACAGAAGCTTTCCTGCTGAATTCAATTACACCTTCTCTTGATATTTAGAGCACATTCACTACAGTGATATGACTATTGGGAAGAACAAGATATGAAATAACATGCCATTGGGGAAGGGGAGAGCCTTAATCCAACTGGAACTGGGCTACCACGGCAGGCTAGATTAATGCAGTTTAGTTTCCATACAATAACCTAAAGGGTTTTCATAAGAGTGCTCAGTGTACCATCATCCACTGCATCAGGTCTGTAGAGCTTTGCATCTTGTGTCTTTTGACATCTATGACACATGTATGTTTGCTTGGGGAATTTCCTTGCAGTCATGGCTCCAGCCATGGAGGAGAGCCCCTGTAAGCAGTGGCTGTAGACTGGTCTCCAGTGAAACCTCCTCTGTTTTGTGGGAATCGGTGTGAGGTATAAGAGGGCTGCTTTCCAAACTGACACTGTCATGAATGCATGTCCTGGTTGTCGGGGAAAATAAAGACTGGGAAGAGCTGCAACTTGAGTGGCTCCTGAGTCACTGAATAATCAAGGCTAATCCCATTTTCTAGTGTTAGAAGCAGAAGATGAGATGTGAAATGTTACATTAATGATCAGTTTATTATACACATTGGTCTGTATCCACAAAGCCATTTAGGAGTCAAAGCTGCGTTTACTTGAACCTCGCCTTCATTTCAATGCCTTGATGCTCCTGAAGGTCCACATGGAGCCTGGCTGATGGGTCATGTAGCTAAAACCAGAACAGCCAGAGAGTTTCACAGCACAGTTTGACACTGTCCTTAATGTCACCCCACTCTGCACATATGTGACAACAATGCTGATGTTTTGTATCCAATTCAGACAGAGAGGGTAAGGACATACAGTTGTGCTTCTGGCAAGAGGAAGAGGAATTGAAGGTGTATGAGGTGAGCTGTTAACAACCATCTCTGGTCAGTCAGTTCTGCTGTGTAGACTGGGATTTGAGCTACAGCTCTGAATTTTCTCTGTCTACCTCTGAGTCACTGCCAAACATCATCAGGAACCTCTGGTCCTGATTTGCCACAGAAAAAACAATCTGTTTGTTCTCTTGGCTCTGTAATGTACTTCAGATTTGACCTAGAAGGTTCATATCTGGTGGAGAAAGACTCCTTTGGTGCCTGGTATTTGTCTTTTTTTTTTATCATGATAAAGATACCAATCATACAGAAACTCAGAAAAAAACAGCCACATGTTGCAGAGATGAATCAGCAGAGCTCGATTGGTATCAATTTACAGACCTTGACTAGTGATCGAATAAATTAAAATCTCTTGCCCCATTACTCCTGATTCATCTAGTTTCTCAGTGTACAGTTTTAAAAAAATATTTATTGTGTTAGTGTTAAATGCATTCTGTATTTTATATTTGTAGTTTGATTTCAATACAGAAAAGCTCTAAAAAACTTTGTCTATTGGTGCTCCCTAGTGGTGAAGTTTGCCTGCAGTAAAGCTGCAGGAATTTTGCTAATGATTGTGCAATTCCGTATCCTAATTGCTTTAAATTTAAGTCCCTCAAAAAGCCTGTTTGGGGGATATAAAGTCATTCACACATATCAGTGCTTGCAGGACTGCGCTTTTATGTAGCACGGGGCTTTTATGATGTGAAAAATGTACACACCAGCGAAGAAAATCCTTTTTCCTTCCTAGGCTTTGTTCATTTCTGTCCTTAGCATTAACATGATGCATAAACTTTCCTAAATAAAATGAGATATGCCACTCCTGCTTCTTTTCTCATTCTGTATCAAACAGAAAGCTGGGCACCAATGCAGTCAGACAGACACACACACACACAGAGGCATGGAGAATATTTCTGCTCTCAAACCCATCCCCTGGGTCTGTTTCTGGCAGCAAGCAGTGCGGTTCCCAGCAGGGCGGTTACTCCCATGGCTCCTTCCCCATAAATGTTCCAGGCTGGGGACAAAGCATTGGCTAAAAGGACTTTGATGAATGACAAACTGGCATTAACCCATACCTCTCTCTTGGGCTGAACTTTACTGACTTAAGAAATGTCTGAGAGAGGAGGAAAATCCACAGCAATGGTCTACTCCTGAGATAATTAAGAAGATGTTTGTAAACCGTATATTCTGACGTGTTTAATGAGACCATACATTCCAGGGGGGATTAAGCTAGGTGATAAATCAGAGAACATGATACCAACGGAAAGGACATTTAGATAAAGAACAGATACCGAGGAACGGACGCTGAGAAAGGCGGAGCTCAGGAAGGAGGCGTATCCCGGAATTACATATGCATGAGCCATAGTAGAACATTAATGTAGTAAATGTATAAAAGAGTGCTTTTTGTATTCACTGGTGCGCACGTTAGGCGGAGATATCCCCCGTGCACCCGGCGCCGCTGAATAAAGAATTTCTTACTTGAACCTAAATTTCAACATTTTACAAATCACTCCTGCCTGGAAAATAGCTGTATGCAGCCAAGTGCCACAGCTCCCTAGTGCAGATGAACATGTGCCACAGGAGCCAAGCATAACCATGCTGCCTCTGAGCAACAGAAGTTAAGCCAAAAAAAAGTCTCTTCTGCTCTCACCCACCACTAGCCGCGGTGCAGGAATTCCTCTGACTCTGAGCCGATGGACAAAGCCTTGCAGACTGGATTTGCACTGGTAAATCCATATCGTGTGCATCTCCTCCAGTATGAACCCTCTAAAGCCTTTGGGTTTCCCCAGCACATGCTGGGATTTATGTCTACACAAATGAAGGAACAAAAGGAGAAGTTGATGCAATCTATATATCCAGATCTGATATCTTTTAAATACATGTATGTAATATATATATAAGCATATAAAACATGTCTATACCTTTTAAATTACACCACTCTCAAATGCTCAAGCCCAGCACAATAGCATTGGCTGAGGTTCATTATGTAAAAGATTGCTAAGGCTGTATTGCAGGAAAGAGAGTACCACAGCACTGCATATGCAGAGGCAGTGGGATGCTTCTGCTCCAGGGAAGTTGCCACTAATCCCAGTCTAGTAAAGGGTGAGGCTGACTGTGATGGTTAGATCCTGCTGAGAAAGGGAAGTTGTCCCAGGACTTTGAAAGGCCCCAGAGAAAACAGCGGAGAGGATCATCTCTTTTTGCACAGAGGCAGTGAGTCTGAGCAGAGACTGGGAGCACTGGGACAGGAGCAGTGATTAGGGATGGGCCCAGTTCCCTGCACCCTCTTCCCTGCAGGGTGGCTTTGAGGTGCTGGTTTAATCAAACAAGGTGATTACCAGATGCTTTGATATTGATGATTATCAAACCTTTTTGATAGTAAATACCATTGTTTATCAGGGATACAAAACAGTTAAATAAATCACTTGTTTCATATAGTAGGCATGCTTTAGATGCAAATTCCTCTAAATACAAGCAACTTGAATAGTAGCTGCTTAAAGATAGTTTTTATTTATTCTGAAAAATGTTATAAGGCAAGGTCCCATTCATCTGGGCTAATACAAGGTGTGGGTCAAGCAGCCCAGCTCATACATCCTCCTTCCAGTTGTGTACCCGAATTGCTAGCTGGTGCCAGGTGCTTTCTGACCTCCTTCCTTCCCCATAAATCTTGCAGTGGTGGCTGTAGTAGGCTCCTTGCTGTGGGGCAGGAGGGCTCCTGGTGTTCTGCATTGCAGCTCATGCACTGGAGGATGTGTGGCTATCTCCTGAGACAGATCAGCTTAGGCTCTCTTCGTTCAGATGCTGCTTCCTGCTTCCTTGGTGGCTGGTTTGGCAAGCATGGTGTTGTGCAAAGGGTGGCTGACTTTCCATCCACCCTCGTGAGGAGGTGAGGGGGCTGGGTACTGAGTGAATGTCTGTATGCAATGTTTCTGATTGGTTCCCTGTCCTCTCCTCCCCTGGTAAGATGCCCTATAACCATGGAAACTGGGATTTCAGTTTCCCCAGACTTTTTTTTTCCACTGTGTGGTAGATAAAACCCATTTTTAAGCATTTCAGCCCCTGGCAAAAGAGGTGCTTTTGCTGCTATGGGGGAAATGCATCTGTGCTCTAGTTGTGTGTCCTGGTTTCAGCCAGGACGGAGCTAGTTTTGTCTTCAGCACCTCCTGTGTTTGGGATTTAGTGTGTGAAGAATGGTGATAGCACACTGATGTTGCTGGTTGCTGCTAAACCATCAAGGACATTTTGCAGTTTCCCAGGTTTTGCTAATGTGCAGGTGCAAAAACTTGGGAGGGGGATAGCCAGAACAGTTGATCCAAACTGGCCAAAGAGAGTATTCCATACCATAGACGTCATGCCTGGTATAAATGAGGGTTGGCCGGTGGGCCACTTCCCTTAACTTGCCTTAATCCTTAAATTTCCCTTCAGGTTGCTTTTTTTTTTGTTTCCCTGTTTTTCCTTTTTTTTATTTTTTCGTTTGTTTGGGCCTTTTCATTTCATTCATTTGGCTGTTTGTTCCCTCACCTGCTCTCTCTGGAGCTTGCTGTTCTGGGATAGCTGGGGGGGAATACCCCTGCTCCCTGAGTGCTGCTTGGGATGGGCTGTATCGGTCGTTGGGTGGTGAGAAATTGTGTATCATTTGTTTTATATATTCTAGTATCCTTATATATGTTATTAATATTATCATGATTAATATATTTTTATATTTTTCCTTTGCTGTCCTGGTGAACTGCTTTTATCTCAACCCGTGAGTGTTCCTTTCTCTCTGATTCTCTTCCCCACCCCACTGGGGAGTGGGGGAGTGAGTGAGCAGCTGCGTGGTATTTCGGTTACCATCTGGGATTAAACTACGACAGTCCTTTTTGGAGCCCAATGTGGGGCTTGAGAGGGGTCCAGTGGGCTCAGCTGAGAGAGCATCAGACAGAGGGTCCAGGGTTTAAAGCCCCGGGTCAGGCTCAAAGGGTTGAGATGATAACAACAGATTTGACCAGAGTGTGTTAAAACAATTTGTTATAAGCATCCATTGTATTACTTTAATTGTCACTGGTCACAATGTTGTTTTATTTCTTTAGAGAGTTGTTCTCAGATTTGTATCATGCAGCACCTAACTTACTGTTTATCAGTATTTATGTGTGGTTTCTTACCTCTGGGCATTGGATTAAGGTTATTGCTTCGGTGTGTGGTTTAGCACTGTCTTATGGCATGATAAAATCATTGGTGTTTAGATCAGTTTACTACCTGTATTCATATACGGTGGGGGGGGGGGGCATGTGCAGAACGGAGCGGCACCAATGGTTACAGCTTCGTACTTTGGGACCAAGCTGGTGGGGACTATCAGTAATTATTCCTTTATTTTTAACTTCCCAGGGGGTCAACAGGGGGAAACTTCCTCCTTTGCTTTCCCTTTCCCCTCCCGGGTAAAAATGCCTTCTTTTGATTTCTCGTTGCCCTCCTGGTTAGTTACGGGAGCTTATGAGAATTTCGAATACCTTTGGGATACTCGGACTGGCTTGCTACTCCTATCAGTAGGAATACATTTGTGTCAAATTTTGCTTAGAAATCGGTGCAGACGTAGGCGCAGGGCCACCCCAGTTCCCTGCTACAGCCCCCGCGGCCGCGCCACCACCCGCCACGGGCGCCGCGGCCGCCCCACCCTCCGCTATGGGTACCGCGGCTGCTCCGCTCCTCGCCACACGGGTACCGCGCTAGCCCCCGCCGCAGGTCCCGCGGCCACCCCAGGTCCCGCCAGAGACCCCGCGACCGTCCCAGCCCCTGCTGCGGACCCGGCGGCCGCGCCAGTCCCCGCCATGGGCGCTGCAGCTGCTCCACCCTCTGCTCCGGCCGCTGCGGCTGTCCCAGCCCACGCCGCGGTTGCTGCACCCTCCGCCACGCGCGCCGCGGTTGCTGCACCCCCCGCCACGGGTATCGCGGCTGCCCCACCCCTTGCTACGGGCACCGCAGCCGTTCCAACCCCTGCTATGGGCATCGCTGCGGCCCCAGCTATGAGCACCGTGGCTACTGTGATTGGTACTGCAGATCCACCTGTGCCTTTATCAGTTGCCCCTATCCAAAAGAAGAGAAGCACAAAGAAATCAGCTCGTGTCCCGAAAGATGAGGATGAACCAGGGACATCACAGGAACAGGGAGAGGCAGAAGCAGAGATAATCACCCGACCCCTATCCCTGACTGAGCTGCGAGATATCCCAAAAGACTACAGCTGTCATCAAGGTGAGCAGCTTGTCACCTGGCTGCTCCAATGCTAGAACAACGGGGCCAGTAGCCTGGAACTAGAGGGCAGGGAAGCCGGGCAGCTGGGATCCCTGTCTAGGGAAGCGGCATTGACAGGGCGATTGGAAGAGAGACAGAAGCCCGAAGTCTCTGGGGGAGACTCCTGTCAGGTGTGAGGGACAGGTATTTCTTTAAGGAAGACATTATATGCCACCCAAGCAAGTGGATCACCATGGAGGGAGGTATCCAGTTTCTGAGGGAATTAGCTGTGCGGGAATTGATTTATGATGACCTGCAGACACCTGTAGAACTAGATGAGATCCAGTGTACCCGACCCACGTGGCAGAAGTTTTTACATAGTGCACCATCATCGTATGCCAACTCATTGGCAACAATGGGTTGGAAAGACAATGAGGCACCGCCGGTGCGTGCAGTGGCTAACCAACTCCGACAGTATGAAGACAATATCTCTTCCTCCTTACGGGCCTGTGTCTCGGCTGTGGAAAGACTGGCCGAAAGAATGTGCCGGGAGTTTCAGGAACTTAAAGATGATAGGTCCTACTTGCCACCTGTACAGACCACTATCATCCCAGCTATTAGGAGAAAATTTTTCCCTGCTCAAGAGAGACGGTACACGTGGCGAGGTACCCTGTGTTTTTACCTTCATGACCACGGAGAGGATATGAGGAAGTGAGATGGAAAACCCACCTCGACCCTAGAGGAGAGGGTATGTATGTGGCTTGCAAAAGAAAACAGCTACAAATAAGGGTTCTTCCAGGAAAATTGCTGCTCCAGTCTCCAGTGGGCAGTTCCCCAGATGGGGTAGAAGGGCTTCTGATTCGTACTTACAAGAAATGAGAAACAGGGATGAGATTCGACCCCATGTGTCCCACACAAACCCATTGCTGAGCGAGAAAAGTGGCCAAAGCTCTATCTCTATACTGACTCATGGATGGTGGCGAATGCCCTGTGGGGGTGGTTACAGCAATGGAAGCAGAGCAACTGGCAGTGCAGAGGCAAACCCATCTGGGCTGCCAAATTGTGGCAAGATATTGCTGCCCGTGTAGAGAAGCTTATTGTAAAAGTACGTCACGTAGATGCTCATGTACCCAAGAGTCGAGCCACTGAGGAACATCAAAACAACCAGCAGGTGGATCAGGCTGCTAAAATTGAAGTGGTGCAAGTGGATCTAGACTGACAACATAAGGGTGAATTATTCCTAGCTCGGTGGGCCTCAGGCCATCAGGGAAGAGATGCAACATTGTCGTGGTTTAACCCCAAATTGTAACCCAATACCACGCAGCCGCTTGCTCACTCCCCCACTCCCTGCTGGGGTGGGGAGGAGAATCAGAGAGAAAGGAAAACTCGCGGGTTGAGATAAAAACAGCTCACCAGGACAGCAAAGGAAAAATATGAAAATATATTAATAATGATAATATAGATAAGGATAATAGAATATATAAAACAAACAATACACAATTTCTCACCACCCGACGACCAATACAGCCCGTCCCGAGCAGCAGGCAGGGAGCAGGGTTATCCCCACCGCCAGCTACCCCAGAACAGCAAGTTCCAGGGAAAGCAGGCGAGGGAACAAACAGCCAAACGAATGAAAAAACAAAAAGGTAAAAATAGGGAAACAAAAAGCAACCCGAAGGGAAGTTTAAGGATTAAGGCAAGTTAAGGGTCTAAAAGCCTCAAAAGCCTAAAAGATCTAGTGGCCCCCCGACCGACCCTCACTTATATCGGGCATGACGTCTATGGTATGGAATACTCTCTTTGGCCAGTTTGGATCAACTATCCTGTCTCTACCCCTTCCAAGTTTTGCATCTGCACGTTAGCAGAACCTGGAAAACAGCAAAATGTCCTTGGTCATTCAGCAGCAACCAGCAACATCAGTGTGCTATCACTGTTTTTCTCACACTAAAGCGAAAACACAGGAGCTGCTGAAAACAAAACTAGCTCCATCCTGGCCTAAACCAGGACAAACATATAGATGGGCTGGTGATCGAGGGGTGGGCTTAATGATGGACACACTTGCACAGGTTATCCATGAATGTGAAACATGCGCTGCAATCAAGCAAGCCAAGTGATGAAAACCTCTCTGGTATGGAGGACGATGGCTGAAATATAAATATGGGGAGGCCTGGCAGATTGATTGTATCACACTCCCACAGACCTGCCAAGGCAAGTGCCATGTGCTTACAATGGTGGAAGCAACCACTGGATGGCTGGAAACATATCCCGTGTCCCACGCCACCACCCGGAACATCATCCTGGGCCTTGAGAAGCAAGTCTTATGGCGACATGGCACCCCAGAAAGAATTGAGTCAGACAACGGTACCCATTTCCGAAACAACCTCCTAGACACCTGGGCCAAAGAGCATGGCATTGAGTGGGTGTATCACATCCCCTATCATGCACCAGCCTCTGGGAAAATCGAATGGTACAATGGACTACTGAAAACTACACTGAGGGCAATGGGTGGTGGGACCTTCAAACATTGGGATACACATTTAGCAAAAGCCACCTGGTTAGTTAACACTAGAAGATCTACCAATCGAGCTGGCCCTGCCCAATCAAAATCTTTATGTACTGTAGAAGGGGATAAAGTTCCTGTGGTGCACATGAAGAATATGTTAGGGAAGACAGTCTGGGTTACTCCTGCCTTAGGCAAAGGCAAACCCATCCGTGGGATTGCTTTTGCTCAAGGACCTGGATGAACTTGGTGGGTAATGCAGAAGGATGGGGAAGTCCGATGTGTACCTCAAGGAGGTTTGATTTTAGGTGAAAATAGCCAATAGCTTGAACTGTATGATGTTAATGTGTATAATATACTGTATATAATAATTTATATAATGTATATATATAGTATATAAACATTTCTATAGTTGTGTTCTATATCAAAAAGTTATTACAGTAAGAATTACCCAAATAAATGAAGAGCGAACTCTGATGAAACCGAGCAAAGCGCAGCAGTGATGGAATCAGAACTGACTTCAACAACTGGCACACAGTCGAGATCAACACCTTCGACCTGCCACCTGCAGAAAAGCTACAACAGCCGTGCCAGATACACCAGCTACAAGTTCCAGATGCAGCATGCAACAATCCAACACCATACTCCCCTGCCCTGAAAGACTGTTAAGACAGATGGAACCAGAAATCATGGACTAAATGAACTCAACAGACATTTTGGAGGGATGGTCCATAGACTAAGGGAATGATATCTATATATATATTTGTTGTGGTTTAGCCCAGCCGGAAGCTGAGTGCCACGAGGTCGCTCGCTCGCTCGCCCCCCCGCCCCCGCAACTTTCGGTGGGATGGGGGAGAGAATCGGGACAAAGAAAGGCAAAACTCGTGGGTTAACAACAACAACAGTTTAACGGGACAGCAAAGGAAAAGAAAACAAACAGACAAGAAACCCCAACAATAACAACAACAGAGTGTACTTAGTGGTGCTTCCCTGTACAGGTTGCTCCCCGCCCGGAGCCCAACGTCCAGCCCGCTCCCGAGTAGCGATCCCCCCCGCTCCGGTCGTCCCCCTCTATATAGTGAGCGCGATGGTCACATGGTATAGAATAGACCCCGGCCAGCTTCTGGCGAAAATTAACCCTGTCCCAGCCGCAACCAGGACATTATCCACCCCTTATTCTATACCATCCACGTCACACTCAGATCCTACACTTTCCAATTAATCACCACCACTTTTCCTGTCATATATATATATATATATACACACACAGACATCATTCCCTTAGTCTATGGACCATCCCTTCAAAGTGTCTATTGAGTTCATTTAGTCCATGACTGTGGGCTCCATCTGTCATAATAGTCTCTTGGGGCAGGAGAGATGATGTGGAGTTTGCTCGGTCGGCAAAACAGGGCTGGGTCTCAGTGTGGTGCAGCAGGTGACACTGGATGCAGTGGGAGGATGGTGTGTAGTGTTGGATTGTTGCATCTGGAGCTTGCAGCTGTGGTATCTGGCTCGGCTGCTGCATCATGTCCACGGTCTGTGGGTTGAAGATGTCGATCTCTTGAGGAAGTTGATGGGCACCAGTTGCTAAAGCCAGTTCTGCTTCCATTACCACTGCACTTTGCTCAGTTTTATCAATAGTTCATTCTTTATTAATTTGGGTAATTCTTGCTATAATATCATCGATTTGGCATATAGCAACTGTAGTAGAGATGACATACAGTGACAAGGTTATATAGCAATTAACATCATACAGTTTCATTCATTGACTATTCTCACCCAAAATCAAATCCCCTCGAGGTACACATCGGACTTCCCCATCCTTTCGCATCACCCACCAAGTTCATCCAGGTCCTTGAGCAAAAGCAATCCCACGGATAAGTTTGCCTTTGCCTGAGGCAGGAGTAACCCAGACTGTCTTCCCTAACATATTCTTCATGTGCACTACAGGAACTTTATCCCCTTCTGCAAACCTCTTCTGCTGTGTTGCCCCACACAATGATGTCATCAATGTATTGCAGGTGTTCTGGAGCTTCACCCTTTTCCAGGGCAGTCTGGATCAGCCCATGGCAAAGGGTGGGGCTGTGTTTCCACCCCTGGGGCAGTCGATTCCAGGTGTACTGGACACCCCTCCAAGTAAAAGCAAACTGTGGCCTGCACTCTGCTGCCAAAGGGAAGGAGAAGAACACATTGGCAATGTCAATGGTGGCATACCACTTGGCTGCCTTGGACTCCAGTTCGTACTGAAGTTCTAGCATGTCTGGCATGACAGCACTCAGTGGTGGAGTGACTTCATTCAGGCCACGATAGTCCACCATTAGTCTCCATTCTCCATTAGATTTCAGCACTGGCCATATAGGACTATTAAAAGGGGAGTGAGTCTTATTGATGACTCCTTGGCTCTCCAGTTGATGAATCAGCTCATGGATGGGAGCCAGGGAGTCTCTGTTGGTGCGATATTGCCGCCTCTGCACCGTCCTGGTAGCAATTGGCACCTGCTGTTCTTCAACTCACAGCAATCCCACAACTAACGGATCTTCCGAGAGGCCAGGCAGGGTAGATAGCTGTTTGGTCTTCTCTGCATTCACCGTGGCTACACCAAAAGCCCATCGGTATCCCTTTGGGTCCTTGAAGTATCCGCTCCTGAGGTAGTCTATGCCAAGGATACAAGGGGCCTCTGGGCCAGTCACAATGGGGTGCTTTTCCCACTTGTCCCCTGTTAAGCTCACCTCAGCCTCCAGTACAGACAATTCTTGGCATCCCCCTGTCACTCGTGAGATCCAGATGGGTTTTGTGCCCCTATATTCTGATGGCATCAGACTACACTGTGCACCAGTGTCTACCAAAGCCTTTTATTTCTGTGGGTCTGATGTGCCAGGCCAGTCCAGTATACACGGTCATCCCTTTCCTCCTCCTGGCCGAAGGCAGGGACCCTCTATTCCTGTTCCTCGCCAGAGTATTCTCTGTCTGACCCTTGCAGTGCCAGAACAGAAGGCCCCTCCTCAGGATCAAGGGAGCTGATTTCAGTTCTTGTGTGTTTGGGAAATCGCTGATTGCCTTCGTGCATCTCTACAGCAACTCTGCTGACAGACTTCCTGGGTGGCCCCTTCTTAACAGCTGTCTTCCCTCTCAGTTCACGTACACGGGCTTCCAGCTTAAAGGTGGGTTCACCGTCCCACTTCCTCATGTCCTCCCCCTGGTCACGCAGGAAGAACCAGAGTGCTCCACGCGGCATGCATCTGGGGCTCCCTTTCCCTCCGACCGAGGCAGGAGGGGACTGATTTCTTGGGGCACCCCTGATAGCCAAGGCACTGGCCCGTAGGGATGAGGAGGTACAGAGATTTTCTTCAAAGTTTTGGAGCCAAGATGACACTCTCTCCACAGCTGGTGTATCAATATCCGGGCAGTAGATCTCTGCCAGGCTGTTAGAATATGACGCTGGGGCACTCTGAATCACCTTCCTCCACATAGCCCACGTGCACAGGACATCCTCTGGATCTTTGGAGACCTCATCATTGTCTAGATCCCTGTAGATGACTTCCAGTACCGCTAATTCTCTCAGGTACTGGATGCCTTCATCTGCAGTGGTCCACTTCCCTGGGGAGTTCACAAGATCTTCCTTGAATGGATACCTTGCCCTCACACTTGAGAGGAGCCATCTCCAGAGACTGCAAATTGCTGCCTCTTTTCTAATTCCTCTCTCAGTTCCCTGATTTTCTAGCAAGGGATCCCAGCTGTTGTGATTCCTTACCTTCCAATTGCTGACTGTCGGCCCCACAGCATCTGAGCAGCCAGGCAGCAATCCGCTCCCCTGGCTGGCGGCTGTAATCTTTCCGCATGTCTCGAAGTTCTGCTGAGGTCAGGGACTGGGTAGTTTCCGCTTCCTGTCTGAATTCTCTCACTCCTTCCTCCAGTGTCTTTGTCAAAGGACCGGCTTCTTGATCAAACCTTTCCTGTTCTTCCTCCTCCCTTACTAATCGAGGATATGGACCCGTTGTTCTCCTTGTCCATTGTTTTTTTTTCAACTACTGGGGCAATTACTGTAGTTGTTGTTGTTTGGGTCCCTATCTCAACCGTGGTGTCCTCAGGTGCAGTTTGGGTCCCTGCCTCAACCGGAGTCCTCTGGGAATGCTGAACTGCGGCTTGATAGGCACAAGCCAGGCCCCAGTACAGCGCTAGAAGCTGCTGGTTCTCATTGGGATAGGCAAGGCACCCTTCTATCAGGTGGCATGTCAGTTTGCTGGGGTTGCTCACTTGTTCAGGAGTAAAGTCCCAGGCTATGGGAGGTGTTAACTGCCCTAGGAACCTGCCCAAGTCCATCAACACACCCTGCCACCCTGGGACCGGCCGCCTCAGGTCACATTTCAGTATCTCCTCACCCAAAAGTTGTCTTCTCTTCCACCAGGACGAGACCAGATTCCACAAACCCCATAATATGCCAACAGTATTAATAAGTAGTACTAAACAGCTCACATAAGGGTGAGCAAGGACCTCAGGAGCCTGCATAATAAAACCATCCACATCAATCCTGGGTAGGGAGAGGGAGATGTGTTCCCTCATCCTCTCCACCAGATAGCTCCCCCAGCACAGTAAGGCCATCAATGCCAGGGCAAAGCACATAGCCATTGTTTCTATTAAGATGTTGCCAAAAGTAAAGAGATAAACAGTGCAGCCAATGAATTTTATGACCCATACAGGAGCTTGTCACTTAGTAACTACTACAGCTAGAGCACACTTAATACAAAAGTGCAGTTGTTGTGCCCCACGTTGGGTGCCAAAAAGGACTGTCGTGGTTTAGCCCAGCTGGAAGCTGAGCACCACGCGGTCGCTCGCTTGCCCCCCTCCCAGTGGGATGGGGGAGAGAATTGGGACAAAGAAAGGCAAAACTCATGGGTCACTCCCTGTCAGGAGCCCAACGCCGGCCAGCTTTTGGCAAAAATTAACCCTATCCCAGACATAATCAGGACAATATTAAAGACAAAAGTGGCAGTGATTAACTGGAAAGTGAGAGACCTGAGCATGACGTAAATGGTATAGAATAAGGGGTGGATACTGTCCTGGTTTCGGCCAGGACAGAGCTAGTTTTGTCTTCAGCAGCTCCTGTGTTTTGGATTTAGTGTGAGAAGAATGGTGATAGTGCACTGATGCTGTTGGATGCTGCTAAATGACCAAGGACATTTTGCAGTTTCTCAGGTTTTGCTAATGTGCAGGTGCAAAAACTTGGGAGGGGTAGAGCCAGAATAGTTGATCCAAACTGGCCAAAGAGAGTATTCCATACCATAGATGTCATGCCGGGTATAAGGGAGGGTTGGCCGGTGGGCCACTTCCCTTAACTTGCCTTAATCCTTAAGCTTCCCTTCAGGTTGCTTTTTTTTGTTTCCCTGTTTTTCCTTTTTTTTTTAAATTTATTCGGGCCTTTTCGTTTCATTCATTTGGCTGTTCGTTCCCTCGCTTGCTCTCTCTGGAGCTTGCTGTTCTGGGATAGCTGGTGGGGAATACCCCTGGCTCCCTGGCTGCTGCTTGGGATGGGCTGTATCGGTCGTTGGGTGGTGAGAAATTGTGTATCGTTTGTTTTATATATTCTAGTATCCTTATATATATTGTTATTATCATTATTAATATATTTTTATATTTTTCCTTTGCTGTCCTGGTGAACTGTTTTTATCTCAACCCGCGAGTTTTCCTTTCTCTCTGATTCTCCTCCCCACCCCCCAGGGACGGGGGGAGTGAGTGAGAGGCTGCATGGTATTTCGGTTACCATCTGGGGTTAAACCACGACATTGTGCTTGGGTAATCCCATGGTTGTGCTTCAGTCTGTCAGAGCAGTCGCTGGGTGTTAACAGGGATGAAATCCTATGTGGCCTCTAAAGCTTAAAGGTGTTAATTTCATTTCTTGCTGATCTGTGGGATGAAGAAGTAACAAAACAGTAGCCTGAAAGCATGGAAATGAAGGAAGGTGCTGAGCCAGAGGTTCCCTTGGCTCCAGCCTTCCCAGTTACCATGGAGGTGCAAATGAAGGGGTACAAGCTCATGCTGGGCCTTCCTAGTCATGCAAGCAGTGAATGTGCTTTTCAGAGCTAAACACCCTGAACTGTGCCTGATCCAGAGCAAAGCTGCTTAAACATGTGTTTTCAGAAGCAGTGTCTGGTTTTACTTGCTGCTCCCCCAGAGCAACCTTGGTACCAACTACCTGCCATGATGAAGTCCTGAGGCCAGAGCACCCCTCTCACCTCATGCAGGTCTTGGTGAGGAGCTGCAAGCACTTGTTTCCCTGCTGAGCTTAAGGTTGCTTTGTGGGTTAGATGCCACAGCTTCTTTCTGACCCCTTTTTAAGAAGTTGTTCAAATGCTGCTCCTCCAGTGGCCTGGCGAGCCCCTCCTGGCCACAACAGAGCTGAATGCTGCTGGTGTTCCAGCCCCGAGCAGTGGGAGCTTTCCTTATGGAATCATTTCTCCTCTCAGCTGGCTCCATGTAGGAAGGGTCATTATTATTTTGCTTCAGTATGAAAACCCAGAGACACAGTGCAGGCTGATGCGAAGCTGCTCTGTTTGTGGAGATGCAGTGGGGGTATCTTCAGTGTACTTATTGACTCACAGAAGAACTACTCTGGTTAAATAAGGATGTACAATGGCAAACCTGTGGGGCTGTTTTTCAAAAGGCTATTACTGGTGCATCAAATACTTCCAGCTAGTTAATTAAAATCAAGGAGCAGCAAACTCTGTATAGGAGAGGGAATGCCTGACTGTTCAACAAAGCAACTGGAGATGGCAGCTGTAACTTTGTGCTTTCAAATCCTGCAGCATAAAATCTGAATCTGCTAATGCAATCCTTAAACAGAAATTGTTTTTTCTGCACAGGTGCTGCTGTTTTACAGCATCCTCTGTGCTGATACAACCCCTCCTCCCAAAGCCGCTTGCTCTTCAATTCCACACCTCTTTCAGATCAGTGGTGGCAGCCAGGGAGGAGGTGGTGGTGCAGGTTTCCCAGTGAAGCAGAGCACAAGTGATGGGTGCCTGGCTGCAGGCAAGGCTGCCTAACACTGCCGTGCCATGCCAGGGGCAGTGCCACCCTTGTCATCAGATGGCCTGGTGATGGACAGAGTAAAGATATTTTATGGTTCACTTTTCTTATTGCCACAAGATATGTTAAAACAGCTCAGTATTGAAGCTATTCAGATGGCCTTTTGTGCTTAAAGGTGCCTTCATTTTTTTGTTTCAATATCCTTTCTCATGTGGGGTGTATAGGGTGATAAAAGTTTAAAGAGGAGGAAAAATACCTCACTGAATTATTGAATTAAGTGCAAAGTGTATTTTCCTCCCAGTCTAGCCTGATAGATGAGGTATGACCTTGTGAAACCCAGCAGAATATTCATTGGATTTCTCAGCTCCCTTTGACATAACATTTCCTCATTCTTTGAAATAATGATCTTTTATAAACACATTGCAGCAGAGATGAAGAGATGTTATGTTTTGCTGGAGAAATATTTCTTGGAGAAATATTGAAATTGAGGCCATGGATATGTGCATAGACACTCCCAAAGTCTGAGTGCTGTAAAATGGCATGCATCTGTACACTGACCTCTCTGGGTTCCCCCCAGTTTGATTCCAGTGATGGTGCTTTGGCCTTTGGGGAATACTGCACCAGTGCTTGAGACCAGAGACTTGGTAAGGCACAGCATCACACGGGTGTGAAAGCCTGCAGGACTGCAGTCCAGAGGAAGAGCATCTTTTGGTGCTGATGCTTTTCCATGTGAAACTCTGTCCCAGAAGGCACCCTTGTTTGCATGAACCATCACTTGCCACGTTGCTGACTAAATTTCCAAGCGCTTATTTCTCTAAGCAGACTTATTTGATTTCTCATATTTTTAAAAGGCCATGAGGAAACCTTGTGAGTAGCTGACTGTGAGGACAGAAAGTGAACACGAAGTGGAGTGTCAGCACTAGGATATTGCCCGCTGTTCAGATGGCCTAACACATCCTATGATATAAGGGAAGAATGTACATTTGCAAGTGCTGATTTCCAGCCAGGGCAGAAGAGAGTGAGACTGCTCTGAGGATATTCTACAGACAAAGCCTGTGATGAACTGAGGAATATATATGGAGAGCAGTCCTGCAGTGTCACAGGGTGGGCTGCCACACTTGGGAGAAGCTACTTGGGTTACATGAGTACTGGCTTTGTTGCCCTGGTCCAGACCATTCTTCTGATCAGCTCACCTGCTTGCAGATGAGCTGACAGCCTCCTGGGGCACATTAGCAGTTGCATGCAGCTTTTCTGAAATGTGAGTTAGCCCAAGCTGTGCTCTTTGCTGCTGTGGCCCGTCAGCTTCAGGCAACTGAGTTAAGTTCAATAAACCCCCATCTAAGGATTCTATATGGATGCACTCGTGCTGTCCTCAAGCCCCGACTTTGGTTTGAAGTCTACCAGTGCCACTCACCATCTAACACTTCTATTAATGCTAACTGTGGTGCTTGTCTGCTAGTTTGTTCTCTGATTATGAATGGCACAGACTGCTTACAAGCAGACTGTGTGAAGTGCCCTTATAATCATTTTAAAATTTATAAACTTTTTTAGTAACTCCTTGTTTTCCTGTTAAGAAAGTGTAAAAGTAGTTTCTCAGCTCGAAGCTTTAAGCCATCTGCATTATACTACTATAAACACTGACCTGCAGCTCACAGTTGTGGTTTGTTTCTACAAGCCTGGGAGAAGCCAGGCATCTCCTATTTGGGTTCCCACTGGGGCTGCAGGGGCTTCCCTCAGTGAGCTGGAAGTACTAAGGATTAGGAGATGCTCTCTGAAAGGTAGAAGCTGGTATTTTTCCACATAACTTTACAAATCCCACCCAGCAACAACCATGGAGCCAGAGTGATAACTATTTTAGAATAGAATACTTTGAGTTGGAAGGGACCTACAACAATCATCTAGTCCAACTGCCTGACCATTTCAGGGATGACCAACAGTTAAAGCATGTTATTAAGGGCATTGTCCAAATGCCTCTTGAACAGACAGGCATGGGGCATCGACCACCTCTCTAGGAAGCCTGTTCCAGTGTTTGACCACCCTCTCAGTAAAGAAATGCTTCCTAATGTCCAGTCTAAACCTCCCCTGGCGCAGCTTTGAACCATTCTCGCACGTCCTGTCACTGGATACCAGGGAGAAGAGATCAGCACCTCCCTCCCCACGTCCCCTCCTCAGGAAGCTGTAGAGAGCAATGAGGTCGCCCCTCAGCCTCCTTTTCTCCAAACTAGACAAACACAGAGTCCTTAGCCGCTCCTCATAGGACATTCCTTCCAGCCCTTTCACCAGCTTTGTTGCCTCCTCTGGATGCATTTGAGTACCTTAACATCCTTCTTAAATTGTGGGGCCCAGAACTGCACACAATACTCAAGGTGAGGCTGCACCAATGCTAAATATAGCGGTATAATTGCCTCTTTTGACCAGCTGGTTATACTGTGTTTGATGCACCCCAGGATGCGGTTTGCCCTCTTGGCTGCCAGGGCACACTGCTGACTCATATTGAGCCTGCTGTCAACCAGCACCCCCAGATCCCTTTCTGCAGGGCTGCTCTCCAGTCACTCCTCTCCCAATTTATACTTGTGCCTGGCGTTACTCCGTCCCAGGTGCAGAATCCGGCACTTCTTCTTGTTAAATTTCATCCCATTGATGATTGCCCAATGCTCCAATCTATCTAGATCTCTCTGCACGGCCTCTCGTTCCTCAAGAGAGTCAACAGCACCTCCCAGTTTAGTATCATCAGCAAACTTGCTAATGGGGCATTCAACTCCTGCATCCAGATCGTTGATAAAAATATTGAACAGGACTGGCCCTGGGATTGAGCCCTGAGGAACACCGCTGGTGACCGTTCACCAGCCAGATGTAGCCCCATTCACTACAACCCTTTGAGCCCTGCCATTCAGCCAGTTCTTCACCCAGCGCACCGTGTACCTGTTCATCCCACAGTTGGACAACTTGTCCAGAAGGATGCTGTGAGGGACAGTATCAAAAGCCTTACTGAATCCCATCAGGCCCCATGGACTTATGAACATTCAGCTGATACAACTGGTCCTGCAGTCGTGGTCCTCTGACTCAGAGGACTGGGCAGCCCAAGGTCTATCAGTATTATTAAAGAATGAGGCAAAAAAAAACATTGAATGTGTCCGCTTTTTCTTCATCCCTATTAGTCAGGTGACCATCTTCAACAAGTATTGGTCCAATGTTTTCTTTAGACCTCCTCTTGCTATGAATTTACTTAAAAAAGCCTTTCTTGTTGTCTGACACAACATTGGCCAGTTTCAACTCTAATTGAGCTTTGGCCTTTTGTGTCTTCTCCCTGCATATGCGAACCACAGCTCTGTAATCTTCCTGTGAAGCCTGACCTTGCTTCCAGAGATCATACAATTTCGTTTTCCTCCTGAGTTCCAAGAGGAGATCCCTGTTCAGCCAAGCTGGTCTTCTGCCCTGCTTGCTTGACTGTCAACACAGTGGAATTGCCTGCTCCTATGCTTTTAAAAGGTGGTTCTTAAAAACTGACCAGCACTCGTGGACTCCTAAGGTCTCAAAAACAGTTTCCCAGGGTACTCTGCTAAAAATAGCTCCCTGAATAGCTTTAAGTTTGCTCTCTTGATGTGCAGGGTAGCAACTCTGCTGTCCTTTTCCCTCATTACACTGAAAATTTTAAACTCAGACATTTCATGACAGAATAGAATAGAATAGAACAGAACAGAACAGAACAGAACATTTTCAGTTGGAAGGGACCTACAATGATCATCTAGTCCAACTGCCTGACCACTTCAGGGCTGACCAAAAGTTAAAGCATATTACTAAGGGCATTGTCCAAATGCCTCTTAAACACTGACATGTGTGACAACGATCACCATGGCCAAGACAGCTACCTACCATCACATCTCCCACGAGTCTTTCTCTATTCAGAAATAGCAAGTCTAGGAGGGCATCTTTCCTAGTTGGCTCACTGAGTACTTGTGACAAGAAGTTATTTTGATTTCTTATGACAGGCTTACACAATGTAATAAGGATCTGGCAGAACATCAGTTTGCTAATTGTGTCCTCAAGTTGTGTAACAATGCTTCCTTGGCCAAACTCAGAATTAACAAAAAAAAAAAAAAAAAACAAAACCAAAAATAAAACTACTGCAAAGGCAACTGGAAAATGAAGCTATGTAGGAAGGTCTGAGTTGTTTTTCTTTTTCAAGGATGTATATAACCATGTGATTGTGCAAGAAGTAATTACTACTCAAGCAGAGTGGTGCCATGGGCTGCAAGATACTGTAGAGCAGTTGGTAGCATGTATTGCTAATAAACGAGTGGACATTCGGAGTGATGGCATTTGTCTTCCTGAGTAACCGTTACACATGATGGAGCCCTGCTTTCCTGGAGATGGCTGAACACCTGCCTGCCAATGGGAAGTAGTGAATGAATTCCTTGTTTTGCTTTGCTTGCGTGTGCGGCTTTTGCTTTACCTATTAAACTGTCTTTATCTCAATCCACGAGTTTTCTCACTTTTACCTTTCTGATTCTCTCCTCCATCCCACCAGGGGGGAGTAAGCGAGTGGCTGTATGGTGCTTAGTTGCTGACTGGGGTTAAACCACGATGGTCTTATTTGGCACCCAACGTGGGGCTCGAAGGGTTTGAGATAACAACAGATTTGATTGGAATGTGCTAGATCGAAAGTTGTTATTGCTGTTTAGCTATTAATTGGCAGGTTCCTGTGCTTGCCATGGGGCTTGCTTGCCTTCCTGTACATTAGAGTCTAGTGCTCGTTAGTGGCTGCTTTTTGCTTTCGCTGCTTGCTGTACTGCTGTACTGCTTAGCATCTTTCTTTGATGTAGGTACTACAATCCTACAAATAGCCTCCTTTCTTTCAGCACTCAATTCTCTTTTTCCTTGTGTCACCTCAAATCCCATATACTGGACCCTTTCTTTTCTGATCTGGGCCTTTTTCTTAGACACTCAGTAGCCAGCTAAACCTAGAAAATTGAGTAAGCCGATAGTGGCTTCCAAACATCCCTCATAGGTATCAGATCCAATCAACAAGTCATCTACATATTGTAATAATGTTATGGTATTATACTCACTGTGCCATTGCTCTAGTTCTTCCACCAATGCATTACCGAATAATGTGGGGCTGTTTTTGAATCCTTGGGGAAGGACTGTCCAGCAGAGTTGCATTTTCCGTCCTGTAGTCAGGTTTTCCCATTCAAAAGCAAAAATGGTCTGGCTCTGTTCATCCACAGGTATACAAAAGAAAGCATCTTTCAAGTCCAGTACTGTAAAATAAGTATCACTATCAGGAATTGAGGTGAGGAGAGTGTATGGATTCGGAACCACAGGATGCATATCTATAGTCCTTGTGTTAAACCTCTCGTAGGTCCTGTACCAGCCTGTATTCATGAGAATGAGGTTTCTTTACAGGCAGAATTGGAGTATTGAACTCCAATTGCCATTCCCTTAATTGTCCATGCTCTAAGAAAGAATCTATTATAGGCTCTAGTCCCTTCCGAGCTTCCAGTTTAATAGGATATTGTTTCTTACCGGCTGGGCTCCTGGTTTCAGTTTGATCTTCACCGGAGTCACGTTTTTTGCTCGTCCTGGTGTTCCTGAAGCCCATACTAAAGGGATCACTGCGTCCAATACCTCATCTGGAATGTCTCCTTCTTCCGCTTGGTTCTTTTCAGTTAATAAGCATATCTGGGCTCTCCATGCATTCTTTGGAGGGATACGTAACCGAACAGAATCTTTAGAGAAGGTTAACTGTGCATTCAGCTTACAAAGTAAATCTCATCCGAACAATGGTAAAGGGCATTCTGGCATACAGAGAAATGTATGTGTTAATTTGGTATCCCCAATTGAGAGCTCCATAGGCTGTAAAAATGGTCTCAAAGTTCTTTTCCCGGTCGCACCAACCATGCTTACCTTAGTCTTGCTTAATGGTCCTTTACAGCTAGTCACTACAGAATGGGTGGCCCCACTACCAATCAAAAAATCTCTCTCTCTCATTCCCCATCTTAACTGGAACCAGAGGGTTGGCTGGGGAAACTTTAATAGATTCCTCTGGTCCCCTTCAGTCTAATCCAATCTCCGCCATTGCCCCAATATCCTCCTCTGTCCCTTTTGCCTGGTTACTCGAAAGGCATGGACATTCCTTTTTCTAGTGTCCCTCTTGCTTACAATAAGCATGCTGGTTTGTTCCCAAAGGAATGTCACAACGATTTCCACTATAATTCCCACGACCCCTTCCTCGGCCTTGGATTCCACCCCACATTCCTCCTCTAACTCTCCCTGTTCCTTGTCCTTCGGTCAAGGCAGCTAGCAGGGAAGCTTGCAGCTTTGCCCACCCTCGCTTCTCCTTTTCTTCTGCTTCCTCCCGATTATTGTACACTTTATATGCAATTGACATTAACTGTGAAATTGTCATGCCATCTGTGCCCTCTACCTTCTGCAATTTCTTTCTTACATCTGTTGCTGCTTGGCCAATGAACAGCATGTTAAATAACTTTAAATTACTAGCATCTTCCAGGTCCAGATCTGTCCACTTCCGAGCCACTTCACACAATCTTTCATAAAAGGCTGACGGGGTTTCTTTATCCCCTTGCCTTACTTCATATAATTTAGATAGATTCTTGGCCTTTTGTACCCCATGCTGAATCCCATATAAAATTAACTTTTGATATTCTTTTACCCTTTGTAATCCTCCACTTGTATTTGGATCCCACCCCGGATCCTCTTTTGGGAGATACATATCAGCATTAGGTATTCCCCCATGCTGTTCAGCCAGTCTCTCTCTAGCTTTTTCCAAAACGGTTCTCCTTTCCTCGGTGGTAAACAAATATTCTAGGAGAGCCTGTACATCTCCCCAGTTGGGATTATGAGTCATCATTACAGTTTTAACAGTGCTGTACGTTCCTTTGGGATTACTTCAATAGGGTCCGACTGTCTGTTTTCAGTTCAATAAATCAGAAGTAGTAAAAGGCACATGTACATATACTGGTGTTCCTTCAGGCCCTACAGCTTGCCTAAGGGGAGCTTGAACTATAGGTCTCTGTCCCCTTGTTCTTCCTGATATGGGGCTCATAGTTTCACTTTCCCGATCACTTGAACCGTCAGATCCTGGTTGTCTTGGGGGAACTACTAACAACTGAGTATCCTCCTCCGGATTTTCCAATTCCATTTCCCCTGTTCCACAACCAGTACAACAAAAATTTTCCTTTTTACCTTTTTTTTCGTTTAGTGCATATATTCCAATTTGATGCTTAGAGTCTACCAAACCACATTTTCTTCTAATAACCCA
Source organism: Phoenicopterus ruber ruber (assembly GCA_009819775.1). Classification (NCBI taxonomy): domain Eukaryota; kingdom Metazoa; phylum Chordata; class Aves; order Phoenicopteriformes; family Phoenicopteridae; genus Phoenicopterus; species Phoenicopterus ruber. The sequence continues at coordinate 27,509,266 of CM020247.1, forward strand.
ATCATTTCTTAATGCAAAAAACATATCCACATATGGTATTTCATCCCATTTATCAGTTCTCCAGCAGAACAACATTAATTGCAATATAGTACTGTATTTTAAGGATCCATTTTCAGGCCATTTTTCACCCTCTTGCAATTGATACTGTGGCCACCATTGGTTACAATATCGTTTAAGCTTATCTTTAGTCATGGGATCCCCTCCAAATTTATTCCAATTCTTCAGGATGCATCCTAGAGGAGAGCAGAGGGGTGTCTCCTGGGAAGTAGTAGTGCCCATTTTGGTACCGAAAAAGAATTTCCTAGCCCAACGTTTCATACACAAACCAAAATGAGGGACATCTCCCTTCGTTAGAAAGAAAACTATGCTGCTGCTGTGTATCGGGTCCTGTGTACCTGACCCGCTCCTTAGGGAAGTCTGCTGCCTCCCTGGGGCCCAGGTCAAGGATGTGAAGAGAAAGCTTCCCACCCTAGTACGGCCCTCAGACTACTATCCCCTGTTGATCTTCCAGGTAGGCAGCGACGGGGTGGCAAAAAGAAGTCCCAGGGCAATCGAGAGACTTCAGGGCCTTGGGGCGACTGGTTAAGGGATCAGGAGCACAGGTAGTGTTCTCCTCTATCCCTCCAGTTCTGGGGAAGGATGAGGGAAGAAACTGGAGGAGCCAGCAGATCAACACCTGGCTCTGAGCCTGGTGTCACCAGCAGGACTTTGGGTTCTTCGACCATGGGTCAGTTTACATGACACCAGGCCTGCTGGCAACAGATGGGGTGCACCTGTCCCAAAGGGGGAAAAGGATCCTAGCACAGGAGCTAGCAGGGCTCATTGAAAGGGCTTTAAACTAGATTTGAAGGGGGAAGGGGATAAAACCAGGCTTGCTAGAGAGAAGCCTGGGGGTGGCACGCCAATGAATGAGGGATGGTGTGCCAGCGAGGCCCTTCGGTCAGCTGTCTCAGATGAGGTAGGACAGAGAGACCCATGTGGCAGCAGGGACACGGGGGTCATTGATCTGCTAGGAACCACGGAAATGCCTGAGATTGGACACATAGGAAGTAGGGCTTCTCCCACCACAAAGGCAACAGGATCATTAGCCCAGCTGAAGTGCATCTAATGAATGCACAGAGCATGGGCAACAAACAGGAGGAGCTTGAGGCTGTTGTGAAAGGGGAAAACTATGATATAGTTGCCATCACAGAAACATGGTGGGATGACATGCATAACTGGAGTGCTGCAATGGATGGCTATAAACTCTTCAGAAGGGATAGGCAAGGAAGGAGAGGCGGTGGGGTAGCCCTCTATGTTAGGGAGAGTCTGGACTGCCTTGAGCTCGAGGACAGTGACGAGAGGGTTGAGTGTCTGGGTAAGACTCAGGGGGAAGGCCAGCAAGGCAGATATCATGGTGGGAGTCTGTTATAGACCACCCAACCAGGATGAGGAGGCAGATGAAGTATTCTACAGGCAGCTGGGAGAAGCCTCACAATCACTAGCCCTTGTTCTCGTGGGGGCCTTCAACTTGCCAGATGTCTGCTGGAAATACAATGCAGCAGAGAGGAAACAGTCGAGGAGGTTCCTGGAGTGTGTGGAAGAGAACTTCCTGACACAGCTGGTGAGGGAGCCAACTAGGGAAGGCGCCCCGTTGGACCTGTTGTTTGCGAACAGAGAAGGTCTTGTGGGTGATGTGACAGTTGGAGGCCGTCTTGGGCACAGCGATCATGAAATGACTGAGTTCTCGATTCTCAGAGAAGTAAGGAGGGGGGTCACCAGAACTGCCACCTTGGACTTCCAGAGGGCAGGCTTTGGCCTGTTTAGGAGTCTGGTTGGCAGAGTCCCTTGGGAGGCAGTCCTGAAGGGCAAAGGAGCCCAGGAAGGCTGGACATTCTTCAAAAGGGAAATCTTAAAGGCGCAGGAGCAGGCCGTCCCCATGTGCTGAAAGACGAGCCGTCGGGGAAGAAGACCGGCCTGGCTGAGCAGAGAGGTCTGGCTGGAACCTAGGAAAAAAAGGAGAGTCTACAACCTTTGGAGGAAGGGGCAGGCAACTCAGGAGGACTACAAGGATGTTGTGAGGTTATGCAGGGAGAAAATTAGAAGGGCCAAAGCCCAACTAGAACTTAATCTGGCTACTGCCGTAAAAGACAATAAAAAACATTTCTACAAATACATTAGCAATAAAAAGGGGGCTAAGGAGAATCTCCCTCCTTTATTGGATGCGGGGGGAAACGTAGCGTCAAGGGATGAGGAAAAGGCTGAGGTGCTTAATGCCTTCTTTGCCTCAGTCTTCAACAGCAAGAGAATTTGTTCTCTGGGCACCCAGCCCCCTGAGCAGGAAGATGGGGATGGGGAGCAGAATGAAGCCCCCATAATCCAAGGGGAAATGGTCAGTGACCTGCTACACCACCTAGACATGCACAAGTCTATGGGGCCGGATGGGATCCATCCAAGGGTGCTGAAGGAGCTGGCAGAAGTGCTCACCAAGCCACTCTCCATCCTTTATCAGCAGTCCTGGCTCACTGGGGAGGTCCCAGTTGACTGGAGGCTGGCAAATGTGACGCCCATCTACAAGAAGGGCCGGAAGGAGGATCTGGGGAACTACAGGCCTGTCAGCCTGACCTCGGTGCCCGGGAAGGTTATGGAGCAGATCATCTTGAGTGCCATCATGTGGCACGTACGGGACAACCAGGTGGTCGGGCCCAGTCATCATGGGTTTATGAAAGGCAGGTCCTGCCTGACCAACCTGATCTCCTTCTACGACATGGTGACCCGCTTAGTGGATGAGGGAAAGGCTGTGGACGTTGTCTACCTGGACTTTAGTAAAGCCTTTGACACTGTTTCCCACAGCATCCTCCTGGAGAAACTGGCTACACACGGCTTGGACGGGCATATTCTGCGCTGGGTAGGAAACTGGCTGGATGGCCGGGCCCAAAGAGTTGTGGTGAATGGAGTTAAATCCAGTTGGCGGCCGGTCACAAGTGGTGTTCCCCAGGGCTCAGTAGTGGGGCCAGTTCTGTTCAATATCTTTATCAATGATCTGGACGAGGGGATTGAGTGCACCCTCAGTAAGTTTGCAGATGACACCAAGTTGGGAGGGAGTGTTGACCTGCTTGAGGGCAGGCAGGCGCTGCAGAGGGATCTGGACAGGCTGGATAGATGGGCTGGGGCCAATGGCATGAGATTCAACAAGGCCAAGTGCCGGGTCCTGCACTTGGGACACAACAACCCCAGGCAACGCTACAGGCTTGGGGAGGAGTGGCTGGAAAGCTGCCCAGCAGAAAAGGACCTGGGGGTGTTGCTCGACAGCTGGCTGAATATGAGCCAGCAGTGTGCCCAGGTGGCCAAGAAGGCCAATAGCATCCTGGCCTGTATCAGAAATAGTGTGGCCAGCAGGACTAGGGAGGTGATTGTCCCCCTGTACTCGGCCCTGGTGAGGCCGCACCTCGAGTACTGTGTTCAGTTTTGGGCCCCTCACTACAAGAAAGACATGGAGGTGCTGGAGTGTGTCCAGAGAAGGGCAACAAAGCTGGTGAAGGGTCTAGAACACAAGTCCTATGAGGAGCGGCTGAGGGAACTGGGGTCGTTTAGCCTGGAGAAAAGGAGGCTGAGGGGAGACCTTATTGCTCTCTACAACTACCTGAAAGGAGGTTGTAGAGAGATGGATGTCGGTCTCTTCTCCCTAGTAACAGACGACAGAACAAGAGGAAATGGCCTCAAGTTGCACCAGGGGAGGTTTAGATTGGCTATTCATAAAAATTTCTTCACCGAAAGGGTTGTTGGGCATTGGAACAGGCTGCCCAGGGAGGTGGTGGAGTCCCCATCCCTGGGGGTATTCAAAAGACATTTAGATGAGGCCCTAAGGGATATGATTTAGTGGTGGACTTGGTAGTGATAGGTTAATGGTTGGACCCAATGATCTTGGAGGTCTCTTCCAACCAGAACAATTCTATGATTCTATCTTTCCTGATGCGTCTTATGCAGAGCCCAAAATGAAACAAATATTACCAAATGCTACCTGCTTCCCAAGAGATCTCGCCCTGTCCCCCCCCTTTTCCTTGTATTAAAAATACCTCTTTTCATTAGTGTTGCACCATTGTGTCGCTTACCGCCCGACTGCAGGAGAGGAGCCAATGGAGTCCCCAATCAACAGGTCAGTGTGCGCTGGAATCCACTCAGTTCTCTTCTCCCCTTTGGATGTGGCAAGACGAACCCAGCAAGGCTGTTAGTGCTGTTCCATCTGGGTCGCCAAAACTGTTGTCCCTCAAGTGGGGTTGTTTACCCAGTGTGCAAAACACCAATATACACACAGAGTAGAGGTATTTAATTTAATTCATATTTGCGCAAAGATGGGTGCTAGGTTGTAATTCCACAAAGCTAGCACACCCCGGCTAACATACACTTAACATTTATACACTTTGAGCAACTGTTATCAGTATTTTCACAGTAACGCTTAGTTACCCTCTTGCCCATTGGTCCTTACGTGTCTCGTCTCTACTTAAAGGCACAGCACACATTTATTTTACTACGCATGCTCTATGGGGAAGGGGCTTCTGTGAGTAGGGGGTGACTACAGTCTAGGGGTGTGACTTTTACTATGTTAATTAGCTAAGTTCACACAGAGTTCTGTTTATCTTCTCCGGTGTCCTGGTTTAGGCCAGGACGGAGTTAGCTTTATTTTCAGCAGCTCCTATGTTTTGGCTTTAGTGTGAGAAAAACAGTGATAGCACACTGATGTTGCTGGTTGCTGCTGAATGACCAAGGACATTTTGCTGTTTTCCAGGTTCTGCTAATGTGCAGATGCAAAACTTGGGAGGGGTAGAGCCAGAATAGTTGATCCAAACTGGCCAAAGAGAGTATTCCATACCATAGACGTCATGCCCGATATAAGCGAGGGTCGGTCGGGGGGCCACTAGATCTTTTAGGCTTTTGAGGCTTTTAGACCCTTAACTTGCCTTAATCCTTAAGCTTCCCTTTGGGTTGCTTTTTGTTTCCCTATTTTTACCTTTTTGTTTTTTCATTCGTTTGGCTGTTTGTTCCCTCGCCTGCTTTCCCTGGAACTTGCTGTTCTGGGGTAGCTGGGGGGGGGGATACCCCTGCTCCCTGCCTGCTGCTCGGGACGGGCTGTATCGGTCGTCGGGTGGTGAGAAATTGTGTATCGTTTGTTTTATATATTCTATTATCCTTGTATATATTATCATTATTATCATTATTAATATATTTTCATATTTTTCCTTTGCTGTCCTGGTGAGCTGTTTTTATCTCAACCCACGAGTTTTCCTTTCTCTCCAATTCTCCTCCCCACCCCAGAGGGGAGGAGGGGAGTGAGCGAGCGGCTGCGCGGTATTGGGTTACAATTTGGGGTTAAACCACGACATCCGGAATGCTCATTCAGTTATAAATTCAAGGACTCAAACAAGCATGTGCCATCCTTGGGCCCCTTGATTAGGCTTCCATATCCAGTTGTTTTGTCTTCCATACTCCCTGCTCCAGGGCAGCCTGTCCTCTCGCAAATTGCTCCTTCACTTTTTCATCAGTAAATCATTCCTTCTTTCATCATTGCCTTCAAACTGAGAGCAGAGAGGTTGTGCGACTCTATCAGGCAGCGCAAGGAGACCTGCAGTGCATTTTGCATTAGGCCATAATGGCTCAGGTATTTTTCTTCCTTTCAGCTCATGTTGGGTAGCTACATTTGTAAGAAGAGCTGTTCCTCCACAATTCTCTAGAAAACATCTCTTTGGGGGTGCTGGTGGAGAGGCCCTTTTGTTCTGACCATTCCTGCCACCAGACCAGATCTGCCTTCATTAACAGATAACCAAATCAAAAAAAACCTCCAACCTTTCATTTAAGAGGCTGCAGCAAACCTTGCCAAGGTCACACCAGTCTGCAAAGTTGACTGACTTTGCAGCCAACAGTCCTACAGTAAGTTAATAAGGAAGCTTTTTTTGTTGGCTTCAATGCACACAGGTTACAAGATGTATGGGGAAGTTGTTTGATGTTTTGTTTTGTTTTGTTTTTTTCTCCTTTAAAAGGTTGAATTTATCTCTATCATGTACTTACGTTTATACACTTCTGATGTATTGATTGGTTGGAGCTTTGCTAACAGATGTGAATAAACAGTGTTTTTCTATGTACAGTACAGTGAAGGAATGAACAGAGTAATTGAGAGAGTCTTGTAGGGCTTCATCTCTTTTCTAAGCTGGCACCGTCGGTCCAAGGAGCCAGGAACTCAGGTAAGGAAAAAGATCTAATACCTCTTCTCCTCTTGGTTCATTGGCAAGACTGCTGATTTCTCTGTCTTCAGTTTTACCATACTTCTGGTTTTGATTATACTTAATTCCCTCTGAAAGGGTTGTTCATTGATGAATTATTGCATAAAGAGTACTCTGAGTTCTCACTACGACAGCTGTGTGAAGACTTATTGCCTTTCTTTATTAAAGGAGGAAGCAATGTTTTCACTTGACACAATTTCTTTTTTTCTCAACAAGGTATAAAATCATAATAGCATATGTGACTAAAAATCTAAAATAGAAAATGATTGCACATTTCACATCAAATTTTCAAAATGAAAACTTTTAGAGTATTGTTTTAAAATAAATACTTTGCTTTTAACACTTCCTATTGGATTTTGGGTTTTTGAGGCAAAACAAAATGATAATACCATAATAGCCTATCAAATTTAGTGTTGATTCAATATCACAATGAGAGGAAAAAAACTTTTGCGTTTTTCAATGAATAAATAGTTTGTCTGGGAAACATTTTTCAAGTTTACTAAGCATTATTCTTTCCCAAAGACTGTCTATAACCTTCTACCTCATCAAAGAAAGTTTGAACACTGGAGTGAGAAATGGGCTAGTTGTTTTGTCTTCTGCTGTTGCTGGAAAATTTGGATAAACTTTGAATAGTGATGGTTTGTAGTTTAGACAGGCTAGTCAAAACTAAGAACAACAAAAAGCTGAAGGAAGGATTCACTGCAGCAAAGTGCTTATGCAAAGGGGGGTTATAGGCACATGAAAATGAATTGGTTACGGGGTAATAGATTGGGGCTGTTTACTCTTAAGGTTCTATTATTTGACATGTTATATAGGAAGAACTGTTTCATGCTTTTATTCTTATTCCTAGAAAATATTTTTGAGAATACTTTTAAGCAATGAAGAGCAATAGCAGGTCTTTATTTGTCATGCATGCAGAATGATTTATAAGCAACTTCTTAAATAGAAATAATGTGCAGTCATGATTAGTACTACTGATAAATAAGTGGCCAAAAAAGCCATTGTGACTTCTGGTCCTAAAAGTAATAACTAAATTACTGCTAAATGTGTATCATGCATTATTGCCCCTTTCTAGTTACACTGCTTAGTAACTTTGTATTGTGAAGCAGATTTATAGACTCTGCAAATCAGAAGAGATGTGTCACTAAGATACAGGCACAACTGCTAGTGACAGTTTCTTGAACTTTTGTTACCTGTTGTCCCGGTTCTGGCTGGGATAGGGTTGATTTTCACCAGAAGCTGGCCAGGGGGCTATTCTATATCATGTGACCGTCATGCTCGCTATATAGAGGGTGATGGCACCAGGGGCGGGATTGGTGCTTGGGAGTGGGCTGGGCGTTGGGCTTGGGGGGGTGAGGGACCTGTGCTCGGAAGCACGCGCTAAGTACATCCTGTTATTATTGGGGTTTTTTGTTTGTTTGTTTTCTTTTCCTTTGCTGTCCTGTTAACTGTTGTTATCCCAACCCAGTTTTGCCTTTCTTTTTCCCCCAGTTCTCTCCCCCATCCCACTGGGAGGGGAGGAGCGAGCGAGCAGCCACGTGGTGCTTAGCTGCCGGCTGGTGCTAAACCACTACAGTCCTTTTTGGCACCCAACATGGGGCACGACAACTGCACTTCTGTATTAAGTGTGCTATAGCTGTAGTAGTTACTAAGTGACAAGCTCCTACACGGGTCATAAAATTCATTGGCTGCACTGTTTATCTCTTTATTTTTGGCAACATGTCAGTAGAAACAATGGTTATGCACTTTGCCCTGGCACTGATGGCCGTACTGTGCTGGGGGAGCTATTTTGTGGGGAGGATGAAGGAACTTGGGAACACACTAGCACAAACAATGGCTATATGTGCTTTGCCCTGTCATTGATGGCCTTGCTGTGCTGGGGAGCTATCATCTGGTGGAGAAGATGAGGGAATACAGCTCCTTCTCCCTACCCAGGATTAATGTGGATGGTTTTATTATGCAGGCTCCTGAGGTCCTTGCTCACCCTTATGTGAGCTGTTTAATACTACTAATAAATACTGTTGGCATATTATGGGGTTTGTGGAATCTGGTCTCGTCCTGGTGGAAGAGAAGACAACTGTTGGGTGAGGCGATACTGAAATGTGACCTGAGGCGGCCGATCCCAGGGTGGCAGGGTGCGTGGAAGGACTTGGGCAGGTTCCTAGGGCGCTTATCACCTCCCATAGCCTGGGACTTGAAACCTGAACAGGCAAGCAACCCTGGCAAACTGACGTGCCACCTGATAGAAGGGTTCCTTGCCTATCCCAATGAGAACCAGCAGCTTCTAGCGCTGTACTGGGGCCTGGCTTGTGCCTATCAAGCCACAGTTCAGCATTCTCAGAGGACTGTGGACCCAAACAACAAAAACTACAGTAATTGCCCCAGTAGTTAAAAAAAAAAACAATGGGCAAGGAGGACAATGGGTCCATATCCTTGATTAGTAAGGGAAGAGGAAGAAGAGGAAAGGTTTGATCAAGAAGCCAGTCCTTCAACAAAGACATCAGAGGAAGGAGTGAGAGAATTCAGACAGGAAGCAGAAACTACCCAGTCCCTGACCTCAGCAGAAATTCGAGACATGCGGAAAGATTACAGTCGCCAGCCAGGGGAGCGGATTGCTGCCTGGCTGCTCCGATGCTGGAATAGCAGGGCCGACAGTCAGCACTTGGAAGGCAAGGAAGCCCAACAGCTGGGATCCCTTGCTAGGAACCGGGGAACTGAGAGAGGAATTGGAAAAGAGGCAGCAATTTGCAGTCTCTGGAGACGGCTCCTCTCAAGTGTGAGGGCAAGGTATCCATCCATTCAAGGAAGATCTTGTGAACTCCCCAGGGAAGTGGACCACTGCAGATGAAGGCATCCAGTACCTGAGAGAATTAGCGGTACTGGAAGTCATCTACAGTGACCTAGACAATGATGAGGTCTCCAAAGATCCAGAGGATGTCCTGTGCACGTGGGCTATGTGGAGGAAGGTGATTCAGAGTGCCTCAGCGTCATATTCTAACAGCCTGGCAGCGATGTATTGCCCAGATATGGATACACCAGCTGTGGAGAGAGTGTCATCTTGGCTCCAAAACTTTGAAGAAAATCTCTGTACCTCCTCATCCCTACAGGCCAGTGCCTTGGCTATCAGGGGTGCCCCAAGAAGTCAGTCCCCTCCTGCCTCGGTCGGAGGGAAAGGGAGCCCCAGATGCATGCCGCGTGGAGCACTCTGGTTCTTCCTGCGTGACCAGGGGGAGGACATGAGGAAGTGGGACGGTGAACCCACCTTTAAGCTGGAAGCCCGTGTACGTGAACTGAGAGGGAAGACAGCTGTTAAGAAGGGGCCACCCAGGAAGTCTGTCAGCAGAGTTGCTGTAGAGACACACGAAGGCAATCAGCGATTTCCCAAACAGAGAAGAACTGAAATCACCTCTCTTGATCCTGAGGAGGGGCCTTCTGTTCTGGCACTGCAAGGGTCAGACAGAGAATACTCTGACGAGGAACAGGAATAGAGGGTCCCTGCCTTCGGCCAGGAGGAGGAAAGGGATGACCGTGTATACTGGACTGTGTGGGTTCGATGGCCTGGCACATCAGACCCACAGAAATATAAGGCTTTGGTAGACACTGGTGCACAGTGTAGTCTGATGCCATCAGAATATAGGGGCAGGAAACCCATCTGGATCTCGGGAGTGACAAGGGGATGCCAAGAATTGTCTGTGTTGAGGCTGAGGTGAGCTTAACAGGGGACAAGTGGGAAAAGCACCCCATTGTGACTGGCCCAGAGGCCCCTTGTATCCTTGGCATAGACTACCTCAGGAGCGGATACTTCAAGGACCCAAAGGGATACCGATGGGCTTTTGGTGTAGCCACGGTGAATGCAGAGAAGACCAAACAGCTATCTACCCTGCCTGGCCTCTCGGAAGATCCGTTAGTTGTGGGATTGCTGTGAGTTGAAGAACAGCAGGTGCCAATTGCTACCAGGACGGTGCAGAGGCGGCAATATCGCACCAACAGAGACTCCCTGGCTCCCATCCATGAGCTGATTCATCAACTGGAGAGCCAAGGAGTCATCAATAAGACTCACTCCCCTTTTAATAGTCCTATATGGCCAGTGCTGAAATCTAATGCAGAATGGAGACTAATGGTGGATGATCATGGCCTGAATGAAGTCACGCCACCACTGAGTGCTGTCATGCCAGACATGCTAGAACTTCAGTATGAACTGGAGTCCAAGGCAGCCAAGTGGTATGCTACCATTGATATTGCCAATGCATTCTTCTCAATCCCTTTGGCAGCAGAGTGCAGGCCACAGTTTGCTTTCACTTGGAGGGGCATCCAATACACCTGGAATCGACTGCCCCAGGGGTGGAAACACAGCCCCACCCTTTGCCATGGGCTGATCCAGACTGCCCTGGAAAAGGGTGAAGCTCCAGAACACCTGCAATACATTGATGACATCATTGTGTGGGGCAACACAGCAGAAGAGTTTTTGAGAAAGGGGAGAAAATAATCCAAATTCTTCTGAAAGCTGGTTTTGCCTTAAAACGAAGTAAGGTCAAAGGACCTGCACAGGAGATTCAGTTCCCAGGAATAAAATGGCAAGATGGACGTTGTCAGATCCTGGTGGATGTGATCAACAAGATAACAGCTATGTCTGCACCAACTAACAAAAAGGAAAGACAAGTTTTCCTAGGCGTTGTGGGTTTCTGGAGAATGCATATTCCAAATTGCAATTCTATTGTAAGCCCTCTCTACCAAGTGACCCGAAAGAAGAAGGATTTTATATGGTGCCCTGAGCAACGACAAGCCTTTGAATAAATTAAACAGGAGATAGTTCATGCAGTAGCCCTTGGGCAAGTCCGGGCAGGACAAGATGTTAAAAATCTGCTTTACACCGCAGCCAGGGAGAATGGTCCTACCTGGAGCCTCTGGCAGAAAGCACCAGGGGAGACTCGAAGTCGACCCCTAGGGTTTTGGAGCTGGGGATACAGAGGATCCGAGGCCCACTACACTCCAACTGAAAAAGAGATCTTGGCAGCATATGAAGGGGTTTGAGCTGCTACGGAGGTGGTTGGTACTGAAGCACAGCTCCTCCTGGCACCCCGACTGCCAGTGCTGGATGTTCAAAGGGACAGTCCCCTCTACACATCATGCCACCGATGCCACATGGAGTAAGTGGGTTGCACTGATCACACAACGAGCTCGAATAGGAAACCCCAGTCGCCCAGGAATCTTGGAAGTGATCACGGATTGGCCAGAAGGTAAAGATTTCAGAATGTCACCAGAGGAGGAGGTGACACATGCTGAAGAGGCCCCACCATATAATGAACTGCCAGAAAATGAGAAGGAATATGCCCTGTTCACTGATGGGTCCTGTCGTATTGTGGGAAAGCATCGAAGATGGAAAGCTGCTGTGTGGAGTCCTACACAACAAGTTGCGGAAGCTGTTGAAGGACAAGGTGAATCGAGTCAGTTTGCAGAGGTGAAAGCCATCCAGCTGGCTTTAGATATTGCTGAGCGAGAAAAGTGGCACACGAAGAATACGTTAGGGAACACAGTCTGGGTTTCTCCTGCCTCAGGCAAAGGCAAACTTATCCGTGGGATTGTTTTTGCTCAAGGACCTGGGTGCACTTGGTGGGTGATGCGAAAGGATGGGGAAGTCCGATGTGTACCTCGAGGGGATTTGATTTTGGGTGAGAATAGTCAATGAATGAAACTGTATGATGTTAATTGCTATATAACCTTGTCACTGTATGTCATCACTACCACAGTTGCTATATGCCAGATCAATGGTATTATAGCAAGAATTACCCAAATTAATAAAGAATTAACTATTGATAAAACTGAGCAAAGTGCAGTGGTAATGGAAGCAGAACTGGCTTTAGCAACTGGCACCCAGCAACTTCCTCAAGAGATCGACACCTTCAACCCACAGACCGTGGACATGATGCAGCAGCCGAGCCAGATGATACCACAACTGCAAGCTCCAGATGCAACAATCCAACACTACACACCATCCTCCTACTGTGTCCAGTGTCACCTGCCGCACTGCACCGAGACCCAGCCCTGTTTTGCCGACCGAGCAAACTCCACATCATCTCTCCTGCCCCAAGAGACTATTATGACAGATGGAGCCCAAAGTCATGGACTAAATGAGCTCAATAGACATTTTGAAGGCATGGTCCATAGACTAAGGGAATGATGTCTCTGTGTGTGTGTGTGTGTGTGTGTATATATATATATATAGATATGACTGGAAAAGTAGTGGTGATTAATTGGAAAGTGTGGGATCTGAGCATTACATAGATGGTATAGAATAAGGGGTGGATAATGTCCTGTTTCCAGCTGGGAGAGGGTTGTTTTTCACCAGAAGCTGGCCAGGGTCTTTTCTATACCGTGTGACTGTCATGCTCACTATATAGAGGGGGATGGCGCCAGGGGGCAGGATCCCTGCTCAGGAGCCGGCTGGGCATCGGGCTCCAGGCAGTGAGCAGTGAGCGACCTGCTTTGTGAAGCATGCGCTAAGTACATCCTGTTATTGTTGGGGTTTCTTGTTTGTTTTCTTTTCCTTTGCTGTGCTGTTAAACCGTTGTTATCCCAATCCACAAGTTTTGCCTTTCTTTTTCAGGTTTCTTCTCCCCATCCCACTGGGAGGGGAGAAGAGAGTGAGTGGCCGCTTGGTGCTTAACTGCTGGTTGGGGCTAAACCATGACACCTGTCCATGTGCTGTAGATGGACACCTTCACTACAGGCAAGACTATGTTAATGCACCTGATCCTGCTGAGCGTGGCGATTGGGAGCAGCCAGGGGTGCTACTGTGAACATTACGTGTGGGGTCATGGTCTGCCTGTTCACAAACCTGCAATTATGGCACAAAGACAAGGCACAGGTAGGGCCAAACTGTCATGCTACTTTTATGTTTCTATTTGTCCCCTGAGAAAATACCACTTCTGGGGAGGGAGGGCCCTATGTCTGAAGCTCCAGCTTCCATAATATACTGATAAAGAAAAATTGTCATATCCATGTGCTTATCAGATGAATAGATTATATTTTAAATGCAAGATTTAAAAAATACAAAATTATGTATGTAGAGCATTACAGTGCATCCAGACAAGCCTATATCTGCCAACACACATAGTTAGGAGTGAATGGCTGGGTCCTGCAATAGCCTTGCCAGCAGCATGCATTGAGCAACCAGCCCCTGTGAGCAAACGGGGCTGGCGCTCAGTGCCTCGCTCTGGGAGCTCTGCCCAGTGTAGAGCAATGCGGTGGGAGGTATGAGCTCCAGCGTGGCAAGACTACAGAAAGTTCCTCTCTGTACAATTATTTTTGTGACAACAGTTAAAGTCAAATAAAGATTCAGCAGCACCAAATTAGACGCAGTTCAGTGGTATACTCTAAACTTGTGAGAAACCTCCTCTTTCATTCCTGGCTCTTTCTGTAGCCATTCTCTGGGATATTTGAAGTGAGATGAATTAAAAAAAAAACTTTCTTGCTCTGTAAATTTAAGGTGTATGTGGATTTTTCTTTTCATCAACATTCCACAGCTTCCTGTTATCACTCATTTTTTTTTTCATTGGCTTCAAATAATTTTATCAGCCTTCACCCATGGTTAGAGAATATGTAAAATCTGTCTATGCTTCTTTCCTAGCATAACTTGTTCAATTTTTAGGCAAATAAGAATGGATGAATATTATATCCAAAACTTCTCTGTCCAGCTGTGCACAAAGAGAGAATCTCGTGCATGTAACCAGCAAACACGTCCTATCAACTGTCAGCTTGGAGGCTTTGGCCCTTAGTCAGAATGTGACCCATGCATTAAAAAACAAGTAGGTAGAAAATGTATTATATGGGTTAAATGCAAGAAATTATGCTTCATTTCAGACATTCAACTTATGGAAATTGATCTGCAAAATGACAGTTTAAGTTAACAAGGGAAATTGGTTATGAATTATAACAGTAGAAGATGGAGGGAACAAGTTAAAATAAGCAGATGAAAACAGAAAGAGGCAATTTAGTAGCATAAATCCATTTATGAGAACTTGCTTCACAAGTTCCATTGTCACAGTTAAAGATGAGTTTTCCACATAAAGGATAAATTAAGCTGTAGAATTTGCATGTGTGTTTAAGCAGGAGAAAGTCACGGAATCTTTAATTTATCCATAGCATTTTATGTGTTTTAAAGACAAGAAAAATAATATGATCAAATCATCCATTGAAGAGTTAACTGGCAAATCCTAACCAGCACTGGCTAGAAATGCTCAGGCTATATCTTACACTGATAGGATCAGTTTGAGATTGCTGTTAAGAAACCCAGAGCACTATTTCCCCAACCTTTATAGCCTACACAAAAACCAGGTGGATGTGCTTGATATCTGTGGAACAAAGTCCTCCTGGGAGCAGGTCCCTGGATGGTCTTTTCCTCTTGAGCTTGTGTCTATTGACTGATGGTAGAGCTAGGGGTTAGATGTACCTTCCCTGGCAGAGAAGGAAGAGGTAAAAGGGCAGGTTCAAGTGGATTTGACCTAAAGAAACCAAGCCTTGGCAAATGTAAGGTTGTAGGGAGTGGAGTGGAACGCAGGTTGTTTGGGGTAGTTATGTGGCTGGTGGGTCTGAGCTTTCAGGCTGACCATGATAGCAGTTCTGAGCTTCTGTGCAGACACAGCCTACAGCTCTCCTCTGAATGTCCTGCTCAGCTTCAGAAATTCATCCCTGCAGAGTAATCTTGAAAAACGTGTCAGATACCATAAGTATATCTTTACATACATGTATACCTCTCTGATGCCCATGCAGGATGAGTGAGACATTGTCATGGTTTAGCCCCAGCCGGCAGCTGAGCACCACATGGCCGCTCACTCGCTCCTCCCTCCCGGTGGGATGGGGAGGAGAATCGGGAAAAAGAAAGGCAAAACTCGTGGGTTGGGATAAAAACAGTTTAACAGGACAGCAAAGGAAAAGAAAACAAACCACCCCCCCAACAACAACAGAGTGTACTTAGTGGTGCTTCCCAGCACAGGTCGCTCACTGCCTGGAGACTGATGCCCAGCCCGCTCCCGAGCAGCAATCCCGCCCCCTGACACCCCCCTCTGTACACTGAGCCTGACGGTCACATGGTATAGAATAGCCCCCTGGCCAGCTTCTGGTGAAAATTAACCCTATCCTAGCCAGAACCAGGACAGGCATGAAGCTGTTCTAGGTGTGAGATATGTGAAAAACCCTATGGGGTTCCCATCCTGTAACTGGGATGGAAAGCATGAGAGCAGAGCAGGGAGAAACAGTGAGAGAGTGGGAGACCTCAAACCAGCTGCAAGAGCTGAAAGGGGGCATTGCTCTCAATTGAACTGATTAAATTGCTGGGTTTCTTACCTATGCATCCATATATAAAGCATTCATTTTTATTAACTTTAAGTATTGATGCAATATATTTGCTGCTTCAAGCAAAAAGGTGCTTTTGTGGGCTGTCATCCATTTTTTCCCTCCAAACTATAAAGATCACTGCTTGTGACTGTCCTGGTTGCGGCTGGGATAGGGTTAATTTTCACCAGAAGCTGGCCGGGGTCTATTGTATACCATGTGACCGTCACGCTCACTATTTAGAGGGGGGTTGACGGGAGGGGCGGGGATCGCTGCTCGGGAGCAGGCTGGGCGTCGGGCTGCGGGCGGGAGCGACCTGTCCGGAGAGCACCGCTAAGTACACGCTGTTGTTGTCATTGTTGGGGTTTCTTGTTTGTTTGTTTTCTTTCCCTTTGTTGTTTGGTTAAACTGTTGTTGTTGTTAACCCACGAGTTTTCGCTTTTCTTCGTCCCAATTCTCTCCCCGTCCCACCGGGAGGGGTGGGGTGAGCGAGCGACCCGCGTGGCTCAGCCTCCGGCTGGGGCTAAACCACGACAGTCCTTTTTGGCGCCCAACGTGGGGCACGACAACAGCACTTTTGTATTAACTGTGCTCTAACTGTAGTAATTACTAAGTGACAAGCTCCTGCACGGGTCAAAAAAAAGTTTGCTGGCTTTGCTGGCTGCACTGTTTATCTCTTTACTTTTGGCAACATGGTAATGCGAATGTGGTTTGTTCTGGCACTGACGGTCTCACTGTGCTGGGGGAGCTATCTGGTGGAGAGGATGAGGGAATACATCATCTCCCTCTCCCTACCCAGGATTAATGTGGACAGGCTTATTACACAGGCTCCTGAGGTCCTTACTCACCCTTGTGTGAACTGCTTAGTACTACTTATTGTTGGCATATTACGGGGTTTGTGGAATCTGGTCTCGTCCTGGTGGAAGAGAAGACAACTTTTGGGTGAGGCTATATTGAAGCGTGACCTGAGGCAGCCGGTCCCAGGGTGGCAGGGTGTGTGGAAGGACTTGGGCAGGTTCCTAGGGCAGTTATCACCTCCCATAGCCTGGGTCTTTACTCCTGAACAGGTGAGCAACCCTAGCAAACTGACGTGCCACCTGATAGAAGGGTGCCTTGCCTATCCCAATGAGAACCAGCAGCTTCTAGCGCTGTACTGGGGCCTGGCTTGTGCCTATCGAGCCGCAGTTCAGCATTCCCAGAGGACTCCGGTTGAGGCAGGGACCCAAACTGCACCTGAGGACACCATGGTTGAGATAGGGACCCAAACACCACCACCAACTACAGTAATTGCCCCAGTAGTTAAAAAGAAACAATGGGCAAGGAGGACAATGGGTCCATATCCTCAATTAGTAAGGGAAAAGGAAGAAGAGGAAGGGTCGGATCACGAAGCCGGTCCTTGACAAGGACATCGGAGGAAGGAGTGAGAGAATTCTGACAGGAAGCGGAAACTACCCGGTCCCTGACCTCAGCAGAACTTCGAGACATGCGGAAAGATTACAGCCGCCAGCCAGGGGAGCGGATTGCTGCCTGGCTGCTCCGATGCTGGGATAGCGGGGCCGACAGTCAGCACTTGGAAGGCAAGGAAGCCCAACAGCTGGGATCCCTTGCTAGGAACTGGGGAATTGAGAGAGCAATTGGAAAAGAGGCAGCAATTTGCAGTCTCTGGAGATGACTCCTCTCAAGTGTGAGGGCAAGGTATCCATCCATTCAGGGAAGATCTTGTGAACTCCCCAGGGAAGTGGACCACTGCAGATGAAGGCATCCAGTACCTGAGAGAATTAGCGGTACTGGAAGTCATCTACAGGGATCTAGACAATGATGAGGTCTCCAAAGATCCAGAGGATGTCCTGTGCACGTGGGCTATGTGGAGGAAGGTGATTCAGAGTGCCCCAGCGTCATATTCTAACAGCCTGGCAGCGATGTATTGCCCGGATATGGATACACCAGCTGTGGAGAGAGTGTCATCTTGGCTCCAAAACTTTGAAGAAAATCTCTGTACCGCCTCAACCCTACGGGCCAGTGCCTTGGCTATCAGGGGTGCCCCAAGAAGTCAGTCCCCTCCTGCCTCGGTCGGAGGGAAAGGGAGCCCCAGATGCATGCCGTGTGGAGCACTCTGGTTCTTCCTGCGTGACCAGGGGGAGGACATGAGGAAGTGGGACGGTGAACCCACCTTTAAGCTGGAAGCCCGTGTACGTGAACTGAGAGGGAAGACAGCTCTTAAGAAGGGGCCACCCAGGAAGTCTGTCAGCAGAGTTGCTGTAGAGATGCACGAAGGCAATCAGTGATTTCCTAAACAGAGAAGAACTGAAATCACCTCCCTTGATCCTGAGGAGGGGCCTTCTGGTCTGGCACTGCAAGGCTCAGACAGGGAATACTCTGACGAGGAACAGGAATAGAGGGTCCCTGCCTTCGGCCAGGAGGAGGAAAGGGATGACCGTGTATACTGGACTGTGTGGGTTCGATGGCCTGGCACATCAGACCCACAGAAGTATAAGGCTTTGGTAGACACCGGTGCACAGTGTAGTCTGATGCCATCAGAACATAGGGGCACGAAACCCATCTGGATCTTGGGAGTGACAGGGGGATGCCAAGAATTGTCTGTGTTGGAGGCTGAGGTGAGCTTAACAGGGGACAAGTGGGAAAAGCACCCCATTGTGACCGGCCCAGAGGCCCCTTGTATCCTTGGCATAGACTACCTCAGGAGAGGGTACTTCAAGGACCCAAAGGGATACCGATGGGCTTTTGGTGTAGCCACGGTGAATGCAGAGAAGACCAAACAGCTATCTACCCTGCCTGGCCTCTCGGAAGATCCGTTAGTTGTGGGATTGCTGTGAGTTGAAGAACAGAAGGTACCAATTGCTACCAGGACGGTGCACCGGTGGCAATATCGCACCAACCGGGACTCCCTGGCTCCCATCCACGAGCTAATTCATCAACTGGAGAGCCAAGGAGTCATCAGTAAGACTCATTCACCTTTTAATAGTCCTATATGGCCAGTATGGAAATCTAACAGGGAATGGAGATTAACAGTGGACTATCGTGGCTTGAATGAAGTTACGGCACCACTGAGTGCTGCCGTGCCGGACATGCTAGAACTTCAGTATGAACTGGAGTCCAAGGCAGCCAAGTGGTATGCCACCATTGACATTGCCAATGTGTTCTTCTCCTTCCCTTTGGCAGCAGAGTGCAGGCCACAGTTTGCTTTTACTTGGAGGGGTGTGCAGTACACCTGGAATTGACTGCCCCAGGTGTGGAAGCACAGCCCCACCCTTTGCCATGGAGTGATCCAGACTGCTCTGGAAAAGGGTGGAGCTCCAGAACACCTGCAATACATTGATGACATCATTGTGTGGGGCAACACAGTGTTGTGGGTGTATCATATCCCCTATCATGCACCAGCCTCTGGGAAAATTGAATGGTAAAATGGACTACTGAAAACTACACTGAGAGCAATGGGTGGTGGGACCTTCAAACATTGGGATACACATTTAGCAAAAGCCACCTGGTTAGTCAACACTAGGGGATCTACCAGTAGAGCTGGCCCTGCCCAGTCAAGACTTTTATGTAGTGTAGAACGGGATAAAGTCCCTGTAGTGCACATGAAGAATATCTTAGGGAAGACAGTCTGGGTTACTCCTGCCTCAGGCAAAGGCAAACCCATCCGTGGGATTGTTTTTGCTCAAGGACCTGGACGAACTTGGTGGGTGATGCGAAAGGATTGGGAAGTCCGATGTGTACCTCGAGGGGATTTGATTTTGGGTGAGAATAGTCAATGAATGAAACTGTATGATGTTAATTGCTATATAACCTTGTCACTGTATGTCATCTCTACTACAGTTGCTATATGCCAAATCGATGATATTATAGCAAGAATTACCCAAATTAATAAAGAATGAACTATTGATAAAACTGAGCAAAGTGCAGTGGTAATGGAAGCAGAACTGGCTTTAGCAACTGGTGCCCATCAACTTCCTGAAGAGATCGACATCTTCAACCCACAGACCGTGGACATGATGCAGCAGCCGAGCCAGATACCACAGCTGCAAGCTCCAGATGCAACAATCCAACACTACACACCATCCTCCCACTGCATCCAGTGTCACCTGCTGCACCACACTGAGACCCAGCCCTGTTTTGCCGACCGAGCAAACTCCACATCATCTCTCCTGCCCCAAGAGACTATTATGACAGATGGAGCCCACAGTCATGGACTAAATGAACTCAATAGACACTTTGAAGGGATGGTCCATAGACTAAGGGAATGATGTCTGTGTGTGTATATATATATATATATGACAGGAAAAGTGGTGGTGATTAATTGGAAAGTGTAGGATCTGAGTGTGACGTGGATGGTATAGAATAAGGGGTGGATAATGTCCTGGTTGCGGCTGGGATAGGGTTAATTTTCACCAGAAGCTGGCCGGGGTCTATTGTATACCATGTGACTGTCACGCTCACTATTTAGAGGGGGGTTGACGGGAGGGGCGGGGATCGCTGCTCAGGAGTGGGCTGGACGTCAGGCTCCGGGCGGAGCGGCCTGTCCGGAAAGCACCGCTAAGTAAACTCTGTTGTTGTTATTGTTGGGGTTTCTCGCTTGTTTGTTCTCTTTCCCTTTGTTGTTCGGTTAAACTGTTGTTGTTAACCCTTTTTTTTTTTTTTGCCTTTCTTTGTCCCGATTCTCTCCCCGATTCTCTCCCCGTCCCACCGGGAGGGGTGGGGTGAGCGAGCGACCGCGTGGCTCAGCCTCCGGCTGGGGCTGAACCACGACAGTGACTTTTATAAATATAAACAACCACCAGAATGGAGGACATGCTTTCCAAGGTAAGTGTGAAGACTAGTGTAAGCAAGCTCCCAGTGAGTGGGAGGGATGAAGAGGTGGAAGCTCACACAAGGAATATAGTGAGCGTTATGGATCCCAAATGGCTCTTGGATTTCAGTTCCCTGCCTGCCTTACCTGGGATGATGGCATGGTAAAATGCAAGGACAAAAGTAACTGATGACTTCCTTCAGGGCTCTGGTTTTGTTAAAGCTTCAGCTTCGATTGCAAGAATAAATTTCAGTGTGAAAGTGATAATGATAGTCTTCATTGCATAACTACTGCATTATTAGATAGTCAAAAGATTAGACACTGAAACAAACAAGGTCCAGATGATCCAGATCTTTTACATTCCATGCAAAATTTCCAGGGAAAAGGAGCAGGGAGAAAAGTTTACTTAAGGATTTCATGTATATATATTAGTAGGAGACTTATGTTTGCAGTTTCTTCTGTAACTAAAAGGAATTCAAGGTAGTGCAATCTCTAGCCTGGGACATCAGCATAACCACGATATCTGGACAGCGGCACTGTTCCAATAAGATTTCTTTGCACAAATCCCTCATGTACAAACATATCCATAGAGTTTGTCTGAACATAAACTTGCACTATTTTTATTAAATTTATACACCATTTTGTGGGTATTTCTTGTTTGCTTCAATTTAAATATACCTGATTAGACTCAAAATAACTTTATCCACATATCCTTTTGCTAAACCTTAAATTAAGCCATTGCAGCTTCAAAGCAAGGCAAAACTGGCAGAACTGAAACTGTTTCTTATTGGAACATTCTAGGCATTATACATACTGCCTTGCTGTTAATTCCTGTGGCAAGTTCACACCTTTACTAGGGAAAGAGACAGACTGCCCTTTTTTCCATTGAGACATGATGAATCTTTGCATAAAGTTTCTTGCTGCTGCTCTTTCTCTGGTGCAGATCGCTATATTGCAAAAAAATTGGAATGCAACAGAGAAAACAACTGTGGGGACAACTCTGATGAAAGAAATTGTGGGAGGAAAAAGACAGCATGTAACAAAGTATGAGAGCATCCCAGGTGCGCAGTTAATAGGCAGTGGGTAAGCCGGCTTTGCTTATTTTTCATAAACATGAGATCGTTATCTCACTAACTTACATAAACAAGATAATACCCAATTAGCATGTGGGAGTATTCCATTAAAATACATAATCTCGCAAATTAAAATTAACAAGAAATTATAAGAATGCAACCAGTCAGGCTTGTACTTGCCCACTGCATCTGTCAGTCCTACTCTGCACTGCTGCTGTACGAGATAGAGCCATCAGGGAGCACTGCTGAGGGACCTTACCTGCCCTCACAGCAACCAGAACATCACATATTGGCAACTTCTAGCTTAGTTATGCCAAGTACTTCAGAAATTTTGAGGATGTTCCTCTACAGATGTTTTGTACATGATGTTTGTACATGATACATCTCACGTGATACCAGCCATCACCTCCTAAGCAGTGTAAGACCTAAACATGGGATGTCTGCCCCAGGTGGCCTTGCATTTTTGAATGAACTCAGTGCACTCTGGTAACATCACTTATGGTAGAAATGGAGAACTGCTTGTTCATTTTCCTAGGCCATTTTTAGGTGTTTCTCTGCTTAAGAGGGACTGTCTCATGCTGACATTGGGATTATATAGAGGGTTAGGCACTGCTGGAAAGTGGGAAATAGGATTGCTATTACAGCATTTTTCAGGTGAATTCAGTGTGAATAAGAAGTTCTTGTAGAGAAACTTCTTTCAAAGCAGTAACATAACCTTGATACTAATATCCTTTCATTCAAACATACAAAATCTTCAATGCAGCTATATACCATTAAATGATCCAAGTCTTTATGTCTTTCTGGGATTGTTTAATCTCGGAAAAATATTTTTTGTTAGATTTCACATTCTGGCAGGAGAGAGCCGAGGGGAAGACCTTGGCAACTCATTCAATGGAGGACAATGCACAACAGTGAAGCACAATGAGACGAGGAAATTGTATCGTGTTCCTGCGAACCTGGAGGCTGTCAGCTTTCTGGTACTCTCAAGCAGCAACTCCTAGCTGAAAAACCCTTGCTATAATGACAATCCAAGTTATATGTGCTCAATTCTTAGGTAATAATGTATGTTTTAGGACAGGATTTCTCAGTCTGGTGAGGCCTGAACATGCTTTAGGCGATGTGTGGAAATGGGATAAATTGAGCAGAGTTGGGTGACTCTACTCATGCCTTTCAGGTCCATGTTTACTCACTGCACCATATATCAGAGTCAACATGATTGATTTGGACTTGTCTCCTGCTGCCTCATGGTTAAGGCCATGTCTTTATTGTGACTTGGTACTGAGGGCCTTGCTCCTAATCCTGATGTAATTCAGCCAGTCTTCAAGTCCAAAGCTCGTTTCAGCAACAGTGCTGTAACCTCCCAGTACCAATGGCTGTCCTAACTCCAGCTTCCTTCTAGTAATCTGCGGCCTTGGGACACAGTTCCTCCGTGAGCCATTTCAGCCCCTTGGTCCCACCTGTTCCCTGCCCAGCCCCTCTGAATAGCAGCAAGGAGAGGAGGCAGACACCGAGTCTGGGAGGCAGGAGGACAAGAAGTACATGGTCTGGGGAGGAGTCTTGCAGGATAGGCCAAGGACAAAATGAACCTGGCTTATATCTTTCCAAAAAATCTGGGAATCACTGATATTTGGAAAATAATTTGAATGCCATGGTTAGGGCACAACATCTGGCTGCATTGACAGGCCCTGTCTGAAGCCAGTAGATACTGCATTGGGAAGGAAGAGATGCGGGATGTGAAAAAAGGCTCAACTAATGGATGAAATCTGAGCTGTGAGTTTTTAGTATTACTTTAAAAGGAACAACTGAACAAAGGATCCCCTAATATGTTCCATGGAAACTGCAATTGGATTGGCCATGACTTATAGGTTTGGTCAATGATTGTGAGAAATTACTGTATGCAGAAACATTCAATGGGGAAAAACAAGCCTTGGTTTGCCCAGGTCTCTCTAAAGCTGTATGGTTTATTAAGTTACTGTGTCCTGGTTTCGGCTGGGATGGAGCTAAGTTTTTGCACCTGCACATTAGCAAAACCTGGGAAGCTGGAAGATGTCCTTGATCGCTTAGCAGCAACTAATAACATCAGTGTATTATCAACATTCTTCACATACTAAATCCAAAACACAGTAGCTGCTGGAAAGAAAATTAGCTCCATCCCGGATGAAACCAGGACATACTGATGTCCATCTGCAGAACTGTTAAGGGTTTGTGACTCTCACCTTTGAGAGTGCATGTCTATCTTCTAACATTTAGAGCAGTCTTTGGTATAGAAGGATCACTGGATCAGGCTTTCTCCTTGGAATGGTTTCTCCAAAACCAGGACAATCCCATCAGGCCCCATGGAATTATGAACATTCAGCTGATACAACTGGTCACTTACAATTTCAGTGTCCACAAATGGAAAGTCACTGCTCCCGCAGTCGTGATCCTCTGACTCAGAGGACTGGGCAGCCCAAGGTCTATCAGTATTATTAAAGAATGAGGCAAAAAAAAACATTGAATGTGTCCGCTTTTTCTTCATCCCTATTAGTCAGGTGACCATCTTCAACAAGTATTGGTCCAATGTTTTCTTTAGACCTCCTCTTGCTATGAATTTACTTAAAAAAGCCTTTCTTGTTGTCTGACACAACATTGGCCAGTTTCAACTCTAATTGAGCTTTGGCCTTTTGTGTCTTCTCCCTGCATATGCGAACCACAGCTCTGTAATCTTCCTGTGAAGCCTGACCTTGCTTCCAGAGATCATACAATTTCGTTTTCCTCCTGAGTTCCAAGAGGAGATCCCTGTTCAGCCAAGCTGGTCTTCTGCCCTGCTTGCTTGACTGTCAACACAGTGGAATTGCCTGCTCCTATGCTTTTAAAAGGTGGTTCTTAAAAACTGACCAGCACTCGTGGACTCCTAAGGTCTCAAAAACAGTTTCCCAGGGTACTCTGCTAAAAATAGCTCCCTGAATAGCTTTAAGTTTGCTCTCTTGATGTGCAGGGTAGCAACTCTGCTGTCCTTTTCCCTCATTACATTGAAAATGTTAAATTCAGCCATTTCGTGATCACTGTGGCCAAGACAGCCACCTACCATCACATCCCCCACAAGTCCTTTTCTATTCACAAACAACAAGTCTAGGAGGGCATCTTTCCTAGTTGACTCCCTGAGTTCTTGTGACAAGAAGTTATCTTCCACAAACTTCAAGAATTTCCCAGACCTGCTCATCACAGCACTATGGTATTCCCAATTGATGTCTGGGAAGTTGAAATCTCCCATAAGGACAAGGGTTACCGATCCAGAGATTTCTCCTAATTGCCTATAGAATAACTCATCAGTGTTAACATTCTGGCTGGGTGATCAGTAGTAGACACTCACTACATCGCCTTTGTTTCCCATCCCCGTAAGCCTCACCCAGATGCTTTCAACCACATCATCGCTAACTGTAAGGGCTGTACAATCAAATCTTTCCCTTACATACAGTGCAACTCCTCCACCTCACCTGCCCTGCCTATCCCTCCTGAACAGCCTGTAGCCTTCCATCCCAGCACTCCAATCATGGGACTCATTCCACCAAGAATGGTGGAATCATAGAATAGTTTGGGTTGGAAGGGACCTTTAAAGGTGATCTAGTCCAACTCTCCTGCAATGAGCAGGGACATCTTCAACTAGATCAGGTTGCTCAGAGCCCCATCCAACCTGACCTTGAAAGTTTCCAGGGATGGGACATCTGCCACCTCTCTGGGCAACCTGTTCCAGTGTTTCACCACCCTGGTGAACTGGAACTGGAACTTATTCCACTGCCTGTGAAACAGAGAAAACCTCTGCTTTACATAAGAAAACATCTGTCACCAATCAAGGGAATAGCTACAGGTTTGGGATTTTTTTTTCCCGTCTTCTAGTTCTCATAAATCAAAGAGTTATGATTTATTTATACACTCATTATATTTGATTCACTGTATTAAAACCATTCAAATCAGGTGTTAAGAGTTGACTGCAGAGCAGGAACTGCTTTGTAACAGGTGTATGTTGTAGCCAGTACTAGACTATTCACAGCCAAGGTTTCTTCCACCAGACTCGGCCAAGGACTTTGTTTTCTCCAAGGTTTGCCACCATGTGTTGCCTGGGTCCTTTCAAAGAGCTCTGCTTCTGAGGAACTTGGTAGGGGACTCCAGGTATGGAGCTGCCCAGCTACTCCCCAGTTCACAGTTTCACTTGCTGCTGGTGGCTCAGCCCCTAGTTACAAAACTCACATTCTTGAGCATGTAAACTTTTTGAATGATGCAAGAAAGAAGAGAGAGATTAAAAGGCAATGAATCAAAAAAAAAAAAAAGAAAAAAAGGGGGGGGGGGGAGGTCGTTCATGGAGGAAATACTCTGAAATATGATGTGGAGAAAAATGAAATAGGGTCTACCAGAGCGGAAAAAGTGATTTTTACCAATGTTTAGCCCTGCCCAGAACCTTGGAACACAGATGAATTAGCAAAGCAATTCCAAAAAAAATCCACTTTTGAGTAACTGGAAAAATGAGTAAAAAGGTACGTATCACTATCAGGGAAAGCAGAGCAGCCAGGTGGAAGGCAGAGTTTTTTTAAGAAACTTCTGGCTGCCAGCACTATCACTCAGCTGTATGACCTGTAACAGAATTTCACACATCGTTGCACAGTTTCCCCTGAAACAGATACTACAATAAATCTAAATTACTTAATTAAATAGGTAAAATATGGATTTTCTAATTTTTTTTAGTCTAATAGGGTAGCCTGCAAAAATCAATGTTTTCTTCTTCCTGCAGATGCTTTGAAATGAAACTAAATCTCACTTATATTGGAATCCTTTGCTACTAAATACAAAGCAAAGCAATTTCCATTTCCTATTAGATAAACTGCTCTAAGTGTTTCTAAATTTTTTTGTTCCATCAAGTGGAGATATAAAGTCACAGTCTGCAGTGGCAGAGAACAGACAAGCAAAGTATACAAAACTGCACGCAGCTGTTTGCCATAGTAGAATCATAGAATAGTTTGGGTTGGAAGGGACCTTTAAAGGTCATCTAGTCCAACCCCCCTGCAATGAGAAGAGACATCTTCATCTATATCAGGTTGCTCAAAGCCCTGTCCAACCTGACCTTGAATGTTTCCAGGGATGGGGCATCTACCACCTCTCTGGGCAACCTGTTCCAGTGCTTCACCACCCTCATTGTAAAAAATTTCTTCCTTATATCTAGTCTAAATCTACCCTCTTTTAGTTTAAAACCATTACCCCTTGTCCTATGGCAACAGGCCCTATTAAAAACTCTGTCCTCATCCTTCTTATAAGCCCCCTTTAAGTACTGAATGGCTGCAATAAGGTCTCCCCAGAGCCTTCTCTTCTCAAGGCTAAACAACCCCAACTCTCTCAGCCTTTCCTCATGATGGGAGAGGTGTTCCAGCCCTCTGATCATTTCTGTGGCCCTCCTCTGGATCTGCTCCAACAGGTCCATGTCTTTCCTGTGCTGAGGACTCCAGAGCTGGATGCAGTACTCCAGGTGGGGCCTCACCAGAGCAGAGTAGAGGGGCAGAATCACCTCCCTTGACCTGCTGGCTGCACTTCTTTTGATGCAGCCCAGGATACGATTGGCTTTCTAGACTGTGAGTGTACATTGTCGGCTCATGTCCAGCTTTTCATCCACCAGTACCCCCAAGTCCTTCTCAGCAGGGCTGCTCTCAATCCCTACATCCCCCAGCCTGTATTGATACCGGGGGTTGCCCCAACCCAGGTGCAGGACCTTGCACTTGGCCTTGTTGAACCTCATGAAGTTCACATGGGCCTACTTCTTGAGCTTGTCCAGGTCCCTCTGGATGGCATCCCGTCCCTCAGGCATGTCAGTCACACCACTCAGCTTGGTGTCATCTGCAAACTTGCTGAGGGTGCACTCGATCCCACTATGTCGTTGATGAAGATATTAAAGAGTACTAGTCCCAATAAGGACCCCTGAGGGACACGACTCATCACTGATCTCCATCCGAACATCGAGACATTGACCACTACTCTCTGGATGCAACCATCCAGCCAATTCCTTATCCACCGAACAGTCCACCCATCAAATACATCTCTCTCCAATTTAGAGAGAAGAATGTTGTGGGTGTTGTGGTTTAGCCCCAGCCGGAGGCTGAGCCACGCGGTTGCTCGCTCCGCTCACCCACCCCCCCCACCCCCCCACCCCCGTGGGACAGGGAGAGAATAGGGACAAAGAAACGCAAAAAAAAAAAAGGGTTAACAACAACAGTTTAACCGAACAACAAAGGGAAAGAAAACAAACAAACAAGAAAACCCCAACAATAACAACAACAGAGTTTACTTAGCGGTGCTTCCCTCGCTCCCCGCCCGGAGCCCAACGTCCAGCCCACTCCTGAGCAGCGATCCCCGCCCCTCCAGTCAACCCCCCTCTAAATAGTGAGCCTGATGGTCACATGGTATAGAATAGACCTCAGCCAGCTCGGGCAGGAGAGATGATGTGGAGTTTGCTCAGTCGGCTAAACAGGGCTGGGTCTCAGTGTGGTGTGGCAGGTGACACTGGATGCAGTGGGAGGATGGTGTGTAGTGTTGGATTGTTGCATCTGGAGCTTGCAGTTGTGGTATCTGGCTCGGCTGGTGTATCATGTCCATGGTCTGTGGGTTGAAGATGTCGATCTCTTGAGGAAGTTGATGGGCGCCAGTTCTGCTTCCATCACTGCTGCACTTTGCTCAGTTTTATCAATAGTTCATTCTTTATTAATTTGGGTAATTCTTGCTATAATATCATCGATTTGGCATATAGCAACTGTGGTAGAGATGACATACAGTGACAAGGTTATATAGCAATTAACATCATACAGTTTCATTCATTGACTATTCTCACCCAAAATCAAATCCCCTCGAGGTACACATCGGACTTCCCCATCCTTTAGCATCACCCACCAAGTTCATCCAGGTCCTTGAGCAAAAGCAATCCCACGGATGGGTTTGCCTTTGCCTGAGGCAGGAGTAACCCAGACTGTCTTCCCTAACATATTCTTCATGTGCACTACAGGAACTTTATCCCCTTCTACAGTATGTAAAGGCTTTGATTGGGCAGGACCAGCTCGATTGGTAGATCCTCTAGTGTTAACTAACCAGGTGGCTTTTGCTAAATGTGTATCCCAATGTTTGAAGGTACCACCACCCATTGCCCTCAGTGTAGTTTTCACTAGTCCATTGTACCGTTCAATTTTCCCAGAGGCTGGTGCATGATAGGGGATGTGAGACACCCACTCCATGCCATGCTCTTCGGCCCAGGTGTCTATGAGGTTGTTTCGGAAATGGGTACCGTTGTCTGACTCAACCCTTTCTGGGGTGCCATGTTGCCATAAGACTTGCTTCTCAAGGCCCAGGATGGTGTTCCGGGTGGTGGCGTGGGGCACGGGATATGTTTCCAGCCATCCGGTGGTTGCTTCCACCATTGTGAGCACATGGCGCTTGCCTTGGCGGGTCTGTGGGAGTGTGATACAATCAATCTGCCAGGCCTCCCCATATTTATATTTCAGCCATCGTCCTCCATACCAGAGAGGCTTTGACCCCTTGGCTTGCTTGATTGCAGCGCATGTTTCACACTCATGGATAACCTGTGCGATAGTGTCCATGGTCAAGTTCATCCCTCGATCACGAGCTCATCTGTATGTTGCATCTCTTCCCTGATGGCCTGAGGTGCCATGGGCCCACAGAGCTAGGAATAATTCACCCTTATGTTGCCAATCCAGATCCACCTGTGCCACTTCAATCCTCGCAGCCTGATCCACCTGCTGGTTGTTTTGATGTTCCTCAGTGGCCTGACTCTTAGGTACGTGGGCATCTACGTGGCATACTTTTACAACCAGCTTCTCTACCCGGGCAGCAATATCTTGCCACAATTTGGCAGCCCAGATGGGTTTGCCTCTGCGCTGCCAGTTGCTCTGCTTCCATTGCTGTAACCACCCCCACAGGGCATTTGCCACCATCCAGGAGTCGGTATAGAGACAGAGCACTGGCCACTTCTCTCGCTCAGCAATATCTAAAGCCAGCTGGATGGCTTTCACCTCTGCAAACTGACTCAATTCACCTTGTTCTTCAGTGGCTTCTGCAACTCGTCGTGTAGGACTCCACACAGCAGCTTTCCACCTTCGATGTTTTCCCACAATATGACAGGACCCATCAGGGAACAGGGCATATTCCTTCTCATTTTCTGGCAGTTCATTATATGGTGGGGCCTCTTCAGCCCGTGTCACCTCTTCCTCTGTCGACATTCCGAAATCTTTGCCTTCTGGCCAGTCCGTGATCACTTCCAAGATTCCTGGGCGACTGGGGTTTCCTATTCAAGCTCGTTGTGTGATCAGTGCAACCCACTTACTCCATGTGGCATCAGTTGCATGATGTGTAGAGGGGACTCTCCCTTTGAACATCCATCCCACTACCGGCAGTCGGGGTGCCAGGAGGCAACCAACGACCTCTGAAGCAGCTCGAACCCCTTCATATGCTGCCAAGATCTCTTTTTCAGTTGGAGTGTAGTGGGCCTCGAATCCTCTGTATCCCTGGCTCCAAAACCCCAGGGGTCGACCTCGAGTCTCCCCTGGTGCTCTCTGCCAGAGGCTCCAGGTAGGGCCGTTCTCCCTGGCTGCGGTGTAGAGCACATTTTTAACATCTTGCCCTGCCCGGACTGGCCCAAGGGCTACTGCATGAACGATCTCCTGTTTAATTTGTTCAAAGGCTTGTCGTTGCTCAGGGCCCCGTGTGAAATCCTTCTTCTTCCAGGTCACTTGGTAGAGAGGGCATACAATGAAACTGTAATTTGGAATATGCATTCTCCAGAAACCCACAACGCCTAAGAAAGCTTGGGTCTCCTTTTTTGTTAGCTGGTGGAGACATAGCTGCTATTTTGTTGATCACATCTGTTGGAATCTGACGACGTCCATCTTGCCATTTTATTCCTAGGAACTGGATCTCCTGTGCAGGTCCTTTGACCTTACCTCATTTTATGGCAAAGCCAGCTCTCAGAAGAATTTGGATTATTTTCTCTCCTTTCTCAAAAAACTTCTGCTGCTGTGTTGCCCCACACAATGATGTCATCAATGTATTGCAGGTGTTCTGGAGCTTCACCCTTTTCCAGGGCAGTCTGGATCAGCCCATGGCAAAGGGTGGGGCTGTGTTTCCACCCCTGGGGCAGTCGATTCCAGGTGTACTGCACACCCCTCCAAGTAAAAGCAAACTGTGGCCTGCACTCTGCTGCCAAAGGGAAGGAGAAGAACGCATTGGCAATGTCAATGGTGGCATACCACTTGGCTGCCTTGGACTCCAGTTCATACTGAAGTTCTAGCATGTCTGGCATGACAGCACTCAGTGGTGGCGTGACTTCATTCAGGCCACGATAGTCCACCGTTACTCTCCATTCTCTGTTAGATTTCCGCACTGGCCATATAGGACTGTTAAAGGGTGAGCAAGTTTTACTGATGACTCCTTGGCTCTCCAGTTGATGAATCAGCTCATGGATGGGAGCCAGGGAGTCTCTGTTGGTGCGATATTGCCGCCGGTGCACCGTCCTGGTAGCAATTGGTACCTTCTGTTCTTCAGCTCGCAGCAATCCCACAACTAACGGATCTTCCGAGAGGCCAGGCAGGGTAGATAGCTGTTTGGTCTTCTCTGCATTCACCGTGGCTACACCAAAAGCCCATCGGTATCTCTTTGGATCCTTGAAGTACCCTCTCCTGAGGTAGTCTATGCCAAGGATACAAGGGGCCTCTGGGCCGGTCACAATGGGGTGCTTTTCCCACTTGTCCCCTGTTAAGCTCACCTCAGCCTCCAACACAGACAATTCTTGGCATCCCCCTGTCACTCCCGAGATCCAGATGGGTTCCATGCCCCTATATTCTGATGGCACCAGACTACACTGTGCACCAGTGTCTACCAAAGCCCTATACTTCTGTGGGTCTGATGTGCCAGGCCATCGAACCCACACAGTCCAGTATACACGGTCATCCCTTTCCTCCTCCTGGCCAAAGGCAGGGACCCTCTATTCCTGTTCCTCGTCAGAGTATTCTCTGTCTGACCCTTGCAGTGCCAGACCAGAAGGCCCCTCCTCAGGATCAAGGGAGGTGATTTCAGTTCTTCTCTGTTTGGGAAATCACTGATTGCCTTCGTGTGTCTCTACAGCAACTCTGCTGACAGACTTCCTGGGTGGCCCCTTCTTAAGAGCTGTCTTCCCTCTCAGTTCACGTACACGGGCTTCCAGGTTAAAGGTGGGTTCACCGTCCCACTTCCTCATGTCCTCCCCCTGGTCACGCAGGAAGAACCAGAGTGCTCCACGCGGCATGCATCTGGGGCTCCCTTTCCCTCTGACCGAGGCAGGAGGGGACTGATTTCTTGGGGCACCCCTGATAGCCAAGGCACTAGCCTGTAGGGTTGAGGAGGGACAGAGATTTTCTTCAAAGTTTTGGAGCCAAGACGACACTCTCTCCACAGTTGGTGTATCCATATCCAGGCCATACATCGCTGCCAGGCTGTTAGAATATGACGCTGGGGCACTCTGAATCACCTTCCTCTACATAGCCCACGTGCACAGGACATCCTCTGGATCTTTGGAGACCTCATCATTGTCTCGGTCACTGTAGATGACTTCCAGTACCACTAATTCTCTCAGGTACTGGATGCCTTCATCTGCAGTGGTCCACTTCCCTGGAGAGTTCACAAGATCTTCCTTGAATGGATAGATATCTTGCCCTCACACTTGAGAGGAGCCGTCTCCAGAGACTGCAAATTGCTGCCTCTTTTCCAATTCCTCTCTCAATTCCCTGGTTCCTAGCAAGGGATCCCAGCTGTTGGGCTTCCTTGCCTTCCAAGTGCTGACTGTCAGCCCCGCTATCCCAGCATCGGAGCAGCCAGGCAGCAATCCGCTCCCCTGGCTGGCGGCTGTAATCTTTCTGCATGTCTCGAAGTTCTGCTGAGGTCAGGGACCGGGTACTTTCCGCTTCCTGTCTGAATTCTCTCACTCCTTCCTCCGATGTCTTTGTCGAAGGACCGGCTTCGTGATCCGACCCTTCCTCTTCTTCCTGCTCCCTTACTAATTGAGGATATGGACCCGTTGTCCTCCTTGTCCATTGTTTCTTTTTAACTACTGGGGCAATTACTGTAGTTGGCGGTGTTGTTTGGGTCCCTATCTCAACCATGATGTCCTCAGGTGCAGTTTGGGTCCCTGCCTCAACCAGAGTCCTCTGGGAATGCTGAACTGTGGCTCGATAGGCACAAGCCAGGCCCCAGTACAGCGCTAGAAGCTGCTGGTTCTCATTGGGATAGGCAAGGCACCCTTCTATCAGGTGGCACGTCAGTTTGCTGGGGTTGCTCACTTGTTCAGGAGTAAAGACCCAGGCTATGGGAGGTGTTAACTGCCCTAGGAACCTGCCCAAGTCCTTCCACACACCCTGCCACCCTGGGACCGGCTGCCTCAGGTCACGCTTCAATATAGCCTCACCCAAAAGTTGTCTTCTCTTCCACCAGGACGAGACCAGATTCCACAAACCCCATAATATGCCAACAGTCTTAATTAGTAGTACTAAACAGCTCACATAAGGGTGAGTAAGGACCTCAGGAGCCTGTGTAATAAGCCTGTCCACATTAATCCTGGGTAGGGAGAGGGAGATGATGTATTCCCTCATCCTCTCCACCAGATAGCTCCCCCAGCACAGTAAGGCCATCAGTGCCAGGGCAAAGCACATAGCCATTGTTTCTATTAAGATGTTGCCAAAAGTAAAGAGATAAACAGTGCAGCGAATGAATTTTATGACCCATACAGGAGCTTGTCACTTAGTAACTACTACAGCTAGAGCACACTTAATACAAAAGTGCAGTTGTTGTGCCCCACGTTGGGTGCCAAAAAGGACTGTGGTGGTTTAGCCCCAGCCGGAGGCTGAGCCACGAGGTCGCTTGCTCACTGCCCCCCTCCCAGTGGGACGGGGAGAGAATCGGGACAAAGAAAGGCAAAACTCGTGGGTTAACAATAACAGTTTAACCGAACAACAAAGGGAAAGAAAACAAACAAACGAGTAAACCCCAACAATAACAACAACAGCATGTACTTAGCGGTGCTCCCCGCCCGGAGCCTGACGCCCAACGCCCAGCCCGCTCCCTGAGCAGCGATCCCCACCCCTCTGGTCGACCCCCTCTAAATAGTGAGCGTGAGGGTCACATGGTATAGAATAGACCCGGCCAGCTTCTGGCAAAAATTAACCCTATCCCAGCCGCAACCAGCACAGTGAGGGACCGTGTCAAAGGCTTTACAGAAGTCCAGATAGATGACATCCGTAGCTCTTCCCTTGTCCACTGATGTAGTCACTCCATCATAGAAGGCCACTAAGTTGGTCAGGCAGGACTTGCCCTTGGTGAAGCCATGCTGGCTGTCTCCAATCACCTCCCTGTCCTCCATGTGCCTCAGCATAGCTTCTAGGAGGATCTGTTCCATGATCTTCCCAGGCACAGAGGTGAGGCTGACAGGTCGGTAGTTCCCAGGGTCCTCCTTCCTACCCTTTTTAAAAATGGGTGCAATGTTTCCCTTTTTCCAGTCCCCAGGGACTTCACCTGACTGCCATGATTTTTCAAATATCGTGGAGAGTGGCTTGGCAACTACATCAGCCAATTCCCTCAGGACTCTGAGATGCATCTCATCAGGTCCCATAGACTTATGTACGTTCAGGTTCCTCAGGTGGTCACGAACCTGATCTTCTCTTACAGTGGGAGGGACCTTGCTCCCCCATTCCCTGTCTTGTGGTCCATCCACTCGAGAGGTGTGGGAAGAGAGATTGCCAGTGAAGCCTGAGGCCTTGTCTCAGTATATTCCACAGTACATTATTCAGACAGACATACTGTAGAATAATTCATACTGAACGTAATGTTGAAAAATGCAAGGAAAATAACCATACTCAAATCACTCCAACTCTGCTGTCTCTGCAGAGAAAGTTGCAGTGGAGAGATGGGTCTTGCAGCATTCCCAGTAATTTAACACTTTGATTCTTCAGAGAAGGTGGAAATCTGCTTCACTTGTGCAACATCAGCAAGTAGATCATAATGAAGCAATCCACCCAACAAAGTTTAAATGGAAAATTATGGCAAAAATAATTGCCTTTGAAAAAAAGGTAGAGGGAAATAGTCATTTTTCATCACTGCTGCTATCTGGACAGCAAGAATCATAGAATATCTCACGTTGGAAGGGACCCCTAA
The DNA here is from genome assembly GCA_009819775.1 of Phoenicopterus ruber ruber. Classification (NCBI taxonomy): domain Eukaryota; kingdom Metazoa; phylum Chordata; class Aves; order Phoenicopteriformes; family Phoenicopteridae; genus Phoenicopterus; species Phoenicopterus ruber. The sequence continues at coordinate 27,543,933 of CM020247.1, forward strand.
GGATCATTGAGTCCAACTCCCTGCTCCTCGCAGGACTACCTAAAACTAAATCATATGACTAAAAATTAAAGCATAAAATTAAAGCTGCCATGCAATTCAGAATTCAGCTTTTACAACATTGACATGCTTATATAGTATTGGATGGGGGAGGAAGAGGGAAGAGTTGTCTGAAAAAGAAGGTAAGTTATTTTTTTAATAACATTTTTTGTATTAAAAGAAAGGCATAAGAAAAAAATAACACACTCCTAGGATGGTCATGGATTGGTTAGTCATAGCAGGCTTACTACTGTAGGAGATATCTACAGGGTTCCTCTGTAGAAAGCTTCCAATACAAATATACAGGCAGCTCAAATACACTGGCAATCCAATAGGTGCTTTACTCATAGACAATCTGTCAATTCTGTTCTTTTGCCCATAACTAGAGTTGGCTGAGATCAGTATAAAACTTCTCATTGATTTGATGGGGTTTGATTGCTTTGACTTCTAAAATAATTTCTTTAGGGCATGCAAAAATCAGAGAATTTGGGGAAAGTTGGAAAATTTCCAATTTTTAGAATTTGCAAAATAGATTCATTGCTCTGGTGACTAGCTAAATTGAGCAAACACTGCCTAATTGTTTCTCACTTTTCACGTATGAACTATATGAACTGAATCAGGAATGCTATATTTCTTAAACTGAAACACAGAAGAGTAAGACTGACTTCTGTTAATATTTTTGGCTTCCAGCTTTACTGTGAGTACCCAAGATGTTGCACAGGCAAGACAGACGGTTATAGGTCTGTTCTGCCAGAATGAATTAAAGGGAATTACTGCTAGGCCCCTCCTTTTTCTTCATGAGAGAAGAATAATGCTGGCTCCACAGCATTTGTTCCCCTCTCTGGAATCCTGTTGAATGAGAGTTTTTCCATCTGTTGAAATTATCATAAACATTTGTGGCTGATATGAGACAGCACCTGGGACCTTGTAGTGACAGCATTTTTTCCACCATAGACTTGTCAGCGAGTAGACAGGGAAACACTGGAACTACATAGACACTTCATGCAGTATGGCTCCTGCTTCCACAAAGCTAGACACAGGATGGATTCCCAGCCTCTTTTTTGAAGAGGTGATACACAGGTCTCTTTATAAGACCTTCCTATTGCTTTGTGTGCTCCGATGTGAGCGGTTAGGAAGAGCAAATTCAAAATTCTGGCTCTTTATGTTTACTGCTATTAATTTAATATGCTAATAAAGGACATTATGATTGTCAAAATGAAAAATGGTAATAATTTACTAGAGGATAGATGTTTTGACAAGATTTAATGGCATTTGCATCCAGTTGCACTTCATGGGTCATTTACTGCCTCATTCCAAATATTGGAAAGGCAAATATAAAACCTAATTTCTTAAATTTAATAACATGGTACTGTAATATTTTCTAGAACGATGTCTTTACAGAGGACTGGGTATAGCTGCTATCTGGATGTGGGAGGCTGTGCCATTGTATCACAGTTCCCTGTCATGCAGCCTAGTTTAGGTCCATCAAACCAAATGCTAACTTCAGCAGATTTATTTTTTTAACTTCATGACTAACACATTCCTGTCAAACAGTTGAAGTGAGTAAAAAAATATGGTCCAATTATGCATATCTGATTATTGGTGATATCATCATAGCTAGCTGCAAGCAGTCCCTAGGTAACTTTGGGTGTAGTATTTCTACAGTAACTCTCTCAGTGATGACCTCATACCATTCTTGCTGCAATTATTTGCTTAAGTTTATTTCCATCTCTACAGTGATATAACTAAAATAGCTACATTGTGTCTGCTGAGCTGTGACGACCTAATCTACATGTCTCCATTAAAATTTCCATCATATATAGTCATCTTCTTTTCTGCCTACTAGCTATAAAAAAATCTTTACCAGCACTACATCTGAAAGGAGAGAGAAAGCAGAGATAAAAAAGGGAAACATAGAATCATAGAATATCTCAAGTTGGAAGGGACCCATAAGGATCATCAAGTCCAACTCCCTGCTCCTCGCAGGACTACCTAAAACTAAATCATATGACTAAGAGTGTCATCCAGACGCTCCTTGAACTCTGACAGGCTTGGTGCTGTGACCACTTCCCTGGGGAGCCTGTTCCAGTGACCGACCACCCTCTTAGTGAAGAACCTTTTCCTAATGTCCAATCTGAACTTCCCCTGATGCAGCTTCATTCCATTTCCACGCATGCTATCACTGGTCACCAGAGAGAGGAGATCAGCACCTCCCCCTCCGCTGCCCCCCTTGAGGAAGTTGTAGACTGTGATGAGGTCACCCCTCAGCCTTCTCTTCTCCAAGCTGAACAAACCAAGTGACCTCAGCCGCTCCTCATAAGCCTTGCCCTCGAGGCCTTTCGCCATCTTGGTCGTCCTCCTCTGGACACTCTAATAGTTTGATGTCCTTCTTATATTGAGGCACCCAAAACTGCACACAGTACTCGAGGTGAGGCCGCACCAGTGCAGTGTAGAGTGGGACAATCACCTCTCTCGACCAGGTAGCTATGCTGTGCTCGATGCACCCCAGGACATGATTGGCCCTTTTGGCTGCCAGGGCACACTGTTGACTCATATTCAACTTGCCATCAACCCAAACCCCCAGATCTTTCCTCTGAACTTTTTGGTTGTCTTATCAATTGCTGGTGTATTTGTTATGGCAGGAATCGTTTTGGTTTCTGTTTGGCTGGTGGTTAGGGAGTCCTAATTTTTGTTGGAATCCTATATACTCCCACAATGTAAAAGAGTAATGAGCATTGTCCTCAAGAACCTCACAGGGCTCTTGGAAACTCCAGGGCTAGTTTGTTCATGGTTAAAGCAGCATGATACACAGGATTAATTAGTTCTTGCAATGTATCTCAAGTCATACTCTTGGCCTCTCTACTTTCTGCAATTAATTACCCATGAAGGTGCTAAGACTCTCTTTTTTATTTCTAGAATTCCAACTTTAATAAAGTCCATAATGTCATTTCTGTTGCAAGCTTCACAATGAAACAGACAGATCTGCAGCGCTCAGACATCTTTCTAAAAGCACTTAACCACCTGCCCCTGGAGTACAACTACGCTTTATAGAGCAGAATATTTGATGACTTTGGCACTTATTACTACACCTCTGGGAAGATGGGTGGTTCCTATGACATTCTTTACCAGTACAACTCAGAGGAACTGAAGAACTCAGTCGCCGAGGCAATCAGCTCCGGCGCCGGCACGACCTGCAGCAGAGCGCCCTAGCGCGGTGCACAGGGAGGTTTCCTGAACCGGGGGAACCTCAGGGGGAGCAGAGGGACCCGCCAGGAGCCGGCAGCTCGTGCGAGAGCAGCTGACGAGACCTGGGCGGGGCCAGGAGCCGCGGCGGCCAAGACGCCCCGCCCCCCCCGCCACATATAAAAGAAGCCCCTGGGGAGCACCAGCGATTTGGAGTGAGGTGTGGCAGTTTATGCAGGGAGGGTGTTGAAGCTCTGCCAGCTTGACGAGGGAGCAATAGTGTCCACCTGGCAGAAAGCCGTGGCTGCTCTAAGCCTTGCACCTGCCACGACTGATGCAGCTTCCCAGACCGAGCTCCAACGGGAACACGCTGCCACCCAGGTGTCAAGCTGCAGGGTGTGCCCTACTCTGAGGCCAGTACTGGGCTGCAGCAGCAGCGAGCATGCCTGTGGGAGGTGTGCCCAGGTAGAGGAACTCCTCCGCCTGGTGACAGAGCCCTGGGAGGAGGTGAGCAGGTTGAGGAATATCAGGGAGTGCGAGAGGGAGATCGACTCTTGGACTCGCACCCTGCCCTCCCTGAGACAGGCGCAACAGGCAGCCAGGGTGCCTGTCGTGGGGGACTCTCTATACCAATCCTTTCCCCACATGGCTGAACACAGTGACTTAAGGGACAGGGGACAATGGCAACTAGTTCCTCCCTGGCACGGCAGGTGTATCTCCTCAGTGCCTACCCCACCTCTGCAGGTGCCCTTGCACAATAGGTATGAGGCTCTGCAAGTGGAACCGAACAAGGACAAGGATGATGGTTCAGCTAGGTCGGAGCTGCCGCTGAGGATTAGTCAGCCTATGTCCTGCATCAAAACTGCCCCCATAAAGGAAAAAAAGAGATGGGTCATTGTCATAGGTGACTCCCTCCTGAAAGGAACAGAAGGGCCGATATGCAGACCGGACCTGCTCCTTAGGGAAGTCTGCTGCCTCCCTGGGAGGGATGAAACAGGAGAAGCCAGCAGATCAACACCTGGCTCTGAGCCTGGTGTCACCAGCAGGACTTTGGGTTCTTTGACCATGGGTCAGTTTACATGGCACCAGGCCTGCTGGCAACAGATGGGGTGCACCTGTCCCAAAGGGGGAAAAGGATCCTAGCACAGGAGTTAGCAGGGCTCATTGAAAGGGCTTTAAACTAGATTTGAAGGGGGAAGGGGATAAAACCAGGCTTGCTAGAGAGAAGCCTGGGGGTGGCACGCCAATGAATGAGGGATGGTGTGCCAGCGAGGCCCTTCGGTCAGCTGTCTCAGATGAGGTAGGACAGAGAGACCCATGTGGCAGCAGGGACACAGGGGTCATTGGTCTGTCAGGAACCATGGAAACACCTGAGATATTGGTCACATAGGAATTAGGGCTTCTCCCACCACAAAGGTGACAGGATCATTAGCCCAGCTGAAGTGCATCTAATGAATGCACAGAGCATGGGCAACAAACAGGAGGAGCTTGAGGCTGTTGTGAAATGGGAAAACTATGATATAGTTGCCATCACAGAAACATGGTGGGATGACATGCATAACTGGAGTGCTGCAATGGATGGCTATAAACTCTTCAGAAGGGATAGGCAAGGAAGGAGAGGCGGTGGGGTAGCCCTCTATGTTAGGGAGAGTCTGGACTGCCTTGAGCTCGAGGACAGTGACGAGAGGGTTGAGTGTCTGGGTAAGACTCAGGGGGAAGGCCAGCAAGGCAGATATCATGGTGGGAGTCTGTTATAGACCACCCAACCAGGATGAGGAGGCAGATGAAGTATTCTACAGGCAGCTGGGAGAAGCCTCACGATCACTAGCCCTTGTTCTCGTGGGGGCCTTCAACTTGCCAGATGTCTGCTGGAAATACAATGCAGCAGAGAGGAAACAGTCGAGGAGGTTCCTGGAGTGTGTGGAAGAGAACTTCCTGACACAGCTGGTGAGGGAGCCAACTAGGGAAGGCGCCCCGTTGGACCTGTTGTTTGCGAACAGAGAAGGTCTTGTGGGTGATGTGATGGTTGGAGGCCGTCTTGGGCATAGCGATCATGAAATGATTGAGTTTTCGATTCTCAGAGAAGTAAGGAGGGGGGTCACCAGAACTGCCACCTTGGACTTCCAGAGGGCAGGCTTTGGCCTGTTTAGGAGTCTGGTTGGCAGAGTCCCTTGGGAGGCAGTCCTGAAGGGCAAAGGAGCCCAGGAAGGCTGGACATTCTTCAAAAGGGAAATCTTAAAGGCGCAGGAGCAGGCCGTCCCCATGTGCTGAAAGACGAGCCGTCGGGGAAGAAGACCGGCCTGGCTGAGCAGAGAGGTCTGGCTGGAACCTAGGAAAAAAAGGAGAGTCTACAACCTTTGGAGGAAGGGGCAGGCAACTCAGGAGGACTACAAGGATGTTGTGAGGTTATGCAGGGAGAAAATTAGAAGGGCCAAAGCCCAACTAGAACTTAATCTGGCTACTGCCATAAAAGACGACAAAAAGTCTTTCTACAAATACATTAGCAATAAAAAGGGGGCTAAGGAGAATCTCCCTCCTTTATTGGATGCGGGGGGAAACATAGCATCAAGGGATGAGGAAAAGGCTGAGGTGCTTAATGCCTTCTTTGCCTCAGTCTTTAACAGTAAGGGAAGTTGCTCTCTGGGCACCCAGCCCCCTGAGCAGGAAGACAGGGACAGGGAGCAGAATGAAGCCCCCATAATCCAAGGGGAAATGATCAGTGACTTGCTACGCCACCTAGACACACACAAGTCTATGGGGCCGGATGGGATCCATCCAAGGGTGCTGAAGGAGCTGGCAGAAGTGCTCACCAAGCCACTCTCCATCCTTTATCAGCAGTCCTGGCTCACTGGGGAGGTCCCAGTTGACTGGAGGCTGGCAAATGTGACGCCCATCTACAAGAAGGGCCGGAAGGAGGATCTGGGGAACTACAGGCCTGTCAGCCTGACCTCGGTGCCCGGGAAGGTTATGGAGCAGATCATCTTGAGTGCCATCATGTGGCACGTACGGGACAACCGGGCGATCGGGCCCAGTCATCATGGGTTTACGAAAGGGAGGTCCTGCCTGACCAACCTGATCTCCTTCTACGACATGGTGACCCGCTTAGTGGATGAGGGAAAGGCTGTGGACGTTGTGTACCTGGACTTTAGTAAAGCCTTTGACACCGTCTCCCACAGCATCCTCCTGGAGAAACGGGCTACTCACGGCTTGGATGGGCATACTCTGCGCTGGGTAGGAAATTGTCTGGATGGCTGGGCCCAAAGAGTTGTGGTGAATGGAGTTAAATCCAGTTGGCGGCCAGTCACAAGTGGTGTTCCCCAGGGCTCAGTACTGGGGCCAGTCCTGTTTAATATCTTTATCAATGATCTGGACGAGGGGATTGAGTGCACCCGCAGGAAGTTTGCAGACGACACCAAGTTGGGCGGGAGTGTTGGTCTGACTGAGGGCAGGTAGGCGCTACAGAGGGATCTGGACAGGCTGGATCGATGGACCGAGGCCAATTGTATGAGATTTAACAAGGCCAAGTGCCGCGTCCTGCACTTGGGACACCAGAACCCCAGGCAACGCTACAGGCTTGGGAAGGAGTGGCTGGAAAGCTGCCCAGCAGAAAAGGACCTGGGGGTGTTGGTCGACAGCTGGCTGAATATGAGCCAGCAGTGTGCCCAGGTGGCCAAGAAGGCCAATGGCATCCTGGCCTGTATCAGAAATAGTGTGGCCAGCAGGACTAGGGAGGTGATTGTCCCCCTGTACTCGGCCCTGGTGAGGCCGCACCTCGAGTACTGTGTTCAGTTTTGGGCCCCTCACTACAAGAAAGACATGGAGGTGCTGGAGCGTGTCCAGAGAAGGGCAACAAAGCTGGTGAAGGGTCTAGAGCACAAGTCCTATGAGGAGCAGCTGAGGGACCTGGGGTCATTTAGCCTGGAGAAAAGGAGGCTGAGGGGAGACCTTCTCACTCTCTACAACTACCTGAAAGGAGGTTGTAGAGAGATGGGGTTTGGTCTCTTCTCCCAAGTAACAGACAACAGGACAAGAGGAAATGGCCTCAAGTTGTGCCAGGGGAGGTTTAGATTGGATATTTGTAGGTGACCTGTTTTACGACAGGTTAGAGCTGATTGTAACAGCAGTACAGTAATTGAAACAGCAGTGCTGTAAAGGTCAATGAAGGGACACAGTAAGGTAAACAAGAGTAACCAGAAGCAGTCAGAACCAGAAAGAAGTTTGTTGTTACACTAAAGAATTTCTTTGTTATGTTTAAGTGCACAAATTTAGAAATGTTTAAACAGGTGTTAGAGCGCATGTAGTAGATAAGGAAGCTTTATAAACCCCTGTAAGTGCGCATTAAAGGGTCTCCGCTTTCCACCTATGCTGGAGTCCGTGCCTTCATTCCCTCAAATGGTGACCCCGACGTGATGGGGTAAATCAACGCTGCACGAGCGTCCGAAAAAGCAACGCTGCATAAGCGTCCCTTAAAGCAACGCTGAACGAGCGTCCAGTAAAGCAACGCGGAGCGTCCGGAGGGAACCCAGCCGAATGAATCAAGCTAGCAGCTGGACTGCGGCTTCCACCCCGGGACATCGCCTGAAAAACAGGTGAGCGGCTGGGCATTTATAATGGGAACTAATATTTCTGCGGAAGAAGAAGCTATAGTTAAGTTATTAACGCACCTTTTGACAAAAAGGGGAGTAAAGTATGACTCTTATAAAATCAAACTGTTGCTGAAGTTTTTGCAAAAGCAAGGAGTCCCCTCTACTGTCTCTGCTGTGTTTGATGTAAAGACGTGGGAGCAGGCAGGAGAAACGATATGGGAAGCAGTCTCTAGAGGGAATACAGCTGCCGTTGAAATTTTGACTACATGGCATTTAGTAACTGAGACTTTAAGATCGTGGCAGGCGGAAAAGAAGGTTCAAAGTGCTGCCGTTCAAACAGTACTCACAGCTGATTCGCGCTCAGAGACAGAAAAGACATCGGATGAGGGAGATTTGATAGATTTAAAGAAAGCTGAGTCACCACCGACAAAGCCCGACCCAATGATCCCCTCGGCTCCTGCACGAACCTCCGCCCCTATTCCGGAGGGGGTCGGAGAGTTCAACCCATGGGCACGATGGGAACAAGTGCGCCGGGAAGCATTAAAGGAGGGAGATCCAATAGGATTAGCCCTCCCCGCGTGGCGCGGAGCGGAGCAGCCTCCCCTCCCCTGGCCGCCATGGCTCTCTAAGGCCGGTATCGGGAGCGGAGAGCGGAGCTCAGCGAGCCCGCAGCAGGGAGCAGCCCCCCACGGCCGGCCTCAGTCACCATCACACCGCGGGAGGCGGAGCGAACAGCCAGTCACCACCACCGTCCGCACCGAACAGCCGCCGCCGCCCGCCGCCGAAGGAAAAAAAAAAAAAAAAAAAAGAAAAAAAAAAAAGCATACATGCAGTTTACTGATAGATTACGCGATGCTTTAAATAAGCAGCTTGATAACCGTGAAGCAAAAGAAGCCTTAATGTTAAAATTAGCTGTGGAAAATGCGAATACGGACTGTAAAAAAATACTCCAGGCGATGCCAGCGAATACTACACTAGTGCAAATGATTGAAGCATGTAACCGTGTTGGGTCGGTGGAACATCACACCGCCGCGTTAGCTGGAGCTTTTGCAGCAGCTCTGCAAGTCGGAGACAAACGTTGTTTTCGCTGCCATGCTACGGGACACATTGCTATTGAATGTCCCTACAAGGAAACAGGGGGAGGCGCAGTGACGCTGCCCGCCCACCCCCCCCTCGACCTGTCCCCGCTGAAGGGATGGCACTGCGCGTGCGCAACTGCGAGGAGTTAAAGGGAGCGAACTCATTTTAATAACGACCGCCTTTGCGAACTCATTTTAATAAAGAACGCCTTTTCGGGGAAAGGTGATGAATATGTATAGACGTATGATGAATATGTAACATTTTGCTGACTAACTGGAGTGATAATTGTGTGTCTTGTTTGTAAATGCCCAGGTATTTTATGTTAAAGGTACTTTATGGTACTTTACGGTATTTTGTGGTATTTTGTGGTGTTTTATGCTAAAAGCATTTGTTTTGTGGGTGTGTGTATTTTATGTTAAAAGCATTTGTGGATATTTTGTGTTAAAAACATTTGTGTGTGTTGTGGGTGTGTGTGTTTGAGACGCGGCGCCGCTGTGAAGCGAGTGAGTCCTGATTTGTGGTTCTGTAACTCTGTGTGGGTCCCGTTGAAGAAAAAAAAAAAAAAAAAGAAAAAAAAAAAAAAAAAAAAGAAACAAAAAGAAAAAAAAAAAGAAAAAAAAAAAAGAGGTATTGGATTATCCCAGAGATTTGGGACGTTTGGGAATGAAAACGAAGCACAATAGCTAATAAGAAACAATCTAGAAAATAAGCATAAGGAGTCAGAAGAGATGGGTAACACTCAGAATAAGGGTATTTTAAAGAAAAGCCCCCTTGGTCATATATTGACTCATTGGAGGGATGTTGTTGGAACCGGGGGTACAGAGAATAAGAAGACTCTCATTAAATATTGTAATCAATGGTGGCTGATTTATAAGCTGGAAGATGGAACTAAGTGGCCACTTAATGGGTTAGTTCCACTTCATGGGTCAATTGATTATAACACTATCTTGCAATTAATGTTGTTTTTAAGGAGAGAAGGAAAATGGGATGAAGTGTCATATGCAGATATGTTTTTCACCCTCCGAAATCACCCGGAGTGGCAAAGGGACTGTGGAATGGTGCTGCCACAGGACCCTATGGTACTCGCCCTCGAGCGGGAAAATAACAAAGAACTTAAAGGTAAACTGAAGCAGTGTTGCTCGGCATGTAGTATCGGACAAAGGTGTACTAAAATAGATAAATTCACCGGGCATCAGAACAAGATCTAACTGATTTGCTTAAGCCTCCCCCTCGATCACAGAAACAGAATGTATGACTGAGATGGAAAAACAATTAATTAAAAAAAAAAAAAAAAAAAACAACAAAAACTGCAGGGGATTTGGCTAAGGACCATATCCTTTGATAACCTGGGGGCGAGGATATGCTTGTGTTTCCACAGGACGAGGACCACGATGGGTACCAGCCCGTGGTGTGCGGCCTTGGTTGGGATCATCATCCTCTACTGTTGCGGTTTCAGTGCCTCATGGATCTCCATCCAACCTAGAGCAAACATCTGGGTCACACTTGCCAACATGACGGGACAGAACCACATGTGCCTCTCGATGGCCAGCGCAGCCAACCCATTTACGACATGTTTAGTTGGAATTTCCGCTTTCAGACATGGAAGTTGTGACTGTTGTTAATAATACTTCAGTAGAGCATCATATTATATCTAAATGGAATGTTAATCTGACGGGAAATGCTAGTAAGGAAGCAGTAACCAACTGGGATGGCTGGGCCAACTATTTGCCGGTCGTTCCATTGGAGCCACAAGAATTAGATATTTTGGGAAGTGTGAGTGCCTATGCCTGTCTAAGCTTTAATTATACTGGACGTGATAACACCGTAATTGATGTACCAGCAAGTTTATCCGTCTATAAGAACGCATCTGTGTGGTGTAATTATACCACCTCTAAAATATCTAAGTCTTCAAACAAACCTTTAGCCTTGCCGGCCGGTGTGTTTCTCATCTGTGGGGACCGGGCTTGGCAAGGTGTTCCTTCTCATATTGCAGGAGGCCCTTGTACTCTGGGCCACCTAACATTGTTAACACCAAACACGTCCATGGTTTTAAATATTAACAGACTCCATGGGCGATCAAAACGATCAGTGAATCATTATCGAGAAGATTGTAAGGACAATGTGGATTTTTGGGAGGCAGATAAGACTATCGTAGCCTCAGTCTTAGCACCTGGTGTCGCTGCCGCAAAAGCCCTTGCGACACTTAATAAATTAGGATGTTGGCTTGCTAAGCAAAACAATGCCACATCAAAAGCTTTAAGTGCTTTGCTGGTAGATACAGATTCTATTAGGCACGCCACTTTGCAAAATAGAGCAGCTATAGATTTTTTGTTATTAGCACAGGGACATGGATGTGAAGAGTTTAAAAGCATGTGTTGTATGAATTTAAGCGATAACTCTCAAACAGTATTTCAACAGATAAAGAAATTGAAAGAGCTATCTGAAAAATTAACCACAAGCTCAGTAGGATTAGAATCTTGGCTGAAAGGGTTAGGATTAACAGGATGGTTAGTAGAATTAGCGAAAGGAGGACTTGTTTTGCTCATTGTATTAGTTGCAATTATTATTGTAGTGCCTTGTCTGTTGCAGTGTTTGCTAAAAATGATTGAACCTTTAATGCACTCTATTTGGCTTGTAAAAACAAAGAAAGGGGGAATTGTAGGTGACCCGTTTTACGACAGGTTAGAGCTGATTGTAACAGCAGTACAGTAATTGAAACAGCAGTGCTGTAAAGGTCAATGAAGGGACACAGTAAGGTAAACAAGAGTAACCAGAAGCAGTCAGAACCAGAAAGAAGTTTGTTGTTACACTAAAGAATTTCTTTGTTATGTTTAAGTGCACAAATTTAGAAATGTTTAAACAGGTGTTAGAGCGCGTGTAGTAGATAAGGAAGCTTTATAAACCCCTGTAAGTGCGCATTAAAGGGTCTCCGCTTTCCACCTATGCTGGAGTCCGTGCCTTCATTCCCTCAGATATTCATAAAAATTTCTTCACTGAAAGGGTTGTCGGGCATTGGAACAGGCTGCCCAGGGAGGTGGTGGAGTCACCATCCCTGGAGGTATTCAAAAGACATTTAGATGTGGCGCTAAGGGATATGATTTAGTGGTGAACTTGGTAGTGCTAGGTTAATGGTTGGACCCAATGATCTTGGAGGTCTCTTCCAACCAGAACGATTCTATGATTCTATGTAATCTTCAGCAAGAAAATATCATGATTTGTTTACCAGCTTTTCTTATCACTTTTTTTAGGCCTTACACCACATAGTAAGTTCTCCAACTAACAGCAAAAAATCCTTTAGACTTGCATAGACCCAGGACTTGCCCACACTACCTAAATAGAGCAAGAAGAAATTTTTGCTCTACACTGTCTTATTTTGAAAAGTTCAAGAGGTTCCTTACTTGGTAAATATCATTGTGTTCAGGGAAACCTCTTAAGACTTTCAGATCAAGACCAGGTGCCACTAGGAAAATGTCTTCCAGCATACCTCAGTGTGGGACTGAGGTCTGAGAGGAGTAAGTGGTACCTTTTGGGCTACAGTTATTAAAATTGTTAGTATTGATTAGAAATTACTCTAAAACTAATCCTATGACTGCCAGATTGTCAAAATGAAAAGACAATACTACAAAAGTGGAAATCTAAGGTTAAAAGCTGTGATCCTTAATGCCACTGCTGTAACTTGTATGGGTATGGGAGGATACCTAAAGGGGTTGGTAAGCATGACTCAGTCCAATGCTGTTTGTACCTAGGGAAGCGGGTACCTGCAGTAGTGAAATCTCCTCCTAGACCAGTCGGTGTCCTGTGCCCCAAGTGTTGCAGGAGCAGGTGACTGTTGCTGTCCCAGGAGGAGCGGCCTCTTGCCACATCCCAGGCTGGGGGAGAGGTGTGCTGTTCTCACCACCACTGATCTCTGCAGAGCAGCACCCTGGGCGAGCATGACCAGACTGTGAACAGCAAAGGGCTGTTCCACAGGGTGCTGGTGGCAGGAAGGGGTGTCAGATACCCCAGGAGAGGCAACATGGGAGAAATACCCAGACAGGAATGGGAAGAGGAGTCTGGGAGAGGGTGAACATGGGCAGAGTCTGATGGGACCAGAGAGATGAGGTGCTGGAAGTGGTGAGTGAGGAGCATGAGCACAGTGTGGAGGTCAGAAAGAAACCAGTGAACAGGGAGACCTGCGATGGCTCACCTCATTGTGGGAGCATGAAGGCAAAGTGCCATCATGTAACATAGTTATGGTGATGAAGCTGCTGCTCTGTTGTATTTCTAGGTCTGGCAGTGGATGAATCGATGGAGTGTGTCTGAACAGAAACAACAAGGCATGTGTTCTGGAAGAAAAAGAAATTCAGTACCAGATGCACCACAAACAGTGGTGAAACACGAAGGTGACCATGATGAGAACAGGGCCCTGAGAGATACCATTCCCCTCAGATAGGTGCCCCGGGTGACCACCTAGCTTTGCTGAACTACAGATGGTCTTCCACCACTGTCAGAGGAGACAGTGTTTCACTGTTTGTCTCTGAAGCAAGCATCGGAAACATCTTCTTGCTTGCAAAAGAAATTATGATGTAGGAGCGCTCTTCCTCTGCTCTGGAGCACTATCGTTGGGGATCTGGTGGCACTGGCTCTTCTAGACAGTCACAGATCTGACAAACATTCCCCATAGCCCTGGGTCCAGGGCCAGGCATGCTGAACTGGGAAATGGGCACAACTACAAACACATGATCGTGACCAAGTCCCTGATCTTCTCTAAGGGTTGCTCAGGGCTCGTTGAGAGGTTGGGCAGCAATAACACACTCCCTGACCTTCCCCTCTCATCTTCCTCATGCTAAGCAGACATCTAGGTGCAGGAGTCTCCTGGCAATGCCAGAAATGTGTCTCAGGAACTGCAGAAAATTGGTGTGTTTTCTGCAAGAATGGCAAGAGTCGTGTTCTGCATCACTAAAACCAGGGATTTCATCACCTCCACCATGTTTTTGTCCTCATTTTATGATTAATTCCAGTTACTCAGATGTTTATAGCTGGGACTAAAGATCTTGCCTTGCAGTGTGTCCTTCTAGAGGAGCCTGCTGTATCCCATGCATTTTCCACAAGTGTCTCATGTAGTTCTGAATATCTCTGTGGCTGAGGTCTTGCACACTTTCATTTGGAAGAATATGACAGGCTGCCATTATAGTGGGGATTGTTTTTCTGAGCTTAGACTTCATTCTTCCAAAGGTAGCTTCAAAAAATTAATCTTAGTATATTCTTTTATATCCTCTTACACCTTTTCTTAGAACTCTGTTGTTACATCCACTAGCTTTGGAGGCCTTTGACAATACTGCAATGAAATCCCCTTTCAGGTTCCATTTTGGAGTCAGCCGAACAGTTGGTCTCTCTGGTAAAGGGTGACAGGTCAGAGTATGCTGCAGCTCTGGCCTGGGAGAAAAAGGGGGCTTTTCCAGGACACACAGTCTTCACAAACTGGCTGGAATCGACAATCCCATGGTGATTGACTTTGAGGTAAGAGAAGAGCAAGAAAAACATTGAGATAGTAAAGCGCTCACCAGTTAGCAGCTCTTCAGAGAGCTCTGCAGGTGTTTTCTGTCTTTTCAGTCAGGAATTCCTGTGGCATGGGAAAACTGAGAAAGCTAATTGTTGCTTTTCTAGATCATTTGAAAATTAAATTCTCTATATTTTCTATAGAACAAAATTCTGAAATTTCATTTAAAAAAACAAAAATCTGAATGATTTTGACCATGTAATGGTTTCATACAATTAACTGTCTAATACCTGAACCTTTCTCTTCCATGTTATTTTCAAATCCTAAGATTCCAATGCCTATCAAAAAGTATTTTTCTTAGCATGGTGATATTTAGTCCTGCATTTAGAACTACCAAGTTTCAGCTCATTTCTGTTGCAGCAAGTCTCAAGTTCATTAGTTATTCCACTATGGCATCCCAATTTTCCAAATGGCTGAGGCCGTTGCAGAAACATTAAAGGGTTAGTCTTAAAACACAGACTGTCCTTGCCCCTCTCCAGGACGCTCTGTTCAGACATCTTTCATGGTGCTCAGACTCTGCAGGCAGGATATATGCAAGTCAAAACTGCAATGCTGTTATGTATTGGGTAACATGGAAGATTAGTCAGGATTTAGCAAGATATTAGGATAAGCATTAGTTTGTTCTTTTTCCCTCTAAGATCCCCAGGAAGTCTTCAGCCAGGGAGGCATCAGACAGGTGGGGAAGGGCTGGTCTCAGCTGCTCCTTGGGACAAGTCCTCAATGTTGTTAACTTTTTATGTTCTTAGCATGTTTTTCCAAAACACTCATGATATAATAAATTCATATCATACCTTTTACCAAAAACACCCTGATAATTTTGTCAAAGATGAATCTGACATAACCTTCCCTTACTAAATCCATGGCACTTCTTATCCCATGGTGATGGTCAGAAAGTATAAGAATAAAGGCAGGATTAAAAATAAAAAATCAAACTGAACAGGCATGGCTCATAAAAGAAATTATAAGACATAGTAAAAGATTCCTTAGCTACATAATTAAGACAATAGGAAATGAGCTGTTTGGCAATAAGGATGAAGCTGAGATCAAAGATAATTGATGCAAAAATTAAGAAACCCATTCCTTAGTTTTCCCTATAGCCTATTATGCTTAAGAAAAAATGGCTAATGGATATAACAATTGTTGATTACAATGTGGAAAGAAAACTCAATTTAACTTGTTTTAAGGAGAGGGAACATAATCATCATTCTGAAGAATTTAAAGAACAATTTCATGCAAACAGTTTTTTGAATGAAAGTAGCACTAATACCATACTTACAGGAAACAGAAGAGACTTACAGTATTATATTATTATATATTATTTATATTCCAGGACCAAAAGGGGACAGAAGGGAAAGTGACTCAGGCAACTACAGGCCTCATTATTTGACCCTGATAAAGAAATATTTTGAAATAAATAAACAATCAAAGATATTCAGATAAAAAGCTGAATGTAGAAAGTGTATTGCATGCAGAAAAGAAATGGTGTGTAAATAAAAATTTTCATATAATGCTTCATGGTGACACAGACAAAATACCCCAGGGGTAAGAAAAGACAGTGGTGTTTTAATTTAGCTTGCATGGGAAGTAGATTTGGGGTTTAGACTTGGTGTTAGAGCTCAAATTTATTTGATAGCTCAGTGTTTCATGAGTTATCTAAAAAGGTTGTCAGCACCATAAAACTCAAACATCTTTTTGTGCAATAGAAGTAGAAAATAAGCTGTTTCTGGGTTTGAATGTTACCAACCAAAACTGGAAAGGAAAGTATATTTTAGGCTCTCATGAAGCAGCTGGAATTTGGCTGACAATCTCTTTGGAAAACTTCACATTCTAGAGACAATCTACTCCCTTAACAGTAACAATTTTAAATCCTCTGAAAACAGCTATTATGAATTCACCGCCATCCCTTAAGAGAAATACTATGTATGGTACAGATTTATCAAAAGATGGGATTTCTTTTATTTCTTGCAGTTGCTGTAGATGGACGCTGGGGTTGCTGGTCTGAATGGAGTTCATGCAACGCTTCCTTCAAGACAAGAACCACCTGGGAGTGTAATAACCCCTCCCTGATGAACAGCGGGAAACCCTGTGAGGGTGAACGGGAATAAGAGGAAGACTGTTATGTCTCTGTGTTTATGGACAGGTAAGAAGATGGTAGATCAAAAGATCTCCATAGTCACGGGGCAGAGTTAAGGAGCCCTCCAGAGTGGCTTTGTGACTACCAAGGAGAAATAGCAGACAACTCTCCTGTCTGAACTTCTGTGGTGGGGGCTGAGAGAAGGAAATGTCTGAAAATCTTCGCAACTTGCTTCAAGTTTGCATTTATTCATTGCTTATTCCTAGAAAATGGCTGATGAATTACATACTAAAGTATGCCTGTAGACCTCTTATGCTGCTTTGCATGGCTTCTTGTCCAAAGCCATGGAGAACTCATCTGCTTCCATTCATGGGAGTTTGCAGTTTCCCTTTTTTTAATATCACATCCTCTTTTCTTAGAGGTTTAGGTCTGAACTTAGTCTCAGAAAGAATTCCACTGGAACTACCAAGCTTTTCATATTCCTGCTTTGAGTGTGTCTGACATGCCAGTTTTGCACAGTTTCAACTTAAAATCATAACTGCAACCCCAAACTGGCTCAGTTTCTTGCATCTTCAAGAGCAAGGCTTTGTACAGATTCAGTTTTTCTGCTGGAACCAAGAGCCGAAATGTAATGACTACAGCGGAGATTCTGGAATGGACAGGAGAGGATGAAAAGCAATGGGCTCCACAGTTCTTTGTTACTCATCTCAGTTAGACACCACGGGCTGTACAGCTCCATGCTCACAGAGACCAGCCTCCTTTAACCATTGCCTGATAGCAACAGTCTGGTTTTGACTACACTATCTTAAACCCAACCAAATCATGTGGACCCCTTAGAGACTTCCTCCATCTGCTGTCCTTTGCCTCTTTCTCTTACTCTATAAAAATATTTCATGAGTTATGTTGATAGAAATTGTAGCTCTGTATCTATTACTTTCTTTAGCGCTCTCACAATCTGCCTCCTATCGATACCTGCTACTTTTGATGTCCACCATCTTTTATGTAATGGAATAAAGCTTTTTCACCATGGGGGGGGGGGAAGCCCTCAGCATTTCTGTCCAAAGCTCCTGATATTCTGCCATTGTGATTTGGTGACATCACTGCTTAAGATAAATCCTTATCAGCAAATTTTTACTTTTTGGAGGGGCTCCTTGTATAAATGATTATGAAGCAAGGAGAGAAGAGGATATATTGATTGGTGAACCTAAAGTCTGGATGCTCCAGGCCAGACCCACCACAAAATGGCTTTATCAGGGTGAGCATGAATGAAAAATGAGTGAGTGAGGAAGGAAAGTGTAGTAGTTGCAGAGCTGGCAAATTTTACAGCCTCTTTGCTACATGTGCCTGATACCCAAACTAGCTACTGTGCTAGCAAGCATGTTGCTGTGTATGTGGCATGCTGTGGGACTCTAGTCCACCAAAGTCCACCAGCAGCTGAAGCAAAGGCAAGGTAAAATCCATTTCAAACAGTGAACAAGTTTGTTACCTCGTTTTGTAACCATGACATCAGTTAGTGCAGCTGGACAAACATCATCATACAGATGAGTGGGTGACTCCTATTTCAGAGTAGGAAAAGCAAGCATTTATTACATCATATCATCAGGCTTTTATCATTGTTTCTTTTGACAATATCTATTCTCATTGCCGGGGGGGGGGCTTTTTGTTTTGGTTTGGGGGGGGGTGGTCTTCTGTTTTTTCTTTTGGGGGTTGGGGTTTTTTTGGTTTTTGTGGGTTGGTTGGTTTGTTGTTTTGTTGGTTTTTGGTTGTGGTTTTTTTTTTTTAGAATGAAAAGAACCAGTATGCTGTAGGGGAAGAAGCCAAAATTGCCTGTGTGAGTGGGCATATCCTCAGTGGCTATCAGTTCCTTCAGTGTCTACCAGATCAAGCCTGGACGCAACAACCTGTTGAATGTCAACATAAGAAAGAAAAC
Organism: Phoenicopterus ruber ruber; assembly: GCA_009819775.1. Lineage (NCBI taxonomy): Eukaryota > Metazoa > Chordata > Aves > Phoenicopteriformes > Phoenicopteridae > Phoenicopterus > Phoenicopterus ruber. The sequence goes on from CM020247.1 coordinate 27,562,361, forward strand.
TGATTGAGCCCAGCAACAAAACAGAAGTGGAAGTAAAAGACACAAAACAGATTATAATATAGGTTTTAACAAAAGCATCTGTAATGATATCTGAAGAGATAGCATTTTAAGAAGGTATTTCATGTATTCACACTAAAGATGGCAAAAACCTACTGAGTCACTACATCATTCCTCTTTCAATTCAGAAGTGCTCTGTAAGGATATTGTAATATTCAATGCTTTAGAACACCTTCAGATGGATGCTGTGAAGTCCTTCTCTTGTCTAGCTTTAAATACCTTTAACAGAAGGACTCATCTTCTGTTTCCAGAATTATATAGATATCTTTAAGCTGATGACAGTTATGCTGAAGAAAGTGTTCTTGGAGGAATTTGACTGCCACTTTTTATATTAAATGGATGATGTGTCTCTAACCACCCCCGTCCCCAGGCTGCCTTGAAAACCCCCACAATAAATCAATGTCTTGAAGTATTATAGTCCAATTAAGAATTAAGGATCAGAACCAGCCTGGGTTTGCTAACAGGAGAGATTCTAATAGTTTTCTAGAATTCAGTGTGATTTCATTGACTTAGTGTTCATTTTATCAAAAAAATTTACCTGAATACACTTATGAGCTTTCTATTGCCATTCATTTTGTTTTGTTAATAGCTTCAAGCTGAAAGCAGCCTCACGATCGCAGGTCCTGGTTCTCATGGGGGACTTCAACCACCCTGATATCTGTTGGAGGGACAACGCAGCTAGGCATGCACAGTCCAGGAGGTTCCTGCAGAACATTGATGACAACTTTCTGACGCAGGTGGTGGAGGAGCCGATGAGGAGAGGGGTGCTGCTGGACCTCATACTAACTAACAAGGAAGGTCTGGTTGGGGATGTGAAGGTTGGGGATAGCCTTGGCTGCAGTGACCATGAGATGATGGAGTTCAGGATCCTGCGTGGAGGAAGCAGGACGCTAAGCAAGATTACAACCCTGGACCTCAGGAGAGCTAACTTTGGCATCTTCAAGGACCTGCTTGGAGGAATCCCATGGGTTAGGGCTCTAGAAGGTAGGGGGGCCCAAGAAAGCTGGGCAGTATTCAAGCATCACTTCCTCCAAACTCAAGAGCAGTGCATCCCCAGGAGTAAGAAATCAGGTAAGGGAGGCAGGAGACCTGCATGGATGAGCAAGGAACTACTGGCTAAACTCAAATGGAAGAAGGAAGTCTATGGAATGTGGAAAAAGGGGCAGGCCGCGTGGGAGGAGTACAGGGATGCTGTCAGGGTATGCAGGGACGCTACAAGGAAGGCTAAGGTCCACCTGGAATTTAATCTGGCAAGGGACATCAAGGGCAATAAGAAGGGCTTTTTCAAGTACATCGGTAGCAAAAGGAAGACTAGGGAAAATGTGGGCCCTCTGCTGAAGGAAGTGGGTGCCCTGGTCACGAAGGATGCAGAGAAGGCAGAGTTACTGAATGCCTTCTTTGCTTCAGTCTTTACTGCCAAGGCTGGCCCCCAGGAATCCCAGACCCTGGAGGTAAGAGAGGAAGCCTGGAGAAAGGATGGCCTTCCTTTGGTCGAGGAGGATCGGGCTAGAGATCACTTGGGCAAACTGGACACCCACAAATCCATGGGCCCCAATGGGAGGCACCCACGAGTGCTGAGGGAGCTGGCAGAGGTCATTGCCAAGCCACTCTCCATCTTTGAAAAATCATGGAGAACGGGAGAGGTGCCTGAGGACTGGAGGAAAGCCAATGTCACTCCAGTCTTCAAGAAGGGCAAGAAGGAGGACCCGGGAAACTACAGGCCAGTCAGCCTCACCTCCATCCCTGGAAAGGTGATGGAGCAGCTCATTCTGGAGGCCATCTCCAAGCATGTAGGAGAAAAGAAGGTGATCAGGAGTAGTCAGCATGGATTCACCAAGGGGAAATCATGCTTGACCAATCTGATAGCCTTCTACGATGGCATGACTGGCTGGGTGGATGAGGGGAGAGCAGTGGATGTTGTCTACCTTGACTTCAGCAAGGCTTTTGACACTGTCTCCCACAATATCCTCATAGATAAGCTCAGGAAGTGTGGGCTGGACGAGTGGACAGTGAGGTGGATTGAGAACTGGCTGAATGGCAGAGCTCAGAGGGTGGTGATCAGTGGCGCACAGTCTAGTTGGAGGCCTGTGGCTAGTGGTGTCCCCCAGGGGTCGTTACTGGGGCCAGTCTTGTTCAATTTATTCATCAATGACCTGGATGAAGGGACAGAGCGTACCCTCAGCAAGTTTGCTGATGACACTAAACTGGGAGGACTGGCTGATACACCAGAAGGCTGTGCTGCTATTCAGCGAGACCTGGACAGCCTAGAGTGTTGGGCAGAGAGAAACCTCATGAGGTTCTGTCATGGTTTAACTCCAAATTGTAACCCAATACCACACAGCTGGGGTGGGGAGGAGAATTGGAGAGAAAGGAAAACTCATGGGTTGAGATAAAAACAGTTCAACAGGACAGCAAAGGAAAAATATAAAAATATATTAATAATGTTAATAATAATAATATATAAAAGGATAATAGAATATATAAAACAAACGATACACAATTTCTCACCACCTGACGACTGATACAGCCCGTCCCGAGCAGCAGTCAGGAAGCAGGGGTATTCCCCCCACCAGCCATCCCAGAACAGCAAGTTCCAGAGAGAGCAGGCGAGGGAACAAACAGCCGAACAAGTGAATGAAAAGGAACAATAGGGAAACAAAAAGCAACCCGAAGGGAAGCTTAAGGATTAAGGCACCAAGGGTAAGAAAGCCTAGTGGCCCACCGGCCGACCCTCACTTATACCGGGCATGACGTCTATGGTATGGAATACTCTCTTTGGCCAGTTTGGATCAACTGTTCTGGCTCTACCCCTCCCCAGTTTTTGCACCTGCACATTAGCAAAACCTGGAAAATAACAAAATGTCCTTGGTCGTTCAGCAGCAACCAACATTATCAGTGTGCTATCACCGTTCTTCTCACACTAAATCCAAAACACAGGAGCTGCTGAAGACAAAACTAGCTCTGTCCCAGCCTAAACCAGGACAGTTTCAACACGGGCAAGTGCAGGGTCCTGCACCTCCGGAGGAATAACCCTATGCACCGGTACAGGTTGGGGGTTGACCTCCTGGAAAGCAGCTCTGAGGAGAAGGACCTGGGAGTCCTGGTGGATGACGAATTCACCATGAGCCAGCAATGTGCCCTTGCGGCTAGGAAGGCCAATGGCATCCTGGGGTGCATTAAGAAGAGTGTGGCCAGCAGGTCGAGGGAGCTTATCCTCCCCCTCTACTCTGCCCTAGTGAGGCCCCATCTGGAGTACTGTGTCCAGTTCTGGGCTCCCCAGTTCAAGAAAGATGAGGAACTACTGGAGAGAGTCCAGCGGAGGGCTACAAACATGATTAGGGGACTGGAGCATCTCTCCTCTGGGGAAAGGCTGAGGGAGCTGGGGCTGTTTAGCCTGAGGAAGAGAAGCCTGAGAGGGGACCTTATCAATGCTTACAAATATCTCAAGGGTGGGTGTCAAGAGGATGGGGCCAGACTCGTTTCAGTGGTGCCCAGGGACAGGACAAGGGGGAACGGGCACAAACTGGAATACAGGAAGTTCCATCTGAACATGAGGAAAAACTTCTTTACTGTGAGGGTGAGAGAGCACTGGAACAGGCTGCCCAGGGAGGTTGTGGAGTCTCCTTCTCTGGAGATATTCAAAACCCACCTGGACGCAGTCCTGTGCAGCCTGCTCCAGGTAAACCTGCTCTAGCAGGGGGGTTGGACTAGATGATCTCCAGAGGTCCCTTCCAACCCCTACCATTCTGTGATTCTGTGATTCATTTACAAAAAGAAAAATTAAAATATACTGTTAATGCCATTCTTATTATTTTTAAACAGTAAAATTAAATGACTCATACCAGCATACATTAGAAACACATTGTAATTATCTAGTTATTGATTGAAAAATATTTTTACAGACTATACTGACATGACAATGCACAAAAAATTTCTAGACTTAATTATGTTAAATATTTATTAGTTTTGAATGTCAGTCAAATGTTCAGTGTTATTGACTGTCTTTATAGCTCTTCAACTGCAGCATTATGACTTGCTGTAAATATCCGCACACCATAAAACCACCAAGAATTATATTTTTTTTCTTCTTTATTACAGCCTCAGTGTGCCTCAGGCCACTAACATCTGACAGTGTCACTATTTCCCCATTTAAACAACAGCATAATATTGGTGAAACCATGAAGCCAAGCTGGGTTTATAGTCACTGGTCAAACACAGTATACTTGTGGGAAAGATCCATCCTGGATACCTCCTATTTGGAGATCTATTACATGTGAAAAAGGTTAGTATCCTTGCAGTCGCTTTACTGTTTCTATACTGCTGGTATCCACAGCACAGTTTATTTATTTTTAGATGACTGGTTTTAAGACATACAGCAACTGTTCATTAATTTTGCTTTTACTTTGTGCCTACCACAGTGCCCTATAATTTCAGCCCCAAACTTCTGCATTAACTTCAGAATTTTTGGGTGCAATGTACTTGCACTTAAATTATGAAATTGAGTTACTGAAACTGTTTTCTTTAAAAAAACCAAACAAAAAAAAAAACCTGACCCAAGCAGCTATATTAACAAGGCTTTATGAAAGCAAAGTAGGAGAATGCATTCTGTTGAAACTTCAGCTTCTCTTCTCATACAGGCTTTTCCAGTGATTTTTGTAAAGACTGATGCATACTTGTGGAATTCTGTTCACTTTGTTACTAGTTACAATAGCGCTCTCACTTTTGTTTCAGATGTGCAAACTAAGATTAGCGGTGTTTGCAGTCCATGACAAAGGCAGGTTGGATCTCACTGTGTCAGCCTCACCTCCATCCCTGGAAAGGTGATGGAGCAGCTCATTCTGGAGGCCGTCTCCAAGCATGTAGGAGAGAAGAAGGTGATCAGGAGTAGTCAACACGGATTCACCAAGGGGAAATCATGCTTGACCAATCTGATAGCCTTCTACGATGGCATGACTGGCTGGGTGGATGAGGGGAGAGCAGTGGATGTTGTTTACCTTGACCTCAGCAGGGCTTTTGACACTGTCCCCCACAACATCCTCATAGGTAAGCTCAGGAAGTGTGAATTAGATAAGTGGATGGTGAGGTGGATTGAGAACTGGCTGAATGGCAGAGCTCAGAGGGTGGTGATCAGTGGTGCAGAGTCTAGTTGGAGGCCTGTGGCTAGTGGTGTCCCCCAGGGGTCAGTACTGGGGCCAGTCTTGTTCAATTTATTCATCAATGACCTGGATGAAGGGACAGAGTGTACCCTCAGCAAGTTTGCTGATGACACGAAACTGGGAGGACTGGCTGATACACCAGAAGGCTGTGCTGCCATTCAGCAAGACCTGGACAGGCTGGAGTGTTGGGCAGAGAGGAGCCTCATGAGGTTCAACATGGGCAGGTGTAGGGTCCTGCACCTGTGGAGGAATAACCCCATGCACTGGGACAGGTTAGGGATTGACCTCCTGGAAAGCAGCTCTGCAGAGAAGGACCTGGGAGTCCTGGTGGATGACAAATTCACCATGGGCCAGCAATGTGCCCTTGCAGCCAGGAAGGCCAATGGCATCCTGGGGTGCATTAAGAGGAGTGTGGCCAGCAGGTCGAGGGAGCTTATCCTCCCCCTCTACTCTGCCCTAGTGAGGCCCCATCTGGAGTACTGTGTCCAGTTCTGGGCTCCCCAGTTCAAGAAAGATGAGGAACTACTGGAGAGAGTCCAGCGGAGGGCCATGAAGATGATTAGGGGACTGGAGCATCTCTCCTATGTGGAAAGGCTGAGGGAGCTGGGGCTGTTTAGCCTGAGGAAGAGAAGCCTGAGAGGGGACCTCATCAATGCTTATAAATATCTCAAGGGCGGGTGTCAAGAGGATGGGGCCAGACTCTTTTCAGTGGTGCCCAGTGACAGGACAAGGGGCAATGGGCACAAACTGGAACACAGGAAGTTCCATCTGAATATGAGGAAAAACTTCTTTACTGTGAGGGTGAGAGAGCACTGGAACAGGCTGCCCAGGGAGGTTGTGGAGTCTCCTTCTCTGGAAATATTCAAAACCTGCCTGGACGCAGTCCTGTGCAGCCTGCTCTAGGTGACCCTGCTCTAGCAGGGGGGTCGGACTAGATGATCATCTTGAGTGCCATCACATGGCACGTACGGGACAACCGGGCGATCGGGCCCAGTCAGCATGGGTTTATGAAAGGCAGGTCCTGCCTGACCAACCTGATCTCCTTCTACGACATGGTGACCTGCTTAGTGGATGAGGGAAAGGCTGTGGACGTTGTCTACCTGGACAAAGGTAGACTGCAAAGCCTTTGATACTGTCTCCCATAGCATCCTCCTGGAGAAACTGGCTACCCATGGCTTGGATGGGCATACTCTGCGCTGGGTAGGAAACTGGCTGGATGGCTGGGCCCAAAGAGTTGTGGTGAATGGAGTTAAATCCAGTTGGCGGCTGGTCACAAGCAGTGTTCCCCAGGGCTCAGTATTGGGGCCAGTTCTGTTCAATATCTTTATCAATGATCTGGATGAGGGGATCGAGTGCACCCTCAGGAAGTTTGCAGATGACACCAAGTTGGGCGGGAGTGTTGATCTGCTTGAGGGAAAGAAGGCGCTACAGCGGGATCTGGACAGGCTGGATAGATGGGCTGAGGCCAACTGTATGAAGTTCAACAAGGCCAAGTGCCGGGTCCTGCACTTCGGTCACAGGAACCCCAGGCAATGCTACAGGCTTGGGAAGGAGAGGCTGGAAAGCTGCCCGGCGGAAAAGGACCTGGGGGTGTTGGTCGACAGCCGGCTGAATATGAGCCAGCAGTGTGCCCAGGTGGCCAAGAAGGCCAACGGCATCCTGGCTTGGATCAGAAATAGTGTGGCCAGCAGGACTAGGGAAGTGAGCGTCCCCCTGTACTCGGCCCTGGTGAGGCCGCACCTCGAGTACTGTGTTCAGTTTTGGGCCCCTCACTACAAGACAGACATGGAGGTGCTGGAGCGTGTCCAGAGAAGGGCAACAAAGCTGGTGAAGGGTCTAGAACACAAGTCCTATGAGGAGCGGCTGAGGGAACCGGGGCTGTTTAGCCTGGAGAAAAGGAGGCTGAGGGGAGACCTTATTGCTCTCTACAACTACCTGAAAGGAGGTTGCAGAGAGATGGGGTTTGGTCTCTTCTCCCAAGTAACAGACGACAGGACAAGAGGAAATGGCCTCAAGTTGTGCCAGGGGAGGTTTAGATTGGATATTCGGAAAAATTTCTTCACTGAAAGGGTTATCAGGCACTGGAACAGGCTGCCCAGGGAAGTGGTGGAGTCACCATCCCTGGAGGTATTCAAAAGACGTTTAGATGTGGCCCTAAGGGATATGATTTAGTGGTGGACTTAGTAGTGATAGGTTAACGGTTGGACTTGATGATCTTGGAGGTCTCTTCCAACCAAAACGATTCTATGATTCTGTGATTCTATGCACAGCAGAATCCTGTTGGGGAATTTTTATGGTACCTCTTGAGGCGAATTAAACACACATTTGTGTTTAAATATAAGAATTTCATGAACAATGCATTGGGCAGACTCCTACCGCAGTAAACGGTTCTACATGGAATCTGCAAAGATGTGTCACAAGCAGATTCCTTATATACTCTTGCACCAGCACCAATCCCAAGAGCGGTTGCATAGGGTATGTCAGCCAGGCCCTGGGTACATCCCCAGCCCAGCTCTGCTGCCCAAAGGTGGCCCCTGAGCTCTTGTATTCCAGGATGGCAACAAAACAATGCTGCAGTTGTTGCTCATATTGTGGTTTGAGCCCAGTAGGCAACCAAGCACTACACAGCTGCTTGCTCACCTCCCTGCTCCAAGTGGGATGGGGGAGAGAATAGAAAAAAACCCCTTGTGGGTTGAGATAAAGACAGTTTAATAGGACAGCAAAAGGAAGAGAGAATAATAATGATAAAAGAATATACAAAACAAGTGATGCACAATGCAATTGCTCACCACTCGCTGACCGATGCCCAGCCCATCCCCGAGCAACAATCCTCCCCTGGCCAACTCCCCCCAGGTTATATACTGAGAATGATGTCATATGGTATGGAATATCCCTCTGGCCAGTTTGGGTCAGCTGTCCTGGCTGTGCCTCCTCCCAGCTTCTTGTGCACCTCCTTGCTGGCAGAGCATGGGAAGCTGAAAAGGCCTTGACTTGGTATAAGCACTACTTAGCAACAACTAAAACATCAGTGCGTTATCAACATTATTCTCATACTAAATCCAAAACACAGCACTATACCAGCTATTAGGAAGAAAATTAACTCTATCCCAGCCAAAACCAGGAAAATATCCACCCCTTATTCTATACCATCTACATCATGCCACGGTCCCACACTTTCCAATACATTCCAATTAATCACCACCACTTTTCCTGTCTTTTGATATATACACACAGATATCATTCCCTTAGCCTATGGGCCATGAACTTTTAGTCCATGACTTTGGGCTCCAGCTGTCATAACAGTCCTTCAGGGCAGGAGAGATGGTGTGTGGTGTTGGATTATTGCATGCTGAAGCCAGTTCTGGTTCCATCACTGCTGCACTTGTCTGGTTCTATCATCACTACACTTTGTTCAGTTTCATCTTCATTAATTTAGGTGATTCTTACTGTAACACCATTGATATAGCATATAGCAACCATAGTAGTGATGACATACAGTATAATATAGCAATTAACATCATACAATTCAAATCATTGGCTATTCTCACCCAAAATCAAATCCCTTTGAGGTATGCATCGGACTGCCCCAACCTTCCGCATCACCCACCAAGTGCATTCAGGTCCTTGAGCAAAAGCAATTCTGCAGATGGGTTTGCCTTTGCCTGAGGCAGGAGTAACCCAGACTGTCTTCCCTAACATGTTTTTTATGTGCACTACAGGAACTTTATCCCCTTCTACAGTATGTGGGAGTTTTGATTGGGTGGGGCGAGCTCAATTAGTAGATCCCCCTAGTGTTGACTAACCAGATGGCTGTTGCTAAATGTGTATCCCAATGTTTGAAGGTCCCACCACCCATTGCTCTCAGTGCAGTCTTTAACAGTAGTCCATTGCATCGTTCAATTTTCCCAGAGGCTGGTGCATGATAGGGGATGTGATACACCCACTCAATGCCATGCTCTTCGGCCCAGGTGTCTAGGAGGTTGTTTCAGAAATGAGTCCCATTGTATGACTCAATCCTTTCTGGTGTGCCATGTCGCCATAAGACTTGCTTCTCAAGGCCCAGGATAGTGTTCCAGGCGGTGGCATGGGGCACGGGATATGTTTCCAGCCATCCGGTGGTTGCTTCCACCATTGTGAGCACATGGTGCTTGCCTTGGTGGGTCTGTGGGAGTGTGATATAGTCAATCTGCCAGGCCTCCCCATATTTCTATTTCAGCCATCATCCTCCATACTAGAGAGGCTTTGAACACTTGGCTTGCTTGATTGCAGCGCATGTTTCACACTCATGGATAACTTGTGCGATAGTGTCCATGTTCAAGTCCAGCCCTCGATCACGAGCCCATCTATATGTTGCATCTCTTCCCTGATGGCCTGAGGTGTCATGGGCCCACCAAACTATAAATAATTCACCCTTATGTTGCCAGTCCAGATCCACCTGTGCCACTTCAATCCTAGCAGCCTGATCCACCTGCTGGTTGTTGTGATGTTCCTCAGTGGCCCAACTCTTAGGTACGTGGGCATCTACGTGGCGTACTTTTATAACCAGCTTCTCTAGCCGGGCAGCAATATCTTGCCACAATTTGGCAGCCCAGATGGGTTTGCCTCTGTGCTGCCAGTTGCTCTGCTTCCATTGCTGTAACCACCCCCACAGGGCATTTGCCACCATCCATGAGGCAGTATGGAGCAGTAATTTTCCTGGAAGACCCCCCTTTTGTGATTGTTTTTCCTTGCAACTCACATACCCGTGCCTCTAGGGTCGAGGTAGATTTTCCATCCCACTTCCTCATGTTCTCTCCGTGGACACACAGGGTGGCCTGTGGTGTGTACCCTCTATATCCTCTCTCTTGAGCTGAGGAACGCTTACGCCTAATAACTGAGATAGATACTGGTCTGTACAGGTGGGGAGTCGGACATATCCTCTTTGAATCGCTGGAACTCCCAGGACAGTTTCTCCACAGCTGAGACGAGGGAGGAAGAGAGGTTTTCTTCGTATTGCCGGAGTTGGACAGCCAATTCATCCACCGTTTGTCTCTCTCCATCTTTCCAGCTCAGTACTGCCAATGAGTTGTCATACAATGATGGTACACTCCGTATAAACTTCCGTCACATGGGTCGTGTGCACTTGACTTCATCTGCATCTTTGGATAACTGCTCATTGTCCAAGTCACCATAAATCACCTCCAGCATCGCTGATTCCCTCAGGTACTGGATACCTCTCTCCATGGTAGTCCACTTGCCTGGGTGACATGTAACATCTTCCTTGAAGGGATATCTTTCCTTCATGCCTGACAGGAGTCGCCTCCAGAGGCTGAGGGCTTGTGTCCCTTTTCCAATTGCTTTGTCAATGCTCCCTTCCCTAGAAAGGGATCCCAGCTGCTTGGCTTCCTTACCCTCTAATTCCAGGCTACTGGCCCTGTTATCCCAGCATCGGAACAGCCAGGTGACAATGTGTTCGCCTGGATGATGGCTGAAATCTTTTCACATATCTCACAGCTCACTCGGATAGGGATCGGGTAGCTACCGCCTCATTTATGAGTTCTTCCTCTTCCTCCTCCTCTTCTCATGATTGCCCTGCTTTTTCATCATCCCTTACTAAACAAACTGACTTTCGCTTCCAAGATTTCTTCTTGTGTATAGACGCGACTGATTGATAGCGGCATGGGTCGGTTCTCTGGTTCAGCTGCAGTGTCTGTTGCTGTGGTTTGAGTAGCCGCAGTGCCTGTTGCAGGGATTGGAGTAAACCACAGTGCCTGTCACTGGGGTTGGAGTAGTCACAGTGCCTATTGCAGGATTTTGAGTAGCCACAGTGCCCATCGCGAGGGTTGGAGTAGCTGCGGTGCCTGTCGCTGGGGTTGGAGTAGTCACACAGCGCCCGCATCTGCACCGAGCATTTGTAGCAGATGGGGTGGTATTTTTAAATAGTTGTTTAACCCTGAGCAAGACCTGAAACACATTCAGGAGACCTAACAATAGGAGCATGCTGATTTGAACATCCCAAGGATATTCAAAATTCTGAAGAGCTATTGTAATTAGCCTGGAGGAGAAGGGGAGGATGAAGAAAGGTGTCTCCCCCATAGATTGGGTCTCCGAAGAGAAAAGGTAAAAAGTGTAATTATTAATAACTTCTGATAGATGGCTCCTGAAGTACGGAGATTAAGCCGCCGTTGCCACTCTGCCCTGCGTGCAGCCTGCCACCGCTGAATGCAAATACCAAATTGGTTTTACAACCAATGATTTTATTATACCATAAACCAGTGTTATACAGCACAGCAAAGCGATAACCTTAATCCAACGCCCAGAGGTGATAAACCACACATAAACACTGATAAACAGAATATACGGCAAGTAAGGTGTTACATAACACAACTCTGAGAGCAAATAAAACAATATTGTGACCAGCAACGATTAAACTAATATAATGGATGCTTATAACAAATTTATTTTAACATGCTCTGGTCAAATCTGTCATTATCTCAACCCTTTGTGCCCTACATTGGGTGCCAAAAAGGACTGTTGTGGTTTAACCGCAGTTGGCAGCCAAGCACCACAAGCTGCTCACTCACTCCCCCCCCCCCCCCAAGTGGGTTGGGGGAGAGAACAGAAAAAAGGTAAAACTCGTGGATTGAGATAAAGACAGTTTAATAGGACAGCAAAGGAAGAGAGAGTAATAATAATAATAACAACAACAATAAAAGAATATACAAAACAAGTGATGCACAATGCAATTGCTCACCACCTGGCCACTGAGCATGATGTCATATGGTATGGAATATCCCTCTGGCCAGTTTGGGTCAGCTGTCCTGGCTGTGCCTCCTCCCAGCTTCTTGTGCACTTCCAGCCTTCTTGCTAGTAGGGCATGAGAAGCTGAAAAGTCCTTGACTTAGTATAAGCACTGCTTAGCAACAACTAAAACATCAGTGTGTTATCATCAACATTATTCTTATACTAAATCCAAAACACAGCACTATACCAGCTAATAGGAAGAAAATTAACTCTATCCCGGCTGAAACCAGGACACATCACCAAGGGAAACTTCACTCTGTTGCAGGGAGTCATTCTGTCTCTGACTTTCCTGCTTCCAGCCAGTTTAATCCCTTCTTGCAGTTGGGCCTTCTTGCCCTCCATGCCAGATCATTCCTTGGTCACAAATTACCACTGCTGAGCAGTTACAATTTGAATTTCCCCTTCAGTCCTCACTGAAATAATTCCCCAAGCTGAGCAAATTCTGTCATAGAAGAAGAAACATTCACTTGAACTAACTACAAATGCAAATACAGACTGTACCAACCTTGCATACGCGGTATCAGCTCTGTTGTGCCCAGAGATCCAGTTGGCTTTTGAAGACTGCTCACCCTGATGCACCTAAAGAAGAGCATGTTGGATAATCAGAGGTGTATAGAAAATAACAGAGATAAAAGAATGTCTGTCCGCAGTACTCGATAAAACAGCTTAAATTAACTTCTTAGTTTGTGAGAGAGAACCTTTAATTAAGATGGGAAGTTCTGAGATACAGAAAAGTATAGCATGTGTGTGTGTCACAGCATGAGTCAGACCAACCTGGAAGGGATGGCAGAAGGCCCCCAGTGCAAATGCCTGCTCAAAGCAGCAGCAGGAAGAAGGTCAGACCATGTGGCTCGGGGCTTTCTCCAGCCTGGTCTTGAAAAGCTCCAAGAATGCAGACCACACAGCCTCTCTGGGCAACCTGCTCCACTCTGGACTGTCCCCATGAGGAAAAAGGTTTCCCTTTATATATGCAGGCTTCTCCTGTTTCAGCTTAGGCCCACCATCTCTCGTCCTGCTGCCTCGCAATGCTGTGGAGAACCTTTGGGTTTTGTTGTACAATAAAAGCCTACAAAGGTGCTCCCATTGATTTCCCAGCAGAGATTTGTAATTAAAATAGACTACTGCTGATCTGATGGTATTAGGAGGGACATTTTTGTTCATTGCTTATATGAACTCATAACAGCTTCATTGGCCAAGCAGTATCAGTAAGGTGTTCAGCATTGCCATTTCAGGATGCTGACAACGTTATCTGTATTTTGAAAAAGACCCTTTCGATAATGAGGAAGATCAGGCTGCTACTGAATCAGGGATTGAGACAATTTTGGCTGGATTTGATTCCCACTGCGTCTTCTGGACCAGGACCTAAACTCATCAAGCTTTCACAGAGGAATGGGAAGGATCTGCTTTCTAATTTGAGAAGCTGATCAGTTAACCTGGCCAAGTATTGCAGGCAAAAAAACCACACACAACTATCTGTGAACATTCATTTAAGATTTTACAATAATTTCCCCTGACTACAATGAAGTTTCTTTGTAGTTGTTTCTGTGAATATTCTGTTCAATGAATTTACTCTGTGATCTGATGTGGAAAACACTGATGTTAAGTTATTTTGAGTTCCAAAACCTTTGGCCTGGCAGCTTACACTTAAATACCATGCAACATATGCATTAAATTAAAACAGCTCAAGAGGGTTCTTTTTGAAGACTAGCTACTCTTCAAAGCAGTTATTTCAAAAATACATTTAATAGTAAATAGTAATTTAATAGTAGATAGTAAATAAAATCTCACTCCATTTCTGGACAACAGAAAGTGAAAATACTTGTTGTTCAAATTGTTATCTTCTCCAAGTCACACATGCAAATATCTCTCTCTCAAATAAAAATTTCCCTCCTTCACCTCTACTTTTTATACTCAACCCAAAACACTGTTCCCAATGTGAATTGCTTCTTAAAAATTTTCTTCAGATTAAAATAATAATCATCACCATCTTTTATTTTTGCAGTGTTGAAAACAACAGAAACATTAAAATAGAGATATTAAGTTCCCAGAATACATCTTCTTAAATGAGAATAATATTAATCCAGAATGAAAAAAACATCATAGGTGCAATGCACATTGTGCTCAGAGAAAGTGGTTCTCTTCTGCTTTGAAAGAGGCTTTATTAACTAATTACACAGTAATAATCAGAACATGCTGATTAATGGCCAGAAGGGTGTGATGGTTTCTGTGCACACCTTGGCCCATTAGTTCCCAGCAAGCCCCTAGTTATTCATCCTCAGGAAATTGCGTTGTTCTTATTGACATATTAAACTGCATATGAGAGAAGAGCCTTCAGGTTTATGGATAGCTTAATTTTATTGGCTACTGTAGAAACAACTAGTGTGTACAGCAAAGGGAATGAATGTCATGTATATCAAATTAATTGGGAATAATCCCTGAACTTTCTATTATTTGCTTGATAATCACAACAGATTTTCCAGTAGTAACGTGACTGATTTCATTTCACACCACTGTACTTACTACTGGTACCAATGTTTTCACATTGCCACAATTTTTTTTTTATGTTTTTAACAGAGGTATATACATAATTGACAACTTTGGAACTCACTGATTTCAAAATAGTAATTGCAATTATTCACAAAATTACAAAAGCTTTGACGAAGGGAAGGAAAGGAATGAGTTGAATTTTTTTGCTGCCAGCAGGGCTTGTTTTCACACAGAGGAGTGACTCCCATTAGTACCAGTGAGAACCGTGATCCCAAAGCTCCCGGTGAGTGGTGGAACAGCAAGTCCTTGCAGCCAACAGCCCTCTTTCCTGAGGGAGATAGCCATTAGGAAAGGGCACAGCCTCTTTCCTACTGAATATGTTCTTCCTTCAACATAATTTTCCATAACATAAAAAATAATCAAACTGCTTTATTAAATCCCAGCTATACTAAGTAATTTCTTACAGTATGATTTTCTAAGACAAAACAAAAGGAGCTGAACATCTCCCTGAACTTGAGACACACTGCTAGTGCTGCTACATGTAAAACTAGATCTAACAAACAGCTTTGTTTTGCTTCACGGTTTGCTGTGTGCAGCCCAATACATCCTCCCTGGCTCTGTCCCCACACACGTTCCTGTGGCTGGGCAGGTCCAGGCAAGGAGGAGCTCTCCAACCCCCACTCCCCAGTCTTCTCCCAGGAGCCCTCTGCTCTGCACAGAGCAGCAGAAGGTGGCTGCGAGCATATGTGTCCTCCCATCCCACTGGCCTGAGCATGACAGTGGGGCGATAAGCAATGTGAGGGGGTGGTTTCTTCAGCTTAGCAGCTTCTTCACCATCGGCTATTATTTGAGGTTTAACCAGGGCATGGACTGCTACTGGAAGCAATGGCTTGGTCACGTTTGTAAGCACAGTGTGGTACCATCGTGGTAATTTTTTAGACAAGCACAAGCGGGACGTGCTCTGGATTTGTGCCATTTTGTAGAAAATGTGGTCTTTTCATTTAAGCAAGAAGCAGTATCAAAGCATCGAATGTGCCTTCTAAAGAAAGCAAGACTGAGTGAAAAGAATGGAAAAGCTTCTACACTTCAGTACAGTGTAGAAATATGATAATGAGCAATTTTATGGTGACTTTCACCCAAGCTGTTCCAAGGGCTTTAATTAAACATATATTGAATTCTTTATTTGTCCATCATTTGTAATTTTAGAAAATAATCTTTGATGTTTAGGCATTAAATTTGATTTTATCCAAGTAGGACCACAGATTCAAAATCAAATGGTATTTTTCCCATCATCATATTATCCCAATCCCTTACAATCATTCATTAAGATAATCTCATTTTATCTGGATAAAAGGCAAAAGCAGTATTTCAAGCCATCATTTTACAAATGAGATAGATAGCAAGGTCCAGAAAGATTTAAAAATTGGGCAAGAGGAGCCTAGAGGTAAAGCCTAGGGGCAACACCTTAATCACAGGTCACCCCATCTTCCTGCTTGCCTGGCCCATTCCCTTGCCCTACTGCAGGGTGTGAATATATATATTGGAGGAGGTTAGAGTGTTTTGTTCTTTTTTTTTTTTTTTAGCATACATTAGTACCAATCTCTGGTCTTAAAGAAGAATGTGCTATACACTTCTGTATCATCACAGTCAGGCTCATGCTCAGCCCACTCTCTCCTCTTACTACAGGGATACTCAACTGAAGATGCCCTGTGCACCTCAAGCAACCAAGAACCTGTCCCAGAAGTATTATCTTCCCTGGAACACGGAGCTTCCTGGAGGTAAAAATTACTATGTGGGTATATATATTTTTTGACTGGATTAAAACTGTAAAGCTTCCTAGAACTGTAAAGCTCAGAAGGTAAATAAGGGTTCCTTTTGCCACCTGCTGAAATACAACCATCAGCAAAGACAAGTCATATCTGTCACAGACTAAGAATAACAAGAATGGATGGCAGACATCACCTTAGAGATATGAGGACACAAAGTCTGACAGGTGAGGATACTGACAGCTGGAACAAAGCACCAAGAGACATCGATGTTCAGCCATCACTTGGTCTCTCCAAATCAAGATTGAGTATCTTTCTGGAAAATAAATCATAGATCAATGGGCCAGGGTGAAGCTTTATAGCACATGGCATATGGGTCAGACTAAATAACTAGAGTTATCTTCCAGCCTTAATATCCATTAGTCAGCTGATCAGAGCAGCAAATGAAAGATTGTGCATTCAGTAAGAACCACAAGCAGGAATCAAAGGTAGGCAGGGGATATAATTTCCTAACCTTCCAGTGGGCAAATCACCGCTCCTTAAATAAAGCCATAACATATTCTATAGGAAGGTGCACAGGGCCTTGATTTCACATCTTGTCTGGAAGACCATATCGAAAGCAGACGGTTGCAGCATTGGCTCAGTAATCAATGAGGACAGAGCGCTGCTCGGGGAGTTACAAGCATTGCTGCGTGGGCTGGCCTGCAGCAATCTTGCCAAGCTTCCCAAATTCTGGAGACCCACAGCAAAACTCGATACAATGGTTTAGCCTTCAAAATTAGTCCCCTTGTTTGCACTCTCCCTCTTCCGAGAATAGGTTGGGTTCAATTCCTCAGGGCAGCCCCTAAGTAGTAGGGCTTTTTTCCCTAGGAAAGTTTCTCTTCACTCAGATTTTGTTGTTGTTGTTTTATTATGAGAAAAAGGATAGGAACAGTATGCGACTTTATTTTGTAGCTCATGATTTTATATCCTACATCTGAAAATGAAATGTAGCATGAAATTTACTTTTTGTCCTAATGTGAAATTGGATCAAGTAAAAGCAATTTCTGTCCTCTTAGCAAGGAGAGCTCCTTAAAAATGGGTGAAAAGGCCTCCATTCAGTTTAAAAAAAAATAGCCATCAGATTTGTACCTCAGCTCACAATGATTTTATTACCATCTGATATAAGACTGATGATATTGAATTACAGATGGATCACCATATCAAGCACAAAATTATGAGATTTTCCTTTTGTACTAATGTATTGTTCAAATCTTGGTGCTCTCTGACTCAATAAAAAGCACCAGACTATGCAGCTGCAGCTAAAAGAACTTCTGCTGTAAAACATTGACTCTGTTTGCAGCAACTAGGACAATAGTTTTTATTTTAACA
This sequence comes from Phoenicopterus ruber ruber, assembly GCA_009819775.1. Classification (NCBI taxonomy): domain Eukaryota; kingdom Metazoa; phylum Chordata; class Aves; order Phoenicopteriformes; family Phoenicopteridae; genus Phoenicopterus; species Phoenicopterus ruber. The sequence goes on from CM020247.1 coordinate 27,579,981, forward strand.
AGTGTTCAGTGATTCATGTTAATAAAAAATCATCAAGAAATATAGGCCTGGAATGTTTGGATTATTTATTTTTTTTTTTAAAAAATATTCTCTCATTTGAATGTTGCATGGCAGTTTAGAAATCTCTGGAAAAAAAACCCCCATATTAATGCTATTACTATTTTCATCCTCAGGCTAGCAGGACAGATCGGCTGCCTGGGAGGTTGCAGCAAACTAGGGGAGAAGCATGAGGACTCATGGCCTCTTCCCTGGTGGCTTCCCTCTGCACTTGGTCTGGCTGGGGGGGGGGGGGGGGCTGGGTGACAAACACGGGAGCTGCCACAGCACTGCCCAGCTCCCCCCTATACAGTTGCCCTGCAGTAACCCATGGCAGCATATGCTCTACTGCACCCCCTAAGGTACAAAACAGCCCTGCAATGGCAGAGTGCGGCCCATTTGGTGCAACAAGAGATGTTCTTGTAAGAGCTTCCTCACTAAGCAAGGGCTTCCTCACTAAGAAGGGTCTGAGCCTGCAGCAGTGTCCCAAGTGCCCAAAACACCAGCTATGAGATTCTGTCCTGGTTGCGGCTGGGATAGGGTTACTTTTCGCCAGAAGCTGGCCGGGGGTCTATTCTATACCATGTGACCGTCACGCTCACTATTTAGAGGGGGTCGAACGGAGGGGCGGGGATCGCTGCTCGGGAGCGGGCTGGGCATCGGGGCCCGGGCATCGGGGTCCGGGCGGGGAGCGACCTGTACGGGAAGCACCGCTAAGTACACGCTGTTGTTATTGATGGGGTTTCTTGTTTGCTTGTTTTCTTTCCCTTTGTTGTTCGGTTAAACTGTTATTGTTAACCCACGAGTTTTGCTTTTCTTTGTCCCAATTCTCTCCCCGTCCCACCGGGAGGGGTGGGGTGAGCGAGCGACCGCGTGGCTCAGCCTTCGGCTGGGGCTAAACCACCAGTCCTTTAAGGCGCCCAACGTGGGGCACAACAACAGCACTTTTGTATTAAGTGTGCTCTAGCTGTAGTAGATACTAAGTGACAAGCTCCTGCACGGGTCAAAAAAGTTTTCTGGTGTCCTGGTTTAGGCCAGGATGGAGCTAGTTTTGTTTTCAGCAGCTCCTGTGTTTTCGCTTTAGTGTGAGAAGAGCGGTGATAGCACACTGATGTTGCTGGTTGCTGCTGAATGACCAAGGACATTTTGCTGTTTTCCAGGTTCTGCTAATGTGCAGATGCAAAAACTTGGGAGGGGTAGAGACAGGATAGTTGATCCAAACTGGCCAAAGAGAGTATTCCATACCATAGACGTCATGCCCGGTATAAGTGAGGGTCGGCCGGTGGGCCACTAGGCTTTTGAGACCCTTAACTTGCCTTAATCCTTAAGCTTCCCTTCGGGTTGCTTTTTGTTTCCCTATTTTTCCTTTTTGTTTTTCGCTCGTTTGGCTGTTTGTTCCCTCGCCTGCTCTCTCTGGAACTTGCTGTTCTGGGATAGCTGGTGGGGGAATATCCCCTGCTCCCTGCCTGCTGCTCGGGACGGGCTGTATCGGTCGTCGGGTGGTGAGAAATTGTGTATCGTTTGTTTTATATATATTCTATTATCCTTGTATATATTATCATTATTATGATTATTAATATATTTTTATATTTTTCCTTTGCTGTCCTGGTGAGCTGTTTTTATCTCAACCCACGAGTTTTCCTTTCTCTCTGATTCTCCTCCCCACCCCAGCAGGGAGTGGGGGAGTGAGCGAGCGGCTGTGTGGTATTGGGTTACAATTTGGGGTTAAACCACGACAGTCCTTTTTGGTATCCACACCTTATTCCATACCATTTACGTTATGCTCAGGTCTCTCACTTTCCAATTAATCACTGCCACTTTTGTCTTTAATATATACATGCAGATGTCATTCCCTTAGTCTATGGACCATCCCTCCAAAATGTCTATTGAGGTCATTTAGTCCACGATCCTGGGTTCCATCTGTCTTAACAGTCTCTCAGGGCAGGAGAGATGGTGTGCAGTGTCGGATTGCTGCATGCTGCATCTGGAACTTATAGCTGGTGTATCTGCAATGGCTGGTGTAGCTTGTCCGCAGTCGGCAGGTCGAAGGTGTTGATCTCGACTGTGCGCCAGTTGTTGAAGTCAGTCCATCACTGCCGCACTTTGCTCGGTTTCATCAGAGGTCGCTCTTCATTGAGTCGGGTGATTCTCACTGTAATACCTTTGATATAGAACACAACTATAGAAAGGATTATATACATGATTATATACAATATATACATTATATACATAATATAAATGATTATATGCAGTATATTATAGCAATTAACATCATACAGTTCAAACTATTGGCTATTTTCACCTAAAATCAGATCTCCATGAGGTACACATTGGACTTCTCCATCCTCCTGCATTACCCACCAAGTGCATCCAGGCCCTTGAGCGAAAGCAGTCCCACGGATGGGTTTGCCTTTGCCCGAGGCAGGAATAACCCAGACTGTCTTCCCCAGCATGTTTTTTACATGCACCACAGGAACTTTGTCTCCTTCTACAGTACGTAAAGGTTTTGACTGGGCAGGGCCAGCTCGATTGGTGGATCCCCTAGTGTTGACTAACCAGGTGGCTTTTGCTAAATGTGTGTCCCAATTTTTGTAGGTTCCACCACCCATTGCTCTCAGTGCAGTCTTTAACAGTCCATTGTACCGTTTGATTTTCCTGGAGGCTGGTGCATGATAGGGGATGTGATACACCCACTCCATGCCATGCTCTTTGGCCCAGGTGTCTATGAGGTTGTTTCGGAAATGAGTCCCGTGGTCTGACTCAATTCTTTCTGGTGTGCCATGTCGCCATAAGACTTGCTTCTCAAGGCCCAGGATAGTGTTCCGGGCGGTGGCATGGGGCACGGGATATGTTTCCAGCCATCCGGTGGTTGCTTCCACCATTGTAAGCACATGGCGCTTGCCTTGGCGGGCCTGTGGGAGTGTGATATAATCAATCTGCCAGGCCTCCCCATATTTATATTTCAGCCATCGTCCTCCATACCAGAGAGGCTTTAATCGCTTGGCTTGCTTGATTGCAGCGCATGTTTCACACTCATGGATAACCTGTGCGATAGTGTCCATAGTTAAGTCCACCCCTCAATCACGAGCCCATCTGTATGTCGCATCTCTTCCCTGATGGCCTGAGGTGCCATGGGCCCACAGAGCTAGGAATAATTCACCCTTATGTTGCCAATCCAGATCCACCTGTGCCACTTCAATTTCAGCAGCCTGATCCACCTGCTGGTTGCTTTGATGTTCCTCAGTGGCCCGACTCTTGGGTACATGGGCATCTACATGACGTACCTTTACAACAAGCTTCTCTAGCCGGGCAGCAATATCTTGCCACAGTTCGGCAGCCTAAATGGGTTTGCCTCTGTGCTGCCAGTTGCTCAGCTTCCACTGCTGTAACCACCCCCACAGAGCATTCGCCACCATCCATGAGTCGGTATAGAGGTAGAGCTTTGGCCACTTTTCTCACTCAGCAATATCTAAAGCCAGCTGGATGGCTCTCACCTCTGCAAACTGACTTGATTCACCTTGTCCTTCAGTGGCTTCTGCAACTCTTCGTGTAGGACTCCACACAGCAGCTTTCCACCTCCGATGCTTTCCCACAATACGACAGGACCCATCAGTGAACAGGGCGTATTGCTTTTCATCTTCTGGCAGTTTATGTTATGGTGGGGCCTCTTCAGCATGTGTCACCTCTTCCTCTGGTGACATTCCAAAATCTTTGCCTTCTGGCCAGTCCGTGATCACTTCCAAGATTCCTGGGCGACTGGGGTTTCCTATTCGAGCTCGTTGTGTGATCAGTGCAACCCACTTACTCCATGTGGCATCCGTGGCATGATGTGTAGAGGGGACTCTCCCTTTGAACATCCAGCCCAGCACCGGCAGTTGGGGTGCCAGGAGGAGCTCTGCTTCAGTACCAACCACCTCTGAAGCAGCTCGAACCCCTTCATATGCTGCCAAGATCTCTTTTTCAGTTAGAGTGTAGTGGGCCTCGGATCCTCTGAATCCCCGGCTCCAAAACCCCAGGGGTCGACCTCGAGTCTCCCCTGGTGCTCTCTGCCAGAGGCTCCAGGTAGGGCCGTTCTCCCCGGCTGCGGTGTAGAGCACATTTTTAACATCTTGCCCTGCCCGAACTGGCCCAAGGGCTACTACATGAACTATCTCCTGTTTAATTTGTTCAAAGGCTTGTCGTTGCTCAGGGCCCCATTTAAAATCATTCTTCTTCCGGGTCACTTGATAGAGAAGACTCACAATAGAACTGTAATTTGGAATATGCATTCTCCAGAAACCCACAACGCCTAAGAAAGCTTGGGTTTCCTTTTTGTTCGTTGGTGGAGACATCGCTGCTATTTTGTTGATCACATCCATTGGGATCTGACAACGTCCATCTTGCCATTTTATTCCTAGGAACTGGATCTCCTGTGCAGGTCCTTTGACCTTACCTTGTTTTATGGCAAAACCGGCTCTCAGAAGGATTTGGATTATTTTCTCTCCTTTCTCAAAAACCTCTTCTGCTGTGTTGCCCCACACAATGATGTCATCAATGTATTGCAGGTGTTCTGGAGCTTCACCCTTTTCCAGGGCAGTCTGGATCAGCCCATGGCAAAGGGTGGGGCTGTGTTTCCACCCCTGGGGCAGTCGATTCCAGGTGTACTGGACGCCCCTCCAAGTGAAAGCAAACTGTGGCCTGCACTCTGCTGCCAAAGGAATTGAGAAAAACGCATTAGCAATGTCAATAGTGGCATACCACTTGGCTGCCTTGGACTCCAGTTCGTACTGAAGTTCTAGCATGTCCAACACGGCAGCGCTCAGTGGTAGAGTGACTTCATTCAGGCCACGATAGTCCACTGTTAATCTCCATTCTACGTTAGATTTCCGCACTGGCCATATAGGACTGTTAAAGGGTGAGCGAGTCTTGCTGATCACTCCCTGGCTTTCCAGTTGACGAATCAGTTTATGGATGGGGGTCAGGGAGTCTCGGTTGGTGCGATATTGCCGTCGGTGCACTGTTGTGGTAGCAATTGGTACCTGTTGCTCTTTGACCCTCAGCAACCCCACAACAGAAGGATCCTCTGAAAGACCGGGCAAGGTGGACAGCTGCTTCATGTCCTCTGTCTCCACAGCAGCTACACCAAAAGCCCACCGGTACCCTTTTGGGTCCTTGAAATACCCTCTCCTGAGGTAGTCTATGCCAAGGATGCACGGAGCATCTGGGCCAGTCACAATGGGGTGCTTTTGCCACTTGTTCCCAGTTAGGCTCACTTCGGCCTTCTATAAAGTTAACTCTTGGGACCCCCCTGTTACTCCAGAAATAGAAATGCGTTCGGCCCCTCTATAGTTCGATGGCATTAGGGTGCACTGTGTGCCAGTGTCCACTAGAGCCTTGTACTTCTGGGGGGCTGATGTGCCAGGCCATCGAATCCACACAGTCCAGTAAACTCGGTTATCCCTCTCCTCCACCTGGCTGGAGGCAGGGCCCCTCTAATTCTGATTATAATACCCGCTGTCAACCAATGGGTTCGTGTGGGACGCATGGAGTTGAATCTCATCCCTGTTTCTCATTTCTTGTAAGTACGAATCAGAAGCCCTTCTACCCCATCTGGGGAACTGCCCACTGGAGACTGGAGCAGCACTTTTCCTGGAAGAACCCTTATTTGTAGCTGTTTTCTTTTTCAACTCATGTACCCTTGCCTCTAGGGTCGAGGTGGGTTTTCCATCCCACTTTCTCATGTCCTCTCCATGGTCACGGAGGTAAAACCACAGGGTACCTCGCCGTGTGTACCGTCTCTCTTGAGCAGGGGAAAATTTTCTCCTAACAGCTGAGATTCTGGTCCGTACAGGTGGCAAGTAGGACCTATCCTCTTTGAGTTGCTGAAACTCCCGGCACATTCTTTCGGCCAGTTTTTCCACAGCCGAGACACAGGCCCGTATGGAGGAAGAGATATTGTCCTCATACTGTCGGAGTTGGTTAGCCACTGCACGCACCAGTGGTGCCTCATCGTCTTTCCAACTCATTGTTGCCAATGAGTTGGCATACGATGATGGTGCACTATGTAAAAACTTCCGCCACATGGGTCGGGTACATTGGACCTCATCTGGATCTACGGGTGTCTGCAGGTCATCCAGGTCATGGTAAATCAATTCCCGCACAGCTAATTCCCTCAGAAACTGAATACTTCCCTCCATATTGGTCCACTTGCTTGGGTGGCATATAATATCTTCCTTAAAGAAATACCTGTCCCTCACACCTGACAGGAGTCTCCTCCAGAGACTGCGGGCTTCTGTCTCTCTTCCAATTGCCCTGTCAATGGCCGCTTCCTTAGACAAGGATCCCAGCTGCCTGGCTTCCCTGCCCTCTAGTTCCAGGCTACTGGCCCCGTTATCCCAGCATCGGAGCAGCCAGGTGACAAGCTGCTCACCTTGATGATGGCTGTAATCTTTTGGGATATCTCGCAGTTCAGTCAGGGATAGGGGTCGGGTGATTATCTCTGCTTCTGCCTCTCCCTGTTCCTGTGATGTCCCTGGTTCATCCTCATCTTTCGGGACACGAGCTGATTTCTTGGTGCTTCTCTTCTTTTGGATAGGGGCAACTGATAAAGGCACGGGTGGATCTGCAGTGCCTGTCACAGCAGCCACGGTGCTCATAGCTGGGGCTTGAACGGCCGCGGTGCCCATGGCAGGGGGTGGAACGGCCGCGGGGGTGGAGCAGCTGCAGCGCCCATGGCCCCTAGCAGCGATTGGGGCAACCGCGATGCCCGCGGCGGGGGGTGGAGCAGCCGCGGTGCCTGCAACAAGGAGCGGGACGGTCGCGGTGCCCGTAACGAGAGTTGGGGCAGCAGCGGTGGCCGCGGCGGGAGGGTGGAGCAGCGGCGGCGGGGGCTGGAGCAGCCGCGGTGGCCGTGGCGGGGGGTGGCGCCGTCATGGCGGGGGCTGGCGCGGCCGCAGCGGCCGGAGCAGGGGGTGGAGCGGCCGCGGTGCCCACGGCGGGGGGTGCAGTGGCTGCAGCGCCCATGGCGGGGGGTGGCGCGGCCGCGGGGGCCCTGGCGGGACCTGGGGCAGCCGCGGTGCCCGTGTGGCGAGGAGCGGAGCAGCCCCGGTGCCCATAGCGGAGCGTGGGGCGGCCGCGGCGCCCGTGGCGGGGGACGGCGCGGCCGCGGGGGCTGTAGGAGGGAACTGGGGTGGCCCTGAGCCTACGCCTGCACCGGCTTCTAAGCTTAAGCAAGATTTGACACAAATGTATTCCTACTGATAGGAGTAACAATCCGGTCCGAACATCCCAAAAGTATTCCAAGTTTTCAGAAACTCCCGTAACTAACCAGGAGGGCCACGAGAAATCAAAGGAAGGCATTTTTACCCGGGAGGGGAAAGAGAAAGCAAAGGAGGAAGTTTCCCCCTGTTGACCCCCCGGGAAGGAAAAAATAAAGGAATAATTACTGATAGTCCCCACCAGATTGGTCCCGAAGTACGAAGCTGTAACTGTTGGTGACGCTTCGTTCTGCACATTGCCTCCCCCCAACGTATATGAATACAGGTAGTAAACTGGTCTAAACACCAATGATTTTACCATGCCATAAGCCAGTGCTAAACCACACACCGAAGCAATAAACCTAATCCAAAGGCCAGAGGTAACAAACCACGCATAAATGGTGACCAACAGCATACAGTAAGGTGATACACGATACAGCTCTGAGAAGCACTCGGTAAACAATTCAAACAACATTGTGACCAGTGGCAATTAAAGTAATACAACGGATGCTTATAACAAATTGTTTTAACACACTTTGGTCAAGTCTGTTGTTATCTCAACCCTTTGAGCCTGATCGGGGGCTTTAAACCCTGGACCCTCAGTCTGATGCTCTCTCAGCTGAGCTAGCTGGACTCCTCTCGAGCCCCACGTTGGGCGCCAAAAAGGACTGTCGTGGTTTAACCCCAAATTGTAACCCAATACCACGCAGCCGCTCGCTCACTCCCCCACTCCCTGCTGGGGTGGGGAGGAGAATTGGAGAGAAAGGAAAACTCGCGGGTTGAGATAAAAACAGCTCACCAGGACAGCAAAGAAAAAATATGAAAATATATTAATAATGATAATAATGATAATATATACAAGGATAATAGAATATATAAAACAAACGATACACAATTTCTCACCACCCGACGACCGATACAGCCCGTCCCGAGCAGCAGGCAGGGAGCAGGGGTATTCCCCCCGCCAGCTACCCCAGAACAGCAAGTTCCAGGGAAAGCAGGCGAGGGAACAAACAGCCAAACGAGCGAAAAACAAAAAGGTAAAGATAGGGAAACAAAAAAGCAACCCGAAGGGAAGCTTAAGGGTTAAGGCAAGTTAAGGGTCTAAAAGCCTCAAAAGCCTAAAAGATCTAAAAGCCTAGTGGCCCAACGACCGACCCTCGCTTATATCAGGCATGACGTCTATGGTATGGAATACTCTCTTTGGCCAGTTTGGATCAACTATCCTGTCTCTACCCCTCCCAAGTTTTGCATCTGCACGTTAGCAAAACCTGGAAAACAGCAAAATGTCCTTGGTGGTTCAGCAGCAACCAGCAACATCGGTGTGCTATCACCGTTCTTCTCACACTAAAGCCAAAACACAGGAGCTGCTGAAAACAAAACTAGCTCCGTCCTGGCCTAAACCAGGACACCTTTCCAGGCACCATTCAGGAAGGATAATGGTTAAGTGTAGGAAAAGTTTTATTTTTCTTAAAATGTATTACTTACAGTCTCTTGATACCCAAATTGCTGTGGTTTCTGATTAATCTGTTTAAAGTGTTTAAACCACGACATACCTACCATCAGTTGTTTTCTTTCTTCCAATCTTTTCCTTGAAAAAATACTCTGACTACCTTTTTCAAAACTTAACACTGTGGAAAAGTTTTATTGTTCTTGAATATTTTGGGGTTTTAGGAGATATGATATGATGTGAGTAGACCCGGTGCCGGCACGATCCGCAGTGGAGCACTCTAGTGCGGTGCACAGGGGGGTTTCCCGAACCGGGGGAACCTCATGGGGAGCCGAGAGAGCTGCCAGGAGCCAGCAGCTCGCGAGACAGTGGCTGACGAGACCTGGGCGCGGCCAGGAGCAGCGGCGGCAAAGCACCCCTCCACGTATAAAAGAAGCCCTTAGGGAGCGCTAGCGACCAGGGCGGGCAAGCAGGGCGTGGCGCGGCAGTTTGTGCAGGGAGGGCGCTGAAGCTCTGCCAGCTCGACCAGGGAGCAATGGTGTCCACCCGGCAGAAAGCCGTGGCCTCTCTAAGCTCTGCACCCACCACGACTGACGCAGCTTCCCAGACAGATCTCTGGTGGGAACACGCTGCCACCCAGGTGTCAGGCTGCAGGGTGTGCCCTACTCTTATGCCAGTATTGGATGGCAGTAGTGAGCACACCTGTGGGAGGCGTGCCCAGGTAGAGGAACTCCTCTGCTTAGTGGCAGAGCTCTGGGAGGAGGTGAGTAGGTTGAGAAGTATCAGGGAGTGCGAGAGAGAGATCGACTACCGGAATCGCACCCTATCTTCCCCGAGACAGGCCCAACAGGCAGACAGGATGCGTGATAGGGAGGATTCCCTATCCCTATCCTCTCTCCACCTGGCTGAACACGGTGACTTAAGGGACAGGGGACAATGGCGACAAGTTCCTGCCCGGCGCAGCAGGCACGTCTCCTCTGTGACTACCCCACCTCCACAGGTGCCCTTGCACAATAGGTATGAGACTCTGCAAGTGGAACCGAACAACGACAAGGACAATGGTTCATCTAGGCTGGAGGTGTCACCAAGGTTAAGTCAGCCTACATCCTGCATCAAAACCACCCCCATAAAGGAAAAAAAGAGACGGGTCATTGTCATAGGAGACTCCCTTCTGGAGGGAACAGAAGGCCCAATATGCAGACCAGACCCACCCTCCCTGGGGCCTGGGTTAAAGATGTGAAGAGAAAGCTTCCCACCCTGGTACGGCCCTCAGATTACTGTCCCTTGTCGGTTTTTCAGGTAGGCAGCAATGAAGTGGCAACAAGAAGTCCCAGGGCAACCACGAGAGACTTCAGGGCCTTGGGATGACTGGTTAAGGGATCAGGAGCACAAGTAGTGTTCTCCTCTACCCTTCCAGTTGCAGGGAACGATGAGGGGAAAAAACAGGAAGGCCCAGCAGATCAACACCTGGCTCCAAGCCTGGTGTCACTGGCAGCATTTTGGATTCTTTGATCATGGGTCGGTTTACACAACACCAGGCCTGCTGGCAACAGATAGGGTACACCTGTCTCAAAGGGGGGAAAGGATCTTTGCACAGCAGTTAGCAGGGCTCATTGAAAGAGCTTTAAACTGGATTTGAAGGGGGGAAGGGGATAAAGCCAGGCACGCTAGACATAAGCCTGGGGGCGGCACACCAATGTTTGAGGGACGGTGTGCTAGCAAGGTCCTTTGGTCTGCCGTCTCAGCGGAGGTAGGGGATGGAGACCCATGCAGCAGCAAAGATGCAAGGGTCATTGTTCTGTTAGTAACCATGGAAATGCCTGAGATTGGACACGTGGGAATTAGAGCTTCTGTAAACATATTGACTATTACCACTATCAAACACTTACATCGTGGCAGTGGCTGAGATCTCAAATCACTTCACCAGGGACAAGTATTCAGTAGGTCTCACAGCAGAGAATAACAACGGCAAGAAAACAGACAACAGCTTAGGGACATTTGTGGCTGTTATGGATGTTTATGTACTCCTCCATGGCAGAGAGCAAGAGCCTGATCCTAAATCACCCTTCACCTCTCCAGTGCTGCCATGACACCCACACCTGGCAAAGTCACACCAAGTTTTTTCATGTGTCTTTGGATCGCCTTGATTTTCTCCAAAAGAGAAGCATCATCACCAAAGCTGGTCCTCCCGGTGGGGCTCTGCTCACAGGAGCCTCTACAGGAAGATGCACATCTTAGGAAACAGCCTAATATCACAGCCCTTGCCCTAGCAGTCTAGGCACACATCCAGGAGGCCTCCCTGTAACTCTGAGCTGCTACACATTTTATTTCCTATCACACAGTTCAATGAGTCTGTTGAGGGGCCTGACAGCAGTGCCGCCTGCTGAATTCATCAGACATGTCCTTCGTACAACAGAGAGTGTTTGAAATGTTACCACATGTAAGACCACACAAGCCCTCAAGTTTCTTCACATGCCAAGCCCTTCCTCTGCACCTTTACAAGGGCTTGTGGCTCGTATATAACTTGTGAGTGCTGAGTTCCTTGTAGATTGGTTGATTTCCCGACTCTCCCATCTTTGCAATAGGAGCACCTACACTATGGGAGCAGGAAAGTGTTTATAGATCTGAAAATCAACTGAAAGCTTCAGGCTGAGTGCGTGTTCAAGGGCTCAGGTCCAAACAAAGCTGCGTCTCTAACTGCATACTTAACTCCCGCAAGTTCTGCAAGATGAAGTGAGAAGTAGATGTAACAAATAGAGAACCATTTTGGAATGCAACACTGTAGAAGAACTAAAAACCAAATAAATTCCTGTATCATTTTGCTTTCACATATAGATAAAGCCGAACTAACTAATATTGCCAATATTGGATTATTTAACATTTTGCTCTGCAACAGTTACCTTCCAAATAACAGGAATCATGCAATTCGGTTAAAACTTCTTCTTCACCCTTAATACTGGTCACCTTTAATTTAAAGTAGAAATTCCACTGGATTCAGCACAGTTGGATCTTTACGTAAAGTTATCTATGCCTCAGCATACATCCTTATTATCATGAACGTTATCTATCATGAACTTCCTATCACTTAGAAAAACAAACAAAATGCATGTAACGGTCCAAAATATTTGTGCGGTTCAGTAAACACCTCCTGCATTTATTTAAAAGTTTACAATCAATGTATTTCTGATCCCAAAAAGGGTACTGAACAGCTACTTCTGACCATTTGCCTAGTCAAAATAAACAAGACTGAGGCTCAGATACTTTAATCTGAAATTTGTTCTAGGGGAATTTTAAAAAACTCTCAGCTGTGTGCCACAGACATAACTGGTAATGGTACAGTCTGACTTCCTTCTCCTTCAGAAGCCTCTCTACGCACAGCCAGCCTCATTCCTCGCAACACGGGACAATTTTTAAGCAAGCAATAGCTATCTACTCCTATCCTCCACATTTACAAATGCTGCCAAGTTCTCCCACCTCTGAATTCTTACAAAAATTAAGTGTATGGAATACTCTCTTTGGCCAGTTTGGATCAACTATCCTGTCTCTACCCCTCCCAAGTTTCTGCACCTGCACATTAGCAAAACCTGGGAAACTGCAAAATGTCCTTGATGGTTTAGCAGCAACCAACAACATCAGTGTGCTATCACCATTCTTCTCACACTAAATCCAAAACACAGGAGCTGCTGAAGACAAAACTAGCTCCATCCTGGCCTAAACCAGGACACAGGTTAACAAATGCAATTGATTCCCAGTGCACTTCCCACTTGGATTTCCAGTAGTTTATATTTCCCTTGATATGGATCTTGCTATGCCCAGTGCCATTCCATATTTTTATCAATGATCAGAAACCAAAATAAATCTGGGGAAACATTGATGGAATAATAATTCCTAAGTAGGAAGCGGCAGTACCAGACACAACAGGTAAACTGGGTCTATTCAAGCATAATGTTTCATAACAAAACACAAAGTTAGACATCTGTGACCAAAAAATACCTGCCATACTTACAGAATGCATGTTGGAAAACACTGGTTACACTTTTCCTGAAGTATCTCGGAAAAGGATCAACAAGGTATAAGCAAATAAATCTGTAGGATACCCCCCCCAATCACACCCCCACCACCCCACTGCGTAATAATCAGCAAAGAGTATGGGTATTGTCCTGGTTTAGGCCGGGACAGAGCTAGTTTTGTTTTCAGCAGCTCCTGTGTTTTGGATTTAGTGTGTGAAGAATGGTGATAGCACACTGATGTTGCTGGTTGCTGCTAAACCATCAAGGACATTTTGCAGTTTCCCAGGTTTTGCTAATGAGCAGGTGCAAAAACTTGGGAGGGGTAGAGCCAGAATAGTTGATCCAAACTGGCCAAAGAGAGTATTCCATACCATAGACGTCATGCCCGGTATAAGTGAGGGTCGGCCGGTGGGCCACTAGGCTTTTGAGACCCTTAACTTGCCTTAATCCTTAAGCTTCCCTTCGGGTTGCTTTTTGTTTCCCTATTTTTCCTTTTTGTTTTTCGCTCGTTTGGCTGTTTGTTCCCTCGCCTGCTCTCTCTGGAACTTGCTGTTCTGGGGTAGCTGGCGGGGGGAATACCCCTGCTCCCTGCCTGCTGCTCGGGACGGGCTGTATCGGTCGTCGGGTGGTGAGAAATTGTGTATCGTTTGCTTTATATATTCTATTATCCATATATATATTCATTATTATCATTATTAATATATTTTTATATTTTTCCTTCGCTGTCCTGGTGAACTGTTTTGATCTCAACCCGCGAGTTTTCCTTTCTCTCCGATTCTCCTCCCCACCCCACTGGGGAGTGGGGGAGTGAGCGAGCGGCTGCGTGGTATTGGGTTACAATTTGGGATTAAACCACGACAGTCCTTTTTGGTGCCCAACGTGGGGCTTGAGAGGAGTCCAGCTAGCTCAGCTGAGAGAGCATCAGATTGAGGGTCCAGGGTTTAAAGCCCCTGATCAGGCTCAAAGGGTTGAGATAACAACAGATCTGACCAGAGTGTGTTAAAACAATTTGTTATAAGCATCCGTTGTATTACTTTAATTGTCGCTGGTCACAATGTTGTTTTATTTCTTTAGAGAGTTGTTCTCAGATTTGTACCATGCAGCACCTAACTTACTGTTTATGCTGTTTATCAGTATTTATGTGTGGTTTGTTACCTCTGGGCGTTGCATTAAGGTTATTGCTTCGGTGTGTGGTTTAGCACTGGCTTATGGCATGGTAAAATCATTGGTGTTTAGACCAGTTTACTACCTGTATTCATATACGTTGGGAGGAAGCGATGTGCAGAACGAAGCGTCACCAACAGTTACAGCTTCGTACTTTGGGACTAATCTGGTGGTGACTATCAGTAATTATTCCTTTATTTTTTTCCTTCCCGGGGGGTCAACAGGGGGAAACTTCCTCCTTTGCTTTCCCTTTCCCCTCCCGGGTAAAAATGCCTTCTTTTGATTTCTCGTTGCCCTCCTGGTTAGTTACGGGAGTTGCTGAAAACTTGGAATACCTTTGGGATGTTCGGACCGGATTGTTACTCCTATCAGTAGGAATACATTTGTGTCAAATCTTGCTTAAGCTTAGAAATCGGTGCAGACGTAGGCGCAGGGCCACCCCAGTCTCAGTGGAGGTAGGGGATGGAGACCCATGCAGCAGCAAAGATGCAAGGGTCATTGTTCTGTTAGTAACCACGGAACCGCCTGAGAATGGACACGTAGGAATTAGGGCTTCTCCCCCCAGAAAGGTGGCAGGATCAATAGCCCAGCTGAAGTGCATCTACACCAATACACGCAGCATGGGCAACAAACAGGAGGAGCTGGAAGCCATTGTGCAGGGGGGAAACTATGATATAGTTGCCATCACGGAAACATGGTGGGATGACTCGCACAACTCGGGTGCTGCAATGGATGGCTACAAACTCTTCAGAAGGGATAGGCAAGGAAGGAGAGGCGATGCTGTAGCCCTCTATGTTAGGGAGAGTCTGGACTGCCTAGAGCTCGAGGACGGTGACGAGAGGGTTGAGTGTCTATGGGTAAGAATCAGGGGGAAGGCCACCAAGGCAGATATCATGGTGGGAGTCTGTTATAGACCACCCAACCAGGATGAGGAGGCAGATGAAGTATTCTTCAAGCATGTAGGAGAAGTCTCACGATCGCTAGCCCTTGTTCTCGTGGGGGCCTTCAACTTGCCAGATGTCTGCTGGAAATACAATGCAGCAGAGAGGAAACAGTCGAGGAGGTTCCTGGAGTGTGTGGAAGAGAACTTCCTGACACAGCTGGTGAGGGAGCCAACTAGGGAAGGCGCCCCGTTGGACCTGTTGTTTGTGAACAGAGAAGGTCTTGTGGGTGATGTGATGGTTGGAGGCCGTCTTGGGCACAGCGATCATGAAATGATTGAGTTTTTGATTCTTGGAGAAGTAAGGAGAGTGGTTAGCGGAACAGTTACCTTGGACTTCCGGAGGGCAGACTTTGGCCTGTTTGACTCTTGGAGAAGTCACCAAGCCACTCTCCATCATTTATCAGCAGTCCTGGCTAACCGCGGAGGTCCCTGTTGACTGGAGGTTAGCAAATGTGATGCCCATCTACAAGAAGGTTCGGAAGAAGGATCTGGGGAACTACAGGCCTGTCCGTCTGACCTCGGTGCTGGGGAAGGTTATGGAGCAGGTCATCTTGAGTGCCATCACGCGGCACGTATGGGACAACCAGGCCCAGTCAGCATGGGTTTATGAAAGGCAGGTCCTGCTTGACTAACCTGATCTCCTTCTATGACAAGGTGACCCGCTTAGTGGATGAGGGAAAGGCTGTGGACGTTGTCTACCTGGACTTTAGTAAAGCCTTTGACACCGTTTCCCACAGCATCCTCCTGGAGAAACTGGCTGCTCATGGCTTGGATGGGCATACTCTGCGCTGGGTAAGAAACTGGCTGGATGGCCGGGCCCAAAGAGTTGTGGTGAATGGAGTTAAATCCAGTTGGTGGCCGGTCACAAGTGGTGTTCCCCAGGGCTCAGTTTTGGGGCCAGTCCTGTTTAATATCTTTATCAACGATCTGGACGAGGGGATGGAGTGCACCCTCAGTAAGTTTGCAGACGACACCAAGTTGGGCGGGAGTGTTGATCTGCTTGAGGGAAGGAAAGCACTACAGAGGGATCTGGACAGGCTGGATCAATGAGCCGAGGCCAAGTGTATGAGAGTCAACAAGAATAAGTGCCGGGTCCTGCCCCTGGGTCACAACAACCCCATGCAACGCTACAGGCTTGGGGGGGAGTGGCTGGAAAGCTGCCCGGCGGAAAAGGACCTGGGGGTGTTGGTCGACAGCCGGCTGAATATGAGCCAGCAGTGTGCCCAGGTAGCCAAGAAGGCCAACGGCATCCTGGCTTGGATCAGAAATAGTGCGGCCAGCAGGACTAGGGAAGTGAGCGTCCCTTTGTACTTGGCCCTGGTGAGGCCACACCTCGAGGACTGTGTTCAGTTTTGGGCCCCTCACTACAAGAAAGACATGGAGGTGCTGGAGCATGTCCAAAGAAGGGTAATGAAGCTGGTGAAGGGTCTAGAGCACAAGTCCTATGAGGAGCGGCTGAGGGAACTGGGGATGTTTAGCCTGGAGAAAAGGAGGCTGAGGGGAGACCTTATCGCTCTCTACAACTACCTGAAAGGAGGCTGTAGCGAGGTGGGTGTCGGTCTCTTCTCCCAAGTAACAGGCCACAGGACAAGAGGAAATGGTCTCAAGTTGCTCCAGGGGAGGTTTATATTGGATATTAGGAAACATTTCTTCACTGAAAGGGCTATCAGGCACTGGAACAGGCTGCCCAGGGAAGTGGTTGTGTCACCATCCCTGGAGGTATTTAAAAGACGTGTGGATGAGGAGCTTAGGGACATGGTTTGGTGGTGGACTTGGTAGTGTTAGGTTAACGGTTGGACTCGATGATCTTAAAGGTCTCTTCCAACCTAAATGATTCTATGATTCTATGATTTTGAAGGTGAAATGGATCACACTGATCCCTCACTGAGAAAAAGAAAGTGGTAGCATGTAAAGTATTTTTTTTCAGAAATCTCTGCATACTACCACTGTCTATAATGAATGTCTGAAATAAGGAGGATAACTAATACATGTGTGCACATTTTAGATGATGTGTCTTTTCATCGTCTTTATTGAAATATCTAGGGGGTTTCTTTTCCTTACCAGAGAGAACCAGCAACATAATTTGTTACAAAATAGCTGCTGCTGCATTGTTTTACCCTGATTACCTTCCTATATGTCTTGTGCTTAGCATGCTCTTATCTGATCATTAGTTAGATGTATTCCTTGAATTTGAGGGTGGTTTAGTTGGCCTTGCATAACCTGGGAAATATAAAGAGTTCCTTCTTGGATGGTGCAAATAAGTCTATGATTTTTTTTCCATCTCTTCCTTCAGTACTTAAATTCCTCTTAGTTCATTTTTGAAAGTAAAGCTTAAATTTAATCTCCTGACCTTTAAGTCACATTTCTTTGAACGTGTAGGAGATGAAATCTTTTTCAGTCTCTCTTCATTTGTCATTTCTCTGATATGAGTAAGAAAATATAATCTTTTGTTGAGGTTAAAGCTAATTTTTTTGTTTCAATTCTTCTTGATAATATATGAATAATTTAAATTAAAAAATATCAGTTGCATATTTTTACCTTCTAATCAGTTCAAAGGCTTTCAATCTAATATATTTTGAAAATAAGCAATGAAGTACAGGAATAATGTATTTAAAGCAACGTACATTTTGTTTGCAAAAATGTTAAATGATATCATTCCAGTAGAGCTAATGTTGTACTGAATACAAATTGGGCACTTTATAATTAAAAGGTGAGAACACAATTATGTTCCATTTTTTGTTGTCACTGCTATTGTCCAGTTGAGTATAGTAAAATTATGTATTGAGCACTATGAACTCACCTCATTTCATCAAGAAAGCACAAGTCACAAAACCTGATCACAACAAGCATGAGTTCATTGATGGCTTATATCAAAACAACCAGATTTTAAGAAGGGTTTAGGAAGCAATCACTCCTCAGGTGTGCCTGCTGCAGGAGCCTGGGTTGGTTCGTAATACAGGGACTGGTAGATTGCTGGATCTTAAAGTAATTCCTCATACTTTTAATTCAGGTAATTAATTTTACAGTACGAAAATAGTGCAAAAATCCAAATGAATGAATTTAAGGAAGTAAGAAAATAGCTGTCGCTTATCGCTTTTGTTTTTTGATGCATACAGAATTATACAGACCTACATGTGCAAATTGTCAAACAAGAAATTCCATCAATTTAATCGAGTAACTTCAGTCTGTTATTTTTTCCTCTCCCTCTGCTGCTTATATGGTGGGTGTCCTGGTTTCCACTGTGATGGAGCTAATTTTCTTCCCAGTAGCTACTGTGTTTTGGATTTAGTATGGGATTTGGTATGTGAAGAATGTTGATAATACACTGTCACGTCCCAACTTCCTGCCCGCAGCAATGCTGCGTTCCAGTTATGGGTCCTAAACACACAGTGGCAGAGAAGAGGGAGGAGTGACTCAGGTTCGCCAATCTACTTTGTTGGAATTGAGCACAAACGGTGCTAAGGTTCACAATTCAGGCGTACAATTTATTCGTTCAATAACTGGGCATACAAATTGTCATTGAATAACAGAAAGTTCACTAATTGCTAATTCCGCTTTTCAGTAAAAAGGAAGAGAGAAGGGGAGAGAGAGAGAGAAATCATCAGTCCAGGGTCCAGCGTTGGTCCAGCCAACGGGGGTCTCTGGTCAGTGGTCAGGGAGGCCCTCCCGTTGAGTCATGAGGTTCAGAAAGGACCCCCTTGCTTTCTAAACTCCTTCTCAGAGAGGAGTCTAGGTGCGGCTGAGTCCAGTCCTAGTCCCAGACTTGGTCAACGGTTTATGTCTAAAGGAGTATATCATGTCCTGAGAGGGCCATCCTGGACGACTCACTTTGAGCAGGATACTCTTGGGCTAAGTTAAAAGATAGAGACAGAGAAAAGATAAAGATCACCACATACTGTACATAGTGCACATTCATCGTATGCCAACTCATTGGCAACAATGGGTTGGAAAGACGATGAGGCACCACTGGTGCGTGCAGTGGCTAACCAACTCCGGCAGTATGAGGACAATATCTCTTCCTCCATACGGGCCTGTGTCTCGGCTGTGGAAAAACTGGCCGAAAGAATGTGCCGGGAGTTTCAGCAACTCAAAGAGGATAGGTCCTACTTGCCACCTGTACGGACCAGAATCTCAGCTGTTAGAAGAAAATTTTCCCCTGCTCAAGAGAGATGGTACACACGGCGCGGTACCCTGTGGTTTTACCTCCGTGACCATGGAGAGGACATGAGAAAGTGGGATGGAAAACCCACCTCGACCCTAGAGGCAAGGGTACGTGAGTTGAAAAAGGAACCAGCTACAAATAAGGGTTCTTCCAGGAAAAGTGCTGCTCCAGTCTCCAGTGGGCAGTTCCCCAGATGGGTTAGAAGGGCTTCTGATTCGTACTTACAAGAAATGAGAAACAGGGATGAGATTCAACTCCATGCGTCCCACACGAACCCATTGGTTGACAGCGGGTATTATAATCAGAATTAGAGGAGCCCTGCCTCCAGCCAGGTGGAGGAGAGGGACAACCGAGTTTACTGGACTGTGTGGATTCGATGGCCTGGCACATCAGCCCCCCAGAAGTACAAGGCTATAGTGGACACTGGTGCGCAGTGCACCCTAATGCCATCGAACTATAGAGGGGCTGAACGCATTTCTATTTCTGGAGTGACAGGAGGGTCCCAAGAGTTAACTTTATAGAAGGCCGAAGTGAGCCTAACTGGGAACAAGTGGCAAAGGCACCCCATTGTGACTGGCCCGGATGCTCCGTGCATCCTTGGCATAGACTACCTCAGGAGAGGATATTTCAAGGACCCAAAAGGGTACTGGTGGGCTTTTGGTATAGCTGCTGTAGATACAGAGGACATTAAGCAGCTGTCCACCTTGCCCGGTCTTTCAGAGGATCCTTCCATTGTGGGGTTGCTGAGGGTCAAAGAGCAACAGGTACCAATTGCTACCACAACGGTGTACCGGCGGCAATATCGCACCGACCGAGACTCCCTGACCCCCATCCATAAACTGATTCGTCAACTGGAAAGCCAGGGAGTGATCAGCAAGACTCACTCACCCTTTAACAGTCCTATATGGCCAGTGCGGAAATCTAACGGAGAATGGAGACTAACAGTGGACTATTGTGGCCTGAATGAAGTCACGCCCCCACTGAGCGCTGCCATGCAAGACATGCTAGAACTTCAGTATGAACTGGAGTCCAAGGCAGCCAAGTGGTATGCTACTATTGACATTGCTAATGCATTTTTCTCAATTCCTTTGGCAGCAGAGTGCAGGCCACAGTTTGCTTTCACTTGGAGGGGCGTCCAGTACACCTGGAATCGACTGCCCCAGGGGTGGAAACACAGCCCCACCCTTTGGCATGGAGTGATCCAGACTGCACTGGAAAAGGGTGGAGCTCCAGAACACCTGCAATACATTGATGACATCATTGTGTGGGGCAACACAGCAGAAGAGGTTTTTGAGAAAGGGGAAAAAATAATTCAAATTCTTCTGAGAGCTGGCTTTGCCATAAAACGAGGTAAGGTGAAAGGACCTGCACAAGAGATCCAGTTCCTAGGAATAAAATGGCAAGATGGACATCGTCAGATCCCAATGGACGTAATCAATAAGATAACTGCGATGTCTCCACCAACTAACAAAAAGGAGACCCAAGCTTTCTTAGGCATTGTGGGTTTCTGGAGAATGCATATTCCAAATTACAGTTTCATTGTAAGCCGTCTCTATCAAGTGACCCAGAAGAAGAACGATTTCACATGGGGCCCTGAGCAACGACAAGCCTTTGAACAAATTAAACAGGAGATCGTTCATGCAGTAGCCCTTGGGCCAGTCCAGGCAGGACAAGATGTTAAAAATGTGCTCTACACTGCAGCCAGGGAGAACGGCCCTACCTGGAGCCTCTGGCAGAGAGCACCAGGGGAGACTCGAGGTCAACCCCTAGGGTTTTGGAGCCGAGGATACAGAGGATCCGAGGCCCACTACACTCCAACTGAGAAAGAGATCTTGGCAGCATATGAAGGGGTTCGAGCTGCTTCGGAGGTGATCGGCACTGAAGCACAGCTCCTCCTGGAACCCTGACTGCTGGTGCTGGGCTGGATGTTCAAAGGGAGAGTCCCTTCTACACATCATGCAACTGATGCCACATGGAGTAAGTGGGTGTCACTGATCACACAACGAGCTCGAATAGGAAACCCCAGTCGCCCAGGAATCGTGGAAGTGATCACGGACTGGCCAGAAGGCAAAGATTTCGGAATGTCACCAGAGGAGGAGGTGACGCGTGCTGAAGAGGCCCCACCGTATAATAAACTGCCAGAAGATGACAAGCGATATGCCCTGTTCACCGATGGATCCTGTCATATTGTAGGACAACATCGAAGATGGAAAGCTGCTGTGTGGAGTCCTACACGAAGAGTTGCGGAAGCCGTTGAAAGACAAGGTGAATCGAGTCAGTGTGCAGAGGTGAAAGCCATCCAGCTGGCTTTAGATATTGCTGAGCGAGAGAAGTGCCCAAAGCTCTACCTCTACACCGACTCCTGGATGGTGGCTATTATCCTTATTGTCGTGGTTTAACCCCAAATTGTAACCCAATACCACGCAGCTGCTCGCTCACTCTCCCCCTCCCCGGTGGGGTGGGGAGGAGAATTGGAGAGAAAGGAAAACTTGCGGGTTGAGATAAAAACAGTTCACCAGGACAGCAAAGGAAAAATATAAAAATATATTAATAATGATAATAATGATAATATATAAGGATAATAGAATATATAAAAACAAACGATGCACTATTTCTCACCACCCGACAACCGATACAGCCCATCCCGAGCAGCAGGCAGGGAGCAGGGGATATTCCCTGCCAGCTATCCCAGAACAGCAAGTTCCAGAGAGAGCAGGCGAGGGAACAAACAGCCGAACAAACAAACGAAAAACAAAAAGGAAAAATAGGGAAACAAAAAGCAACCCGAAGGGAAGCTTAAGGATTAAGGCACCAAGGGTCTAAAAAGCCTAGTGGCCCACTGACTGACCCTCACTTATACCAGGCATGACGTCTATGGTATGGAATACTCTCTTTGGCCAGTTTGGATCAACTATTCTGGCTCTACCCCTCCCAAGTTTTTGCACCTGCACATTAGCAGAACCTGGGAAACTGCAAAATGTCCTTGGTCATTCAGCAGCAACCAGCAACATCAGTGTGCTATCACCATTCTTCACACACTAAATCCAAAACACAGGAGCTGCTGAAAACAAAACTAGCTCTGTCCCGGCCTAAACCAGGGCACTTATATATATTATTATTATCATTATTAATATATTTTTATTTTTTTCCTTTGCCTTCCTGGTGAACTGTTTTGATCTCAACCCGTGAGTTTTCCTTTCTCTCCAATTCTCCTCCCTACCCCACCGGGGAGTGGGGGAGTGAGCGAGTGGCTGCGTGGTATTGGGTTACAATTTGGGGTTAAACCACGACAGGTATGCAAACAGGGGAGCAGCAGGACCAAACAGAAGAGTTACTAGTTCTCAGGTGTCATTAGTGGCAGCAGTATTGCAATGCTGAAGTCACTCCTGTTGGTCACATTTGTAAAGTTTCAGAAAAAAACAGAGCGAGAAGGAGATGAACTTAAAAAGGATAGGAGAGCTGAATAAAATGTTTTACAGTTAGAATCAGACCTCAATCTGTTCATCATATCAACAGCACTGAGAAGTCACTCAGTGGAAAGAAAATGCCAGCTTCAGAAAGTTTTTTAATCTAGCAGAAGAGAGCAAAAGCACTGGATGGAACCTAAAGCCGAACTAATTGCAGTAAAAAGACATATTTATACCAGTGAGGGTGATTTACCTCTGGAACAAGCACAAACAGAAAGATGGGTTTTCCATATCTCTTGTTTTGTTCGCATCAAGGCAGGATAACTTTCTGATGAAACCTATCTTCCAAAATTCAAGTTATACTTTGATTGAATGTACTTACTGAGCTTAATAGAGACATAAGTGAATGGCCTAGTACCCACCCTTCTAACCTAAAGTTTAACAAATGAAGTTCTGTTCCTGAAAAAGAGATGACTTCTAAAGGACTGGATAAAACTAGATATATACAAATAAGCAGAAAAGAGAAATAAATAATCAGAGTAGCTACTAGGAACAACAACTCTCTTTTTCTGTGTATTTACAGCATTCATTTTAAAGGAAAAATTTCAGCAACTCAAAAATCAGAAACACAGAGGGATGTGCCTCTAATTTTTGCTAGTTACCTGCCTCAGCTTGGTGCTTTGTGCGAGACAAGCAGATGTTGGCAGCATGAGTCTGGCTGCATAACAGGTACAAAGCTCCAAGTTGAAACTTGGGATGGGAGCACCAGACTGAGAAACTACAATCCTGCAAATCCCAATTAATCACTGCATGACTCTGAAGACAAGTCTGACCTATAGCTAGTGGTGATGGAAAGGAGCAGGGATGGCTTCAAATCTTTACTCCTAGGACTGTCTGCTTAAGTTAAATGGTCAGTGGGTGAAAAACAGAAACAGAGCTAGGAACAGATATCAGAACTCAGAAATCCCTGCTGCCAAGGGAATATCTGAATTACTAGCCTACAGAATCTTTTTTCTTCTCCCTGTAAGTGGGATTGAGAATTTCACCCTTCAGCCTTGAATAGTGTTAACTGAGGAGTCAGACTAAACTCTTTTCAGTCACCTCAGTTCCCTAGTGATTAGCTCTAGACAGCTGCAGGCTGACGATGCTCAGTACTGAGGATGTACTAGATACCATAGTGAGATATCTCCTTCTGATTCCCTGGGTTTGAACTCTTAAATCCAAACACAACATTCTGAATTCCACTTTGGAAAAAAGACACTTTAAAGTTAAGCCAATGAGGCACTGCATTTGGCTCGAAATATCTATTTGTCCTAAATCTCTGCTTATGCCTCTTCGCCCATTAATTTGTTCATAAAAAACTAGAGTTGTAAAGTAATAGTAATGTGCCATCTTGCAAAAAGTATGTCAGTTTTTAAATGGTATTGAAAATACAAGAAGACTCATGGTGGACACAGTTCACAGTAGATCTACCAAAGATTGTTAAGTGAAATTATAGCAAGAAGGATGTCACATAATTGCTGCTCACTGACAAGAAAATTCTACCCTATCACATGTGGATAGAAGAGCAGAAAGAGAGAATGAGATGGAATGTAGGTGGAAGGCACTTAAATTCTCTAAACGCCAGACTGTGAACAAAGTATGAAGGACGAGTGACTAGAAGGAAAGGGTATTAAGGATTCTTTATTTCATTTTTAAATGGAAAAATGTTTTAAGCCTTTCTTGAAAACCAATTGTGAAAATTCATGTACTGTTCCTGAATTGTCACTGTATGTTGTGTGACAAATTCTATGGTATCTTTGCCATAGTTCTGTAATACACAAAGAAATAATTCAAGTTTCCAAATGTATTATCCAGAGATGTTTATATAACAAATATCTTTTCCAGATAAGTTTTTACCAACCACCACCCCCCCTCAAAACAACAAAACCAAAACCTGAAGAAACACAAGCCTCTTCCATTTAGAATTTACTAGAAATGGTCTAGAAGAGTTTGTCTTGATCTTACTATCAAACCATATTTAGCTTTTATTAGGCAAATATAAAAAAAACTTATCAGGGAGTGAAGAAAAAGCTAATAGACCAGTCTATCTTTTAGATATTACTATGCCTTAACATCTCTCCAGTCACCAATGTATTTCCAGTGTAGGCTGCTCCATGTTTTTAAACATTATAGTTTTAGACAACAAGGAAAAAGGACAAAAAGATTGGAAGAAACTTTTAGATCGTCTAGTCCATCCTCTTTCTCATGGCATAACCAAATATCTGTATCTCATTCTGGACTGATATTTATATATTTTATTTTTAGAGACCTCAACTGTGATAGCTCCATGACTTGCCCAATCTACGCTGTTATGTACTTATCTTTATTATCAGGAAGCTTTGCATACAGTCTTATGTGAATCTTTTCAAGTGCAGCCTAAGCCTATTATTTCTTCTTTCATCCACATATTCTTTTATTTAACAAACTTGAAGCCTGTTGCTGTGTTTCCCTTTCAAAGGCTGATCACAGTGAACACAAAGTCCTGGCCAGGATCAGATGAACAGTAATAAACTGAGGAACCATCGTGAACTAATCACTAAAATGGAGCACAGTGTTAGGAGTAGCCAATTCAAGGAGACAGGTTAGATCACTGTCTCTGGTATGAAATCTATTCAATGAGTCAAGAAAAGAACTCTGTCCTCAGAATGCCATGCAAACCAAAGGAGTTTGTTGACTACAGGGGGATAGGGCTTACTATGCTCCAATTCCCTACCTCCACCACAGTTGGCAGCTTTGCACATAGGTTGGTTGAAGTTTCTTGCAGTTTTCCTGCAAAAGAAAAGAAAAATAATAAATATTAAAAGCTGTAAAAGTACAATGAAAGACTTTTCAGACATAAGCTACTACAAGTATCTGTAATATAAACATCACAAATCTTTTTACCACATAGCTAGACGACTAATAAAAAATAGGAAGGAGGAAAAAGTATTATGGAATTGTGTAAGGTGCATATGAAATTAAATCATATTTTGCTATAATAGAAAGTATTTATTACAGTTCTTTTGACTTTTAATCAGCACATTGTTTGATTGAAATTGGGTGTGCTATTGATATCTTCATTTATCAGATACAAGAGTAGCAGCAAGCTGGGCTGTGTACAATGTACCTTCCCATTATTTCACTGCACAAAGAATGAAATTAATCTCCACAGCCAGCACAGGGCCTAACAACCTCTCAAGTCCCACATATGCCTTCATAATTCAGACTAGGAAGCTATATGGACTTGGGCTAGTACTTTGCACAGTAGTAAATTTAATCCAATTCACTTGATTAAAAAAGCTGTGCCAGTTTTGGCACTCACTCTGCATTCATCCTAAGTATTCCCATGCAGTATTTCTGTAACAAGGAACAAGAACCTCTAGGGAATAAAAGTAACACATGACATGTATAACCATGCTGGGATCTGCACCCAGATCCTAGTAGGCGCAAGGAAAAACAAATGACCTGTGTCAGCCCCTCTCTGTATTTTCCAGAAAGCAAACAAAACTGTGGGGCATAATATTCAAGAAAAATGATGTATATTTTTTTGTGGAGTTCCACTGATAGCTTCTCGGCATTTTTCTCTTACAAAGTAGAATCCCTGAAAATTTTTCATTAAAATGCATGAAACTAGGATTCAAAACAAGTCAAAACGTCCTTTTTTTTCCCCTTTCCACAGAAGCATTTTTTTTCCTGACTATCCTTATTTCCCAACGTCTTCTGCTTTCTTCACCCTTTTGCCTGATGACCATGCCTAGCGCTATAATCATGCTGAACTTTGGGATGCTGCTGCCACCTCGTGGCTTTGGGGGAGGTAGGGAATTGAAATGGCCAAGTCCTGAGACTAATCTACCATGCAGTTTTAAGCTGATTACTAGTGCATAGACCTAGCGAATCAAAGCTATAACCCCAAGGCACATATCTTGTGCAATCCTGTTTTATCCAGCTGTGAAACTTCTAACAGAGGCTATAGAAGGGACAATATATTTTCTCCATGGGTCTTCAATTGGGCTGTGTAAATACAAAAGAACATAAGAAGAGGAAAGCATAAAAAAAAGACTTGAATTTATATTCTTCTCTTAGGGCATGAATATAATACTAGCTAGTAGTGATTTAGGGAAAAATACCCTAAACTAGGTAGAGTAGAAAATGCAAAGAAAAATAAAGTTACAAAAGATGAATTAAAATAGCAGGGGAACGGATACAGATGGGGGAAGGCAGATGTGGAAACAAAGAATTCAGTATTTCATCCCAAGAGACTACTTTTCTGAGCCAAAGATGTTCTCAAGACTGTAGTGGCTGGTCTGCCAGTAAAAGAAACTGATATAAAATTATTTTCACATAGGGGAAAAAGTTACAAGAAAAAAACATTTCAATGTCAAATTAAGAAGAATTAATGGGCTTGATTCTGACCCTATTTACAAAAGCTTATGCAATTTAGAATGTTCTTGGGTTAGTAAAATTGTTTCAGAAGCAGCAGTCTTTTACAAGATCAAAGGTCTTATTTCTAAAGAACACATCAATCCAGAAGAAGAAAAACCAGAAATACTACACTTATTTTCCAACATAGAATAGGGTTCATGTTTTTGGAGTTTGAAATCCAGAAACTAGGTAGCCAAGTCTGCCTTTTTATTGTAAGATAGCTTTCTGGACAGCTAGACTCAGCAATGTACACAAAGTCCATTGTTCCAGTGATTGATTCCTAAACTGACCCAAAGGCATGACAATGACTTTTCTCCCAAAGGCAAAAGATAGTGAACTAGTTCATAGTAGACTAAAACAACCAACTACATCCACTACGCACCTATTGGTGAGGAGATGAAGAGACACCTCAGATATGAGCTGAATTTATGTATTGCAGAACCACTTGAAGCATGAAGAGATGACCTGACATGACTGTCTGTGACAGCAGGGGCCCTGACTCTGGATATCCCTTCAACTTCTTTGTTCCTTTTTCAAGAGCATACTTTTAGTGGCACCAAACCACACCTCCACTTGTAGAGCGAGAATATATTGGGCTAGAACTCCAAAGCAGAATGGTACCAGATGAAAAGGGAGGGCAGCCAAAGTAGGTGAAATACCCACAAAAGCAGTGGAGCTTTGTTTGTTTGTGGAACAACTCCCTGCTGTTGTCCTAACAAGCAAAGCTCCAAGGGAGCTTTAAAACCTGGAGACACTATGTTCAGCTAAGCAGAACTAGTACCTGCATCAGACTAACAAAGTGAAATGCCCATATATGCGTCCTTTCAGATACCACAGGAACAAGGTGAGATTATTCCATTATGTTTGAGGGAGTCTTGGATTATTTGTCTTGGTAATGGTGCACTACACAAGAATTATTATCTACTGGGCCAGACACAGGTCTTGTTAGGCAAGAGTTGTGGTGCAGAATAGTACTCTCCGCATAAAGATGCCTAGAAGGAAAGCAGCCACAGCATGCTGTATGGAACAGAAGAGCTAGAGGACATGAATTCTCATGTAGAAAACCTTGATTAAAAAATTGCTTTCTAAAGGACCTGGTGCTATTCAGGATCCCCAAGAAAACAGTATAGCTTCATGTATGAGAATAGACAAAAAAAAAGTCATGCTGGTCTGTGTGGTCCTAATAAGTCAACCTGAAGTACATCCTTTAGATTTAAAAAAGCTCTTAGCTTGAGGGTGATTAACAGTTTGGCAGACACTTACTCCATTCCTATTGGCTCAACAGATACCAGAGTCATGGGAAATACACTATAAACAGTACCGCGCTGCTGTGAAAACAGTGGCAGATGTGAGCAAATACAGAGTCTATGTCTATCTAGGCATACCTCAGCAAACAAAACCAGAAGTCACATAATAAAAAAAAAGTATGGAAGAGTCCCACCGACAGGGAATACATACACAGTATGTAGCACGATGTCAAAAATACATTTTCCTTTTCATCCTGTAGATCTAATCTATTACAATTCTCTCCTCTGTTGTCTCCAGGAGGCTATGAGAAGAGCCTATGTTTCTCTGTTCTAGGCCATCAGGTAATCTGTGTCACATCCAAAACCAGAATGGGTCACTGCTTATTATGAGAAAGTTCTTTTAAGCTAGTGTTGTGGTTTAACCCCAAATTGTAACCCAATACCACGCAGCCGCTCGCTCACTCCCCCACTCCCCAGTGGGGTGGGGAGGAGAATCGGAGAGAAAGGAAAACTCGCGGGTTGAGATAAAAGCAGTTCACCAGGACAGCAAAGGAAAAATATGAAAATATATTAATAATGATAATAATGATAATATATACAAGGATAATAGAATATATAAAACAAACAATACACAATTTCTCACCACCCGACGACCGATACAGCCCGTCCCGAGCAGCAGGCAGGGAGCAGGGGTATTCCCCCCGCCAGCTACCCCAGAACAGCAAGTTCCAGGGAAAGCAGGCGAGGGAACAAACAGCCAAACGAATGAAAAAACAAAAAGGTAAAAATAGGGAAACAAAAAGCAACCCGAAGGGAAGCTTAACGATTAGGGCAAGTTAAAGGTCTCAAAAGCCTCAAAAGCCCAAAAAGCCTAGTGGCCCAACGACTGACCCTCGCTTATATCAGGCATGACGTCTATGGTATGGAATACTCTCTTTGGCCAGTTTGGATCAACTATCCTGTCTCTACCCCTTCCAAGTTTTGCATCTGCATGTTAGCAGAGCCTGGAAAACAGCAAAATGTCCTTGGTCGTTCAGCAGCAACCAGCAACATCAGCGTACTATCACCGTTGTTCTCACACTAAAGCCAAAACACAGGAGCTGCTGAAAACAAAACTAGCTCCGTCCTGGCCTAAACCAGGACAGCTAGCAATACTCTACATGAAATAAGACACTGGATGATGATGTTTCCATCTTTGATTAGTTGCACTTAAAAGAAGTCATCAAGATTTTTAGGTCTCTACTCCAGATGGAAGCAGTATCTGGTATCAACTGTATTGTGTGAACGTGGGAGGGATATGAAGACTTCTGAAAGGAACAGGAGGGAGAGATAAAGGCAGAAAAAGAGACCAACAGGATGCAAAGGAGGGGGGAAAAAGGGAGAACACAACCAATCTGTATCTGTGGAGAATGAAAGAATTTTTCAGAGGTAAGTAAGCGTCAGTAGAGAGATACGGGGTAGCAGCACAGACAGTAGATGCTCAAAATCATGTCAAACATAAAGACAAGCCCAAGGGGGAAGACTATTTTCTGTATTCCATGTCACAGAGCCTAAGGAAAGCAGTTTAACAGTCATCAAATTCATGTGCACACACACACAAGAAAGTTCAGTTTTCAATCAGAAACCATTTTGTCTTGCCAATGTGGAAGCCAGGATGTCAAGAGTTGGGTAAAATAAAAAATTCTCTCTTCATTTTCAAGTATTTTAATTTATTATTATTATATCTATAAAATATACAAAAAATTATGTAAATACACATGTATGTATACATACACATATATCCACATAAAAAGCATTACTTTATCTGTATTATTTTATTCGCATATTTTTCAGTTGCTTTTTCAACTCCTTGTTCCTTTTAATACATACAAAGACAGACTGCATCATTGTCGTGGTTCAACCCCAAATTGTAACCCAATACCACACAGCTGCTTGCTCACTCCCCCACTCCCTGTTGGGGTGGGGAGGAGAATCGGAGAGAAAGGAAAACTCGCGGGTTGAGATCAAAACAGTTCACCAGGACAGTGAAGGAAAAATATGAAAATATATTAATAATGATAATTATATATATAAGGATAATAGAATATATAAAACAAATGATACACAATTTCTCACCACCCAACGACTGATACAGCCTGTCCCGAGCAGCAGGCAGGGAGCAGGGGATATTCCCTGCCAGCTATCCCAGAACAGCAAGTTCCAGAGAGAGCAGGCGAGGGAACAAACAGCCAAACGAGTGAAAAACAAAAAGGAAAAATAGGGAAACAAAAAGCAACCCAAAGGGAAGCTTAAGGATTAAGGCACCAAGGGTCTAAAAAGCCTAGTGGCCCACTGACTGACCCTCCCTTATACTGGGCATGATGTCTATGGTATGGAATACTCTCTTTGGCCAGTTTGGATCAACTATCCTGTCTCTACCCCTCCCAAGTTTTTGCATCTGCACGTTAGCAGAACCTGGGAAACTGCAACATGTCCTTGGTCATTCAGCAGCCACCAGCAACATCAGTGCACTATCACCATTCTTCTCACACTAAATCCAAAACACAGGAGCTGCTGAAAACAAAACTAGCTCCGTCCCGGCCTAAACCAGGACAATCATTCAGCATCTTCTTGTAGTAAACTGCAACTGATTACTATAACACTTGCCATAAAACAAACAAATACAAACCAGCCATTAAACATAAGCAAACCTCTCCTGCTTCACTTCAGGGCAAACCAGAGCACAAATATAGCAAGCCAAACAAATTATGTTATCACTAGTGCAACACCCAAACTTTTTATTACAAAAGATGTTTAAATTCATATGCCTCTCCCTATACCACTGAGATCAAACAGACTTTAAATACACTTTTCTGGGGACAGAATCAAGTTTTCCCATCACTGACTGTCCGGGAGACTGACTCAGCTCCCTTCTGTTCTGACATACATGAACCTGCACTTCTTGGCTCAGCCTTCAGTTACGCAAGAGAAAGGATCCAAACTAACAGGAAAATTGAAATGAACAGAATGTCACCTCATTTCTCTACAGTCAACATGATGACTTTGGTCTCCTATGCCTCATTTTTAACTACCAATGTTTTATTTCACAGCTATATTTGAATTCTCAAAAGTCATTAGAAAAAGCAATTACATTTTGTTTTTTATAGCAGTATAATTTGACAGTAAGGAAAGGCAATATGAAAGAAAGTGAAATCAGTAAAACATTATTTTGCCAGCACACAGGAGAAAGGATTCTCCTTCTCTTTCATTATCTAAACCGTTACAGACTCTTTTCCCACTGGTAAACAAGCCATACCTGAAAATGATGTTTCCTGCACGATCAGCCTTCCATGCCTTCACAAGAGCAAAATCTCCTGTAATCGACTTCTCCAGAATAAAGTGACAGCCATCAAACTCTCGCACCTACAGAGAAAAGTACACTATTGAGATGTAGGTTTCTTCAAACAGATCTCCCATGTAATATTTATTTTATGGGGTTAATTTTACAGACTATTATATTTAGACTTCTTTTTGCACTACATATTTTTTTATCTGAAAAACTGTAAGCTCAAGTGTGTAAACACAGAGAAGCACAGAAAGTCTGTAAACCCCAGTTTTATCATAGTGTCTCTGTTTAATGAAACAGAATGAGAATCAGATCCATATTCCTGCTGCTCCATATACTGGAATTAGACATGGTTTTTTGTTGCACATCTACCAGCTAACCAAAAACCAAAGTGCTAAAGCAGAACTGTTGAAAAAGTTCATAATCACTGCCCATCACCAGAAAACCCAAATCTAAAATGAAGAGGATTTGAGACAGAGTACTCAAGTCAGATTATCTGACAGGCTGAATTTCATATGGTTTTCTCTGCATTTATGATCAATATTTGTAATGATGTTGTGCATGAAGTCAGAATATGTAACTGACAAACAGCTAGTATTTTAACAGCTCCATAAAATTAAATGCATTTTTCAAGAATAAAAATGGAATCTCTTTTTATCAAGATAAAAATTCTTCTGATTCATTGCCAAGCTCACTCATAACAACTGGGCTGGGGAAGCAAACTAAAACATGCAAATTCCATTCAATGTAGAAACTGAAGTCTAACAGAAGTATTCTGGCAAACTTCTCACTAGATTCTCTAATACATACTTGCATTTTCTTTGCAGTCACAAGTGACGCTCAGTACTGAACCACTTCATAGGATAGAGGCAGAAATGAATCTCAGTGGAAATCAGTTTTAGTTTCAAAGAATATTCAATACAGGCAAACTCAGGATATATTTTTGCATCCACAAGATCACTGACATCCAAAAGAAAAGGTTTTGGACTTTGTTAAATCATTAAAATAAGGAATCAGATTATTTCAAAATTATTCATGCAGAACTGTGTTACAATGTATACAGGAATAAAATTCAGATAAAAAATGGAGAAAAATGAGGAAGGCAAAAGGAATTCCTCTTATGTTATTAGACAAATTTTAGGAAATACAAGAACATTTTCACACACTTATGAAGCCAGCTCAATCCACCAAAGAAAGGTTATCTGGACTATGTCTCTACATTCTCTGTCAAGGAGCCTCAAATTATCCAAGATCCTCCAGTCACACTGAAGACTGTAGCTTCTTCAAGAACCTTGTTCTTCCCCATCTTGCTTTATATGAGAACTCCAAGTCTATGTAGATTCATATCCAAGACCTCAGTTCCAAACAATATGGATATACCCATGAAAATCAACCCCTAACCTCTTCATTAAGCATTTCCATTAAGTATAGCATATCGCTAGGACCATTGCAGAAAGGAAAGCAAAGCAAAAGAACATAAAAAACACCAAGGAAAAAAAAACCAACACTCTACTGTCTCAGAAAAGATGGGGTGAATTTTTATGATTGCCAGTCACCACCATGCAGGTAAGACATAAATCCTATATAGAAACATGAACCTGCATTTCTTCTAACAACATAGAAGGTTAGGAGCATACACAAATACTACTTGAGAGCAATTTAAAATTTCTGAGAGGGGTAGGAAGTATGACAAAAGTGCATCAGAAGTCAGTTTTCTGATCCTGTAAAAGGAGAACTGAGCTTTTATAAAATGACACTTGCACTCAAAATGGATTTGGAGAATGCATTTGATCAAATCATGTTAGTGATGTTATTAGCCCCCCCAAAAAGACTGAGGAGAGTAAGATAGACTTTTCCACAAATGTTAAAAGGTAGAAGAAAAATGTTATCAAAATTATAAGCTATTTAATAAACAAGACATTCCTTCAAATGGTAAAACACCATAATGATATATTCACTAAAAAAATTTGGGGAGGGGAAAGACTAAGCTAATTATTAGATACTGAAAATAGCCATGTATAAAATACACAAAATCCATGAGGGGAAAAAAGTTACCTATACCCCAGAGATGTTCTTGAGGTAGAGTTTAATGCCTACTGCAGCCTAATTGGAACATACAGCATTAGCCCCATCCATTTCTTTAAGTACAGTTATGACACTGAGAAATCTCTTCCCCTCTCCAAATTCTACACCCAATTTCAATATGAAGCCCTTGTTTCTCACTTGGAAACCATGCTGGTTTTATTTCTTTGCAATATCAAATACTCATACTAAATTGCATTTCAACTGTTGGCAAATGTGTTTCCTGGAAGTTTGTGTCAACTGAGCTTTTTCCCTGTTTAACAGGAAAATGTCCCATCTCTTCTAATGCTAAAGCTTCATGTACAGCTGCAGGGCTGCTTACTCCATACTGTAGTATGTAAGGAGCACCTGCCCTGCTAATATAGGAGGTTGTTCTCAATCCATACTGTGCATTGCAGTGGCCTGGTACAAGATTTTGTTTGAATACACAGCAAACCTGGTCAGAGAACTGTCAAGTGAAGAGTAATTCAGCAAGGAAGGTTTTCACCTGGATCAGTTCTTGATGCTAAGTCACCCTAAAGCTGCAAAAACTTTACTAACACATCACAGGGGACAGGAGTGAGCCGTGGGAGGAAAACTAATGTGTCTGGTATCTCAGTCATCCCATTAATCCAACATACCGAGGTTAAACTTGGCCAGGAGGCACTTAAGCTACTGTTTATCTTAGAAATATGCAAGAAATTCAGTTTTCAAAGCAGAAGGCTTCCTAATAACAAATTGACATCTTACCTCTCTTGGCTGGCTAGCAATGGCAATGGTGCCATCTGCGTTGTATTTGATAGGTGCGCCCCCTTCCTGCACCAGCGTCCCATAGCCGGTACTGGTGTAAAACCCTGGGATTCCTGCTCCTCCTGCTCTAATACGTTCAGCGAGTGTACCCTATGGGAAAACACATTCAAGAGGTAGTCATTTGGAAATAACAAATCAAACTTTGATGAATGGCTTGCATTAACTTATTTTTATCTCCTGTTGTTGTCAATGTATGGGGCAACACAGCAGAAGAGGTTTTTGAGAAAGGGGAGAAAATAATCCAAATCCTTCTGAGAGCCAGTTTTGCCATAAAATGAGGTAAGGTCAAAGGACCTGCACAGGAGATCCAGTTCCTAGGAATAAAATGGCAAGATGGACATCGTCAGATCCTGATGGATGTGATCAATAAAATAACAGCAATGTCTCCACCAACTAACAAAAAGGAGACCCAAGCTTTCTTAGGCATTGTGGGTTTCTGGAGAATGCATATTCCAAATTACAGTTTCATTGTAAGCCCTCTCTATCACGTGACCCAGAAGAAGAACGATTTTAAATGGGGCCCTGTGCAACGACAAGCCTTTGAACAAATTAAACAGGAGACAGTTCATGCAGTAGCCCTTGGGCCAGTCCAGGCAGGACAAGATGTTAAAAATGTGCTCTACACCACAGCCAGGGAGAACGGCCCTACCTGGAGCCTCTGGCAGAGAGCACCAGGGGAGACTCGAGATTGACCCCTGGGGTTTTGGAGCCGGGGATACAGAGGATCCGAGGCCCACTACACTCCAACTGAAAAAGAGATCTTGGCAGCATATGAAGGGGTTCGAGCTGCTTCGGAGGTGGTTGGTACTGAAGCACAGCTCCTGGCACCCCGACTGCCGGTGCCGGGCTGGATGTTCAAAGGGAGAGTCACCTCTACACATCATACACATTTTGGTGAGTGATTTCTTCTGGATATCCTTGAGTGAACCCTCACCCTCACCCCCCCACACCCTTTCGGTGAGCGCCCTTATTCTTCTGGGTACCCTTGAGTGAGACTTTCCCCTTTTGTGAGTGAGTGTGTGCACACTCTGGACCATCATTCTTGTGTTTTGCTGTGCAATAATAACATCCCCGACCGGTATATCGAACCTGTAACTTGTTAAGTGTTCTCAGAGTGTCGTTTGGTTACCTCATTGTTTTGTTAGTTTTGGTTGATTGGTTTCAGTTGTGAATTAAAAAGTTTGTTTGAGTTTAGCTGTGTGGAGTTGTTTTGGTGTACCTCCGTGACAACCAGTTATGGTAAAGTTACCATAAATTGGAAATGTGCCTATGACTCTGATTAAACCTCGTGGCACACTTGCCTGGGAAGCTATTGACAGCAGTGGTACAAAACACAGAATCACTACTAGATGGATTTATCCTGTATCATAAAGGGGTAACCTGTTTGGTCTTCCCCACTGAAACTTTTTCCTTTTCTTTTCTTTTACAGGAAAAAGAAAAAAAAAGGAATCTACAACAACAGTGTGCCCCCAACTCAATCCCATTTCTTCTCGTAATCGAGATAAGTATACTCCTTCCAGTTCAAACACAAAATCCTTGGATAGTTCAGACAGAAAATCTTTGGAACCATGCACTACTAAATTATACTGGAAGTGTTGGGATCTCACCAAAGGATAAGGCAAATTTGAATCTCGCTACTTTGGTCTTGCATGGAGATGAGGCATACCTAAAAAGTGAATGGAGATGGGAGACACTACATACCAAAAGAATCCAAATACCTCACAATAATACTCATCAAAATCAAATCTTATCCCTTCAGGCCACACCAGGAGAAGAAATAAAGATAGGGTGTTAAGTAGTCAATAAATCTACCCACGAAAAACCCACTGAAATTAAAATATACTATACCAATTTTTCTAAACCAAGAAATAATGAGAAATCTTGTCATAGAATACCAGAACCAGATTGTTGGTACAATTTCACTTTTACACAACCTGTACTTGCATTCTGCCTCTGGGGTAAGCGTGGTGTAGAATTATTGTTTGATTTTATGATCACCAAACATAAAATGTGGAATTCATGCATGACAGGGTGGCCATAGGTTGACGTGTACATACTTCTCGATGTACCTACACCCAATCTAGATTTGTCTATAACAGTACTACACAATAACATCACCTTTCATAGACAAGAATGGATCATTGACAATGGAGATGAAAATCTACAGATTCCATCTTTAAAGACAACCAAAGGAGACACCAGTTCGATAGGATGTCGAATTGAAAATCACACTGAATGTATGACAGCAGCTTTACACATTGTTGTAAACCAAGTCAAGGATAAACATCACATAGATACCTGTCCTTTCAAACACGAATGTTGGTACACTTTTACCATACTACATTCAGCACTCATAATGTGTCTTTGGACAGACCCCAACTCTCGTTCCAGCTTAGATTTTCAATTCAAGATTGATATCGAACAATCATATCCACCAACTCGGTCTCCCATCAAATTGTCTCCTCACATTTATAACATTGGCCCCTATATAATTAAAAATTTAGGACAACAACAAGTGCTATTTAACCCATTATGGTCTCTCAAATGAGTGGAACTGTCAATGCAGGTTGATATCTCTGCAATTAAACCTACCTGCTTGCCATTCCTGAATACTTCTTATGCAGGATGGTTAGTATGGTTGCATGGACAAACTCTCACCTCTCCAAAATGATCAAGGAGAGATGTGACTAGCATCCTGGGGACAGGACTAGGGATATTAAACAGCATAGACGCTGAAGTCTTAACAAACAAAATGAACTTGGCAACAAGTGATTTGCATAAACTAGAATACCCATTACAATCTTCTCTGACGGCACTAGGAACTAGTCAATGGCTTGTAGCTGACATATTACCTCAATGGGAAAGAATTAATGAAAGGGACCACCAATTGATTGTGGATGCCCTTGGTGCAGCCCAAAATAATGTTTCTCTAGCTCTTAGTTGTATCCAAGCTCAACTGTGGATGCAATCTATGGTAGCAGCAATTGTAAGAGAAGGTGAAGAGGGCATTTTACCCACTGAAATTCAAAAGGTAATCTGGGATAATGCAATTGAATTTGAAAGGGAATTCCAATCCTGGGGGCGTCTAATCAATTTTACCTATAACCCTACTGACAGTAAAGCCACAGCTTTCGTATTAACAATATGCAATGCTTCAGTGTACACCATATACCCAATCATTGTGCTGGGATTAAATCACAATGGAACCATCCTCTATCCGATAGAACATAGAGCATGGGCCCAACTAAATGGGAACAAGTGGCAAACTATTGATGTTGATGCATGTGTCGTACGAGAACAACAGGGATTTATTTGTGAGAGTAACACCATCAAAGCCCAAGACATTTGTCTTGACACTGAACAAAATGTTTGTCATTTTGAAATACATCCCAAAGAAACCCCTAAAACTGTACTTGTATATATTGGAAAAGGATGTGTATGCATAAGAACTCTACGCAATTTTATAGTTATAGATAATTATACTGTTGAAGTTAACAATCACTCGAATACTTGTGTTTGCAACTTTACTAACATTACAGGATGTGACTTTAATTATTCAGCCCCTGTTACATCTTACCAATTGCTACGATCCAGCTATACATTGTATCAGAATTTATCACATACACCCATCGGAATGAATCTCACATTGGTGAGGGAATGAAGGCACGGACTCCGGCATAGGTGGAAAGCGGAGACGCTTTAATGCGCACTTACAGGGGTTTATAAAGCTTCCTTATCTACTACACGCGCTCTAACACCTGTTCACGCGACTGGCATGCATAGTTACAGCTTTGTGATTGGTAATTCTCTTCTGTCCATGCGAAGGGCAAACATTTCTTGATTGGTACAATTAAACATAACAAAGAAATTCTTTAGTGTAACAACAAACTTCTTTCTGGTTCTGACTGCTTCTGGTTACTCTTGTTTACCTTACTGTGTCCCTTCATTGACCTTTACAGCACTGCTGTTTCAATTACTGTACTGCTGTTACAATCAGCTCTAACCTGTCGTAAAACGGGTCACCTACAATTCCCCCTTTCTTTGTTTTTACAAGCCAAATAGAGCGCATTGAACGTTCAATCATTTTTAGCAAACACTGCAACAGACAAGGCACTACAATAATAATTGTGACTAATACAATGAGCAAAACAAGTCCTCCTTTCGCTAATTCTACTAACCATCCTGTTAATCCTAACCCTTTCAGCCAAGATTCTAATCCTACTGAGCTTGTGGTTAATTGTTCAGATAGCTCCTTCAATTTCTTTATCTGTTGAAATACTGTGTGAGAGTTATCGCTTAAATTCGTAGAACACATGCCTTCAAACTCTTCACACCCATGTCCTTGTGCTAATAACAAAAAATCTATAGCTGCTCTATTTTGCAAAATGGCGTGCCTAATAGAATCTGTATCTACCAGCAAAGCATTTAAAGCTTTTGATGTGGCATTGTTTTGCTTAGCAAGCCAACATCCTAATTTATTAAGTGTCGCAAGGGCTTTGGCGGCAGCAACACCAGGTGCTAAGACTGAGGCTACGATAGTCTTATCTGCCTCCCAAAAATCCACATTGTCCTTACAATCTTCTCGATAATGATTCACTGATCGTTTTGATCGCCCACGAAGTCTGTTAATATTTAAAACCATGGACGTTTTTGGTGTTAACAATGTTAGGCGGCCCAGAGTACAAGGTCCTCCTGCAATACGAGAAGGAACACCTTGCCAAGCCCGGTCCCCACAGATGAGAAACACACCGGCCGGCAAGGCTAAAGGTTTGTTTGAAGACTTAGATATTTTAGAGGTGGTATAATTACACCACACAGATGCGTTCTTATAGACGGATAAACTTGCTGGTACATCAATTACGGTGTTATCACGTCCAGTATAATTAAAGCTTAGACAGGCATAGGCACTCACACTTCCCAAAATATCTAATTCTTATGGCTCCAATGGAACGACCGGCAAATAGTTGGCCCAGCCATCCCAGTTGGTTACTGCTTCCTTACTAGCATTTCCCGTCAGATTAACTTTCCATTTAGACATAATATGATGCCCTACTGAAGTATTATTAACAACAGTCACAACTTCCTTGTCTGAAAGCGGAATTCCAACTAAACATGTCATAAACGGGTTGGCTGCGCTGGCCATCGAGAGGCACATGTGGTTCTGTCCCGTCATGTTGGCAAGTGTGACCCAGATGTTTGCTCTGGGTTGGATGGAGATCCATGAGGCACTGAAACCGCAACAGTAGAGGATGATGATCCCAACCAAGGCCGCACACCACGGGCTGGTACCCATCGTGGTCCTCGTCCTGTGGAAACACAAGCATATCCTCGCCCCCAGGTTATCAAAGGATATGGTCCTTAGCCAAATCCCCTGCAGGTTTTTTTAAAAATTAATTGGTTTTCCATCTCAGTCATACATTCTGTTTCTGTGATCGAGGGGGAGGCTTAAGCAAATCAGTTAGATCTTGTTCTGATGCCCGGTGAATTTATCTATTTTAGTACACCTTTGTCCGATACCACATGCCGAGCAACACTGCTTCAGTTTTTAAGTTCTTTGTTATTTTCCCGCTCGAGGGCGAGTACCATAGGGTCCCGTGGCAGCACCATTCCACAGTCCCTTTGCCACTCCGGGTGATTTCGGAGGGTGAAAAACATATCTGCATATGACACTTCATCCCATTTTCCTTCTCTCCTTAAAAACAACATTAATTGCAAGATAGTGTTATAATCAATTGACCCATGAAGTGGAACTAACCCATTAAGTGGCCACTTAGTTCCATCTTCCAGCTTATAAATCAGCCACCATTGATTACAATATTTAATGAGAGTCTTCTTATTCTCTGTACCCCCGGTTCCAACAACATCCCTCCAATGTGTCAATATATGACCAAGGGGGCTTTTCTTTAAAATACCCTTATTCTGAGTGTTACCCATTTCTTCTGACTCCTTATACTTATTTTCTAGATTGTTTCTTATTAGCTATTGTGCTTTGTTTTCATTCCCAAACGTCCCAAATCTCTGGGATAATCCAATATCTCTTTTTTTTTTTTTCTTCTTTTTTTTTTTTTTTTTTTCAACAGGACCCACACAGAGTTACAGAACCACAAATCAGGACTCTCACTCCCTTCGCAGCTGCGTCTCAAACACACACACA
This sequence comes from Phoenicopterus ruber ruber, assembly GCA_009819775.1. Lineage (NCBI taxonomy): Eukaryota > Metazoa > Chordata > Aves > Phoenicopteriformes > Phoenicopteridae > Phoenicopterus > Phoenicopterus ruber. The sequence continues at coordinate 27,620,428 of CM020247.1, forward strand.
CCCACAACACACACAAGTGCTCCCAACATAAAATACACACAAATGCTTTTAGCATAAAACACCACAAAATACCACAAAATACCGTAAAGTAAAGTACCATAAAGTACCATAAAGTACCATAAAATACCTTTAACATAAAATACCTTTAACATAAAATACCTGGGCATTTACAAACAAGGCACACAACCATCACTCCAGTTAGTCAGCAAAATGTTACATATTCATCATACGTCTATACATATTCATCACCTTTCCCCGAAAAGGCGGTCTTTATTAAAATGACTTCGCAAAGGCGGTCTGTATTAAAATGAGTTCGCTGTCTTTAACTCGTCCCAGTTGCGCACGCGCAGTGCCATCCCTTCAGCGGGGACAGGTCGGGGAGGGGGTGGGCGAGCAGCGTCACTGCGCCTCCCCCTGTTTCCTTTTGGGGACATTCAGTAGCAAAGTCTCCCGTAGCGTGGCAGCGAAAGCAACGTTTGCCTCCGATTTGCAGAGCTGCTGCAAAGGCTCCAGCTAACGCAGCGGTGTGATGTTGTAGTGTTCACCGGCATCGCCTGGAGTATTTTTTTACAGTCCGTATTCGCATTTTCCACAGCTAATTTTAACATTAAGGCTTCTTTTGCTTCACGGTTGTCAAGCTGCTTATTTAAAGAGTCCCGTAGTCTATCAATAAACTGCATGTATGCTTTTTTTTTTTGCTTTTTTTTTTTTTTCTTCGGCGGCGGGCGGCGGCGGCTGTTCGGTGCGGACGGTGGTGGTGACTGGCTGTTCGCTCCGCCTCCCGCGGTGTGATGGTGACTGCGGCCGGCCGTGGGGGGCTGCTCCCTGCTCCGGGCTCGCTGAGCTCCGCTCTCCGCTCCCGATACCGGCCTTAGAGAGCCATGGCGGCCAGGGGAGGGGAGGCTGCTCCGGTCCGCGCCGCGCGGGGAGGGCTAATCCTATTGGATCTCCCTCCTTTAATGCTTTTGCTGGCTCTGAGCGCGAATCAGCTGTGAGTACTGCTTGAGCGGCAGCACTTTGAACCTTCTTTTCCTGCCTGCCATGATCTTAAAGTTTCAGTTTCTAAACGCCATATAGTCATAACTTCAGCGGCAGTTGTACTCCCTCTAGAAACTGCTTCCCATATCGTTTCTCCAGCCTGCTCCCACGTCTCCACATCAAACACAGCTGAAACCGTAGAGGGGGCTCCTTGCTTTTGCAAAAACTTCAGCAACAGTTTGATTTTATAAGAGTCATACTTTACTCCCCTTTTTGTCAAAAGGTGCGTTAATAACTTAACTATAGCCTCTTCTTCCGCAGAAATATTAGCTCCCATTATAAATGCCCAGCCGCTCACCTGTTTTTCAGGCGATGTCCCGAGGTGGAAGCCGCAGTCCAGCTGCTAGCTTGATTCGTTCGGCTGGGTTCCCTCTGGACGCTTCGCGTTGCTTTACTGGACGCTCGTTCAGCGTTGCTTTAAGGGACGCTTATGCAGCGTTGCTTTTTCGGACGCTCGTGCAGCGTTGCTTCTTCGGACGCTCGTGCAGCGTTGATTTACCCCATCACATCGGGGTCACCATTTGAGGGAATGAAGGCACGGACTCCGGCATAGGTGGAAAGCGGAGACGCTTTAATGCACACTTACAGGGGTTTATAAAGCTTCCTTATCTACTACACGCGCTCTAACACCTGTTCACGCGACTGGCATGCATAGTTACAGCTTTGTGATTGGTAATTCTCTTCTGTCCATGCGAAGGGCAAACATTTCTTGATTGGTACAATTAAACATAACAAAGAAATTCTTTAGTGTAACAACAAACTTCTTTCTGGTTCTGACTGCTTCTGGTTACTCTTGTTTACCTTGCTGTGTCCCTTCATTGACCTTTACAGCACTGCTGTTTCAATTACTGTACTGCTGTTACAATCAGCTCTAACCTGTCGTAAAACGGGTCACCTACACATTGGTACGAGAACTGTTACAGCATGACAACTTGAGTCAATTGCTGGAACGGGTTTGAAACAATGGACAGAGAACTCTGATTACAGTTCATCATGATGTAGGAAAAATACATCGTATCCTAGAAAGAGTAAACGAGGATGGGGAACATCACTGGTGGGACACCTTATTTGGATGGACGCCAACAGCAACAGGAATTCTGAATCGACTATTGCATCCTATTGTAATTTTACTCCTTGTTACTGTATTATGTTTGTTGTTAAATGTAGTGTAAGCGTGTGGAAGATATCTAAACAGTTAACATTGTGACCAAAACCTCCTCGCATTTATAACATTGTTTAATCACATTTAACCAAACTTTGATAATTAGGTAAGACCGACTAAAAATTTCCCTCAAATTATAATTGGAATATGGCATTAATCTGTTTATAGGCACAGAGGCAAGAGGCGACCACATCGCTACTCTGTGAGAGATATGGATTGACTTTAGTCACGGGGTGGATTGTGATGGTGCATCCTCCCTCCCCTTTTCCTTTCCCTGGACCGCTCGTACAGAGAACTCTGATTACCTGGCTTTGGCCTTGTGCAATGAGCTGAGCAGTGAAGTGTCCCTTGACTGTACCAGGAAATCTTGCACGGCTGAGGTGGGCAGTGGCACTGTCCATACCAGGAACTCTGATAATGCCTGGCCTCGGTGGGGAACAAGAGTGGAACGAGGGCAGGACGACTTGAATTGCGGCCAGGATGGAAATTTACTGATGACTAAAGCCAATCATCTTGCGACCCTATAAACAGCGGTCCCAAGTGAGGCCCTTTGAGCTCTCCTGGATCGCAGCAGGCTGCGCCCAGCATCTCCCTCTGAGTGGGACGCCTCTCGGAGCTCGCAACTCTCGAGTTTGTGAAATTCAGAGGACCGTCGCCAAAAGCCAACGACGGGACCTGGGCTGAAACCCCTCACTCCTTGAGGCTCAACCCTTGCCTGTTGAGAAATGCCAGAGCATTTGACGTGAGTATTTCACTGAACTCAAGGGGAATTTTTAACAGGTATACCTTTTGTACATTTATATGAATATTATGGCTGTGTGCGTGTGTGTGTGAATTACTTCAATCACTTTGTAAATGTTGAATTAGTCAATGATTAAGTGTTACTAACAATCTTGTGATTTACCTTAAACTGTGAATGAACCTTAGACATAAACTGTCGACCAAGTCTGCGACTAGAATTGGATCCAGCCGCCCCTAGACTCCTCTCTGAAGGAGTTTAGAAAGCAAGGGGATCCTTCCAAACCTCATGACTCAATGGGGGGGTCCTCCTTACCCTTTGTGTCCTTTTATTCATTGAAGTCAATTCTGTTTTGATTTTCCCTGATAGACTCCTTCCATGTAGTAATAGAGTGAACCTTGCCATTTCTGAATCTTTAACTAAGTCGATGCTTGATTAGAACAAATTTTGATGAATCACCTTGTTAATCAACTAATAACTGAGTGCTATCAAATATCACAATCTAATTCTGTGATTTGCTGTGAGGGCATAAATAAATTCTAGACTACTGCTAAATCACATTGTGTAAAGCCACTCAATTGCGACAAAAATTCATTTGCGACAGAAGATCATGGAACAGATCCTCCTAGAAGCTATGCTGAGGCACATGGAGGACAGGGAGGTGATTCGAGACAGCCAGCATGGCTTCACCAAGGGCAAGTCCTGCCTGACCAACCTAGTGGCCTTCTACGAAGGAGTGACTACATCAGTGGACAAGGGAAGAGCTACGGATGTCATCTATCTGGACTTCTGTAAGGCCTTTGACATGGTCCCCCACAACATCCTTCTCTCTAAATTGGAGAGATATGGATTTGATGGGTGGACTGTTCAGTGGATGAGAAATTGGTTGGATGGTCACATCCAGAGGGTAGTGGTCAATGGCTCAACATCCAGATGGAGATCTGTGACAAGTGGTGTCCCTCAGGGGTCCGTATTGGGACCAGTACTGTTTAATATCTTCATCAATGACATGGACAGTGGGATCGAGTGCACCCTCAGCATGTTTGCGGACGACACCAACCTGAGTGGTGCTGTTGACACGCCTGAGGGATGGGATGCCATCCAGAGGGACCTGGACAAGCTCGAGAGGCGGGCCTGGGCGAACCTCATGAGGTTCAACAAGGCCAAATGCAAGGTCCTGCACCTGGGTCGGGGCAATCCCCGGTATCAATACAGGCCGGGGGATGTAGGGATTGAGAGCAGCCCTGCCAAGAAGGACTTGGGGGTATAGGCTAGACATAAGGAAGAAATTTTTTACAATGAGGGTGGTGAAGCACTGGAACAGGTTGCCCAGAGAGGTGGTAGAAGCCCCATACCTGGAAATATTCAAGGTCAGGCTGGATGGGGCTCTGAGCAACCTGATCTAGTTGAAGATGTCCCTGCTCATTGCAGGGGGGTGGACTAGATGATCTTTAAAGGTCCCTTCCAACCCAAACTATTCTATGATTCTATGCCCATACCCTCAAGTGGGGAGCTGACAGATAAGAGTTAACACTCAGATGTTGGGTGTGTCTGAGCATTCTGGTTCAGAGTTCAGGACTCAAAATTTGAGATGTCTTGTATATACTAGAGAGCCTTGCAGGGAGGAGAACAATTTCTTTAGTTCAATGGTTTTGTGGTTATGACACGTGTCCCGAAATGAGAAAGCATGTTGTTGACCCTCATCAGCCTGCAAGGACTTCAGCCCACTGCTCCAGCTTTACAGCAACAAAGTAGTCTGAGGTAGGGCAACTCTCTGCAAAGCTAAGCCAGTGCAAAAGGAATGCAAAACTCATGGCACCAAAGAGAGAATAATCAAAAGAAATTCTGATTTGCCACTCAGTGGGAAGAATGTCTTGAGTTCTGTTTCTTGCTCCCAGAGCTCATTTATTCATTGGATCTTAAGTGGAAAACACAGACATTGTCCTCCCAGAGATCAGAAAACACATTCTTTCCTTATTCTCCTTACCAGATGAAAGAGTAAGTCAGTCACAGGGATCTTGCATTTCTGGCTGTGTATTGATCTTCAGTCTGATAAGGAAACACACTCTTAGGTACCGTCATGCTAAGCTGAAGGAATATCGATCCCCAATCTCCTGTTTCCTTTGCAAGTTTTTTATCACTAAACTCCTTTGGAAAGGTCCTGTCAATCTCCTCTTTCATTTTTCAGTGAACTCTTAAGTCTTTGCTATTTGAACAGGATATGATCAGATGCCATGTAAGAGGGGATGTAGGTAAAGTATTTCTGAATTGCAACAGAACTTAGACATGATGGATTTCAGGCAACTGACAATTAGGTAATGCTTGAGAGTGGTTAATCCGCTTTGCACCTCTTCAAAAGTCCCAGCTGTGACACCTGAGCATGGTCTAAGTTTGCTCATGGTGGCATAGAAAGTCTGTAGATGAGCAATGAATTGAACCCGCACTGAAGAGTTTAGTGGCAGTTTTAAATTTTCAGTTGACATTTGGGTACCTCATTGAACAGTTGGAGACAGTATGTCAAGTAAAAATATGAATGACAAACTGGACTCCCTCCTCGTTGAGAAAGTAGGTATCAACTCATAATGAAACTTTTCTTAGCTGCAAAGGAGATATAAACAGAAACAATAAGAATTGCATTACAAGTGTTCGTATTATTCAAAAAGCTGAAGCCAGCTGGTGTTCAAATTACTGAAAAAACATCTTTGCCAGTTCAGAGATAGGGAGCTTAGTTGTATGTGAATAGTATATTATGAGTCCAAATCTCTGCTGTTTTTTCCCTCAGCAGCATCCTAAATTGCCTTTCTATCTGATTTTCTAATCACACTAATTAAACTTCAGAACCTGATTTCATGTCCTCATCTGTGTCACTACCTTAGCCAGAAAGAAATGCTGTACTATGTAAATGACAGAAGAAAGCTCATTTCACTGAAAGAGGACCTCAACCCTTCTGCACCAGAGGCTCCATGAGAGACAGCCTGGAGTGGGAGCTGGAGCTGGCCATGTGAGAGGACAGGTGCATGTGTGAGCAGCTCAGTGATTCCTGTTTACTGGTTCAAATGGAATAGCATTGTGTTGAGACAATCTTCACCACCTGAACCAAAAGATAAACAAACCCTAAAGCAACAACAAAAAACCCCCAACAAAACCTGTAACTGCCCCACTTGTAAGAGGCAAAAACCACAGCATGCTTTCTGTGCTTTGCTACACCTATGGTTTCTCTGCCAGTGGGACTGGGAAATGGCTATATGATCCTCATTTGACTTGCATGTTAGGCTACAAAGCTTAATGAGTGAGAAAAATGCAAATACAGGGGGGAAAATGTAATAAATTCCTTTTGGCCTATCTATAGCGACAGATGCACAGATGTTTACTCTAAAGACTGATGACTCAGTTTCTATTTATGCCACAAGTCCTGGACCATCCTTCTGGCACAGTAGTAGCATTATACTGGGTAGAAATTACATTATATGACTTTCTGCCTGCTTACAATAGGCCCTTTTAATTCAGCCTACAGAAGACAGCCACCTCCTGGATGCTCCTGAGAGGGCACTGGGCCTGTGCCACCCCACAGGGACCCCACGGCACCACCTGCTGTTTTTGGTTTGCCTCAGCGAGCCGTGGGCTGGCTTTGGTGTCTTGCCGCGGCCTCCCCTCAAGCTGCAGGCCCAGAGGCTGTACTTAAAAGACAAAAAGGTGTTGCATTTTGGCAGCAAAGGTCCCAGTCGGTTGCCGGGAGTATTTCATCGGGCATTTTCACACAAAGCCTGAGAGTGGGCACCAGGCCCAGCTGCCCTGCAAGGCAGCTCTCAGCAGTGACTACAGCCGACATGCCGCTCCCCAGGTAAGGCAGTGCTGCTGCTGCTGAGCCCTCTGGAGCTTGCACAGAGCACAGGTGCCTTTGGAAAGGCAAAGTATCAGCTGGCTTTGTTGAATATCAAAGCAATGCAGCTAGAGAGCAGAGGAGTCAGTTTTTCATCTGTTTTGTCTCCTTGTGACCCTGTTTGTCTTCAAATGGTGCCTGGGGAGGGAGAGGGGAATGGAAGGGGGGGGGGAGGTGGATCTCAGCTCTTTGTACAATCAAGTAATAAGAAGGGAGGAATTTAACCTAATTAACAAAGCAGAAAGATTCTGCTGCACCGTTTGATCTCCTCAGCAGTGAGGTTCGTGCAAGACTCATCTCTGGTAGTACCGCCCTTTACAGGAATAGAGGCTGTGGAGCTGTTTATTGCACACAAAACTAAAATAAGTTGATATAATTTGGAAAAAATACTTTTTGTCAGCAGTGTGCCCTCGCAGTGAAGAAGGCTACCTGTATACCGGGCTGCAGTGCAAGACAGGAGCCTGCAGGCTGAGGGAAGTGATGTGTCCCTCCTGTGCCACATTTGGGAGGCTACATCTGGAGCACTACATCTGGTTTTGGGACACTGGTCCTAGACGTGATGATGAACTAGGGAGGGGACAGCAAAGGCCTGCTCAGAGAATTAAGGGACAGTCAGAGCCTGAATTTATAGAGCCCTTGTAATTTGTTGTAGTAACACAGAAGATCATGGACCCCTCAGCGGAGGTTGTTTAAAATGAGCATGTCATAGATCTTTTACTAACTGCAATACTTAAAGCCATAATTTTGCTTGCAAGATAGTTCTCAAGGCTGCTCTGCATTTACCTGGTATAAAGCAAGAGGAGAGGGCCAACAAAACATTCTCACTATAGAGTTATGAAATACATCTCAGCAACCTCTCAAATCAGCCAGGCCCAGTGTTCCCTTATCCTTTTTCCCCCAGTGAGAGCTGTGTGTCAGGATACACATCCCCCATGTTTCTGCCACATCACTTACATTAGCTTAAGCCAATCATGAAGCTCTACAAGATAGAGCAGTGCTAATTCTGCTCCTTCTCTGCTGGAGTACCTGTCAGACTGTACAGGTATCAGAGAGCCAGAAGGTTCCCATGAAGCTCTAACTTACATCCAACACAAGTGTGTGAGATTAGGCAACAGAAATCAGCTGACAACCAGCATGGGAGCAGATTGGCCCCAGGTGTGCTGCTTTCTGACAAAAGTAAATATAGTCAGGGTTTGGAGTAGGCTAGGTGTGTATTGTTATCTTCTGCAGGATGGATGAGTTTTTGTCAAGTGTGTTAACAAATAAAATATTTCTTCATATCATTTCGGTTTAGCATAGTACTGTCTCTCAAATATGCAATGGGGATCAAATATTGGACTAAGATCTTTACTGTATGAGTTAATGAGGATGTCTTGTGGGATTGCATAAGCTTAAAAATATCTCTGTACCTGGTTAGATAATAACCTGTCAATAAATTCATAGGAAAGTGCTTCCTCAACCAAAGAAAGCTGTTGTGTCTTAGGGTGCAATCTAATACAATCATTGTTATAATAACTGAAAAATTAGTGGTAGTGTTTCTTTCATAGAGACTGTGTACAACACTTCATTTGGTATTTGTGTCATTGCAGATGGAATTATTTTCCTACACAAAGAAATGTGTTTTTCATTTTCTGAAGTAAAATAGAAGGTGATATAAGCCATTCATTTAAATAAACTGTATGCATATACTAATATACTCTCTAAGGCACTTACTGTTTATGCTTAACATTCCTTTTTGGACAGATAAGTGCATATATCAATATGACTGCTTATTATTTTAGGTACTTGCATAATTTTCATGGTTTTTTTATTTTTCAGTTATCTAATATTTTTTTCAAGGAAGACAAGATCTTTAACACTGCAATATCTGCATTTACTGATAATGTAACAGAATTTTGAAGGCATAATGGACGGGTTGCCTCAGAAACCTACATCTCTAACTGGCATTATTAGGAAACTGACTTTTAAAATTCAGTATTATGTTCTAGGGGGAGGGAGGGAGGGGGGAAGTTTATGAAGCTGCGAAGGCATCAAAGTAATAATACCTCCATGGACAGATGTCCTGGTTTAGGCCAGGACGGAGCTAGTTTTGTCTTCAGCAGCTCCTGTGTTTTGGATTTAGTGTGAGAAGAATGGTGATAGTACACTGATGTTGTTGGTTGCTGCTAAACAATCAAGGACATTTTGCAGTTTCCCAGGTTCTGCTAACGTGCAGATGCAAAAACTTGGGAGGGGTATAGCCAGAATAGTTGATCCAAACTGGCCAAAGAGAGTATTCCATACCATAGACGTCATGCCCAGTATAAGTGAGGGTCGGTCAGTGGGCCACTAGGCTTTTAGACCCTTAACTTGCCTTAATCCTTAAGCTTCCCTTCGGGTTGCTTTTTTGTTTCCCTGATTTTTCCTTTTTGTTTTTTGTTCATTTGTTCGGCTGTTTGTTCCCTCGCCTGCTCTCTCTGGAACTTGCTGTTCTGGGATAGCTGGGGGGGAATACCCCTGCTCCCTGCCTGCTGCTTGGGATGGGCTGTATCGGTCGTCGGGTGGTGAGAAATTGTGTATCGTTCGTTTTATATATTCTATTATCCTTATCTATATTATCATTATTATCATTATTAATATATTTTTATATTTTTCCTTTGCTGTCCTGGTGAAGTGTTTTTATCTCAACCTGCCAGTTTTCCTTTCTCTCTGATTCTCCTCACCACCCCAGGGGGGAGGAGGGGAGTGAGCAAGCGGCTGTGTGGTATTGGGTTACAGTTTGGGGTTAAACCACGACAACAGACTTTTCATCTGTATTCCTGGCTCCAAGAGGTGAATTGCTTCAGAACCTCAGCTGCAACAAAGAACATTTTATTAGTACTAAAGAACTTGTGATATTTTTTACCTGGTAGGAAAGGTTTGGTGTGGTGGGTTTTTTTGGTTGTGTGGCTTTTTTTTTTTCTTTTTTTCTTTTCTTTTCTCCCCTCTATTCCAAGGAATCTATTCCCTCTCATATATTTATCTTTACTTATATTCTGGCACCAGATGGATGTTCAGTCTGCATTATAACACCACCCCTCCCCTTGTACCCTTTCCTTCATCATTGAAATCTAAATGTTCTCCACCCTACACTTCACCTCTCATTATCAGTAGGAGCACAAGCTAACTAGCTCATACCTTTGGAAAATTTCAGGCTCATTTTAGCAACTTCATACAAAATGGGCTATCTTTATGAAATAGCTTTTTTTTCCTATTGCTTTTGAAATTACAAATCACTGAAAAATATTGGGACTGCATTGCACTGATATAAGTAAAAGTCTTCAAAGCCTGTTAGGGATTGCTATAATTAGTGGGGATTTTTTTGTGCTTATTACTTTTCAGTATTTTTTGAAAAAAAGATTTACAATACAGGAAGTAAATTCTTTGATGTCTTCACACACTTCTTGTCTTTCACAAACAAAAGCAGAGGGAGCTTTTGCTTGCAGATCTGCCATTGGACCTAATTTCTGATCCAATGGAAACCTTGCAAATGAAAGACAGTTTCATTTCCAGGGTTTATTTGATAAACTAAGTGTTCATGTCAAAGTGACTTCAATTCCTTAAATATTATTAAGTGTGCATGTGACTGTACGCATATCTGGGACACATACACTAAATTGCTAATGTTAGCATTCAGTATACATAGCACGCCCTCAGAAATAACTTGAAATTGTAACTCAAAAAAAAAAAAAAAAGACCTGGAAGAAAATATTTGAATACAATAAAAAATGTTCAGCAAAATTCATTGAACAAATCTGTTTTGTTTTTTTGTTATGAAAGAATGGATAAATAATAAAAGGATTAGCAAAAAACCCTCCCAAAACTGGCAGCAGTACGTGTAAAAGAGAGAGAGAAAAGTATTACTAGAATGAATATTCTATGATAAATGTTTAGAAGCCAAATGCAAGATAGATTTTTTTTTTTAATTATTTATGGATTACAAGAACACATTAATAGAAGACCTAATGCAGGAAGATCTTGAGTTCAACTGCTGCTGATCAAGGAGATTCTAGTTTTATAAAGCTTGAGAGTATCCCAACTTTTATATAAAGTTTATTCTCTACTATCAGTTTGTGTGTGTAAAGAGAGAAGAATTTTCCTTTAATTGTTTTGATAGGAGGAAGTTAGTAGAAATGTAAGCAGAAGTAAAGAGTTGGAAAAAAAATAGAAATTTAACTCACTAACCTATGCAGTCCTTGGTCTCAGTTTTGGGAATGGGCATATATTTAATCAATGAAGATTTCATCACTTCAGTATTTCAGAACTCTGTCCATTTCACATTTAGATGCAATTTTACAAAGCTGTAATAAATTTTGTATTTAGGCACTTGTTTTGCCTCTTTTGCAAGAGATATACTACCGATCACACTTAAGCCAGTACATTTATTCTTACTTTAGAAGTCTAGCTCACAATATTCAACAACCTCTGTGTGGATGTACCACACTTTATGTAAAGCAACATCTAATGAAAATGAGATCCTGTATAATAAGTGTATCTGTGTAATAAGTATTTTGCCTAAATATTCTCAAACAGATATTTTAAATCTCTGACAAACTTCCAGGAGGCCCTGGTGAGCCATTATCTTTTCTTTCTATGATGAATTTGCTATGTTAACTTTTTTTCTTTTTCTTTTTATAACACTTTGTAATGTTATCATCTATATGAACCATGGAGCTTGCTGCCACAAGAAATAATTTATACTATTGTCATGGTTTAGCCCCAGCCGGGAGCTGAGCACCACGTGGCCTCTCGCTCCGCGCCCCACCCCCCACCCCCCCCCCACCAGTGGGATGGGTGAGACAATCGGGAAAAAGACAAAAGGCAAAACTAGTGGGTTGACAACAACAACCGTTTAACCAGACAGCAAAGAAAAAACAAACAAGAAACCCCAACAATACCAACAGCAGAGTGTAGTGGTGCTTCCCAGCGCAGGTGGCTCCTGCCTGGAGCCCCATGCCCAGCCCACTCCCAAGCAGCAATCCCACCTCTGGTGCCTGATACAGTCCCCCTCTATTGAGTGAGTGTGACGGTCACATGGTATACAATAGACCCCGGCCAGCTTCTGGTGAAAATTAACCCTATCCCAGCCGCAACCAGGACATTATCCACCCCTTATTCTATACCATCTATGTCATGCTCAGATCCTACACTTTCCAATTAATCACCACCACTTTTCCTGTTTTTTATATATATAGATAGATAGATACACACACACACACAGAGACATCATTCCCTTAGTCTATGGACCATCCCTTCAAAGTGTCTATTGAGTTCATTTAGTCCATGACTTTAGGCTCCATCTGTCATAATAGTCTCTTGGGGCAGGAGAGATGACATGGAGTTTGCTCAGTCGGTGAAACAGGGCCGGATCTCGGTGCAGTGCGGCAGGTGACGCTGGACGCAGTGGGAAGATGGTGTGTAGTGTTGGATTGTTGCATGTTGCATCTGGAGCTTGCAGTTGTGGTATCTGGCTCGGCTGGTGTATCATGTCCACGGTCTGTGAGTTGAAGGTGTCTATCTCTTGAGGAAGTTGCTGGGCGCCAGTTGCTAAAGCCAGTTCTGATTCCATTACCGCTGTGCTTTCCTCAGTTTTATCAATAGTTCATTCTTTATTCATTTGGGTAATACTTGCTGTAATACCATTGATCTGGCATATAGCAACTGTGATAGAGATGACATACAGTGGCAGGGGAATACAGCAATTAACATCATACAGTTTAATTCATTGGCTATTCTCACCCAAAATCAAATCCCCTCGAGGTACACATCGGACTTCCCCATCCTTTTGCATCACCCACCAAGTGCACCCAGGTCCTTGAGCAAAAGCAATCCCACGGATGGGTTGGCCTTTGCCTGAGGCAGGAATAACCCAGACTGTCTTCCCTAACATATTCTTCATGTGCACTACAGGAACTTTATCCCCTTATACAGTACACAAAGGTTTTCATTGGGCAGGGCCAGCACAACTGGTAGATCCTCTAGTGTTGACTAACCAGGTGGCTTTTGCTAAATGTGTATCCCAATGTTTGAAGGTCCCACCACGCATTGCTCTCAGTGCAGTCTTTAACAGTCCATTGTATCGTTCAGTTTTCCCGGAGGCTGGTGCATGACAGGGGATGTGATACACCCACTCAATGCCATGCTCTTCGGCCCAGGTGTCTATGAGGTTGTTTTGGAAATGAGTCCCGTTGTCTGACTCAATTCTTTCTGGGGTGCCATGTCGCCATAAGACTTGCTTCTCAAGGCCCAGGAGAGTGTTCCAGGAAGTGGCATGGGGCATGGTATATGTTTCCAGCCATCCGGTGGTTGCTTCCACCATTGTGAGGACATGGCACTTGCCTTGGCAGGCCTGCGGGAGTGTGATAGAATCAATCTGCCAGGCCTCCCCATATTTATATTTCAGCCATCGTCCTCCATACCAGAGAGGCTTTGACTGCTTGGCTTGCTTGATTGCAGCACATGTTTCACACTCATGGATAACCTGTGCGATAGTGTCCATGTTCAAGTCCACCCCTCGGTCATGAGCCCATCTATATGTTGCATCCCTTCCCTGATGGCCTGAGGTGTCATGGGCCCACAGAGCTAGGAATAATTCACCCTTATGTTGCCAGTCCAAATCCACCTGCGCCACTTCAGTCCTAGCAGCCTGATCCACCTGCTGGTTGTTTTGATGTTCCTCAGTGGCCCAACTCTTAGGTACGTGGGCATCTACGTGGCATACTTTTATAACCAGCTTCTCTAGCCAGGCAGCAATATCTTGCCACAATTTGGCAGCCCAGATGGGTTTGCCTCTGCGCTGCCAGTTGCTCTGCTTCCATTGCTGTAACCACCCCCACAGAGCATTCGCCACCATCCAGGAGTCAGTATAGAGATAGAGCACTGGCCACTTCTCTTGCTCAGCAATATCTAAAGCCAGCTGGATGGCTTTCTCCTCTGCAAACTGACTCAATTCACCTTGTCCTTCAGTGGCTTCTGCAACTCTTCGTGTAGGACTCCACACAGCAGCTTTCCACCTTCGATGCTTTCCCACAATACGACAGGACCCATCAGGGAACAGGGCATATTCCTTCTCATTTTCTGGGAGTTCATTATACGGTGGGGCCTCTTCAGCATGTGTCACCTCTTCCTCTAGTGACATTCTGAAATCTTTGCCTTCTGGCCAGTCCGTGATCACTTCCAAGATTCCTGGGTGACTGGGGTTTCCTATTCGAGCTCGTTGTGTGATCAGTGCGACCCACTTGCTCCATGTGGCATCAGTGGTATGATGTGTAGAGGGGACTCTCCCTTTGAACATCCAGCCCAGCACCGGCAGTCGGGGTGCCAGGAGGAGCTCTGCTTCAGTACCAACCACCTCTGAAGCAGCTCGAACCCCTTCATATGCTGCCAAGATCTCTTTTTTCAGTTGGAGTGTAGTGGGCCTCAGATCCTCTGTATCCCCAACACCAAAACCCCTGGGGTTGACCTCGAGTCTCCCCTGGTGCTCTCTGCCAGAGGCTCCAGGTAGGGCCGTTCTCCCTGGCTGCAGTGTAGAGCACATTTTTAACATCTTGTCCTGCCTGGACTGGTCCAAGGGCTACTGCATGAACTATCTCCTGTTTAATTTGTTCAAAGGCTTGTCGTTGCTCAGGGCCCCATTTGAAATCATTCTTCTTTCGGGTCACGTGATAGGGCTTACAATAAAACTGTAATTTGGAATATGCATTCTCCAGAAACCCACAACGCCTAAGAAAGCTTGGGTCTCCTTTTTGTTAGTTGGTGGAGACATAGCTGCTATTTTGTTGATCACATCCATTGGGATCTGACGACGTCCATCTTGCCATTTTATTCCTAGGAACTGGATCTCTTGTGCAGGTCCTTTCACCTTCCTTCGTTTTATGGCAAAGCCACCTCTCAGAAGGATTTGGATTGTTTTCTCCCCTTTCTCAAAAACTTCTTCTGCTGTGTTGCCCCACACAATGATGTCATCAATGTATTGCAGGTGTTCTGGAGCTTCACCCTTTTCCAGGGCAGTCTGGATCACTCCATGCCAAAGGGTGGGGCTGTGTTTCCACCCCTGTGGCAGTTGATTCCAGGTGTACTGGATGCCCCTCCAAGTGAAAGCAAACTGGCCTGCACTCTGCTGCCAAAGGGATTGAGAAGAATGCATTGGCGATATCAGTTGTGGCATACCACTTGGCTGCCTTGGACTCCAGTTCATACTGAAGTTCTAGCATGTCTGGCAAGGCAGCACTCAGTGGTGGCATGACTTCATTCAGGCCACGCTAGTCCACCGTTAATCTCCATTCCCTGTTAGATTTCCGCACTGGCCATATAGGACTATTAAAAGGTGAGCGAGTCTTACTGATGACTCCTTGGCCCTCCAGTTCATGAATCAGCTCATGAATGGGAGCCAGGGAGTCTCGGTTGGTGCGATATTGCTGCCGGTGCACCGTCCTGGTAGCAATTGGTACCTGCTGTTCTTCAGCTTGCAGCAATCCCACAATAAAGGGATCTTCCAAGAGGCCAGGCAGGGTAGGTAGCTGTTTGGTCTTCTCTGCATTCACCGTGCTACACCAAAAGCCCATCGGTATCCCTTTGGGTCCTTGAAGTACCCTCTCCTGAGGTAGTCTATGCCAAGGATACAAGGGGCCTCTGGGCCAGTCACAAGGGGGTGCTTTTCCCACTTGTCCCCTGTTAAGCTCACCTCAGCCTCCAACACAGACAGTTCTTGGCATCCCCCTGTCACCCCAGAGATCCAGATGGTTCTGTGGCCCTATATTCTGATGGCACCAGCGTACACTGTGCACCAGTGTCTACCAAAGCCCTATACTTCTGTGGGTCTGATGTGCCAGGCCATCGAACCCACACAGTCCAGTATACACGGTCATCCCTTTCCTCCTCCTGGCCAAAGGCAGGGACCCTCTATTCCTGTTCCTTGTCAGAGTATTCCCTGTCTGACCCTTGCAGCGCCAGACCAGAAGGCCCCTCCTCAGGATCAAGGGAGGTGATTTCAGTTCTTCTCTGTTTGGGAAATCGCTGATTGCCTTCATGCATCTCTACAGCAACTCTGCTGACAGACTTCCTGGGTGGCCCCTTCTTAACAGCTGTCTTCCCTCTCAGTTCACGTACACGGGCTTCCAGCTTAAAGGTGGGTTCACCGTCCCACTTCCTCATGTCCTCCCCCTGGTCACGCAGGAAGAACCAGAGTGCTCCACATGGCATGCATCTGGGGCTCCCTTTCCCTCCGACCGAGGCAGGAGGGGACTGATTTCTTGGGGCACCCCTGATAGCCAAGGCACTGGCCCGTAGGGATGAGGAGGGACAGAGATTTTCTTCAAAGTTCTGGAGCCAAGAAGACATTCTCTCCACAGCTGGTGTATCAATATCCGGGCAGTAGATCTCTGCCAGGATGTTAGAATATGATGCTGGGGTACTTTGAATCACCTTCCTCCACATAGCCCATGTGCACAGGACATCCTCTGGATCTTTGGAGACCTCATCATTGTCTAGATCCCTGTAGATGACTTCCAGTACCACTAATTCTCTCAGGTACTGGATGCCTTCATCTGCAGTGGTCCACTTCCCTGGGGAGTTCACAAGATCTTCCTTGAATGGATATCTTGCCCTCACACTTGAGAGGAGCCGTCTCCAGAGACTGCAAATTCCTGCCTCGTTTCCAGTTCCCCGGTTCCTAGCAAGGTATCCCAGCTGTTGGGCTGCCACCCTGGGACCGGCCGCCTCAGGTCACATTTCAATATTGCCTCACCCAAAAATTGTCTTCTCTTCCACCAGGACGAGACCAGATTCCACAAACCCCATAATATGCCAACAGTCTTAATTAGTAGTACTAAACAGCTCACATAAGGGTGAGCAAGGACCTCAGGAGCCTGCATAATAAACCTATCCACATCAATCCTGGGTAGGGAGAGGGAGATGTATTCCCTCATCCTCTCCACCAGATAGCTCCCCCAGCACAGTAAGGCCATCAATGCCAGGGCAAAGCACATAACCATTGTTTGTATTAACATGTTGCCAAAAGTAAAGAGATAAACATTGCAGCCAAGAAACTTTATGACCTGTACAGGAGCTTGTCACTTAATAACTACTACAGCTAGAGCACGCTTAATACAAAAGTGCAGTTGTTGTGCTCCACGTTGGGCGCCAAAAAGTACTGTGGTGGTTTAGCCCCAGCCGGAGGCTGAGCCACGCGGTCGCTCGCTCATCCCACCCCTCCTGGCGGGACAAAGAAAGGCAAAACTTGTGGGTTAACAACAACAACAGTTTAATCGGACAACAAAGGTAAAGAAAACAAACAAACAAGAAACCCCAGCAATAACAGAGTGTACTTAGCGGTGCTTCCCCATACAGGTCGCTCCTCTCCTGGAGCCCGATGCCCAGCCCACTCCCGAGCAGCTCCTCCTCCTCCTCCTCCTCCTCCTCCTCCTCGTGAGCATGATGGTCACATGGCCAGCTTCTGGTGAAAATTAACCCTATCCTAGCCGGAACCAGGATAACTATGAATATATTAACCAGTATATTCTTCCTTCAAATAATTGAATATTTATAGGAGGAATAACTTACTTAGGGCAATTATAACTGGAGACAAGTGTCAGATCTATGAAGCTCCACATTTCTGATTTTAAACCAATCTGACAGATTAGAATGAGATTCATGCAGGTTATATTGCTTTCTTAGTTTGAGAGTCTTGCAGCCTTTTGGCACATTAGCTGTTTTCTATTGATATAGGCAGGAAAACAAACTAGGTGTTTGGATCGGTTCCTGAATGCTAAGTTCAAAATGCAAAAACATCTTTCTTGCTTTAAGATAATGGGAAATGTATACAAGTTTAGTGTAAACATATGAGGCAGACAATTTTGGCTAAATCAGCCCTTCTAATTTCTATGTATTTATGCTAAGACCAGTATTCAAGATAGCTAATTTAGAGTTAGGTCAGGAATTTCTCCATTGACTATACTGTAGTTAAAGCAGTGACCACAGAACATACTCGGGTACCTGGACCTAGATTCATAACCAGGGTGATAAAGAATAAGTAAACAGATTTAAGGGAAGCTTCCCTCAAACCATTTCTAACAAAACAGTTGAAGCAGCAAAATCTCTGCCTCAAAAAAACCAAAAAGCTAACATTATTACCAATAAAGGAGATACTTGAAGGTGAGAACAAACATGAATGGCTTATGCTTTGAATTAATGTCATTAAAGGAAAGGTTAATATTGTGATTATTGTCATTAACTTTTTCTCACCCTTTCTTCCTGTTATTTTTATTCGTCTCCTTCTGGTTGGAGTCTGGAATTGCCCCATCTTTCTTTTCCTCTTGAAGATGAAGTATTCTTTTGTTCTTTTTTTAAAATGTAATATCTCCAAACAGTGTAGAAAATACTTTAAACTGCTATTACTTTTTTGTTTCAGCTTACAGGAACCCCTTTATTTTTATTGGCATTGCTCTGAGTCAGATCAGAATATAAGGTAAATCTTTAGGAAAAGAAACAAGGAAGGAAGCTTTTACTATGCAATATCTGCCTTCAAACTCCCCTCTTCTCAGTGAACATTAAAAGGTACTGATTTGAGGATCAATCAGCATGCTTTTTGCTCTTCTCTGACTCATTCTCTGTCTCCTCAGAATGCTTTGAAAAACAAAGTATAAATTGATGAAGAAGCCTGTGCAGGCTTGGACTGCAATTAGATGCACTTAAGAGAACAGAAAGAGTACCCCGCTGTCATGTTAAAAGGATAGGTACTTTTTGTTTTAAATCTTTGATTAATTCAAAGTATTTTGTTTGCAGATCAGATGCTATAATTCAAATGAGATGACGTTATCTATTTTTTCATCTCAATGGCATTGCAGTTTGCTGTTTGCATATTATGAATACAGCAGGTTTTGGGTTGCTTTTCAGTATCTGGTGTGCTTTTTGCTTCCTCACCCAGTTCTATTAAAACAATCCAGGTTGGCTAATGCATTTGCAGTAGTAGTAGGTTTCCTAACCCTACACCAAGGAACACCACAGTGTTCTACACAGGCAGCAAAAATGGCAGATTGTATTGAGCCATAACTTCTGGCAGGATGGCTGCAGTAAGTACTGGACAGGAGCAACAACCTGTTCACTCAGCCTGACAACAAGCAGAACAGCATGTCTGAATTGAATCTGAGTTTCTTGGGTGACCTATTTTGGAAAATCAAATTAAATGCTCTCTTTCTCGCTATCTTCTCCTAATCTCTCATCTACTATGGCTTCAGGGTTTCACCTCTTCAAAAGACCTCAGTTCTGCAAGATGCTGAGCAATCCAGTGCTCTTGCCTGATCTTGCAGAATGCTTGAGGTTGAGTGCCTTGTCTTCAGCAGGGGTCTCTGTTGAAGGCAGCCTCTCTGGAGGCTAAAAATCTAGCCATGTTTTCAAATGGTAGGTTAGCTTGTGGTGCTCTGAATATTGCAGAAAGGAACCCAAGCCTTCATTCATACCTGGTATTGTGATGCTATCCAGCTCACTGACTAATTAGGCAGTAGAATTTTTGTTTTATTTGTTATTTTCCGATTGGTACAGTGAGCTGCAATGATTTTCAGATTTTCTTCAGCTAGAGAAAGCACTTACCTAACCCAGCCACAGTAAGAAGCAGCCCCCTGTAGAGAGATGCCATTCACCTTACACTTCAGCTCAAAGGAATCTTTTCATTCCTGTTATGTGAATGCAACTTTGCAGGCCTTCACAGAAAATAGGCTATTCTGATGTGCCATATTTATTTCATAAAATAGGAAGTCACAGTGGTTTTATACACATTTGTCTGTACTTGGCCTTATGGAAGAGCACACCAGAGGTTTCATTTGGTTACATTTTCTTTTTAATGTGGATTATTTGCCAAGAAACAAACAGTGTGAAGGACTAGCAGGTGAGACTACTAAAATGATCTCAATTTCCAGGTACTCATATTTTCAAGTTAATAAAGAGATGTCATAGTTAATAAACTCTTGAGTAGAGCCCTAGGGGCTGCCCTGCAGTTGCTTTTTCTATCCTTTTATGCAGCACTATGACTTTTTAGGCCAAGACAGTTGCATTAATTCCACCTACAGTGGTGACTTCACTCAGTCTATTCACTTGGTGTTAAAATGTTTCTATGCATTTTCTTCACTGTCTTAACTTCAAAGTTTAGAGAAGTTTTAAAGTAAAACCAAGAGTTTTGCCTAGGCAGGTGCTTCCAGGTTATTTGCACAATTCTAGAAGAAAAATTTACATTTTCAGGAAGCAAGGCTATTGTTTATTTGGCATTTTGCTCAATATACTTTCCATTTGAAGAATAATTCAACTCTGACTATCAAGAGAGATAATATTAAATGCCTTTCAGGATAGCTCAAGTTTCTGTATTGGGTTTACGTGGCAAGGTTTTGGTAGCGGGGGGCTAGAGGGGTGGCTTCTGTGAGAAGCTGCTAGAAGCTTCCCCCATGTCCGATAGAGCCAGTGCCAGCCAGCTCCAAGAGGGACCTGCCACTGGCCAAAGCCAAGCCAATCAGTGATGGTGGTAGCGCCTCTGGGATAACATAGTTGTTAAGAAGGGGAAAAACTGCTGTGCAACAGCAGCTGGGAGAGAGGAGTGAGAATATGTGAGAGCAACAACTCTGCAGACACCAAGGTCAGTGAAGAAGGAGGGGGAGGAGGTGCTCCAGGCGCTGGAGCAGAGATTCCCCTCCAGCCCATGGTGACACAGGTTGTCCCCGTGCAGCCCATGGAGGTCTGTGGTGGAGCAGATATCCATCCTGCAGCTCGTGGAGGACCCCACACCAGAGCAGGTGGATGTGCCCTGAAGGAAGCCGAGAGCCTGTGCTGGAGCAGGCTCCTGGCATGACCTGTGACCCCAGGAGAGAGTAGCCCATGCTGGAGCAGTCTGTTCCCGAAGGACTTTGAGACTCAAACACGGCGTAACCGTTACTGGCACTCAGTGGCCGAGGCGACCAGCTCCGGTGCCGCTGCGGCGCACAGGGGGGTTTCCCGAACCGGGGGAACCTCATGGGGAGCCGAGGGACCCACCAGGAGCCGGCAGCTCGCGCGAGAGCGGCTGATGAGACCTGGGCGGGGCCAGGAGCCGCAGCGGCCAAGAGCCCCCACGTATAAAAAAGCCCCCGGGGAGCGCCGGCGACCCAGGGCGCGGTGCGGCAGTTTGCGCAGGGAGGGCGCTGAAGCTCCGCCGGCTCGACGGGAGAGCAATGGTGTCCACCCGGCAGAAAGCTGTGGCCGCTCTAAGCCTTGCACCCGCCATGGCTGACACATCTTCCCAGACAGAGCTCCAACGGGAACACGCTGCCACCCAGGTGTCAGGCTGCAGGGTGTGCCCTACTCTGACGCCAGCACCGGGCGACAGCGGCAGCGGTAGCGAGCATGCCTGTGGGAGGTGTGCCCAGGTAGAGGAACTCCTCCGCCTGGTGACAGAGCCCTGGGAGGAGGTGAGCAGGTTGAGGAGTATCAGGGAGCGTGAGAGGGAGATCGATGGCTGGACTCGCACCCTGCCCTCCCTGAGACAGGCGCAACAGGCAGCCAAGGTGCCTGTCGCGGGGGACTCCCGATCCCGATCCTCTCCCTGCACGGCTGAACACAGGGATGTAGGGGACAGGGGACAATGGCAACTAGTGCCTCCCCGGCGAGGCAGGCATGTTTCCTCAGCGCCTACCCCACCTCTGCAGGTGCCCTTGCACAATAGGTACGAGGCTCTGCAAGTGGAACCAAACAACGACAAGGCTGACGGTTCAGCCAGCCTGGAGGTGCCGCCGAGGACTAGTCAGCCTATGTCCTGCATCAAAACTGCCCCCACAAAGGAAAACAAGAGATGGGTCGTTGTCATAGGCGACTCCCTTCTGAAAGTAACAGAAGGGCCCATATGCAGACCGGACCCACTGCTTAGGGAAGTCTGCTGCCTCCCTGGGGCCCGGGTCAAGGATGTGAAGAGGAAGCTTCCCACCCTAGTAGGGCCCTTGGACTACTATCCCCTGCTGATCTTCCAGGTAGGCAGCGACGAGGTGGCAAAAAGAAGTCCCGGGGCAATCAAGAGGGACTTCAGGGCCTTGGGACGACTGGTTAAGGGATCAGGAGCACAGGTAGTGTTCTCCTCTATCCCTCCAGTTCTGGGGAAGGATGAGGGAAGAAACTGGAGGAGCCAGCAGATCAACACCTGGCTCCGAGCCTGGGGTCACCGGCAGGACTTTGGGTTCTTCGACCATGGGTTGGTTTACATGACACCAGGCCTGCTGGCAGCAGACGGGGCGCACCTGTCCCAAAGGGGAAAAAGGATCCTAGCACAGGAGTTAGCAGGGCTCATTGAAAGGGCTTTAAACTAGATTTGAAGGGGGAAGGGGATAAAGCCAGGCTTGCTAGAGAGAAGCCTGGGGGTGGCACGCCAATGAATGAGGGATGGTGTGCCAGCGAGGCCCTTCGGTCAGCTGTCTCAGATGACGTAGGACAGAGAGACCCGTGTGGCAGCAGGGACACAGGGGTCATCGATCAGCTAGGAACCACGGAAATGCCTGAGATGGGACATGTAGGGAGTAGGGCTTCTCCCACCACAAAGGCAACAGGATCATTAGCCCAGCTGAAGTGCATCTACACAAATGCATGCAGCATGGGCAACAAACAGGAGGAGCTGGAAGCCATTGTGCAGGGGGGAAACTATGATATAGTTGCCATCACAGAAACATGGTGGGATGACACGCATAGCTGGAGTGCTGCGATGGATGGCTATAAACTCTTTAGAAGGGATAGGCAAGGAAGGAGAGGCGGTGGGGTAGCCCTCTATGTTAGGGAGAGTCTGGACTGCCTTGAGCTTGAGGACAGTGACGAGAGGGTTGAGTGCCTATGGGTAAGAATCAGGGGGAAGGCCACCAAGGCAGATATCATGGTGGGAGTCTGTTATAGACCACCCAACCAGGATGAGGAGGCAGATGAAGTATTCTACAGGCAGCTGGGAGAAGCCTCACGATCGCTAGCCCTTGTTCTCGTGGGGGACTTCAATTTGCCAGATGTCTGCTGGAAATACAATGCAGCAGAGAGGAAACAGTCCAGGAGGTTCCTGGAGTGTGTGGAAGAGAACTTCCTGACACAGCTGGTGAGGGAGCCAACTAGGGAAGGCGCCCCGTTGGACCTGTTGTTTGTGAACAGAGAAGGCCTTGTGGGTGATGTGACGGTTGGAGGCCGTCTTGGGCACAGCGATCATGAAATGATTGAGTTTTCGATTCTCAGAGAAGTAAGGAGGAGGGTCACCAGAACTGCCACCTTGGACTTCCGGAGGGCAGACTTTGGCCTGTTTAGGAGTCTGGTTGGCAGAGTCCCTTGGGAGGCAGTCCTGAAGGGCAAAGGAGCCCAGGAAGGCTGGACATTCTTCAAAAGGGAAATCTTAAAGGCGCAGGAGCAGGCCGTCCCCATGAGCCAAAAGACGAGCCGTCGGGAAAGAAGACCAGCCTGGCTGAACAGAGAGCTTCGGCTGGAACTTAGGAAAAAAAGAGTGTTTATGAACTTTGGAGGAAGGGGCAGGCAACTCAGGAGGGCTATAAGGATGTCATGAGGTTTTGCAGGGAGAAAATTAGAAGGGCCAAAGCCCAACTAGAACTTAATCTGGCTACTGTTGTAAAAGACGACAAAAAGTCTTTCTACAAATACATTTGCAATAAAAAGGGGGCAAAGGAGAATCTCCCTCCTTTATTGGATGCAGAGGGAAACTTAGCGTCAAGGGACGAGGAAAAGGCTGAGGTGCTTAATGCCTTCTTTGCCTCAGTCTTTAACAGTAAGGGAAGTTGTTCTCTGGGCACCCAGCCCCCTGAGCAGGAGGACAGGGATGGGGAGCAGAATGAAGCCCCCATAATCCAAGGGGAAATGGTCAGTGACCTGCTACACCACCTAGACATGCACAAGTCTATGGGGCTGGATGAGATCCACCCAAGGGTACTGAGGGAGCTGGCAGAAGTGCTCACCAAGCCACTCTCCATCATTTATCAGCAGTCCTGGCTCACTGGGGAGGTCCCAGTTGACTGGAGGCTGGCAAACGTGACGCCCATCTACAAGAAGGGCCGGAAGGAGGATCCGGGGAACTACAGGCCTGTCAGCCTGACCTCGGTGCCCAGGAAGGTTATGGAGCAGATCATCTTGAGTGCCATCACACGGCACATACGGGACAACCGGGCGATCGGGCCCAGTCATCATGGGTTTATGAAAGGCAGGTCCTGCCTGACCAACCTGATCTCCTTCTACGACATGGTGACCCGCCTAGTGGATGAGGGAAAGGCTGTGGACGTTGTGTACCTGGACTTTAGTAAAGCCTTTGACACTGTCTCCCACAGCATCCTCCTGGAGAAACGGGCTACTCATGGCTTGGATGGGCATACTCTGCGCTGGGTAGGAAACTGGCTGGATGGCCGGGCCCAAAGAGTTGTGGTGAATGGAGTTAAATCCAGTTGGCGGCCAGTCACAGGTGGTGTTCCCCAGGGCTCAGTATTGGGGCCAGTCCTGTTTAATATCTTTATCAATGATCTGGACGAGGGGATCGAGTGCACCCTCAGTAAGTTTGCAGATGATACCTAATTGGGCGGGAGTGTTGATCTGCTTGAGGGCAGGCAGGCGCTGCAGCGGGACCTGGACAGGCTGGATCCATGGGCCGAGGCCAATTGTATGAGGTTCAACAAGGCCAAGTGTCGGGTCCTGCCCTTGGGTCACAACAACCCCAGGCAATGCTACAGGCTTGGGGGGGAGTGGCTGGAAAGCTGCCCAGTGGAAAAGGACCTGGGGGTGTTGGTCGACAGCCGGCTGAATATGAGCCAGCAGTGTGCCCAGGTAGCCAAGAAGGCCAATGGCATCCTGGCCTGTATCAGAAATAGTGTGGCCAGCAGGACTAGGGAGGTGATCGTCCCCCTGTACTCGGCCCTGGTGAGGCTGCCCCTCGAGTACTGTGTTCAGTTTTGGGCCCCTCACTACAAGAAAGACATTGAAGTGCTGGAGCGTGTCCAGAGACGGGCAACGAAGCTGGTGAAGGGTCTGGAACACAAGTCCTATGAGGAGCGGCTGAGGGAACTGGGGATGTTTAGCCTGGAGAAAAGGAGGCTGAGGGGAGACCTTATTGCTCTCTACAACTACCTGAAAGGAGGTTGTAGAGAGATGGGGGTCGGACTCTTCTCCCTAGTAACAGATGACAGAACAAGAGGAAATGGCCTCAAGTTGCACCAGGGGAGGTTTAGATTGGACATTCGTAAAAATTTCTTCACCGAAAGGGTTGTCGGGCATTGGAACAGGCTGCCCAGGGAGGTGGTGGAGTCCCCATCCCTGGAGGTATTCAAAAGACGTTTAGACGAGGCCCTAAGGGATACGATTTAGTGGGGGACTTGGTAGTGATAGGTTAATGGTTGGACACGATGATCTCGGAGGTCTCTTCCAACCAGAACAATTCTATGATTCTATGATTCTATGACTGCACCACATGGAAAGACCCACGCTGGAGCAGTTTGTGAAGAACTGTAGCCCGTGGGAAGGACCTGTGTTGGAGAAGTTCATGAAGGACTGTCTTCTGTGGGAGGGACCCCACGCTGGAGCAGGGGAAGAGCATGAGGAGGAAGAAGCGGTAGAGATAAAGCGTTATGAACTGACCACAACCCTTTCCCGTCCCCCTGTGCCACTCAGCGGGAGGAGGTAGAGAAACCGGGAGTGAAGTTGAGACTGGGAAGAAGGGAGGAGTGGGGGGAAGGTGTTTTTAGATTTATTCTTATTTCTCATTATCCTACTATGTTATTAATTGGCAATAAACTAATTTCCCCAAGTCCAGTCTGTTTTGCCCATGATGGTAATTGCTGAGTTATCTCCCTGTCCTTATCTCAGCCCATGAGCCATTCATTATATTTTCTTTCCCCTGTCCAGTTGAGGAGGGGGAGTGATAGAGCAGCTTGGTGGGCACCTGGCATCCAGCCAGCGTCAATCCACCACAGTTCTTAATCTTGAATCCTCATATCCTAGGTAGAAGGAGGATTTGCACAATATGCATGCTTTCTTTTCTGCCCTGTAGAAGGGTCCATGTCTCTCAGTGTAAGTGACTCATGTGTTTGAGCTGGGTTTTTTATGGACTATAGCAAAAAACCTAAAACAAAACAAGTAAATCACCAACATTTTTTCCTTTCTGTATTGACTGTGTTAGAAGGAGTAGGGAAGTTTACATCAGAATCCTTCTCTAGGGGGACTCACCAGAGAATCTGTCTCAAACTG
This sequence comes from Phoenicopterus ruber ruber, assembly GCA_009819775.1. Classification (NCBI taxonomy): domain Eukaryota; kingdom Metazoa; phylum Chordata; class Aves; order Phoenicopteriformes; family Phoenicopteridae; genus Phoenicopterus; species Phoenicopterus ruber. The sequence continues at coordinate 27,646,477 of CM020247.1, forward strand.
AAGTGCTGGAAAAGAGTCAATGAACACAGGGACAAAAAGAGCAATAACTAGAAGCCCACAAATAATTTCTTCTAATTCTAAAAGAATTCAGAGTTTAAAATGGCTGAATTGCTAACAGTACTGTATGACCTTACAATTGTCCTGGAACTCAGAGCTGCAAGTTGAAATACGTCACAGAGACTAGATAAGGCTGAGACTGTAACTCAGCGCTTCCCTAACTCCTGTTTTATCAGAGAATAAATAACTACAGAAATTGTACCTTCACTAAAATTCTTTAATCAAAAGCATATTGCTTTTAAGAAGAAAAAAGAAACATATGTAAGACATTGAAAATCTGGTATAGTACTGGCAGAAACAACTTGTATAACAAAATTACCTTAATTGGGGAAATAATGTACTGATTTACATTGTTACTCTTGTTTTGAGTGCTGTGGCAATTTTGCATTGTCAGGAAAAACAAAATGTTCCTCAGTTTATATGTTTGGCTTTAATTTTTAGCCCTGTGCAAGCAAGTATTTAATTTAACCAGAAAAATAGAATATATGAAGTGGTTTGTTTATTCAAAGAAGAGAAATAATGTGACTTTTGATGAGGAGAACCTGCATGTCTAATCTGGAAAAAAGGTATTTGAAAGCTTTAGTTCTTTGCTGGTAAACACCTAGAGAAATGTTAGCTTTTAGGCAAATGTGCTTTGTGCCATTGTTGGAGTCTTGGAACCCTTCAACACTTCTGCAGAGCATGGGGCTTGAGGGAAGCACTTGAGTGCCTTCCTGGCTCCTGACTGCAGGAGCCCAGAAGAATCTTAACTTTTTCACTTATTCTTTTTAATTAATCAATCTTTTTTAATTACATCAGGATTAAAGCAGCAGGGAAGAACAGATCTTAAAGGATTTGAAGTAGTTCACAGAATATCTATTTTGGTTTCAAATCTCCAGCTTCTGCTCATCCCTTAAACTCACTCATCATGTGTATTATTTCTTACACTTGTTTGAGCTCTTCAATGTTTTGTCCTCAGTCCTTTGGAATTCTTTTTGGTATACCTTGGATTGTCCCTGTGGTTGTGACTTGCTAAATGACATATGCAAGATCTTCCTTACACTTCCTTTGGAAGAGAACAAATTTGTACCCTGACAGATACCTTAGTTTTCATTAAAATACATTAAAGTTATTGCCAGGGTACAACATGAACCCAAAAACTTTTTAGACAATGTAACTTTCCTGTCCTCCATATTTAAATAGCTCTGACATTAGGAAATTAAGTCCATTTTTCCCTGGAAACTTCAGCACTTTGTTTGCTGGCTGGTAATGCTGAGAAGTATGTTATAATAAGGAATCACAGGCAGAGAAGATCCTGTTTTCTATTAATTCTCACAGAATTGCAGAATGGTTGAGGCTGGAAGAGACCTCTGGAGGTCATTTTAGTCATGTACAATCCAAACAATGCATACAGAAGCAGTTGCATCTTCTATGGTCATAAAATTTATTGCAGAACATAATAGGTGGTCCTGACTTACTTTGTCTGATGTTTTATACTTTTCTGTGCCTCATAAGGTGGTGAGATGGGAGACATCATTGTGTTTATCATACATAGTAACTCTCTTGCTTCCCTTCTGTTTGCAAATACACATTGAAGCAAACTGTGTTCAAACATGTTAACTCACACAGACTGGCACCTGGCTTCTTTAGGAGAAGAGATTTTTTCCTCTTGTGATTTTTGTTTTCTTCTGCAGAACTTTTTTTTTTCCCCCACCCATGTAGTAGGCAATTGACTGCTGCTTGTTTTCTTCACACCTTTATCACAAACAACAGTTGAATGTCTCATTTTTTTTTCCATTACAAGTCTCGAAATGAAGACTGGTCTGTGCCAGTGTCACATTTTTCCATATAAGGGGCATTCTCCCTTGTTTCTACTGTAACTTACACCCATAACCTGAAATAACATTGTGGTTCTGTTACTGCCTACAGAACTAGAACCAAAATAGATGTTATCTGTTTGAGAGTTTGTTAAGCCTTCACATTTCCAAAGTCCAAAACATATTAGCCTTTTATGGGGCCACAGTATTTGAGGACTCTAAAGAGAACATGCTGTTTTGAAAGGAAGACCCTGAAAACAGGGAATCAGCAGTCTCTCATAATTTCTTTCTTGTTCCCAGTTCATGCATTTATTACTGGAATTAGCTTACAAGAAAACCTTGTTAAGCCTCTTCTCTTTACTAAGGAGAAAGCCTGTAGGGACAGAAAGCATGGTTTTCAATAGAAAACACTTAGTTTCAATAATGAATGTTAGCAACATCAGGAACACACAATGACCTGAGTGATATTTTAAATGAAACAACAAAACCAACTTGGGTCAGAGGTTGAGTGGAGGACATCCTCAGTCCAGACAATGTATTTTGAAAGGTGGAATTTTTCTGAAATTTAATGGTGGCAGTTTTTGGAGGAAAATCTGAAGTACATGACAAGTTTATCTTTTTATCATTTGATCTTTCCATTGATATTACCAAGTAGCTGAATTGCATAAAGTCTAAGTATCTCCTTGGTCGTTCTTTGCAGATGTCACAGGGGACATGGTTCTTCCAGAAGAATGTAAATGCTCTCATGGCCAGAAGTAGACTCTGTGTGTTATAGGAAATAACAAAAAATGGTTGTAGGAGAAGTAGAACAAATGGTTCCATTCACAGTTGTAAATTTGACATGAAATATATTTGAGAGAAGACCTTAAGCATCAGTTTGAATATGATGATTTCAGCATGGAAGCTACATACCACACTAGACATGAGTCAAAGTTGTTCTCTGTGTAGCTTTTAAATAGACCATAGAAAATCTGAGCATTGCTGAGCAAAGATCTCAGATGGATTTCTTCTATAAAGAAACATAAGAAATATTGCACATCTTTTTGGCTAAAACATTCAGCTCTTGCTTGCTTTTCAGTTTTATTTTGTTTTCTCCTTTGGGTACAAGAGAACTTTAAAAGAAAAATTACTGTGTGGTTTTTTTCCATAGCATCCTTCTTGTCATGACTGATATATTAAGTTGCCTGTTTACCCTAAGGGTTCTACCTTTACAGCAAACTTCCTTTCTCTGCCTTTTTTTACTGTTGTTTGAACATAGTGTTATGATGGAAATATGAAAAAAGAGGGCAATAATAAGGAAAAAAATGGGGAAACATTGGAATTCAGACTTCCTATTTTTTTATCTAGATTTCTCTGAGGTGGTTCATGAAGAAATTTGGCAGAAAACTATGAGAAAAGGCTTTCTTAGATTACAGTTATAGCTAGGTTATATCTAAAGTGTTGCCTCCATTGTGCCATTTTGTGGCAGCGCTGGAAACCCAGAAACTGAAGCAAAGTGGCAAATGAAAACTGGATCTTTAGATCCCAAACTTTTTACACAGGAACAGCATGTTCAAATGGATTTAGAAAGGGAACTAAAACATCTTAATCATTGTTCTGACACTGTCTGACTGCAAAATTGTCAGACAAGCCACTAAGCCTTGGTGTTCATGTTTCTCTGCTTGACCAAATTGGGTCGTAGTATCTCTAGCTTTTAGAATTGAGCCTTAAAATAACCTAAAGGTTACTTATGCTTTGGCTGCAAATCAATAGGAGTTTTGCTGTTAATTTTGATGGGAGCAGGAAAATAGAAAATAGTCTGTGGGAATAGAAAACTAGCCAGATCAAGTGTTATTTATCCCTTAGCAGGCTCTGTGAGGTGAATGGTTAAAAAAAAAAAGTACTAGCTACTGCCACTTTATCAGCATTGAGACTTAATTTGTAATGCTGGACCTTAGGATAAAGACTACAACAAACCAGCCCCCTTTTAAACTGTTTTTTGCATCTTGTTTCCTACCAGCTGACTGATGCCATTTGCTACTCTTCACTGAATTCCTGTAAAATGGGAGCCCCCTGCATCTGCACTCAAGGGCTTAGGCATTCCACAGATATGACAACCAACCTACTTTTAACCTTAGTATTTCTGATAAGTTGCAAAAAAAGCAAAGCTGCCCTTTACTCCTGGAACCATATTAAGAGTTCAGCATGGAAATAAGTCCCTTAAGTTAAGTCTCTGGAGTCTGGAAGCCTGGTTCTTCCACATCTTTGTCAGCAGGAGGGAAACTGTAGAATAATCACTGTGAGAGTCCCACAAGAGAGATCCAGACAGCGAGGAGGAACTTTTATTAGTGAACAATTGCTAGGACATCTAAATGTTTCCTAATCTCAGGACAAGTTGTCATTTTGGGCAACTAACACCTTCAGTGGGTGTAACATCCCTGTTGCTAGAATCTAGAAATACTTCAGCTTTGGTAGCAATTAGTCCATTAAATATGTTGCAATTAACCAGTTCTGAAGACTTTAGGTTTGTAGGGATGTGGTATTACAGCAAGTACTGTGAAGAGATGAACATTTCAATAGTAATATCCTGACAGACTAGAGCTTTTGACATATTTCTCTTCCTCAAATAATTTAGGAAGGGAATGATAGTTTCATTTAGATGGGTAGAATGCTTTTATGCAAAAAAATAGTTTAGAATGGATTGTAATACCTTCTAGCTGTGCTTTGTTTTCTTCTCAGAAAGCAAAACAAAATGTTCACTTCATTTTGGACTGCTAAGAAAAAATTAATTAATCCTAAGATGCTTGTTAGAGCACACTTCTATCCTCCCATGTCTATATTTGCTTGTACCTCAAAGTTTTGATGTATTGATGTGTAAGTACTTCTTGGTGGGATGCTTTCAATGTCGGGGAAACAGGAGGAAAGTGCATGTATGCTTTCAGAACTGAAATTGTACATTTTTTTGATGCAACACTGAAGATCCAGAGTGATACAATATCCACACAAATCAGAGGAATTGCAGAGTTATTTCCAGACATGGAAAGCAACTCTAAAATATTGCATAAACTTCCCATGCTTAATTCTTTCGCAGGTTTAATCAGGAGCCTGAGTCTTCAGAATACTGAAGCAAAGACTTCCTATTGTACCCAGACCTATGCCTTTGACTCCATAGCCATTGCCCTGGCAATCTTAAAGAAATTTCTGAGAAGGTTAATCATGAAAACAACTACATTTTGGTGTGTGCAGGTGAAAACTAGGTTGAGATTGCATGTTGTTTTCTTTAAATTTGACAATTTGGCAATGCAAAAAAATAAAAAGAATAAGAATAAAATCAAGCTATTTATCTAGGTATTTATCAAGTGATTGGAGCTACGATTTTATTCTCGTTAGTAAAGATATCAAAAAGGGAAAAGATGTTAATATATGTTGTTGTAGTCAAAGCTGCAATAACACCTCAAGGATTTTGTAGGGAAATGAGATAGTATGTACTAATGCTCCTCCATATGCCTGTACACCAACGCACGCAGCATGGGGAATAAACAGGAAGAACTAGAGATCTGTGTGCGCTCGCAGGGCCACGATCTCATAGCAATTACAGAGACATGGTGGGACAGCTCGCATGACTGGAATGCTGTCATGGATGGCTATGTACTTTTCAGGAAGGACAGGCCAGCAAGGAGAGGTGGTAGAGTTGCTCTCCGTGTGAGAGAGCAACTGGAGTGTATCGAGCTCTGCCTAGGGGAGGACGAAGAACGGCTCGAGAGCTTATGGGTAAGGATTAGGGGACAGGCTAACATGGGGGACACTGTTGTGGGTGTGTACTCCAGGCCACCTGATCAGGAAGAGGAAGTCGATGAGGCCTTCTCCAGGCAGCTGAAAGTAGCCTCAGGATCACAGGCCCTGGTTCTCATGGGGGACTTCAACCACCCCGATATCTGTTGGAGGGACAACACAGCTAAGCACGCACAGTCCAGGAGGTTCCTGCAGAACATTGATGACAATTTTCTGATGCAGGTGGTGGAGGAGCCGACGAGGAGAGGGGTGCTGCTGGACCTCATACTAACTAACAAAGAAGGTCTGGTTGGGGATGTGAAGGTTGGGGATAGCCTTGGCTGCAGTGACCACGAGATGGTGGAGTTCAGGATCCTGCGAGGAGGAAGCAGGACGCTAAGCAGGATTACAACCCTGGACTTCAGGAGAGCTAACTTTAGCCTCTTCAAGGACCTGCTTGGAGGAATCCCATGGGTTAGGGCTCTAGAAGGTAGGGGGGCCCAAGAAAGCTGGGCAGTATTCAAGCATCACTTCCTCCAAGCTCAAGAGCGGTGCATCCCCAGGAGTAAGAAATCAGGTAAGGGAGGCAGGAGACCTGCATGGATGAGCAAGGAACTATTGGCAAAACTCAAATGGAAGAAGGAAGTCCATGGAATGTGGAAAAAGGGGCAGGCCACTTGGGAGGAGTACAGGGATGCTGTCAGGGTATGCAGGGATGCTACAAGGAAGGCTAAGGTCCACCTGGAATTTAATCTGGCAAGGGACATCAAGGGCAATAAGAAGGGCTTTTTCAAGTACATCAGTAACAAAAGGAAGACTAGGGAAAATGTGGGCCCTCTGCTGAATGAGGTGGGTGCCCTGGTCACGAAGGATGCAGAGAAGGCAGAGTTACTGAATGCCTTCTTTGCTTCAGTCTTTACTGCCAAGGCTGGCCCCCAGGAATCCCAGACCCTGGAGGTAAGAGAGGAAGCCTGGAGAAAGGATGGCCTTCCTTTGGTCGAGGAGGATCGGGTTAGAGATCATTTAGGCAAACTGGACACCCACAAGTCCATGGGCCCCGATGGGATGCACCCGCGTGTTCTGAGGGAGCTGACAGAGGTCATTGTCAAGCCACTCTCCATCATCTTTGAAAGGTCATGGAGAACAGGAGAGGTGCCTGAGGACTGGAGGAAAGCCAATGTCACTCCAGTCTTCAAGAAGGGCAAGAAGGAGGACCCGGGAAACTACAGGCCAGTCAGCCTCACCTCCATCCCTGGAAAGGTGATGGAGCAACTCATTCTGGAGGCCATCTCCAAGCATGTAGGAGAAAAGAAGGTGATTAGGAGTAGTCAGCATGGATTCACCAAGGGGAAATCATGCTTGACCAATCTGATAGCCTTCTATGATGGCATGACTGGCTGGGTGGATGAGGGGAGAGCAGTGGATGTTGTCTATCTGGACTTCAGCAAGGCTTTTGACACTGTCTCCCACAATATCCTCATATGTAAGCTCAGGAAGTGTGGGCTAGACGAGTGGACAGTGAGGTGGATTGAGAACTGGCTGAATGGCAGAGCTCAGAGGGTGGTGATCAGCAGCACAGAGTCTAGTTGGAGGCCTGTGGCTAGTGGTGTCCCCCAGGGGTCAGTACTGGGGCCAGTCTTGTTCAATTTATTCATCAATGACCTGGAGGAAGGGACAGAGTGTACCCTCAGCAAGTTTGCTGATGACACGAAACTGGGAGGACTGGCTGATACACCAGAAGGCTGTGCTGCCATTCAGCAAGACCTGGACAGTCTAGAGTGTTGGGCAGAGAGGAGCCTCATGAGGTTCAATGCAAGCAAGTGCAGGGTCCTGCACCTGGGGAGGAACAACCCCATGCACCAGGACAGGTTAGGGGTTGACCTCCTGGAAAGCAGCAGCTCTGCGGAGAAGGACCTGGGAGTCCTGGTGGATGACAAATTCACCGTGAGCCAGCAATGTGCCCTCGCGGCCAGGAAGGCCAACGGCATCCTGGGGTGCATTAAGAAGAGTGTGGCCAGCAGGTCGAGGGAGGTTATCCTCCCCCTCTACTCTGCCCTAGTGAGGCCACATCTGGAGTACTGTGTCCAGTTCTGGGCTCCCCAGTTTAAGAAAGATGAGGAACTACTGCAGCGAGGAGTCCAGCGGAGGGCTACAAAGATGATGAGGGGACTGGAGCATCTCTCCTATGGGGAAAGGCTGAGGGAGCTGGGGCTGTTTAGCCTGAGGAAGAGAAGACTGAGAGGGGACCTTATCAATGCTTATAAATATCCCAAGGGCGGGTGTCAAGAGGATGGGGCCAAACTCTTTTTTTTCAGTGGTGCCCAACAAAAGGACAAGGGGCAACGGGCACAAACTGGAACATAAGAAGTTCCATCTAAATATGCAGAAAAACTTCTTTACTGTGAGGGTGACAGAGCACTGGAACAGGCTGCCCAGGGAGGTTGTGGAGTCTCCTTCTCTGGAGATATTCACAACCTGCCTGGACGCAGTCCTGTGCAGCCTGCTCTAGGTGACCCTGCTCTAGCAGGGGGGTTGGACTAGACGATCTCCAGAGGTCCCTTCCAACCCCTGCCTTTCTGTGATTCTGTGTGGTATCTTTTACTGAGAGTTATTAATAGCAGGTTATACACTGTTTGAACAGAATCACAGAGATGTATGTTATTTATTTTGTTACAATATGCAGATTAGTAAAAACTAATTAAATTGTGGCACATAAATTTATGCATAAGTCATTTTATAATAATGTTTTTTGGCAAGTCTTGGTTTATTGTGGAATATCAGTGTTGGGTTTCATATTTCCTCTGAAAATTTTATTTTTGTGGTTTGTTAGGTAAAAGGTGTCATGTGCCTCTTACAATTTGCAATTTGAAATCTTATCCAAGTCCTTTGTTATATTATCTTGGGGGAAACAGCACAATCTTATTATCTAATGCGACTTTGTACAATTTATTTACAAAACATTTTATATAATTGTATTATATTGTGCCATTCCTAAGAAAACAAGACAAAAGAGACAGACAGAATTATCCTAGATGTAGTGGAAATCAGTATCCATACAAGAATTTAATTTTAGAGAGAGAAAATTGGTTGCATGTGCAGAAAGTTTGAGACTAAAGATCTACCCTCATTTAAATGTAATGGCTGTGTTTCTACTTCTCCATCCTGCACCCTTCCATAGCTCACACCTCTGTCTTGTTTTTGTCATTAAATGAATGTGGCTGTTATGTATGGCATGTGTTCTAGATGTCTGTTGGGGCATTTATTATGTGCTCACAGACATTACGCACACAGATACAGAATGTAGGGTGGGCCAGGGAGTGAGGGCTGTGCCTGGTTACAGATCTTCAGTACATGTCCTATGTTACCTTCCTATCTTTCAGGGAATGCCCCATTTTTCAAGGCACTATGGCAGTGCAGTGCAAGGTGCTCCAAGATTAGGGAGCAGTCACTGAATTCCCATGCCTCAGGGACTGTAATTGCTGTAGTACTAGCAAGAGAGCACAATAAATGCTGTTTGTGTTTGCCAAGAGCTTTGGGACTCTGTAGAAAGTACAGACCCAAAAATTGCAAAGGGATCACATTCTAATTTTGGTTTCATTACACCAATGCAGCTGTCCTTGGTTGAATTTGATGCAAATGAGATCAGATTCTGGCTGGTATTATTTATAAACCACGACCATATAATTTCATGGCAAGAATGAGAATTTTGGGGGAAAATTATGATCTCACTGAAACATAACAATTTCACTGAATGTTTGTTCAGTGTTATCTTCTGATAATAGAAATAGGGAAATTGCTGTAGTTTTTCTCCATTTCTCTCTAGCATTTTTTTTTAAACCATCTGGCTGTCAGTGTGACTCAAGATGAGAGAAGACAAAGATAGGGACAGAATATAATAGAGACTGCACTTTCTTTTAAAAAAAATAAATTGTGATATTACTAGTCTTCAGTAGTTAACATTTGGGAGTCTAAATACCAGATATTGCTCTATAGAAGAGCAAAGACAAATTCAGCCCTGTCCCTTGTTCCTTAATAGTTAGGTTCCCAAATCAAGAAAGTTCAATTTTTGTAGTATGTTATATGAAGTCTTGTCATCTTACACACTTCTCCATAACAGAAGAATCAAATCTCTGTCTTAGCTCTACATACAGTTGGGAGATGAAGGATGGATAGAGACTGTTCCTTACATTTGACCCCTTTCCCTCCCTAATGTAAGATGGGAGAGCACAGTCCTATCACATTATTGCACAATCTTTAGACACTTACAATGGTGACTAAGCTGCAGATATGCAAGCTTATATAGGGATCTGAGACCTGGGCAATGAAAGGGAAGAAATATCTTCAAGGTACAAAAGTTTTGAGATTATAGCTTAGAGAAAGTTTTGGAGTATTTAGGAGGAAAGTAAAATGACATTTGAAATCCCTGTATCTTCACTGAGTTGAGCAAATGAGCAGAGTGACAGAATGCAGAATCAGTTTTGTATCTCTTGGATGGCCAACTGTGTAGTTTTGGATGTTTCTAGCTGATATTTAAGGGCACCATAGCAGAGGTACAGAGCAAATGCATACCACTTACCAATAAATAAATATAAATCACTAAGAAAAATCAAAAGGATGCTGGCATGACTAAATGTCAACATAAGGGGAAAAGTGGTTATTAAAAGCAAAAAGGTATCTTTCAGAAAGCTCAAGCAACATTGGAAGTATTTGCTACTTAAATGTAAAACATAATGAAACAGGCAAGAAAGCTGGAGGAACAACTAGCAAAAGGCAGAAACCAAAACTCGAGTCCAGTGTCAAAATCTTTTTTCCAAAGGCATCAGGAGGAGTGAGCCTTCTAGAGGGTATGCTGGGCCAATAGATACCACCATGTGAAAAGAGCACTCAGAGAAGATAAACATCTATCAGAAAAACTAAATGAGGTTTTTGTTCAATGCACATGAGCTTCAAGAGGTTTGTATGCTGTAATTCTTTCAAGGGGGAATTCATCAGAGTATTTGTCTCAAAGTGAAGTGCTAGTGGAAGAAATTGTGGAACAAACAAACTGAACTACAGCAAATTGCCAGGAGCAGACAGTATTTACCCAGGACTTATGAAAGATCAGCTCAAGGATGAAATCTCTGAACTAGTTAACTGGAGTGGGTAGCCACGTGTTTAAAAATCCCTTGCACTTCAGGACTCAAAGGTCTCAGGTGTGACGGTAATTTTTAGAAAGGGCTGTATGGGAGATCTAGGGGAACTAAAATCTACTAATCCTGGTATCTGTAACAGGCAAATTAGTAGAAAACTGTAATAAAGAATGATTCCTGGATACTTGGATAAATGTGTGGAGAGGAGTAATTGTGTAGAGGCATTAGGAATCTTGAGCCACAGGGAGTGAGATCTGCTCAATCTAGTCTACTTGGACTTTGAAGAGGTGTTCTTTGAGCTCCCTTACCACAGGGTCCTAAAGAAACTGCCATTGAATAAAAACAAAGGCCTTTTCAGGGATAAAGAGACAAGAAAGAAGCTAGATGAGAATGATCAGTAGCAATTTTATAAGTGACTGTATCCCCCTCCCCATCTAAAAGAACCAATCTAGTAGAACTAGCAAAAATTCCATGAAGAACGTGACAAGGTTGGTGAGAGAGATGAGATGGCTTACATTCCAGGAATTAGTTATTAAACCAAAGACTCTCTGGCTCAGAACAGAGACTGCTGACAGGAGATATGATAAAGGTATGTCAGATCAAAGTAGCTTGGAGATGATGCAAAATAATTGATTGCTAGGGTCTTTTCATATACAAGAGCTTAAGTCCTCAAATTAAGTTAATAGAAGCCAGGTTCAAGAGATATGATGATGAGGCTCCTCATACACCTGAGGAGCTCCTTACTTCAGGGGGTTGTTGTGAGTACCAGAAGACTTAGGGCAGATAAGACATGATCATGGAAGAGAAATCCTCTGAGAATTGTTAAATATATTTGGCTCAAGGGTCCCTGAGCTGCAAGTTGGAGTCTGGGCGAATGTTTTTTGGAAGCATCGCTATCTGCTTACACTACTTTTATATTCACGTTTAGGCATCTGTTTGGGCTCCTGTTAGAGACTGAGTGTTCAACTTGACAACCTGACCCAATATAGCTATGTTCAATCTTTCTTCCTACAGTTTACAGCTGGCTGCTTCTAATTGCACCTCTTCCAGAAACCACTTATCCTGCCTTGCCCAGACTTAATAATTGACTTGACTTTCAGATTCATCATTCAGACTGCTTTATGATCTAATGTGGCAAGGAACAAGCAGAAGTCTGGCAGTGCAGCCTGTGCAGTCCTCTCTGTAGCCGCCCTAGTTCAGTGACCATGTGTGCTGGTTTTGACTGGGATAGAGTTAATATTTTCTTCATAGAAGCTAGTATGAGGTTATGTTTTGGATTTGTGCTGGAAACAGTGTTGATAATAAAGGGATGTTTTAGTTATTGCTGAGCAGTGCTTACACAGAGTCAAGGCCTTTTCTGCTTCTCACACCACCCCACCAGTGAGTAGGCTGGGGGTGCACAAGAAGTTGGGAGGGGACACAGCTGAGACAGCTGACTCCAACTGACCAAAGGGATATTCCATGCCGTATGACATCATGCTCAGCAATATAAAGCTGGGGGAAGAAGAAGGAAGAGGGGGATGTTTGGAGTGATGGCATTTGTCTTCCCAAGTAACCATTACGCGTAATGGAGCCCTGCTTTCCTGGAGATGGCTGAACACCTGCCTGCCAATGGGAAGTAGTGAATGAATTTCTTCTTTGCCTTTGCTTGTGCACGCAGCTTTTGCTTTACCTATTAAACTGTCTTGATCTCAACCCATGAGTTTTCTCACTTTTACCCTTCCGATTCTCTCCCCCATCCCACTGCAGGGGGAGTGAGCAAGCGGCTGTGTGGTGCTTAGTTTCTGGCTGAGGTTAAACCACAACACCACGGAGATGGAAATGTAACTCCAAGTTTATTGTTTCCTAATCACTAAGGTTTGTTTATCAGTCTTCTCTCTTGCATCTGTATAATACATCACCTAAGTAGTTAATAACTCTGCTCACATGCTAAGCATGCATGGCCATTAGTGTCACTCATCCAGTCTGTGGTAAATGTTACATTAAGATCTTTTCTGGTCTCTGTCCTTGTTGAGCAATGCCATTTCCATAGCTGATGTAAGTCAGATCAAAGGTGTTCTGTTGTGATTAACCAAGGCTCTGCAGCCTGATTCACTTATTACCTCAAAAACACTCTATCAATCAGCTTTAAGCAGCTGTCCATATAGGCACTTATCCCCTTTTCAGATAATGTATATGCTTTCCAGCTATCTGTCAGTTATCACCTAATTGTATTATGTCTGAGCTAGTCAAATTTGCTATTTTTTTACACATGCGTAAGTGGTATGCTGCTTTGAATGCCAGCTTTCACCTTTTAAATGCCATTTGGCCTTGGTCTTTATAGCATTGCTTTCTGGCTGAACAGTGGTAAATGGATAGATAATACTGAGCAAGCTTAAAGTGCTTAATATGAGTTACCTGTCAGATAAAAATGTGCTGCTGAGCAGAAAAACACGGGGTAAATTCTCACACATTGGAGGTACTATTAGAGGGAGGGAGGAAAAAGACTGTGCCGTTGTCCTGGTTTAGGCCAGGACGGAGCTAGTTTTGTCTTCAGCAGCTACTGTGTTTTGGCTTTAGTGTGAGAAGAATGGTGATAGCACACTGATGTTGTTGGTTGCTGCTGAATGACCAAGGACATTTTGCAGTTTCCCAGGTTTTGCTAACGTGCAGGGGCAAAAACTTGGAAGGGGTAGAGACAGGATAGTTGATCCAAACTGGCCAAAGAGAGTATTCCATACCATAGATGTCATGCCCAGTATAAGTGAGGGTCAGTTGGTGGGCCACTAGGCTTTTTAGACCCTTAACTTGCCCTAATCCTTAAGCTTCCCTTTGGGTTGCTTTTTGTTTCCCTATTTTTTCCTTTTTGTTTTTCATTCATTCGGCTGTTTGTTCCCTCACCTGCTTTCCCTGGAACTTGCTGTTCTGGGGTAGCTGGGGGGGGGGATACCCCTGCTCCCTGCCTGCTGCTCGGGATGGGCTGTATGGGTCGTTGGGTGGTGAGAAATTGTGTATCATTTGTTTTATATATTCTATTATCCTTATATATATTATCATTATCATTATTAATATATGTTTCTATTTTTCCTTTGCTGTCCTGGTGAACTGTTTTGATCTCAACCTGCGAGTTTTCCTTTCTCTCCGATTCTCCTCCCCACCCCACTGGGGAGTGGGGGAGTGAGCGAGCGGCTGCGTGGTATTGGGTTACAATTTGGGATTAAACCACGACAGTCCTTTTTGGCGCCCAACGTGGGGCTCAAAAGGGGTCCGGCTAGCTCAGCTGAGAGAGCATCAGATTGAGGGTCCAGGGTTTAAAGCCCCGGGTCAGGCTCAAAGGGGTGAAATAACATCAGATTTCACCAGAGTGTGTTAAAACAATTTGTTATAAGCATCCATTGTATTACTTCAATTGTTGCTGGTCACAATGTTGTTACATTTCTTTAGAGAGTTGATCTCAGATTTATACCATGCAGCACCTAACTTACTGTTTATGCTGTTTATCAGTATTTATGTGTGGTTTGTTACCTCTGGGCGTTGCATTAAGGTTATTGCTTCGGTGTGTGCTTTAGCACTGGCTTATGGCGTGATACAGTCATTGGTGTTTAGACCAGTTTACTACCTGTATTCATATACGGGGGGGGGGGGGGGGGGGCAATGTGCAGAACGAAGCGGCACCAACGGTTACAGCTCCATACTTCGCAAGCAATCTGGTGGGGACTATCAGTAATTATTCCTTTATTTTTTCCTTCCCGGGGGGTCACCAAGGGGAAACTTCCTCCTCTGCTTTCCCTTTCCCCTCCTGGGTAAAAATGCCTTCCTTTGATTTCTCGTTGCCCTCCTGGTTAGTTACGGGAGTTTCTGAAAACTTGGAATACCTTTGGGATGTTCGGACCGGATTGTTACTCCTATCAGTAGGAATACATTTGTGTCAAATCTTGCTTAAGCTTAGAAGCCGGTGCAGGCGTAGGCTCAGGGCCACCCCAGTTCCCTGCTACAGCCCCCGTGGCCGCGCCGTCCCCCGCCACGGGCGCCGCGGTCGCCCCACCCTCCGCTACGGGCACCGGGGCTGCTCCGCTCCTCGCCACACAGGCACCGCGGCTGCCCCGGCCCCGACCCCCGCCGCAGGCACCGCAGCCGCCCCAGGTCCCGCCAGGGCCCCCGCGACCGTCCCAGCCCCCGCTGCGGCCCCCGCGGCCGCGCCAGCCCCCGCCATGGGCGCTGCAGCTGCCCCACCCCCCGCCACGGCCGCCGCGGCCGCTCCACCCCCTGCTATGGGCATCGCGGCCGCTCCAGCCCTCGCCGCGGCTGTGCCACCCCCCGCCACGGGTATCGCCGCTGCCCCACCCCCTGCTGTGGGCACCGCGGCCGTCCCAACCCTTGTCACGGGCGTTGCGGCTGTGCCAGCCCCCGCCGCCGCTGCTCCACCCCCCGCCGCGGCCACCGCTGCTACCCCAAGTCTCGTTACGGGCACCGCGGCCGTCCCACTCCTTATTGCAGGCACCGCGGCTGCTCCACCCCCCGCCGCGGGTATCGCGGTTGCCCCAGTCGCTGCTACGGGCACCGCGACCGTTCCAACCCCTGCTATGGGCATCGCTGCTGCCCCAGTCCCTGCCATGGGCACCGCGGCCGTTCAAGCCCCAGCTATGAGCACCGTGGCTGCTGTGACAGGTACTGCAGATCCACCCGTGCCGTTATCAGTTGCCCCTGTACAAAAGAAGAGAAGCACAAAGAAATCAGCTCGTGTCCCGAAAGATGAGGATGAACCAGGGACATCACAAGAACAGGGAGAGGCAGAAGCAGAGATAATCACCCGACCCCTATCCCTGACTGAGCTGCGAGATATCCCAAAAGATTACAGCCATCATCAAGGTGAGCAGCTTGTCACCTGGCTGCTCCGATGCTGGGATAACGGGGCCAGTAGCCCGGAACTAGAGGGCAGGGAAGCCGGGCAGCTGGGATCCTTGTCTAAGGAAGCGGCCATTGACAGTGCGATTGGAAGAGAGGCAGAAGCCCACAGTCTCTGGAGGAGACTCCTGTCAGGTGTGAGGGACAGGTATTTCTTTAAGGAAGACATTATATGCCACCCAAGCAAGTGGACCAATATGGAGGGAGGTATTCAGTTTCTGAGGGAATTAGCTGTGCGGGAATTGATTTATCATGACCTGGATGACCCGCAGACACCTGTAGATCCAGATGAGGTCCAATGTACCCGACCCATGTGGCGGAGGTTTGTACAGAGTACACCATCATCGTATGCCAACTCATTGGCAACAATGAGTTGGAAAGACGATGAGGCACCACCGGTGCGTGCAGTGGCTAACCAACTCCGACAGTATGAGGACAATATCTCTTCCTCCTTACGGGCCTGTGTCTCAGCTGTGGAAAAACTGGCCGAAAGAATGTGCCGGGAGTTTCAGCAACTCAAAGAGGATAGGTCCTACTTGCCACCTGTACGGACCATTATCTCAGCTATTAGGAGAAAATTTTCCCCTGCTCAAGAGAGATGGTACACGCGGCGAGGTACCCTGTGGTTTTACCTCCGTGACCATGGAGAGGACATGAGAAAGTGGGATGGAAAACCCACCTCAACCCTAGAGGCAAGGGTACATGAGTTGAAAAAGGAACCAGCTACAAATAAGGGTTCTTCCAGGAAAAGTGCTGCTCCAGTCTCCAGTGGGCAGTTCCCCAGATGGGGTGGAAGGGCTTCTGATTCGTACTTACAAGAAATGAGAAACAGGGATGAGATTCGACCCCATGCATCCCACACGAACCCATTGGTTGACAGCAGGTATTATAATCAGAATTAGAGGGGCCCTGCCTCCAGCCAGGTGGAGGAGAGGGATAACCGAGTTTACTGGACTGTGTGGATTTGATGGCCTGGCACATCAGCCCCCCAGAAGTACAAGGCTCTAGTGGACACTGGTGCGCAGTGCACCCTAATGCCATCGAACTATAGAGGGGCCGAACGCATTTCTATTTCTGGAGTAACAGGGGGGTCCCAAGAGTTAACTTTATTGGAGGCCGAAGTGAGCCTAACTGGGAACAAGTGGCAAAGGCACCCCATTGTGACTGGCCCGGATGCTCCGTGCATCCTTGGCATAGACTACCTCAGGAGAGGGTATTTCAAGGACCCAAAAGGGTACCGGTGGGCTTTTGGTGTAGCTGTTGTGGAGACAGAGGACATTAAACAGCTGTCCGCCTTGCCCGGTCTTTCAGAGGATCCTTCCATTGTGGGGTTGCTGAGGGTCAAAGAGCAACAGGTACCAATTGCTACCACAACGGTGTACCGGCAGCAATATCGCACCAACCGAGACTCCCTGACCCCCATCCATAAACTGATAATTCTGTTCTGTGTCATATCAGGTTTATTTTGGGGCTGTGATACTTCACCATTCATTATTTTCATCTGTACTTCAGGTACCTCTTTAGTCATGCATTTATAAACTGGAGCTAATAAGTGCTATGGTTCTTTCAGTAGTGTGAAAAAAAATTCAGCTGTGTTTTTTTTTCAGTCTTCATTGTGTGCTACTGAATTTAAAATCATTCAAAGCAATCCTTTGTCCAAAATGCAAATGATGTTTCTTCATTTGAATTCTCATGGCACTGCACAGGCTGGCAGCTCCATGGGGGCCACAGAGGCTGGCATGGTAAGGCAGGGCCTGGCAGCTAAGACCCATCCCAGCACTCAGCCAGGGAGCCGGGCAGCCCCAGTCCCAGACATTGGGCACTTCTCTGGGTACAGGGATAGGCTCAGGCTGGGCCGGGACATCGGCCCACAAGTAGGGGACACAATCAACGTGGTCCATGGCTAGGCAGGAGCATAGACTGGTGGCTCTGGGCTGTGTGAAATGGGCTCCTGGGGGAGGCTGGGCCAGGCTGTAAGGCCTGCTGGTGCCCTCAGGACCCTGACATGAATAGGAAATCAGTCAGAAAAACAAATTCCTACAACACTGGGGTATAACTGTGTTTTGAAATGTGATGACTTTGGGAGAATATTCATACTGATGCGTTCATCCCTCTCATGGCTCAAATATATTGTAGATTTGGACAAAATATTCTGTCAATATTATTTGCCAGAAGTTACTTGAAATGCTTCATGGATTTTTTTGCCAAACTGTTTCAGTTGGGAAAATTTTTTCCTGGCATTAATGCTAATGTTAAGGTCACCATGCAGCCAATTCAGTGACCTCGCTGAACAGGCTGTAATGGTGCAACATTAAAAAAAAATATATATATATGTTAGAAAAGCAGGTGATAGGATCAATGACAAGGATTCAGTTTGCTATCATTGATAAAAGGTCATGACTGTAGCTGCTGTGACATGCTGGATCAGGGAGGCTGTATCAATCATAATTAACTGTATGTGGTTGCAGATGTCCATGTAGAATGGTAGACCACGATTAACAAGGGTATTCTCTAACATTTTGAGACTAATGTCTTTGAGATGGATTGGAGGCCACAATGGTTATTTTAGCAATCCTTGTAAGATGTAGTGTTGCTCATACACTGTCACAGTTGTATGCTACTGCACATCCACAACCTATTAAAAGCGCTGAAGCATGTATAATATTTCACAGGATATTTTAAGAATAAGAGCTTACCAAAGTGTCATTGGTATGTGGTAGGTTACTGTGGAGGCTATTACAAATTATCATTTTGGCAGCTTTTTGACCTCTTGTGAACAGGTGAAGGAAGACTGAGTCTAGAGAAGTTGTGGATGCCCCCTCCCTGGAAGTGTTCAAGGCCAGGTTGGATGGGGCTTTGAGCAACCTGGTCTAGTGGAAGATATCCCTGCTCACGGCAGGGGGGTTGGAACTAGATGATCTTTAAGGTCCCTTCCAACCCAAACCATTCTATGATTCTATGATTCTAGTGTCACAAAGAGAAGCAACTCTTATTTTAGGCACCGCTAGTCAGCGGTGCATGTAGTTTGTAGGCAATAGAAGCACCACGGAAGTAGACTGTATCTGACACTGGTTTAGTTGCATTCAGCTAATGATGTTGTCTGCTGCAGTATTCAGACAGTGTGGCTGTGCCAACATTTAAGGTAACATGTAGGTCAGAGAATGACTGAACTCAGATACTGAAGAATGTTTCATCTGCAGCTTTTGCAAGGAGAAGGCCAGTTCTTCATCAGCTATCCATTTTCTACATGTTTTTGCCAGTTTGTCTGGATGCATCATAGATGGCTCTTAGATCTGGGAACGTACTGCCCAGATTAAGTTTTAGTTTTGTTGTTGCTCAGCTGTTTTGATATAAATATTCAGTATGAAAAATCAGTCATGGATAATGCATCCTCCATGGATCTCACTGTGCTCCTCTGTCTCTCTGGTGGTACATTCTGGAAGATGAGACACTGCTGTACCTTGCAACACATGCAGCAGTGATATCTTTGCCTATTTGCTGTATTTTATAGCTCCTCCCTGGCTTTGGCCAGGCACTTCCCAGATTTTTTGAAGTTTTTCCTGTATGGTAATCCAAGTGAAGGTCTGGACTGGGAAAATGCAAGAGTATAGGCCAACTTAAATCAAGATCTTCTGGAGAGCTAATGACATATACAATGTAGGGCTGTATTTTACATCATTTAATGTTTTATGCATTTGTGATAGTGAAGAGTTCTAAGTAGTTAAAAAATGGCTGAGGTCGCCCTTTCCTCAAATATTTTGTCAGCTGCTTGGTAGGGCATTTGTTAGGGCACTGCTAGATGACACTTCATTTTCCCTGAGAGAAGAGGAAAGTGTATGTGTTTTGGATTGAACAAGCCAAACCTGTTTTTTCCATTTTTATTTGATTTTGTGGGGTTTTTTCATTGAACAGACCCCACCCTAGAACTAGTTAAACCTGAACTGAAAATCTGGGAAGAGGGGGTGAGAGAGGAGAGCTCCAAACCAGTTGAGGGCTAGAAACTGTCCAGCAGAGTTGGAGCTCCCGTTGTCCTTCAGCAAACAAGCATAGCACTCTCAGCCCTAGTCGTATGTATCCCTCGCAATCTTAAATTGTTCTTGCCATATTATTATTGAATATTTCTCCCAGGATATTATCCTGGGAAGTGATCATTAGATAACAACCATCCTGTGTCCAGCTCCTTTGCTACAACTAAAAAACCCTAAAAAGCATAATTGTTTGCCTCTGAATAATTCATTATAGGAGTTTGTTGTGGTTTAACCCCAGCTGGTAATCCAATACCATGCAGCCGCTCGCTCACTCCCCGCCTCCCCAGTGGGGTAGGGAGGAGAATCAGAAAGAAAGGAAAACTCGTGGGTTGAGATAAAAACAGTTCACCAGGACAGCAAAGAAAAAGATAATAATAATTATATTATATATTAATAATGATAATAATAAAATATAAGGATAATAGAATATATAAAACGAACGATGCACAATTTCTCACCACCCGATGACTGATACAGCCCATCCCAAGCAGCAGTCAGGGAACAGGAATATTCCCCAGCAGCTATCCCAGAACAGCAAGTTCCAGAGAGAGCAAGTGAGGGAACAAACAGACGAATGAATGAATGAAAAGGCCTGAACGAACGAAAAAAGGGAAAAAGAAGGGAACAAGAAGGGAAGTGGCCCACCAGCTGACTCCCACTTATACCGGGCATGATGTCTATGGTATGGAATACTCTCTTTGGCCAACTGTACTGGCTATACCCCTCCCAGCATTTTGCACCTGCACATTAGCAAAACCTGGGAAGCTCGAAAACATCCTTGATTGCTTAGCAGCAGCTAATAACATCAGTGAATTATCAACATTTTTCACACACTAAATCCAAAATACAGTAGCTGCTGGAGAGAAAATTAGCTCCATCCCGGCTGAAACCAGGACAGAGCTGTTTATAAAGCACCGGACTGGGATACTACTGTTAACCAGAGCATATGAGGGGTATTCTGAAAAACTGTCTGGGAAGAGTGTGAATCTGTTTCTAGTTCTGCTGCACTCTTGCTTGTTCTGCAGTGGTTCATCTGCCACTTGGGGAACTTTGCATAGAGCATGAATTATTGGATTGTTAGGGCTTCCATTAAATCAGATCAGTGAAATACTTTGGAGTGCTAAGCACAGAGAAATCAGATTTAAATTTGCTTCACAATTTTCCCTCATTCACAGCATGGAGCTCAGCTTGGTTAGAAGGGAAAAGCAGGCCCAGGCAGCCAGGAGGAGTACTCAGGAACTGGCAGTGTTTGGCAGCTAGAGCTGTGACTGCTACTTAGGGACCTTTCTTCTAGAATGACAAATATGTGAGAGCTAATCCACAGAAGATAATAAAATGCTGAGCAACCAGTACTTTTCTGAGTGCTGAAGTCTTGAGCAGGATCTGTAAAACGGTTGCTGTATATTTTACATAAAACTGCCAAGTTACTGGTTTTT
Organism: Phoenicopterus ruber ruber; assembly: GCA_009819775.1. NCBI lineage: Eukaryota > Metazoa > Chordata > Aves > Phoenicopteriformes > Phoenicopteridae > Phoenicopterus > Phoenicopterus ruber. The sequence continues at coordinate 27,667,557 of CM020247.1, forward strand.
TCCCTCAGTGAAGTCTTATGTGCATTAGTACCCCCTGAGGAATGGCACTTTAGCCTAGTTTACTGGCTGCTCATCATACATACATCAGTTAAGACTGATCAGTTAAAGGATTTGAGGTAACCTTGAAATGGCCTCAAGTTGCGCCAGGGGAGGTTTAGATTGGATATTCGGAAAAATTTCTTCACCCAAAGGGTTGTCAGGCATTGGAACTGGCTGCCCAGGGAAGTGGTGGAGTCACCATCCCTGGAGGTATTTAAAAGATACATAGATGTGGCGCTAAGGGACATGATTTAGTGGTGGACTTGGTAGTGATAGGTTAACGGTTGGACTCGATGATCTTGGAGGTCTCTTCCAACCAAAACAATTCTATGATTCATGAGCAGCTCCGTTACACTAAATCATCCATAATCTGCCAGATTATAAATAGTTTTTGGGGGAGCCCTTTCAAAAGTGATTTCCATATTTTTGAACATACAGATGTGTTTTTCTGCCCATGCCTAATCTCCCATGACTGGTAGCTGGCATACTGTTGGTGCTGTGGGCACCAAATGTCCTCTTCTCAATTAACAAATTAGTTCGCTGATTCCTTTTCCCATCTCCTTTTATGAATTCCCTCATCTTCTTCTCCCTCTTCCCCACCCACTCATCAGGTTAATGTAGCTTACTGTCCTTATTTCTAACAGGAGTTCCTTCTGTCAGCAAACTGAGAAACTCAGCCTCTGGACCCAATTCCTGGCACCTCATCTAGATTTCTTTTGTAATTTTTCTGGGAAATGTAGTCTTCTGGATGACTGGGCAGAATTTTAAAGAATCTTCTGGATTCAGAAGCTGACACTGGAGAAGCTTGTATTACATCCCTCACTATACCCTGCACTCAGGAATGTAATTTCTTAATTTACTTTAATCCAGCTGTATTTAAATGTCTTTGTTAAGCTTCCAGAGAACTTTATTGACAATTTCACTTTTGTGTCCTTTTTGACAGAAGTTTAATGCTGCCTCAACGGCTTTTAGAGGGAGAGATGGGAGGCTCTCATTAGCTGAAATTTTGCACAACAGTTAATGTCAGATCCATTTTTGCTTATCTCCAAACCAATCTTCCCATTATCATTGACTGAATGTTATTTTTATTAGTGATTCACCACAAAGATTGTCAGTATTTGCAGCTGTAGTTACTTCTAGACCCACTGTCAGCATTTTGCCACTGTTTTGTCTGCTTTAGTTTATTTAATGTATCACTTAAATGAAGCAAATAAACCTTTGCTCTGTTTTCCCAACTCATCAGTGTTCAATTCATTGTAATATATATTAATAAATGATGAATGTAGTTGCATTTTATCTTGTAATATAAGGAATTATGACTATAAAAACATAAAATTTCATTTTCATTCTATTGTCTACATATAAATAGGAATAACTTTGGCTATTTTTGTCATGCTGTTAGTAAGTGGGTTTAGATCTGACTGAATGCTCTAGTTGCCACTGTTTCATACAATGCATAGGGAAGTTGGTATTCAGATACAGCTATGCTGTGCATCAGTTAATGACTTAATTGACAATTACAGCTAGAACAGGGAATGTTCTTACTGACAAAAAACATGGGAGAGCATGGAGGAAATAAATTTGGGGAAGCAAGGAAAGACAGCATGAAAAGAAAATATGATTAGGCAGAGAAGAAAGCACTGAACAATAAAGGATAGTCCTTACCCATTAGTGTTTATAAATAACACTGTAGACTGGAAGAACATCTGGTTCATCCAGACTCTGTTGACACATGACCCTGGTACCTTCTGCCTACACTATCTCTACAGATGAGCTCTGAACAACCACTCTCAGACCCCTTTTTCTAGGCTGCCAGAGAATGGTTGGCAGCACCTTGAGATGGCAATGGTCCCTTCTGTATAAAACCTTTGTAATATCTTTGTATTCCCATGGAAATGTCAGTGCGATGGGCATGCTTTGCTATGATTTATATGTCTTTTGCATCAAAAGAAATTGTATCCTACTGTCCTGGTTTAGCCCCAGCCGGAGGCTGAGCCACGCGGTCGCTCGCTCGCCCCACCCCTCCCAGCGGGACGGGGGAAGAGAATCGGGACAAAGAAAGGCAAAACTCGTGGGTTAACAACAACAACAGTTTAACCAGACAACAAAGGAAAAGAAAACAAACAAAAAAGAAACCCCAACAATACCAATAACAGCGTGTACTTAGTGGTGCTTCCCCGTACAGGTCGCTCCCCGCCCGGAGCCGGATGCCCAGCCCACTCCCGAGCAGCGATCCGCACCGCCCCACGCGCGCTCCGGTCGTCCCCCTCTATATAGTGAGCGTGATGGTCACATGGTATAGAATAGACCCCGGCCAGCTTCTGGCGAAAATTAACCCTATCCCAGCCGCAACCAGGACATTATCCACCCCTTATTCTATACCATCTATGTCATGCTCAGATCCTACACTTTCCAATTAATCACCACCACTTTTCCTGTTTTTTATATATATATACACACACACATACACAGATGTGATTCCCGTAGTCTATGGGCCATCCCTTCAAAGTGTCTATGGAGTTCATTTAGTCCATGACTTTAGGCTCCATCTGTCATAATAGTCTCTTGGGGCAGGAGAGATGATGTGGAGTTTGATCAGTCAGCAGAACAGGGCTGGGTCTCGGTGCAGTGCGGCAGGTGACGCTGGACGCAGTGGGAAGATGGTGTGTAGTGTTGGATTGTTGCACGTTGCATCTGGAGCTTGCAGTTGTGGTATCTGGCTCGGCTGGTGTATCATGTCCATGGTCTGTGGGCTGAAGATGTCGATTTGAGGAAATTACTGGATGCCAGTTGCTAAAGCCAGTTCTGCTTCCATTACTGCTGCACTTTGCTCCGTTTTATCAATAGTTCATTCTTTATTCATTTGGGTAATTCTTGCTATAATACCATTAATATGGCATATAGCAACTGTGATAGAGATGACATACAGTGACAGGGTTATAAAGCAATTAACATCATACAGTTTCATTCATTGGCTATTCTCACCCAAAATCATATCCCCTCAAGGAACACATTGGACTTCCCCATCCTTTTGCATCACCCACCAAGTGCACCCAGGTCCTTGAGCAAAAACAATCCCATGGATGGGTTTGCCTTTGCCTGAGGCAGGAGTAACCCAGACTGTCTTCCCTAACATATTCTTCATGTGCACTACAGGAACTTTATCCCCTTCTACAGTATGTAAAGGCTTTGATTGGGCAGGACCAGCTCGATTGGTAGATCCTCTAGTGTTAACTAACCAGGAGGCTTTTGCTAAACGTGTATCCCAATGTTTGAAGGTCCCACCACGCATTGCTCTCAGTGCAGTCTTTAACAGTCCATTGTACCGTTCAATTTTCCCAGAGGCTGGTGCATGATAGGGGATGTGATACACCCACTCAATGCCATGCTCTTCGGCCCAGGTGTCTATGAGGTTGTTTTGGAAATGAGTCCCGTTGTCTGACTCAATTCTTTCTGGGGTGCCATGTCGCCATAAGACTTGCTTTTCAAGGCCCAGGAGAGCGTTCTGGGCGGTGGCGTGGGGCATGGTATATGTTTCCAGCCATCCGGTGGTTGCTTCCACCATTGTGAGGACATGGTGCTTGCCTTGGCGGGTCTGTGGGAGTGTGATAGAATCAATCTGCCAGGCCTCCCCATATTTATATTTCAGCCATCGTCCTCCATACCAGAGAGGCTTTAATCGCTTGGCTTGCTTGATTGCAGCACATGTTTCACACTCATGGATAACCTGTGCGATAGTGTCCATGGTCAAGTCCACCCCTCGGTCACAAGCCCATCTATATGTTGCATCCCTTCCCTGATGGCCTGAGGTGTCATGGGCCCACAGCGCTAGGAATTGTTCACCCTTATGTTGCCAGTCCAGATATGAGGGAATGAAGGCACGGACTCCGGCATAGGTGGAAAGCGGAGACGCTTTAATGCGCACTTACAGGGGTTTATAAAGCTTCCTTATCTACTACACGCGCTCTAACACCTCTTCACGCGACTGGCATGCATAGTTACAGCTTTGTGATTGGTAATTCTCTTCTGTCCATGCGAAGGGCAAACATTTCTTGATTGGTACAATTAAACATAACAAAGAAATTCTTTAGTGTAACAACAAACTTCTTTCTGCTTCTGACTGCTTCTGGTTACTCTTGTTTACCTTGCTGTGTCCCTTCATTGACCTTTGCAGCACTGCTGTTTCAATTACTGTACTGCTGTTACAATCAGCTCTAACCTGTCGTAAAACGGGTCACCTACAATTCCCCCTTTCTTTGTTTTTACAAGCCAAATAGAGCGCATTGAACGTTCAATCATTTTTAGCAAACACTGCAACAGACAAGGCACTACAATAATAATTGTGACTAATACAATGAGCAAAACAAGTCCTCCTTTCGCTAATTCTACTAACCATCCTGTTAATCCTAACCCTTTCAGCCAAGATTCTAATCCTACTGAGCTTGTGGTTAATTGTTGAGACAGCTCTTTCAATTTCTTTATCTGTTGAAATACTGTGTGAGAGTTATCGCTTAAATTCGTAGAACACATGCCTTCAAACTCTTCACACCCATGTCCTTGTGCTAATAACAAAAAATCTATAGCTGCTCTATTTTGCAAAATGGCGTGCCTAATAGAATCTGTATCTACCAGCAAAGCATTTAAAGCTTTTGATGTGGCATTGTTTTGCTTAGCAAGCCAACATCCTAATTTATTAAGTGTCGCAAGGGCTTTGGCGGCAGCAACACCAGGTGCTAAGACTGAGGCTACGATAGTCTTATCTGCCTCCCAAAAATCCACATTGTCCTTACAATCTTCTCGATAATGACTCACTGATTGTTTTGATCGCCCACGAAGTCTGTTAATATTTAAAACCATGGACGTTTTTGGTGTTAACAATGTTAGGCGGCCCAGAGTACAAGGTCCTCCTGCAATACGAGAAGGAACACCTTGCCAAGCCCGGTCCCCACAGATGAGAAACACACCGGCCGGCAAGGCTAAAGGTTTGTTTGAAGACTTAGATATTTTAGAGGTGGTATAATTACACCACACAGATGCGTTCTTATAGACGGATAAACTTGCTGGTACATCAATTACGGTGTTATCACGTCCAGTATAATTAAAGCTTAGACAGGCATAGGCACTCACACTTCCCAAAATATCTAATTCTTATGGCTCCAATGGAACGACCGGCAAATAGTTGGCCCAGCCATCCCAGTTGGTTACTGCTTCCTTACTAGCATTTCCCGTCAGATTAACTTTCCATTTAGACATAATATGATGCCCTACTGAAGTATTATTAACAACAGTCACAACTTCCTTGTCTGAAAGCGGAATTCCAACTAAACATGTCATAAACGGGTTGGCTGCGCTGGCCATCGAGAGGCACATGTGGTTCTGTCCCGTCATGTTGGCAAGTGTGACCCAGATGTTTGCTCTGGGTTGGATGGAGATCCATGAGGCACTGAAACCGCAACAGTAGAGGATGATGATCCCAACCAAGGCCGCACACCACGGGCTGGTACCCATCGTGGTCCTCGTCCTGTGGAAACACAAGCATATCCTCGCCCCCAGGTTATCAAAGGATATGGTCCTTAGCCAAATCCCCTGCAGGTTTTTTTAAAAATTAATTGGTTTTCCATCTCAGTCATACATTCTGTTTCTGTGATCGAGGGGGAGGCTTAAGCAAATCAGTTAGATCTTGTTCTGATGCCCGGTGAATTTATCTATTTTAGTACACCTTTGTCCGATACCACATGCCGAGCAACACTGCTTCAGTTTTTAAGTTCTTTGTTATTTTCCCGCTCGAGGGCGAGTACCATAGGGTCCCGTGGCAGCACCATTCCACAGTCCCTTTGCCACTCCGGGTGATTTCGGAGGGTGAAAAACATATCTGCATATGACACTTCATCCCATTTTCCTTCTCTCCTTAAAAACAACATTAATTGCAAGATAGTGTTATAATCAATTGACCCATGAAGTGGAACTAACCCATTAAGTGGCCACTTAGTTCCATCTTCCAGCTTATAAATCAGCCACCATTGATTACAATATTTAATGAGAGTCTTCTTATTCTCTGTACCCCCGGTTCCAACAACATCCCTCCAATGTGTCAATATATGACCAAGGGGGCTTTTCTTTAAAATACCCTTATTCTGAGTGTTACCCATTTCTTCTGACTCCTTATACTTATTTTCTAGATTGTTTCTTATTAGCTATTGTGCTTCGTTTTCATTCCCAAACGTCCCAAATCTCTGGGATAATCCAATATCTCTTTTTTTTTTTTCCTTCTTTTTTTTTTTTTTTTTCAACGGGACCCACACAGAGTTACGGAACCACAAATCAGGACTCTCACTCCCTTCGCAGCTGCGTCTCAAACACACACACACCCACAACACACACAAGTGCTCCCAACATAAAATACACACAAATGCTTTTAGCATAAAACACCACAAAATACCACAAAATACCGTAAAGTAAAGTACCATAAAGTACCATAAAATACCTTTAACATAAAATACCTTTAACATAAAATACCTGGGCATTTACAAACAAGGCACACAACCATCACTCCAGTTAGTCAGCAAAATGTTACATATTCATCATACGTCTATACATATTCATCACCTTTCCCCGAAAAGGCGGTCTTTATTAAAATGACTTCGCAAAGGCGGTCTGTATTAAAATGAGTTCGCTGTCTTTAACTCGTCCCAGTTGCGCACGCGCAGTGCCATCCCTTCAGCGGGGACAGGTCGGGGAGGGGGTGGGCGAGCAGCGTCACTGCGCCTCCCCCTGTTTCCTTTTGGGGACATTCAGTAGCAAAGTCTCCCGTAGCGTGGCAGCGAAAGCAACGTTTGCCTCCGATTTGCAGAGCTGCTGCAAAGGCTCCAGCTAACGCAGCGGTGTGATGTTGTAGTGTTCACCGGCATCGCCTGGAGTATTTTTTTACAGTCCGTATTCGCATTTTCCACAGCTAATTTTAACATTAAGGCTTCTTTTGCTTCACGGTTGTCAAGCTGCTTATTTAAAGAGTCCCGTAGTCTATCAATAAACTGCATGTATGCTTTTTTTTTTTGCTTTTTTTTTTTTTTCTTCGGCGGCGGGCGGCGGCGGCTGTTCGGTGCGGACGGTGGTGGTGACTGGCTGTTCGCTCCGCCTCCCGCGGTGTGATGGTGACTGCGGCCGGCCGTGGGGGGCTGCTCCCTGCTCCGGGCTCGCTGAGCTCCGCTCTCCGCTCCCGATACCGGCCTTAGAGAGCCATGGCGGCCAGGGGAGGGGAGGCTGCTCCGGTCCGCGCCGCGCGGGGAGGGCTAATCCTATTGGATCTCCCTCCTTTAATGCTTTTGCTGGCTCTGAGCGCGAATCAGCTGTGAGTACTGCTTGAGCGGCAGCACTTTGAACCTTCTTTTCCTGCCTGCCATGATCTTAAAGTTTCAGTTTCTAAACGCCATATAGTCATAACTTCAGCGGCAGTTGTACTCCCTCTAGAAACTGCTTCCCATATCGTTTCTCTAGCCTGCTCCCACGTCTCCACATCAAACACAGCTGAAACCGTAGAGGGGGCTCCTTGCTTTTGCAAAAACTTCAGCAACAGTTTGATTTTATAAGAGTCATACTTTACTCCCCTTTTTGTCAAAAGGTGCGTTAATAACTTAACTATAGCTTCTTCTTCTGCAGAAATATTAGCTCCCATTATAAATGCCCAGCCGCTCACCTGTTTTTCAGGCGATGTCCCGAGGTGGAAGCCGCAGTCCAGCTGCTAGCTTGATTCGTTCGGCTGGGTTCCCTCTGGACGCTTCGTGTTGCTTTACTGGACGCTCGTTCAGCGTTGATTTACCCCATCACGTCGGGGTCACCATTTGAGGGAATGAAGGCACGGACTCTGGCATAGGTGGAAAGCGGAGACGCTTTAATGCACACTTACAGGGGTTTATAAAGCTTCCTTATCTACTACATGGGCTCTAACACCTGTTTAAACATTTCTAAATTTGTGCACTTAAACATAACAAAGAAATTCTTTAGTGTAACAACAAACTTCTTTCTGGTTCTGACTGCTTCTGGTTACTCTTGTTTACCTTGCTGTGTCCCTTCGTTGACTTTTACTGTACTGCTGTTTCAATCAGCTCTAACCTGTCGCAAAACGGGTCACCTACACTGCATGGCACTCAGCTTCCGGCTGGGGCTAAACCACAACAGTCCTTTTTGGCGCCCAACGTGGGGCACAACAACTGCACTTTTGTATTAAGCATGCTATAGCTGTGGTAGTTATTAAGTGACAAGCTCCTGTATGGGTCGTAAAGTTCATTGGCTGCACTGGTTCTCTCTTTACTTTTGGCAACGTGTTAATACAAACAATGGTTATGCACTTTGCCCTAGGCTCACAGTTTCTAGAGATGCTTTGTCAGAACTTTCAGGAAACCTTGAATAAGTGTCAAGTTATAATTAAACCAGGTACATTTCTTTGTTATGATGTATACTGAAAAAAATATTGAAATGTTTCTGAAATGTAGATTGGTGGGAAAGGCATATGTATATCTTATACTATGGGTCATCTATTCAGATCCTTTAAGCTATCAGCTTGTTCGGAAAATTTTAAGCTTTTTTTTGATGAGCCATTTTGCATGTGCACTTCATATTATGCATGATTAACTGCCATGATAAACCCTTCGGGATGAATCAGCACTTTTCACACATTATGTGATCTTTTACAGTCCTTCACCCAGCACAGAAGGTATGTTTTCAAAGTGTCTTTGAATAATAATAAGTTGAAAATGAACGCAGAAATAACATATTTTTAAAAGTTAAATCAATCATGTATTTTCAGGTTAATGAAAATTAACTAAGATTGTTCATTAAGGAAAGAGAATTCAGAGGGTACCTATTTTCCTTTAGGTGAGTCATATAGCATGAGCCAGTTCACATGAGAGAGAGAGAGAGAGATATGCTGTGGTGGGCTGACCCTGGCTGGATGCCAGGTGCCCACCAAAGCCATTCTATCACTCCCCCTCCTCAACTGGACAAGGGAGAGAAAATATAACTAAAAGCTCGTGGGTCGAGATAAGGACAGGGAGATCGCTCAGCAATTACCGTCACGGGCAAAACAGACTCAACTTGGGGAAAAATTAATTTAATTTATTACCAATCAAATCAGAGTAGGATAATGAGAAAACAAAAAGTAAATCTTAAAACACCTTCCCCCCACCCCTCCCTTCTTCCTGGGCTTAACTTTACTCCCGAATTCTCTACCTCCTTCCCCCCCCGAGCACTGCAGGGGGATGGGGAATGTGGGTTGCGGTTAGTTCATCACACGTTGTCTCTGCTGCTCCTTCCTCCTCAGGGGGAGGATTCCTCACACTCTTCCCCTGCTCCAGCATGGGGTCCCTCCCACGGGAGACAGTTCTTCACAAACTGCTCCAGCGTGAGTCCTTTCTATGGGGTGCAGTCCTTCAGGATCAGACTGCTCCAGCATGGGTCCCCCATGGGGTCACAAGTCCTGCCAGCAAACCTGCTCCAGCGTGGGCTCCTCTCTCTCCATGGGTCCACAGGTCCTGCCAGGAGCCTGCTCCAGCACAGGCTTCCCATGGGGTCACAGCCTCCTTCGGGCATCCACCTGCTCCGGCGTGGGGTCCTCCACAGGCTGCAGGTGGATATCTGCTCCACTGTGGACCTCCATGGGCTGCAGGGGGACAGCCTGCCTCACCATGGTCTTCACCAGGGGCTGCAGGGGAATCTCTGCTCCAGCACCTGGAGCACCTCCTCCCCCTCCTTCTTCACTGACCTTCGTGTCTGCAGAGTTGTTTCTCTCACATATTCTCACTCTTCTCTCTGGCTGCACTTGCTGTTGCGCAGCAACTTCCCCCCCTTCTTAACTATGTTATCCCAGAGGCGCTACCACCATTGCTGATGGGCTCGGCCTTGGCCAGCAAGCGGGTCCGTCTTGGAGCCGACTGGCATTGGCTCTATCGGACATAGGGGAAGTTTCTAGCAGCTTCTCACAGAAGCCACCCCTGTAGCCTGCTACCAAAACCTTGCCATGCAAATCCAATAAATATGCATATAATTAAAGAAATACACTCCAAAAGAGTAAAAGCTGATAGGTATGCAGGTGATTCAACCAAGGTAACCTGAGGTGAGTAACCGAATTTAAATCCATTAGTTTCATCAGTGATAAAACTGTCCTACAGATAAATCTGTTTAGGGTGCACGTGTGCAATCTGGCATATTACTAACACTGCATAGCCCTCTTTTGTATCTTTGATATTTAGAGATTACAAGCAGTGATATTTGTCTTCTGATAAGTAGTGAGGGATGTAACTTTGTGCAATTGCCAATGTGTGAATCAAAGGTTTGAAGAAACTGAGATACTGAACTTTGCACATGGTTACTGTTGTTTCCCAGACTTGGAGTTGCAGTTTGGCAAGAGAAAAACTGGGACGTTGGCCTTTTTACAGAAGTAGCGTGCCTCCATGGCAGTAAATAATAACTACAGAAATAATCATTTCCTTACAAGATTAAGAGAATTTTCTGCTAGATTTGATGCCTCAGCATGGATATTGACTGTGTTTATATTGCTAAATAAAACTGTCAGGGAGCAAAATAGAGCACTGGACCACTGATAGTCCACATTACTTAGCTGTTAGCAAAAGACCCAGTAGAGTTATGGTTGTGCCAACTAGTTGCTAGCCTGTCTGGTCACTATCCTATACCAGCTAGTCTAGGCACAGCTAAAGGGGTAGCATGCACCAAGACCATGCTCAGTAGGCAGTATGGAAATAGCTGCACTGCATTGCCCTCTAATGCTGTCCCTGCATCTTCAGACGCTCCTGTATGCTCTTGTGCCATATCCTTGGGCATTCAGCACATACCCTCAGCTTCCTGTTATGAAAACACCACTCTGACAAGTTGCAACCCTCATTCCTTCAGGCACTTTGAACTGAAAATAATAATAATATCTCAGGATACCATATAGGGCTTTAAAGAACCATATGGACTGGTATGTGCCTCCTATCGCAGGGCCAGGATAAGGTCCCTTGTTTGGTGTTATAGTATTCACTTCATCTGTTTGTTGGCTTGTTTTTTGGGTTTTTTTGGGGGGATGACAGATACAGAATGGTGAGGCTGGACATTTTTGTGAGTTTGGCAGTTGCTGACTTCTCAGCAACTGTCAGTCTCATGTCTTTGTGCAGCAGTGTGCTGAGAGGTCACTTCTGCAACAGGTGGTTGTAGTGCTCTGCCAGGGTCGCTACTATTGACTGAGAATGCCTTCCCCTGCCCAGGCCCCGGCTGAGCATTGCAATAGTCCAGAGTGTTCAATACACAGAAGTAAGTAAATAAAAATACTGGAGTATTAAGAGTATTCGCACTGGCTGCTTCAAGTATCTGACTTCAGTGCAATTTGTGGCACCTGACCTTAGCAACCTTTGTTTCCTGTATATTGCCAATGGAGAGATGCACTTCTATGAAGCAATCTGGATAACCTATGTTAAAAACTTAAATTTAAGAGGATTTAGCTACGTGCTATTGTTTGCAGGTGGTAAACAGTGAAGAACATATTTGCAAGCATGTTTGCTAAGACTGAAACTAAATTCTTTACCTAGAAGTCAAAAAAGGTAACATAGACATTTATTGGAAAGAGCCTGTGTACTTCTAATTTTCTCTATAGTTATTATCATAGATTTGTAAGGAGAATTCAGTTAGGGATGTGTCTGTGCTTGTCAGTTGTAGTCTGTCGCTTATAATTTGGAGTTTAATCTTTCTGTCAGCCTAAGTGTCTCCCACTTTATAAGGCCTGCCCTGCACTTCTTATGGCACAAGTTCTCTCGTTGCCATATGGGTCCCTAAAACTAAAGGCACATATGATGATGATGATGGTTCCAAGATTCCAGATGATATAGACTGGAATATCTATGAGGAATGGTTCTTATCTTTATCCGCTGGACAATTCAAAGTTATACAGGCATCTTTCCCAGAAGGTAACTGTGATATTCCTCTTTCATTCTAGGCTTGGCCTTCTGGCTGCTTGTTCTCCATGAATCGTCATGTGTTGTGTGTGCATGTGACTATTTATAGTTTTACAACCTCTTATCTACAAGTCAGAATTGCCAAAATTATTTGCATTCCTATGGAAAACTCTTTCCAAAGGAGATGAATCTGAGAGGGAGGAAAAAATTAGCAAGTCTGCACTGTGAGAAATTTCAAGGCTAGCACAAGGCTCAATACAAACTGATGAAAAGTATTTTTTTTATTCTGTTTAGACATTTTTAATGCTTTGTGTAAGTTCAGTCTCTAAGAATTTAATTAAAAATTCTTTAAATATTTGCATAGTCTAGCAACTAGAGAACAACTATGAAGGATGAAATAGGATACCTAGAAAGAAACACAAATTCTGCAACTATTTGGTTACCATAGCATTTATAAAGTGCACAATATCAGACTACTTTAACAAGAAGGATGAGCAACGTGGGTTCATAAAGCAGAACATTGCCCATGTGCCCAGTTGTAATACATTTACAAAATTAATAAATGTAGGGTGCATGACCTTTTTCTTAAGTGATTCAATGTATTTGTTAAAAATTTCAGAAGTGCCAAAGGGCCAGATTTTTATGGATATTTAATTGCTAAAGCTATAAATATTTTAGAAGTATTTATTTGTGTCCTCGGGCAACTATAGGAAGAAGCCTTACACTGATGAGACTTACATATCTAACACACTGCCGAAAGCAAGACTCGGGTGATACAAGTCCTTTGCACATATGTAGGTTACAGTATAACTATTCTCATGAAATATGGCTGAAATGGTGGTGTGCACAGAGTCACTGAACTAGAGGGGAAGTGGTAATACATCACATAGGCATATAATTCCTTTATTGGATCTAGTTTTGTGTTCAGGCAATTAGCACACCCCTGTCAAAACCTGAGGCACTTCCTAAGGTACGTACTTTCTTATTGATCAAGGGCATTATTGCAATTCACTTGATAGTGTTTTAAAAGTTTCCTGCTAGCTTATGTACCCACTGATGTTTTTGCTAGTGAAGTACTGAAGAATACAGTGTTTTTCCTTTGCTCTGCAAAGGTTCTCAGCAGACTGTAAACTGCAAATGATCTTATATGGCAACAAGAATATTGTTCCCAAGGGAATATCATTGCAGGATTGCTACAAGTCAAATTCTATTACATTTTTAATAGTAATTTTACCAGTTATTTGATCTATTAAAGCTCTTTGGAATTTAGTTCTGCAAACAGCAATGTTGTAAACTGTTTTGTTTCTTTGAAGATTGCCATGCCAGATACAGTAATCTCTTCATGCTGAAGAGTGTTAATCTCTTACTAAGTGTTATACGAGTTTGAGATGAGCAATAGTTTTGAAATCTTCAGAAGACAGACCAACTTCTGTGAGCATCCTGTAGCCAACCAAAATTTTCAAGTCCAGCTGTATAAATCCGGGTTAACACATTTCTTACTTGCAGGAGCTGCTGAAGTCAAAATCGGGGCTGTTATGAAAGCATGGCTAATGGGCAGCTGGTCTGTGAAAAAGAGCTTAGAAGAACATGTCCCTATCAGTTAGAACCATAGAATTAATGGAAAATTTAGGTTTGAAGGAACCATGTAATTTAGCCCCCTGCTCATGTTGAAGTTGGATCAAGTTGGTCAGGGCCTTGTCCCAGGAGTGTTCTGGAAATCTGGAAGGATGGAGATTGCACAGTCTCTTGGGCACTTAGTGCTTAACCATCCTTATTGTGAAAGGTTGTGGGTTTTTTTCCCCCTGATATCTAGACAGAATTTCCTTTGCAGCAATTTCTGCCCATTGCCTCTTGCCTTTCTGCTGTGTATCTCTGAGAGGAGTCTGTCTTGGTCTTCACTAAAACCTACCACTGAAGTTGAAGACAGCAGTTAGATCCTCTCCAGCGTGAACAAGCTCAAGTCCTGCAGACGGTCCTCATACATCACATGCTTCATCCTTTTAACCATCTTTGTGGTCTTTTTCTGGATTCACTCCAATTTGTCAATGTCTATCACTGGATGCAGTACTCCAGTGAGTCTCATAAGAGAGGAGGATAATTTCTTCCCTCAGTCTGCTGGATACACTCTTGCTAATGCAGCCCAGTATGTGATTAGCTTTCATTGCCTCAAGGGTGCCTTGATGAGCCATGTTCAGCTTGTGCACTGAGACTGCCAGATCCTTTCCTGCAGAGCATCTCCCCAGCTGGTCAGTCCCCAGCCTGCACAGGGTTATTCTGCACCAGGTCCAGAACTTTCCATTTGTCTTAATGAGGTTTCTGCTAGCCCACTCCTCCAGCCTGCCAAGCTCCATGTGAGTGGCGGCCCTGCTGTTCAGTGTATTGATCAGTCCCCACAATTTGGTGTCTTCCTCAAACTTGACAAGGGTACATTTCATCCCATTGTCCAGGTTGTTGATGATGAGGTTAAACAGTATTGGTCCTAGTATCAACCCCTGGGGAGCACCACTCATGTCCAGCTTCCGGTTAGACGTCAGAGTGCTGAAGACTACACTTTGAGCCCAGGGTAGGGTTTTCACCCACCTTGTAGTTCACCATCCAGCCCCTGTCTCCTTAGTTTGGCTGCAAGGATGTTATAGGAGATAGTGTTACCTTGCTAAAGCCATAGGAAATTATATGTGGTGCTCTCCCCTCCTCTGCAGGGTCAGTCATTTCATCTTAGAAGGCAAACAGGTTGGTCCAAACAGGTTGGTCACACATGATTTGGCCATGGTAAATCCATGCTGGCTGTTACTAATCACCTTCTCGTCCTCCATATAGCCGTAAATGGCTTCCATGAAGATTTGCTCCATAATTTTCCGAGGGGCTATGGTGAAGCTGACAACTCTAGTGCCCTTTCTGGCCTTTTTTTGAAGATGGATGTATTTTTTGCCTTTTCCCAGTCATTGTGAACCCTCCACTCCAGTCTCCAGGGCTTTTCAAAGATGGTGGGGAGTGGCTTCATAATGACATTGAGAGCTCTGCTGAAACAAAGTTCTTGTGCCATCACCTGTAGACAGAGTTTAAAGCTCTAAATTATGCATGAAAAATTAGCACATTTATATCATAGCACTTAAAAGAAGCAAGGTATGGAGATGAGAAGCAACACAGTTGAAATGTAAAAAAGCTCAGGATGGTTAAAGGATAGATTTTCAGTTTGGGTCTGGAGAGCACTCCTGACTACCTCCCTCATCATCCCTCTAGCAGCAGCCTAAGACAAGCTCTCCTCCACACACAATAGCTACTCCACTTTCTTCCTTGTGCAAACAACTGCCTCAGGGAGTCCCCGGGAGAAGCTGGCCTCAAGACTGTTGCTACTAGATCCAGAGTTGAGCTGCTGCTTTTCACACCAAGGGGCGGGGACATGTTGGGATGGCCAAAAGAGGAGCCTGGGAGGAAGATGCAGCAGCTGCTGGGAAGGGTCTTTCTCATCAGCAGTATTCCCTGCCTCTCACCCCTTGGTTCAAGAGCAGCATCAGCCCAACTCTCTGGGATGTGCTGCCACTGCTAGGGGGTGGAGAAAGAAGATGGGTTGAGGTGCTTGAGCAGTGTTTTCCCATCAAACAGCTGTTTCCCATCTCTTACAAGGAAAAGAGTAGGCAAGATGGAAATGGTTTGGGTCAGATTGATACACAGAAAGTCAGTCATAGGCTATCTTTATCAAATTGAAAGAGCTAAGGAAGGATTGTCAAGTTTTTTCGGAGAGGTTAAAACTGCTGTAGAAACTGCACAAGACATTGCTAGGATTATGTGAACTCACATAACTCTAGAGGTATACAGCATATGTTGGAGCTAGTGCTGGGTTACCTTTAAAATCACGGAGAGGAATAGCTACTTCTCAAGTACAATTCTTCTCCTTCAAAGGTACATTCCTAAAGTAGTCACATGAATCACTTCCTGTAGGTGCCTATTTCCAGTAATCTGCATGATGTGAACCAGGAAACAATTCCATATTTACACTTTCAAAAGTAAAATGGTGTCATCTTTTATTCATGAAAAAAAAGCCAGGATTTTGAATATGATCTTGATTAAATGCTTTTAAGGGTACAGTTTCAGAATTGGCTTAAGCTGAAGCTTTTTTAGCAGCTGACTGTGGGGCCACCTGAGCATTGCTGCCAGGCCAAGGGAATGTAGAAACTTCCCTTTTTGGTGGAAGCACACTCAGATCCAATTAAACAAGGTTTGCACCACATAAGGATATTCATTTCTGCTGTATTTGTTGCAGCTTTTGTAATTGTGTTTACTGATGTACTGAGAAAACATATTTCATATTTTGTTAATAAAATTTCTGAATAGGCTTTTGTAATTCAGTGTGGAAAAGAGTAAAGTTCCTAACTATGTTGGAGTTATGCATGGATTTCTGTGGGCTTCCTCACCTAGCCTCAGATGCTCTGCATCACCTTCTTATACACTTTTAGTCATAATTTTTTTCAGACATACCAGTTATGAATCTGCATATGAAGTATGGGAAGTGTGAAGCCCAAATGTTTGAACTTTCCCAAAACTTTCTGTTTGTAATATTAAACAAACCTTGAATTGAATTATTACATTTTTGGAAAATCATACCCCATATTGAAATGAGCAGTCTTAAACATATGAGTAAGGCATGAAGAGGAAATCAAAAAGTGAGAGTTGTAATGTGAAAGCTATGTTCATTTTTAAGAATCCCTTCACACTTTAGAACTTAAATGTCTGCTTTTTCCTGTCAGACCAGGGTGTTGTAAGAGACTGAGGGGCTGAAAGAGTTAATGTCTCAAACACTCGGCAAGGAAGGACCTTGCGGATGGTGTAAGAAACTCAGAAGTTGAAAGAGTTATTGTCTCAAACACTGGACAAAGGAGGACCTGGTGTGAAGGATGTTACCACACTAATGAGATAAGGTGCAGCTGGAAGGGAGGATCTTGCAGAGGCAGGATATCGCTCTTCTGGGCCTTATCTTGAGTAATTGCTTAAAAAACAGACAAGCCTGAGACAGCATCGCCCCTGCATCTCTGATGACCGGGGGTGGGGGGGTGGTGTGGTGTGTGTGTGGCACCGAAATCACTAGCCTCAAAACCCCCAACCCCTCAAACCCCCCAACCCATTTTGAGAAGGTTCGAGAACAACAGACTACGCATGCGAAGTAATTAGCATATGCAGTGGGACTAGTCTATAAATAGCGCAACTCAGAGGGGCTGGGTGCGTGCGCCCACAATCCAAAGGAACCGGACCAGAGACATCGCTGGAACCCAGGGTGGTGATCTTTCTCTTTCTCTTTCTCTTTCTCTTTCTCTTTCTCTTTCTCTTTCTCTTTCTCTCTCTTTCTCTTTCCTTTCTCTTTCTCTTTCCTTTATCTCTGTCTTTCTATCTTACTCTCTCTCTTTTCCATATGTTGCAAACCATTACAGCCTTTTATACGATTCAAGGTTTAAATAGCTTCCCCCTTTATATGATTCAAGGTTTACATAGCTTCTGCCATAAATAAAACTTTTCTATTGATCGTTTGGTGTTAAGTCACCTTAATTTAGCCCAAGGGTATCCCGAACATCGGTTATCTCAAAAAGTGAGTCGTCCAGGACAGCCCTCTCGGGACATGATATACTCCTTTAGACATAAACCGTTGACCAAGTCCGGGACTAGGATTGAATCCAGCCGCACCTAGACTCCTGTCTGAGAAGGAGTTTAGAAAGCAAGGGGGTCCTTTCTGAACCTCATGACTCAACAGGAGGGTCTCCCTGAACTCCGAGTGAAGTGCACCACTCGGTCTGCGACAGGTGTCTTAAGCTGATGGGGACAAAGGCAGGAGCATCACAGTAACTGCCCTTTTCTTTCATATTACCTACAGTTTGGATTATCTGGTTGCTTTGGGTTTGTCTTTTGAAAGAGAAATAAGCTGAGGGCGAGAGAGAAGATGCTTTGTTTGCAGCGTAATGTGCAGCTTGAAAATAAGCACGGTATTCAATACTGTAAAGAGAGAAACATTTTATTTGGAGAGGGCTGACCAAAAAGTTAAAGCATGTTATTAAGGGCATTGCCCAAATGCCTCTTGAACACTGACAGGCATGGGGCATCGACCACCTCTCTAGGAAGCCTGTTCCAGTGTTTGCCCACCCTCTCAGTAAAGAAATGCTTCCTAATGTCCAGTCTAAACCTCCCCTGGCGCAGCTTTGAACCATTCTTGCACGTCCTGTCACTGGATACCAGGGAAAAGAGATCAGCACCTCCCTCCCCACGTCCCCTCCTCAGGAAGCTGTAGAGAGCAATGAGGTTGCCCCTCAGCCTCCTTTTCTCCAAACTAGACAACCCCAGAGTCCTTAGCCGCTCCTCATAGGACATTCCTTCCAGCCCTTTCACCAGCTTTGTTGCCCTCCTCTGGACGCAATCAAGGACCTTAACATCCTTCTTAAATTGTGGGGCCCAGAACTGCACACAATACTCAAGGTGAGGCTGCACCAATGCTAAATATAGCGGTATAATTGCCTCTTTTGACCAGCTGGTTATACTGTGTTTGATGCACCCCAGGATGCGGTTTGCTCTCTTGGCTGCCAGGGCACACTGCTGACTCATATTGAGCCTGCTGTCAACCAGCACCCCCAGGTTCCTTTCTGCAGGGCTGCTCTCCAGCCACTCCTCTCCCAATCTATATTTGTGTCCAGCATTACTCCATCCCAGGTGCAGAATACGGTATTTGGACCTGTTAAATTTCATCCCATTGATGATTGCCCAATGCTTCAATCTATCTAGATCCCTCTGCAAGGCCTCTTATTCCTTGAGAGAGTCAACAGCACCTCCCAGTTTAGTATCATCAGCAAACTTGCTAATGGGGCATTCAACTCCTGCATCCAGATCACTGATAAAAATATTGAACAGAACTGGCCCTAGAATTGACCCCTGAGGAAAAAAAAATATTTGGTTTTACCTCCTTTATCAACTAGTCTAGTAAAATATTCTCTTTCCTTACAAGCGTTGTCTTACATGTGCTGAAAGTCCACCATGGCTGTAACAACTGTTTTCAGAGTAAGAACAGTTTATTATGTACTTTTTGGCTCTTCTATAGGAAAGATGTTTTTCTGATTACTTCTCTTCAGCTGTTCTGATAAGTAGTACAAAAAGTTTTGAACACAAAATTATAAAGGAGAGCATCATTAATATGCTTTCTGTGGAGCTGAAGGAAATCTAAGTTGCCACTCCTGATTTCATTTAAGCGTCTTTGAAGTAGCTTTGATGGAGCCATCTGCTTTTGAGATGAAAGACCCTGATAGGAATGCAAGTTAACAAGATGTTCTAGTATATTAAAGCCAACCTTTGAAATCTAGTATATAACCCCAAGGCAAAGCCATTAAAGTAGAAAAAACATTCGATCATACTGTTGTTAAAAAAATTATTCATGTCTGAAATGGATAGTTGGGAAACACCTAGTACAAAGAAAAGTATGAAAGTCTCTTTTGCCTCTAAATACCTTCACAGGATTATGACTGAAGACAGCAGAGGAATACAAACAAATCTGGAAGGAGACTGTTGTGCTGCATGAAGATTAATGTTTGAATGGGAGGGAGCAGAAGGGAATCAGCTAGTATCACCTGCGAGCCTTTAAGCTCAGAGCATAAAAGCAAGATCATGTTATGAAAGCACTAGTGTAGTGCTTCCTACTCCTCACATACTAACCCTTGCTGTCTGAGATGTAGCCTTAAGAAAGAAATTTCAAGAAAGGCTAAAGTTGGTCATGCAGCTGTAGAAGCAGCCAAAGCAGAGACAAGTAAATCCTGATATTTTTTCCTCAGTTCTGACAGGACCTTGTATTTTGCTTTTATTTGTTTATTTTTTGTGTAAGCATATTTGAACTACCTTTAAAATTCCCAGCTGAGGCACTGTCAGCAGTGCAGCTGAGGCAGCACAGTTGGAAAGCTGCAGTAACTGAACATTTGCCCCAAAATGCAAGCAAATGTTTGGATTTGGAGCGTGTTAAACTTCACTTTGCCATGGCTTCACTGCTAGAGTAGCAGATGCCTCATTCACAACTGGCCTGAGTATGTTTGGTCACAGCTGTGACTTTATTACTCTTTTCTCCTGTCCAAATCTTCTACTTGATATTTCCATAAAACTTATGAATGCTGAGATGAGCTGGCATCAGGTCTCACTCTGTTCCCATGCATCCGTTTAAGATAGTGCTTCATCATTGCCCTTCTTCATCCCTTCTTCAGTTCTTTAGGGCTCCACTTCCAGTGTGCTTGTTCCTCTACTCTGAAAAATGCAACTTCTAACAACTAGGTAATACCCCAATCTGTGTGGCAGAAAAAGCCATCTTAGGTAATTTTCACTGTTCCAATACAATCCTGTGTAAATGCTTCCAGGAATGGGGGCTGGGAGTAAAACTGCACTGAAGAGTGCCCTGTGGAAAACCACCATGGCTGCTCATGGTTCAAATGTCATCTTTCTTCCTTTCACTAGGATTTCTTTTTTATCCATGTGCTGCTGTGTATGTCTGCAAGTAGAAAGAAAAACTTGCAGCGTGATTCCCAAAAGCTAAATTTGTACCACATCCCAAATTCTTTCATGATCTTTTTTTGTCTTTGGCTGGCTTGCCAGTTCCATCATTTTACCTAACAAAAAGGAAAGTTCAGAAGTGAAAATGTGGTTCCACTGCTGCTGCTAACATTCAAGGGTCAGTCTTTTGGAAAAGGCTGGTTGCCCTTCATTCCCACATATTCTTAGCTCTCACTCACTGCTACACTTATGAGAAAGGCATAGTTAACAGATTCCTGCTGTGGAAAACACCAAATGTTTAAATAAGAAATATTTGCCAACATAAATCTCAGCTAATTTATGTATTTGAGTCTGTTTTGATTCCATATGTTGCAACAAATAGACATGTGCATTATAAAGACTGATGTGCTACATTCTGATATTTTACTAGAACATACAGACTTCTCTTCTTGAGGTCACTTGGAGCTTTAGCATCATCTGAGTAAGAGTAACATCAGGACTTCTACCTAATTATGCTGTTTTCATAAGGTCAAAGAAACAAAGGTCAAGAAACAAGAAACAGAAATGACATCAGAGAACTGGTTATGCCTTGTTTCAAAAAAAGTTATTTCTAGAGTCTTAAAAATGCAGTCACACAATATCACCTCAATCTTATCTCCCTCACCCACCAAAAAAGGCCTTAATATCTCTGAAGTTTACATATAAGCATTTCCAACCTTTCTCTTTTTGCTTCAGCTCTTCACCTCTTCAAACCAGATCAAAGAAACCTATGTTGGGAATATGAGGAGAATTTTAAACAGAGAAAATTTCTCAGGTTGAAAGCAATCTACTGAACGGGAGATTCCAAATCACCTATACTGTTCTGATTTTCTTCCAAAATTTTTATTTCCTCAATCCATAGTGCAGTTCTCTGTACTCTCTTACTGTACTCAAAAGGGGACATTTACAGTCCCCGTGTTTGCAGAATTTAATAAAAAAAACATAAGCTGCTAAATATTTGATAGAATGAGAAATTCAATTACTGAAAAGATGTGCTCCAAATTTCAGTAATAGCAGGGCACGAAACTTTCTTCATCCACCTCACGAGCTGTCATGGGTTGACCCTGGCTGGATGCCAGGTGCCCACCAAAGCCACTCTATCACTCCCCCTCCTCAGCCAGACAGGGGAGAGAAAAAATATAATGAAAGGCTCATGGGTCGAGATAAGGACAGGGAGATCGCTCACCAATTACCATCACAGGCAAAACAGACTCGGGGAAAAATTAATTTAATTTATTGCCAATTAAATAAGAGTAGGACCATGAGAAATAAAACCAAATCTTAAAAACACCTTCCCCCCACCCCTCCCTTCTTCCTGGGCTCAACTTCACTCCCAATTTCTCTACCTCCTCCCTCCGAGCGGCACAGGGGGATGGGGAATGTGGGTTGTGGTCAGTTCATCACACGTTGTCTCTGCTGCTCCTTCCTCCTCATGGGAAGGACTCCTCACACTCTTCCCCTGCTCCAGCATGGGGTCCCTCCCATGGGAGACAGTTCTCCATGAACTTCTCCAATGTGAGTCCTTCCAACGGGCTCCAGTTCTTCATGAACTGCTCCAGCGTGGGTCCTTTCCACGGGGTGCAGTCCTTCAGGAACAGACTGCTCCAGCATGGGTCCCCCATGGGGTCACAAGTCCTGCCAGCAAACCTGCTTCAGCATGGGCTCCTCTGTCTCCACAGGTCCAGCCAGGAGCCTGCTCCAGCACAGGCTTCCCACACGGTCACAGCCTCCTTCGGGCATCCACCTGCTCCGGCGTGGGGTCCTCCATGGGCTGCAGATGGATATCTGCTCCACTGTGGACCTCCATTGGCTCCAGGGGGACAGCCTGCCTCACCATGGTCTTCACCAGGGGCTGCAGGGGAATCTCTGCTCCAGCACCTGGAGCACCTCCTCCCCGTCCTTCTTCACTGGCCTTGGTGCCTGCAGAGTTGTTGCTCTCACATCTCACTCGTCTCTCTGCTTCCTTTTTCCCGCATCAAGGTTTATTTTCCTCTTTCTAAATATGTTACTCCAGAGGCACTATCCACCATTGCTGATTGGCTCGGCCGTGGCAAGCGGCGGGTCTGTCTTGGAGCCGGCTGGCATTGACTCTATCGGACATAGGGGAAGCTTCTAGCAGCTTCTCACAGAAGCCACCCCTCCAGTGTCGCCCCCTGCTACCAAAACCATGCCACGCAAACCCAATACATGAGCCTGCACCTGTTTATGTTTGTTTCATTTTTCCCAGACATCAGCATTATATGCACATTATAAAACCACCAGTAAACTGATGGCTTTTTTTTCTTTTCCCCCTCAAATGAAGTGGTACTTCTTAAGGAAGACCTGGAAAGTTGTCTTGTCTAATGAAGTGCCATTGGAAAAAATAGTTTTGGTAAGATACAGCTTGGTCAGTTAATGAGTCATGGTTTCCCCCATATGCTTGTCGGTGTGACTATACATCAACTTATTCTGTGTAACAGTTTCAATTTCTAGCAGAGTGTTTTGGTTCAGAACATGAAATGTTTGAGTTTGAAAGTGTTAACACAAAATGTTTTAAAATGTTCAAGAAGCTTTTTGAAAAGGTACCTTTTCCCACAAAATATTTTGGTTTAGATGAATCAGCATTTCCAATGAAAACATGTTTCACAAAAAAAAAAAAAATTCCAACCAGCCATATGTCCTGGTTTCAGCCAGGACGGAGCTAGTTTTCTCTTCAGCAGCTCCTGTGTTTGGATTTAGTGTGAGAAGAACGGTGATAGTACACTGATGTTGTTGGTTGCTGCTAAGCGATCGAGGACATTTTGCAGTTTCCCAGGTTTTGCTAATGTGCAGGTGCAAAAACTTGGGAGGGGTAGAGCCAGAATAGTTGATTCAAACTGGCCAAAGAGAGTATTCCATACCATAGACGTCATGCCCGGTATAAGTGAGAGTCGGCCAGTGGGCCACTAGCCCTTAACTTGCCTTAATCCTTAAGCTTCCCTTCAGGTTGCTTTTTGTTTCCCTATTTTTTCCTTTTTTTTTGTTCGTTTGGGCCTTTTCGTTTGTCTGTTTGTTCCCTTGCCTGCTCTCTCTGGAACTTGCTGTTCTGGGATAGCTGGGGGGGAATACCCCTGCTCCCTGACTGCTGCTTGAGATGGGCTGTATCTGTCGTTGGGTGGTGAGAAATTGTGTATCATTTGTTTTATATATTCTATTACCCTTATATATATTATTATTAATATATTTTTCCTTTGCTTTCCTAGTGAGCTGTTTTTATCTCAACCTGCGAGTTTTCCTTTCTCTCCAGTTCTCCTCCCCACCCCACTGGGGAGGGGGGAGTGAGTGAGCGGCTGCGTGGTATTGGGTTACAATTTGGGGTTAAACCACGACAGTCCTTTTTGGCGCCCAACGTGGGGCTCGAGAGGGGTCCGGCTAGCTCAGCTGAGAGAGCATCAGATTGAGGGTCCAGGGTTTAAGCCCCTGGTCAGGCTCAAAGGGTTGAGATAACAAGAGACTTGACCAGAGTGTGTTAAAACAATTTGTTATAAGCATCCATTGTATTACTTTAATTGCCGCTGGTCACAATGTTGTTTGAATTGTTTACCGAGTGCTTCTCAGAGTTGTATCATGTATCACCTTACTGTATGCTGTTTATCAGTATTTATGTGTGGTTTGTTACCTCTGGGCGTTGCATTAAGGTTATTGCTTCGGTGTGTGCTTTAGCACTGGCTTATGGCATGGTAAAATCATTGGTGTTTAGACCAGTTTACTACCTGTATTCATATACGGGGGGGGGAGGGCGATGTGCAGAACGAAGCGGCACCAACGGTTACAGCTTCGTACTTCGCAAGCAATCTGGTGGGGACTATAAGTAATTATTCCTTTATTTTTTCCTTCCCGGGGGGTCACCAAGGGGAAACTTCCTCCTCTGCTTTCCCTTTCCCCTCCTGGGTAAAAATGCCTTCCTTTGATTTCTCGTTGCCCTCCTGGTTAGTTACGGGAGTTTCTGAAAACTTGGAATACCTTTGGGATGTTCGGACCGGATTGTTACTCCTATCAGTAGGAATACATTTGTGTCAAATCTTGCTTAAGGTCAGAAATCGGTGCAGACGTAGGCGCAGGGCCACCCCAGTTCCCTGCTACAGCCCCCGCGGCCGCGCCGTCCCCCGCCACGGGCGCCGCGGCCGCCCCACCCTCCGCTACGGGCACCGGGGCTGCTCCGCTCCTCGCCACACGGGTACCGCGCCAGCCCCCGCGCCAGCCCGCGCCGCAGGCACCGCGGCCGCCCCAGGTCCCGCCGGGGCCCCCGCGACCGTCCCAGGTCCCGCTGCGGCCCCCGCGGCCGCGCCACCCCCCGCCATGGGCGCTGCAGCTGCTCCACCCCCCGCCGTGGGCACCGCGACCGCTCCACCCCCTGCTCCGGCCGCTGCGGCTGTCCCAGCCCTCGCCGCGGCCGCTCCACCTCCCGCCGCGGCTGTGCCACCCCCCGCCACGGGTATCGCGGTTGCCCCACCCCTTGTTACGGTATGAGAACATTAATGCTACTTTTCTAATTGTACTAGTTCTAGACATATCTAGACATATCAGTTGAGCTGTGGGCTTCATTTTGGTGTCTGCTGTTCAAACATACATTGAGAGGGTTCCTGCTCCCAAGATCCTCAGTCAAAACAGAGAAGGAAAACATGATCAAAGAGTTGTTGAAATCAGTGTTTGAATCAAGAATAAAACTCAGCACTCTTTTATGTGTGGAAGAAGGCATGGGTTGATGAATCATACCATTTCTGTAGTACAGACTCTACCATAAGAAGTTTTCAGCCTTGTAACATCATTAATAATTGTCAGTAGTTGATTTCTTCTAAAAATAACCTGAAGTTTTTGTACATGAGTTTTTTGAAGAACTACATATTTTGCTTTTCAGTAAGGTATAGAATTGTAATATGAACATAATATGTAATATGAATTGTAAAAATGAACAGGCTGTTATGATATGGAAAGCTGCCCGGTGGAAAAGGACCTGGGGGTGCTGGTTGACAGCCGGCTGAATATGAGCCAGCAAGTGTGCCCAGGTGGCCAAGAAGGCCAATAGCATCCTGGATTGGATCAGAAATAGTGTGGCCAGCAGGACTAGGGAAGTGATCGTCCCCCTGTACTCGGCCCTGGTGAGGCCGCACCTCGAGTACTGTGTTCATTTTTGTGCCCCTCACTACAAGAAAGACATGGAGGTGCTGGAGCGTGTCCAGAGAAGGGCAACGAAGCTGGTGAAGGGTCTGGAGCACAAGTCCTATGAGGAGTGGCTGAGGGAACTGGGGTTGTTTAGCCTGGAGAAAAGGAGGCTGAGGGGAGACCTTATCGCTCTGTACAACTACCTGAAAGGAGGTGGTAGCGAGGTGGCTGTCGGTCTCTTCTCCCAAGTAACAGGCAATAGGACGAGAGGAAACGGCCTCAAGTTGTGCCAGGGGAGGTTTAGATTGGATATTAGGAAACATTTCTTCACCGAAAGGGTTATCAGGCACTGGAACAGGCTGCCCAGGGAAGTGGTTGTGTCACCATCCCTGGAGGTATTTAAAAGAGGTGTAGATGCGGTGCTTAGGGATACGATTTAGTGGTGGACTTGGCAGTGTTAGGTTAATGGTTGGACTCGATGATCTTAAAGGTCTCTTCCAACCTAAACAATTATATGATTCTACAATTCTATGATAAGAATAATTACATATTCTGTTTTGCATTATACCTGCAGTATGTGAGCTCCAACATAAATCTTGAATTCATTCCTTCATTGAAATCATAGAATCATAGAATGGTTTTTTTGATCAACCACATCAACACTCCCACCCAACTTGGTGTCGTCTGCAAACTTACTGAGGGTGCACTCGATCCCCTCGTCCAGATCATTGATAAAGATGTTAAACATAACTGGCCCCAGTACTGAGCCCTGGGGAACACCACTTGTGACCGGCCGCCAACTGGATTTAACTCCATTCACCACAACTCTGTGGGCCCGGCCATCCAGACAGTTTTTTACCCAGCGCAGAGTATGCCCATCCAAGCCATGTGTAGCCAGTTTCTCCAGGAGGATGCTGTGGGAGACAGTGTCAAAGGCTTTACTAAAGTCCAGGTACACAACGTCCACAGCCTTTCCCTCATCCACTAAGTGGGTCACCTTGTCATAGAAGGAGATCAGGTTGGTCAGGCAGGACCTGCCTTTCATAAACCCATGATGACTGGGCCCGATCGCCCGGTTGTCCCGTACGTGCCGTATGATGGCACTCAAGATGATCTGCTCCATAACCTTCCCGGGCACCGAGGTCAGGCTGACAGGCCTGTAGTTCCCTGGATCCTCCTTCTGGCCCTTCTTGTAGATGGGCGTCACGTTTGCCAGCCTCCAGTCAACTGGGACCTCCCCAGTGAGCCAGGACTGCTGATAAATGATGGAGAGTGGCTTGGTGAGCACTTCTGCCAGCTCCCTCAGTACCCTTGGATGGATCCCATCCAGCCCCATAGACTTGTGTGTGTCTAGGTGGCGTAGCAGGTCACTGACCATTTCCCCTTGGATTATGGGGGCTTCATTCTGCTCCCCATCCCTGTCCTCCTGCTCAGGGGGCTGGGTGCCCAGAGAGCAACTTCCCTTGCTGTTAAAGACTGAGGCAAAGAAGGCATTAAGCACCTCAGCCTTTTCCTCGTCCCTTGACGCTAAGTTTCCCCCTGCATCCAATAAAGGAGGGAGATTCTCCTTTGCCCCCTTTTTATTGCAAATGTATTTGTAGAAACACTTTTTGTCGTCTTTTACAACAGTAGCCAGATTAAGTTCTAGTTGGGCTTTGGCCCTTCTAATTTTCTCCCTGCAAAACCTCATGACATCCTTATAGCCCTCCTGAGTTGCCTGCCCCTTCCTCCAAAGTTCATAAACACTCTTTTTTTCCTAAGTTCCAGCCGAAGCTCTCTGTTCAGCCAGGCTGGTCTTCTTTCCCGACGGCTCGTCTTTTGGCTCATGGGGACAGCCTGCTCCTGCGCCTTTAAGATTTCCCTTTTGAAGAATGTCCAGCCTTCCTGGGCTCCTTTGCCCTTCAGGACTGCCTCCCAAGGGACTCTGCCAACCAGACTCCTAAACAGGCCAAAGTCTGCCCTCCGGAAGTCCAAGGTGGCAGTTCTGGTGACCCTCCTCCTTACTTCTCTGAGAATCGAAAACTCAATCATTTCATGATCGCTATGCCCAAGACGGCCTCCAACTGTCACATCACCCACAAGACCTTCTCTGTTCACAAACAACAGGTCCAACGGGGCGCCTTCCCTAGTTGGCTCCCTCACCAGCTGTGTCAGGAAGTTCTCTTCCACACACTCCAGGAACCTCCTCGACTGTTTCCTCTCTGCTGCATTGTATTTCCAGCAGACATCTGGCAAGTTCAAGTCCCCCACGAGAACAAGGGCTAGCGATCGTGAGGCTTCTCCCAGCTGCCTGTAGAATACTTCATCTGCCTCCTCATCCTGGTTGGGTGGTCTATAACAGACTCCCACCATGATATCTGCCTTGGTGGCCTTCCCCCTGATTCTTACCCATAGGCACTCAACCCTCTCGTCACCGTCCTCGAGCTCTAGGCAGTCAAGACTCTCCCTAACATAGAGGGCTACCCCACCGCCTCTCCTTCCTTGCCTATCCCTTCTGAAGAGTTTGTAGCCATCCATTGCAGCACTCCAGTTGTGCAAGTCATCCCACCATGTTTCTGTGATGGCAACTATATCATAGTTCTCCCCTTTCACAACAGCCTCAAGCTCCTCCTGTTTGTTGCCCATGCTGCATGCATTTGTGTAGATGCACTTCAGCTGGGCTAATGATCCTGTTGCCTTTGTGGTGGGAGAAGCCCTAATTCCTACATGTCCATTCTCAGGCGTTTCCATGGTTCCTGACAGATCAATGACCCCTGTGTCCCTGCTGCCACATGGGTCTCTCTGTCCTACCTCATCTGAGATGGCTGACCGAAGGGCCTCGCTAGCACGCCGTCCATCCCTCATTCATTGGCATGCCACCCCCAGGCTTCTCTCTAGCAAGCCTGGCTTTATCCCCTTCCCCCTTCAAATCTAGTTTAAAGCCCTTTCAATGAGCCCTGCTAGCTCCTGTGCTAGGATCCTTTTCCCCCTTTGGGACAGGTGCACCCCGTCTGTCACCAGCAGGCCTGGTGTCATGTAAACCAACCCATGGTCGAAGAACCCTAAGTCCTGCTGGTGACACCAGGCTCGGAGCCAGGTGTTGATCTGCTGGCTCTTCCTGTTTCTTCCCTCATCATTCCCCGAAACTGGAGGGATAGAGGAGAACACTACTTGTGCTCCTGATCCCTTAACCAGTCGTCCCAAGGCCCTGAAGTCTCTCTTGATTGCCCCGGGACTTCTTATTGCCACCTCGTCGCTGCCTACCTGAAAGATCAACAAGGGATAGCAGTCTGAGGGCCATACTAGGGTAGGAAGCTTTCTCTTCACGACTGTCCTGATTGCAGCTGGGAGAGGGTTAATTTTCGCCAGAAGCTGGCCGGGGTCTATTCTATACCATGTGACCGTCATGCTCAGAGGTGGACGACCAGAGTGGGGGAGGGGGGGATCGCTGCTCAGGAGCGGGCTGGGCACCGGGCTCCGGGTGGGGAGCGACCTGTATGGGAAGCACCGCTAAGTACACTCTGTTGTTGTTATTGTTGGCGTATCTTGTTTGTTTGTTTTTTCTTTCCCTTTGTTGTCCGGTTAAACTGTTGTTGTTTTTAACCCACGAGTTTTGCCTTTCTTTGTCCTGATTCTCTCCCCCATCTCGCCGGGAGGGGTGGGGCGAGCGAGCGACCGCATGGCTCACCTTCCGGCTGGGCTAAACCACGACAACGTCTTTGACCCAGGCCCCAGGGAGGCAGCAGACTTCCCTAAGGAGCAGGTCCAGTCTGCATATCGGGCCTTCTGTTCCTTTCAGAAGGGAGTCTCCTATGACAACAACCCATCTCTTTTTTCCTTTATGGGGGCAGTTTTGATGCAGGACATAGGCCGACTAATCCTTGGCGGCACCTCCGAGCTAGCTGAACCATCAGCCTTGTCCTTGTTCGGCTCCACTTGCAGAGCCTCGTACCTATTGTGCAAGGGCACCTGCGGAGGTGGCGTAGGCACTGAGGAGATACGCCTGCCGCGCCGGGCAGGAACCAGTTGCCATTGTCCCCTGTCCCTTAAGTCACTGCATTCAGCCATGCGGGGAGAGGATAGGGAAAGGGAATCCTCTGCGACATGCACCCTGGCTGCCTGTTGGGCCTGTCTCAGGGAAGGTAGGGTGCGAGTCCAATAGTCAATCTCTCTCTCTCACTCCCTGATACTCCTCAACCTACTCACCTCCTCCTGGAGCTCTGTCACCAGGCGGAGGAGTTCCTCTACCTGGGCACACCTCCCACAGGCTTGCTCACTTCTGTCATCTGATACTGGCATCAGAGTAGGGCACACCCTGCAGCCTGACACCTGGGTGGCAGCGTGTCCCCACCGCAGCTCAGTCTGGGAAGCTGCGTCAGTCGTGGCGGGTGCAAGGCTTAGAGCAGCCATGGCTTTCTGCCGGGTGGACACCATTGCTCCCTGGTCGAGCTGGCGGAGCTTCAGTGCCCTCCCTGCGTGCCCTCCCTGCACGCCCTCCCTGCACGCCCTCCCTGCGTGAACTGCTGCGCGAACTGCCGCGCCACACCCTTGCTGACGCGCCACGCTCTGTTTGCCTGCCCTGGTCGCTTGCGCTCCCCAGGGGCTTTTTTTTATACGTGGGGGGGCTTGGCCGCCGCTGCTCCTGGCCCCACCCAGGTCTCGTCAGCCGCTGTGCTGTCGCGCGAGCTGCCGGCTCCTGGCGGGTCCCTCGGCTCCCCCTGAGGTTCCCCCGGTTCGGGAAACCCCCCTGTGCACCGTGCTAGGGCGCTTTGCTGCAGGTCGTGCCGGCACCGGAGCTGGTCGCCTCGGCGATAAAATACATTTTAAAGTTTGATAGACTTATAAAACAGACATTTGGCATTTAGACTTTCGTTAAAACCATGATGTTAGATTTAACACAAATCTCTCAAACTAGGAATGTAGTCTTTCAGTGGAATACTTTAAGCAAGATTCTGAATATATCTGTATAGATTTTTCTTTTTAAAACATGCAATAATGAGATCATCCAGCTTTGTAGTGAGAAAGATCAAAATGGAAAGGGAATTGACCAGTGGACAGCAGTTCATGGGAAAAAAACCTCAGAGTCCAAAAGGAGATAAATGGGACCCTAAACAAATACCTTGAACTAATCTTTTCTTAACAATAGAACAGACTTTGAAAGAATTAGCCTGAAGTAACATAAGCTGTATGGCACACAAACTCCTTGCCACAGGCAAAACTGAAGCATAATACACTGAGTACAGTCAAACACTGCCCAGTGAAAATATGTCTATTCTCCATGATCAACCTGTGGAAACCCAAACTCACAGCTCTAGAAATTACTCTAGCCCCTGAGCAGAAGGTTGCACATTCTTTCTGTTAAAGCTAATGCTCTTTCCATGAAAATATCTAAAACAATTGGTAGATGAAAGAAAAAGGTAGATAGGATATCAACATGACTTGCTCTCCCAATGGTACATTTTTCATCTGGCAGAGGCATGGATGGGTCTCCATTTCCCATTGAAAACATGTATAGTTTATATGAAGAGTGGTTGAATAAAATACATAAGCAAAGCTTGAAGCAAGGATCTGGGCTGAGTCCCTACACAGAGGCTGATCTAGGATCAACTTGTCTGTGGATTCTAGCAGAGCTCAATAGCTAATAGCTATTAGTGCTTATCCAGTTAAGAAAGCATTTGGGGATGCCTACAAGTATACCTTAGACACGTGGCATTCAATGTCAAAACTGTGCAGCTAAAGATTTTAGGCACTTTCATGATTCAGTGAAAGGAGAGTGGGAATCTGAAGACATTTTATGTGTCGCAGATGTTCGGATTCCTAAATATTCATGATAAATTTTCACCCTCTAAAAAAGGGGATGGTTCTCATCTCTAGGGTTCTAATCTGTAGATGCTCTCAGACTGTAGAATTTCATTTTGCAGTGGCATTATTTTATTCCACCTGATGGGAACATAATGGGAAGTCAAAATCAACAATCTTTCTACTTCAATTTTCATTATTTGCAATTTCTGTACAACTGCTATGATGCTGTACCTTCCTCAGACCAGCACTGAGCACTGTTCTACTTTCATGCGGCGCTTTAATGTTCCAAAACATTTAAATCCACTTAACCTGTTTTAAAATGTTGGAAGCATCATATTAATCATTATACATTTTGCTGACTGCCCCAAAGCTCTGAGGGTGGAATAAGACTGAACTCATTCTTCTATGTCTTTTTAACCACAATAATGACTGGTTTTGGTGTATGCAGCCAAAAAACTATGATGTTTTAAAAGATTGTGACCAGGCTACTTCATCGTTGCTATAGTTTTAGACTTCAAAAGTGTTGATTTTGGCTTTGTGGCTTTACAGTACAACTTTGCGCAAGAGTTCAACACCCACAAACACAGGAATATTTCCTTAGTGACATCCACAGTGCTGAGTTCTCTTGCAACTTTCACTTTATGGAGTTGCTTGAATAGGAATGGAGCTGCTTTAGTAATCAGGCCTGGTTTTAAATAACAAATTCTTGAAAATGTGGGCTTCGGAGTATTTGAATGCCTGGCTCCCATACCTGGTTCTTTCTCTGAATCATTCTCTAATTTGGTATCAACTAAGGCACTGAAAGGCAGTAGGCTGTTTGAGAAGAAAGCAGCAAATTGCCCAGCAAGATATTGTCTACGAAAGGCCCTTTCTCTCTGGAATTCATCTTCCTGTATTGGAATGAAACATCAGAAATATACAGACTTCCAGGACATGCCAACAGGTGTCTTTGGGACTAAACCAGCTTAAAGATCAACTCAGGGAGAGTGGGTTATTTTCCTCTTTTTCTTTTTTTTTTTTTTTTTAGGTCCTAATTAGAACTGCTTGCAGTTTTGTTGCACTGGATTCTTGTTGCTGAAGTATAACCTGGGTTCCCAGGAAAACTCATTTGTCAAATTTTCTAGTGGGTAGCTGGGGAGCTGACGGTTCCTGATGAGCCAAAACTTCCAGAAACCACAGCTTCATACTGACCACCTCAAAGCCAAGGGCAACTGCATTTCCAGCTGCGTATGACACAGAGGCGTCTGACAGCCCCAGCTCAATTAGGAACACACCAACCTCTTGGACTGGTCTTCTGTACTACTCTGCTCTGACACATTTTAGAAATTGTTGAATTTATCCAACTTAACAACAAAACCCACAACCTTTTCTTTTGTTTGCTTTTCCTATGCCATTTTCACCACAAATTGTGTATAAGCATCTTCTACTGGCATATAAGCAATATAAACAATGACTCTCACCAGTACTACGTTCTATTTATCTTTTCCTGTGAAGATAATTGAATATATTGTGGATGCGATGTTTTAGAAGGGCTTCTAATAAAATATTGTGTGCCTATGCTGGAGAAGGCAGATTGAAGAAGATATTGCTTTGTACTTGAGTACAGGGCATGAGAGTCATAACAGTTTTGAGTTCATGGGCAAATTCCACCACCTGCCCTCACTCCAGGGGGCTTGGTAAAAAAATGCCTTTATGCTTGAGAAGCAGCACAGTCAGCCACTGACTTTTTCTGATAGCTGTAAGAAAAAAAGAATGTGCATCCATGTTCTTTTTTTAACCATCTATTGTCACAGGATCCAAAAGAAAAGTGCTTGGAACCACAACACTTCCTGGGGCCTGGCGGATAACACTATTGATAAATGGAAGTGCCAGCATGGAAATTTGGTCAAAGAGTTGTTGGATGGCATGATGCAATCTAGAGAGGGTCAAAGATGTAAAATCTGTTTGCAGTCATCCCAGAGAGAAAAACAAAGGTTCTGGTATTCCACTCGCCCTGTAACTATGTTAAACTACACTGTATTGGATTTACATTGCAAGGTTTTGGTAGTGGGGGGGCTACAGGAGTGGCTTCTGTGAGAAGATGCCAGAAGCTTCCTCCATATCTGATAGAGCCAGTGCCAGCCGGCTCAAAGATGGACCCGCCACTGGCCAAAGCTGAGCCAATCAGTGACGGTGGTAGCGCCTCTGTGATAACATATTTAAGAAACAACAACAGCAGCTGGGAGAGAGGAGTGAGAATATGTGAGAGCAACAACTCTGCAGACACCAAGGTCAGTGGAGAAAGAGGGGGAGGAGGTGCTCCAGGCACCAGAGCAGAGATTCCCCTGCAGCCCATGAAGGACACCATGCCGGAGCAGGTGGATGTGCCCTGAAGGAGGCTGTGACCCCGTGGGAAGTTCACACTGGAGCAGGTTCCTGGCAGGACCTGTGACCCCGTGCAAAGGACCCATGCTAGAGCAGTTTGTGAAGAATTGCAGCTCGTGGGAAGGGCTCATGTTGGAGAAGTTCATGGAGAACTGTCTCCTGTGGGAGGGACCCCACGCTGGAGCAGGGGAAGAGTGTGAGGAGGAAGGAGCAGCAGAGACAAAGCATTATGAACTGACTACAACCCCCGTTCCCCATCCCCCTGTGCTGCTCTGGGGGAGGAGGTAGAGAAGGCGAGAGCGAAGCCGAGCCCAGGAAGAAGGGAGAGGTGGGGGGAAGGTGTTTTAAGATTTTCTTCTTATTTCTCATTACCCTACTCTGATTTGATTTGCAATAAATTAAATTAATTTCCCCATGTCGAGTCTGTTTTGCCTGTGACAGTAATTGCTGAGTGATCTCCCTGTCCTTATCTCGACCCACAAGCCTTTTGCCATATTTTCTCCCCCTGTCCAGTTGAGGAGGGGGGGTGATAGAGTGGCTTGGTGGGCACCTGGCAGTCAGCCAAGGTCAATCCACCACATACACCTGTGAAGACAGGGTCATCATTACTAGAGATGTGCAAATCAGCTTCTGATTTGCAAATAATAACTCACTATCTTTACTGAAGGACTGGGAAAAAAAGCCCTTTAGATTAGGTGACTAGGACAAAGAAATAAAAATAATAAGGCAGCACTGAAACCATTCATACAAACAAATGGATCAGCACAAGGTATTAACTGAGGATGATTAATTCATGTTGTTTCAAACTAGGTATACAAAGAATGAGTGATGAGGTTAACACATCCACAAAATCAACAAAACATTCCACCTTATCCTAGTAACCCTAAGTAACTTCCAGGCTATCTATCTCAGCAGGTCTGGCACCTGCTATGTTGAGTGTTGTTTTCATATGCAAATCATACCCACATGCAGTATTTCTGCCTTTGTGTTTTGCAAAAACATCCACAAAACATTTTCTGCAGTGTTCCTACGATGCTATTTTTTTTTTTTTTTTTAATCACCAAATACATCCTAGGCAAAACTTTGGATCATAGAATAGTTTGGGTTGGAAGCGACCTTTTAAAGGTGACCTGGTCCAACCCCCCTGCAATGAGCAGGGACATCCTCAACTAGATCAGGTTGCCCAGAGCCCCATCCAGCCTGACCTTGAATGTTGCCAGGGATGGGGCTTCTACCACCTCTCTGGGCAACCTGTTCCAGTGCTTCACCACCCTCATTGTGAAAAACTTCTTTCTGATTTCCAGCCTATATCTCCCCTCCTTTAGTTTAAAACCATTACCCCTTGTCCTATCACAACAGGCCCTGCTAAAAAGTTTTTCCCCATCTTTCCTATAAGCCACCTTTAAGTACTGAAAGGATGCAAATAGGTGTCCCCGGAGCCTTCTCTTCTCCAGGCTGAACAAGCCCAACTCTTGTCCGCTCCATTAATACGTGGCTCCGTGACTGGTGTCACCGCCACAACTTTGGGTTCTTTGACAATGGGATGATCTACACGGCACCAGGCCTGCTGGAGTCAGATGGGGTACACCTTTCCCAAAGGGGGAAGAGGGTCTTTGCCCACGAACTAGTGGGGCTCATAGACAGGGCTTTAAACTAGAGTTGAAGGGGGAGGGAGATGTTACCAGGCTTGCCTGTGACAAGCTGGGGGATCACACGCCACGGTTAGAGGGACGGGACACCAGTGAGGGCGCTCAGCCTATTGCTCCGAGACGGGCTGGCTACACTGCAGCACGCTTGAAGACTCATGGAGATGCGCCTGGGGATTCTGAGGTGATAGGAACCAACAGGGAAGCACCAGTGGAAGATCTCAAGGGAATTAAGGGATGTCCCTCCATGAAGGAGACATGGCCGACAGCCCAGCTGAAAGGCCTCTACACTAATGCACGCAGCCTGGGCAACAAACAGGAAGAGTTAGAAGCCACCGTGCTGCTGGAAGGCTATGACCTAGTAGCCATTACAGAAACTTGGTGGGACGAATCCCATGACTGGAGTGCAGCTATCGATGGCTACAGGCTGTTCAGAAGGGACAGGCGAGGAAAGAGGGGCGGAGGCGTTGCCCTCTACATCAAGAAAGGGATTGAGTGCGAGGAGCTGTCTCTGAGGAATAACCATGAGCAGGTTGAAAGCTTATGGGTAAGAATCAGAGAACAAGGCAACAAAGGGAACCTTGTGGTTGGGGTCTACTACAGGCCGCCTGACCAAGGGGAGCCTATTGACGAAGCCTTCTTGCTCCAGCTACAGGAGGCATCGCGCTTGCAGGCTCTCGTCCTGCTGGGGGACTTCAACCACCCTGACATCTGCTGGGAAAGCAGCACGGCGAGCTGTAGGCAATCCAGGAGACTCCTGGAATGCATGGAGGACAACTTCTTAAGCCAGGTAATAGACAGCCCCACCAGAGGGGATGCTATACTGGACCTGATGGTCACCAACGCAAGTGAGCTAATAGGTGACATCAAGATTGGAGGCAGCCTGGGCTGCAGTGATCATGCGCTGGTGGAGTTTACAATCCTGAGGCATATGGGTCACAGGAAGAGCAAAGTCAGGACCCTGAATTTTAGGAAAGCAAACTTCCAGCTCTTCAAGGAGTTAGTCAATAGGACCCCCTGGGAAACTGCCCTCAGGGACAAGGGGGCAGAACAGAGCTGGCAGATCTTTAAGGAGGCTTTCCATAGAGCGCAAGAGCTCTCAATCCCCAGGTGCAAGAAATCGAGCAAAGCTGGCAAGAGACTGGCATGGCTGAGTCGAGACCTGCTGGACAAACTAAAAGGCAAAAAGGAAATGCACAGGCATTGGAAGCAGGGACGGGTATCCTGGGAAGAGTATAGGGTCGCTGCCCGGTTATGTAGGGACGAGGTCAGGAAGGCCAAGGCGCGGCTAGAGCTGAACTTGGCAAGGGACACAAAGAATAATAAGGCAGACTTCTACAGGTATGTCAACCAGAAAAGGAAGGTGAAAGAAAGCATACCCCCCTGAAGAGCAGGAGCGGCAAACTAGTGTCAAACTACTCTGCCCTGGTGAGGCCCCACCTGGAGTACTGCGTCCAGCTCTGGGCCCCTCAACATAAGAAGGACGTGGACCTGCTGGAGCGGGTCCAGAGGAGGGCCACAAGGATGATCAGAGGGATGGAGCACCTCTCCTACGAAGACAGGCTGAGGGAGTTGGGCCTGTTCAGCCTGGAGAAGAGAAGGCTCCGGGGAGACCTCATTGCAGCCTTTCAGTACTTGAAGGGGGCCTATAGGAAAAATGGGGAGAAACTTTTTAGCAGGGCCTGTTGTGATAGGACAAGGGGTAATGGTTTTAAACTAAAGGAGGGGAGATATAGGCTGGAAATCAGAAAGAAGTTTTTCACAATGAGGGTTGTGAAGCACTGGAACAGGTTGCCCAGAGAGGTAGTAGAAGCCCCATCCCTGGAAACATTCAAGGTCAGGCTGGACGGGGCTCTGAGCAACCTGATCTAGTGAGGTTGTCCCTGCTCATTGCAGGGGGGTTGGACTAGATGGCCTTTAAAGGTCCCTTCCAACCCAAACTATTCTATGATTCTATGATTCTATGATAGGAGAGGTGCTCCAGCCCTCTGATCATTTTTGTGGCCCTCCTCTGGACTCGCTCCAGCAGGTCCATGTCCTTCTTGTGTTGGGGACTCCAGAGCTGGACGCAGTACTCCAGGTGGGGTCTCACCAGAGCAGAGTAGAGGGGCAGAATCACCTCCCTCGACCTGCTGGCCATGCTTCTTTTGATGCAGCCCAGGATACAGGTGGCCTTCTGGGCTGCAAGCACACATTGCTGGCTCATGTCCAGCTTTTCATCCACCAGTAGCCCCAAGTCCTTCTCAGCAGGGCTGCTCTCAATCCCTACATCCCCCGGCCTGTATTGATACTGGGGGTTGCCCCAACCCAGGTGCAGGACCTTGCACTTGGCCTTGTTGAACCTCATGAGATCCACATGGGCCCACTTCTCAAGCTTGTCCAGGTCCCTCTGGAAGGCATCCCATCCCTCAGGCATGTCCACTGCACCACTCAGCTTGGTGTCATCTGCAAACTTGCTGATGATGCACTCGATCCCACTGTCTATGTCATTGATGAAGATATTAAACAGTACTGGTCCCAATATGGACCCCTGAGGGACACCACTTGTCACGGATCTCCATCTGGACATCGAGACGTTGACCACTACCCTCTGGATGCGACCATCCAACCAATTCCTCATCCACTGAACAGTCCACCCATCAAATCCATATCTCTCCAATTTAGAGAGAAGGATGTTGTGGGGGACCATGTCAAAGGCCTTACAGAAGTCCAGATAGATGACATCCGTAGCTCTTCCCTTGTCCACTGATGTAGTCAGTCATAGAAGGCCACTAGGTTGGTCAGGCAGGACTTGCCCTTGGGGAAGCCATGCTGGCTGTCTCCAATCACCTCCCTGTCCTCCATGTGCCTCAGCATAGCTTCTAGGAGGATCTGTTCCATGATCTTCCCAGGCACAGAGGTGAGGCTGACAGGTCG
Source organism: Phoenicopterus ruber ruber (assembly GCA_009819775.1). NCBI lineage: Eukaryota > Metazoa > Chordata > Aves > Phoenicopteriformes > Phoenicopteridae > Phoenicopterus > Phoenicopterus ruber. The sequence goes on from CM020247.1 coordinate 27,705,901, forward strand.
GTAGTTCCCAGGGTCCTCCTTCCTACCCTTTTTAAAAATGGGTACAATGCTTCCCTTTTTCCAGTCCCCAGGGACTTCACCTGACTGCCATGACTTTTCAAATATCATGGAGAGTGGCTTGGCAACTACATCAGCCAATTCCCTCAGGACTCTGGGATGCATCTCGTCAGGTCCCATAGACTTATGTATGTTCAGGTTCCTCAGGTGGTCACGAACCTGATCTTCTCTTACAGTGGGAGGGACTTTGCTCCCCCAGTCCCTGTCTTGTGGTCCATCCACTCGAGAGGTGTGGGAAGACAGGTTGCCAGTGAAGACTGAGGCAAAAAAGTCATTGAGTACCTCAGCCTTGTCCTCGTCCATTGTTACCAGTTTGCCAGTCCTGCTCATCAGGGGAGTACACTTTCTTTGACCTTCCTTTTCTGGCTGACAGACCTGTAGAAGCCCTTCTTGTTATTCTTTGCATCCCTTGCCAAGTTCAGCCCCAGCTGCGCCTTGGCCTTCCTGACCCCATCCCTGCACAACCGGGCAGCGTCCCTATACTCTTCCCAGGACACCTGTCCCTGCTTCCACTGCCTGTGCATTTCCTTCTTGCCCTTTAGTTTGACCAGCAGGTCTTGACTCAGCCATGCCAGTCTCTTGCCTTCCTTGCCCGATTTCTTACACCTGGGGACCGAGAACTCCTGCGCTCTATGCAAAGCCTCCTTAAAGATCTGCCAGCTCTGTTCTGCTCCCTTGCCCCTGAGGGCAGTTTCCCAGGGGGTCCTATTGACTAACTCCTTGAAGAGCTGGAAGTTTGCTTTCCTAAAATTCAGGGTCCTGACTTTGCTCTTCCTGTGACCCATATGCCTCAGGATTGTAAACTCCACCAGCGCATGATCACTGCAGCCCAGGCTGCCTCCAATCTTGACGACACCAATTAGCTCACTTGCGTTGGTGACCATCAGGACTAGTATAGCATCCCCTCTGGTAGGGCTGTCTATTGCCTGGCTTAAGAAGTTATCCTCCATGCACTCCAGGAGTCTCCTGGATTGCCTACAGCTTGCTGTGCTGCTATTCCAGCAGATGTCAGGGTGGTTGAAGTCCCCCAGCAGGACGAGAGCCTGCGAGCGCGATGCCTCCTGTAGCTGGAGTAAGAAGGCTTCGTCAATAGGCTCCCCTTGATCGGGCGGCCTGTAATAGACCCCAACCACAAGGTTCCCTTTGTTGCCTTGTTCTCTGATTCTTACCCATAAGCTTCCAACCTGCTCGTGGCTATTCCTCAGAGACAGCTCCTCACACTCTATCCCTTTCTTGATGTAGAGGGCAACGTCTCCGCCCCTCCTTCCTCGCCTGTCCCTTCTGAACAGCCTGTAGCCATCGATAGCTGCACTCCAGTCATGGGATTCGTCCCACCAAGTTTCAGTAATGGCAACTAGGTCGTAGCTTTCTAGCAGCACAGTGGCTTCCAACTCCTCCTGTTTGTTGCCCATGCTGCAAGCGTTAGTGTAGAGGCCCTTCAGCTGGGCTGGCGGCCATATCACCTTCTTGGAGGAACACCCCTTAATTCCTTTGAGGTCTTTCACTGGTGTTTCCCTGTTGGCTCCAATTACCTCAGGAGCCCCTGGCTCCTCTCCATATGTCTTCAAGCATGCTGCAGTGTAGCCATCGCGTCTTAGAGCAACAGGCTGAGGGCTCTCGCTAGCACCCCGTCCCTCTAACCTTGGTGTGTTGTCCCACAGCTTGTCATGGGTGAGCCTGATATTATCCCCCTCCCCCTTCAAGTCTAGTTTAAAGCCCTGTCAATATGAGCTCCGCTAGCTTGTGGGCAAAGACCCTCTTCCCCCTTTGAGAAAGGTGAACCCCATCTGACGCCAGCAGACCTGGTGCCGTGTAGGCCATCCCATTGTCAAAAAACCCAGGATTGTGGTGGTGACACCAGCCACGGAGCCACGTATTAATTGACTGGACCCTTCTGTTTCTGCCAGTGTCTCTGCCCGCAACTGGAAGGAGGGAGGAAAAAATAACCTGCGCTCCAGATTCCCTTACTGACCGTCTCAAGGCCCTGAATTCCCTTTTGATTGCCCTCGGACTATGCGTTGCAGCTTCATCACCGCCCACATGGAAGAGCAGTAGTGGATAAAAGTCCGAGGGCCGAACCAGGCTAGGAGGTTTCCTAGTGATGTCCTTAACCCGGGCACCAGGGAGGCAGCAGACTTTCCTAAGAGGAGGGTCTGTCCGGCATACAGGACCCTCTGTTCCTCTCAGAAGGGAGTCCCCTACAACTATAACCCGTCTTTTCTTCCTCGTGGAGGTGGTCGTGATCTGAGGGGTAAGCTTTTCTAGTCTCAGCAACACCTCCGGCATAGATGGACCATCATCATCCACATCCTCTGTTGACAGGCCTTCCACATCCAGAGCCTCATACCTATTGTACAGAGGCACCTGGGAAGGCGAGGTGGGCAAAGGAGGTGTATGCCTGCTACCCCGGGTGTGGACTTGCCTCCATTCACTCCTTTACTTTAAGCTACTGCCTTTATCCTGGCGGGGGGAGGATACAGGACCCCTTTGATCTTGTGTTTTTTCTGGTGGCTGTTCCTGTTTCTTCCTCAGGGAGAGCAGAGCATGGTTCCACCAGTCTATCTCTTTCTCAGACTCCCTGATGCTCCTCAACCTTTCTGCTTCATCTCGTAGCTCTGCCACCAGGCTGAGCAGATCATCCACCTGCTCACACCTCACACAGCCGCTCTCACTACTGCCATCCATTGCCAGTGACAGGCTCTGGCACTCCCTGCAGCCCAAGACCTGCACGACTGCATGTTTTCGTGGGAGCTCTGTCTGGGTTGCCACAGCCATTCTGGTGAGTGCAGAGGCCACGGCTTTTTGCCAGGTGGACACCATACCTGGGCTCGTGCTGAGAGGGCGAGGACCACCAACTGAACTCACCTCCTGAGCTGGTAGGGTGACTACGCCCTCCAAGTGCACCCTCCCGCTCAAACTGCTGTGCAAACTGCCATGCCACGCCCTGACTGATGCACCACGCCCTGTTTGCCTGCTCTGTTCACTAGTGCTCCCCAGGCTGCTTTTTGTAGGTGTGGGGGTGGCCGCCATTGCTCTGGCAACGCCCACGCCTCATCAGCGGCTCTCACAAGAGCTGCCGGCTCCTGGCGGGTCTCCCCGCTGCCCTGGCGGTTCCCTGCCTCGGGAAACCCCCCTGTGCGCCAAGATCTGCTGCTCCGCTGTGGGTCAGACTGGCTATGGATTAGCTCTCCTTGGCGACTCATGTCTGTTTATATTTTATTTAGCCTGTTTTGTTTGCTTGCTTCTGTTTATAAAGATTTGGGGCTTTTGATTTAAATTTCCACCTTGTTTGACAGACCACCTTTGGCGTTCCGCAGGCTAGAACTCAGGATGAATAATTCTTTCTAAGGTATTCTCCTTCATGACGTATTTCTGCCTTCTTTAGCACAGAAAGTGATCTATAGAAGGTGAAATAAGAAATAAAGAGGAAAATAAGAATTACAGCACTGATACCTGGGATTTTGTCAGGCCAGGGATGCTACTTCAACATGATACTAAATTAACACTAAAAGTAATAAAAGAATTTTGGCTTTGCTTTTTAACTCCTCCTTCCTAACTTCAAATTTTAGAGAAACAGCATTTCCCCAAAGATGTCTTCCTTTCGCCTTCTGCCTCCAAGATCTCTGGTTTTCATATCCTCTTCAAAACCTTTTTATTCTTCTAAAATTATTTTTTTCCCTTCCCAGCTGTAACTCACTATTGATGATCAAAACAAAATTTTGAGATACTATGTTCAGACCTTTTTACCTTACTGCTCACATTTCAATTATCTGTGATTTATTTAAGGTCTATAGTCAAAAGGGATTCAGTCATCACAGTGCAGACCACAGCAGGTATTTGGTCTCAAAAGTCTCCGTGTTTGGCTTATAGTCTCTGTAAATAACATGTAAAAAGATTAAGATGATTACAAAAGGGATCCAAAAGAACCAGCACACTGGGTGAGTAGTCACCCGATAAAGTCTTTAAAAAAAAAAGAGTGTTTATTAAGTTTTATACTTTCTGGGGCACATTACTCCAATCTTCATGGAGGAGCTTCTGTCCACTAAGAATTGGCAGCCTGAGCCTTCCTCCACTGTTGTTCCTATGTCCACTCTTTTGCTAAGTGAGGATGAAATAGTCCTTTCTTCCAGAAATGGGTATGATGATGCTTTCTTGATCCAGATTGCAAGCAAATCACATTGACATTTCTGCTTCTGGACTTTGAGCTATACAGGAGTTGAATGAATTAGAAGTGAGAGAGATTTGGTTTCTTTCCTGAAGCTGGAGAGTAGTCTTCCCTGTCATAGAATAGAATCATAGAATCATAGAAGTGTTTAGGTAGGAAGAGACCCTTAAGATCATTGAGTCCAACCGTTAACCTAGCACTGCCAAGTCCACCACTAAACCATGTCCCTAAGCACCACATCTACACCTCTTTTAAATACCTCCAGGGATGGTGACTCAACCACTTCCCTGGGCAGCCTGTTCCAATGCCTGATAACCCTTTCAGTGAAGAAATGTTTCCTAATATCCAATCTAAACCTCCCCTGGCACAACTTGAGGCCATTTCCTCTTGTCCTGTCGCCTGTTACTTGGGAGAAGAGACCGACAGCCACCTCGCTACCACCTCCTTTCAGGTAGTTGTAGAGAGCAATAAGGTCTCCCCTCAGCCTCCTTTTCTCCAGGCTAAACAACCCCAGTTCCCTCAGCCACTCCTCATAGGACTTGTGCTCTAGACCCTTCACCAGCTTCGTTGCCCTTCTCTGGACACGCTCCAGCACCTCCATGTCTTTCTTGTAGTGAGGGGCACAAAAATGAACACAGTACTCGAGGTGCGGCCTCACCAGGGCCAAGTACAGGGGGACGATCACTTCCCTACTCCTGCTGGCCACACTATTTCTGATACAGGCCAGGATGCCGTTGGCCTTCTTGGCCACCTGGGCACACTTGCTGGCTCATATTCAGCCAGCTGTTGACCAATACCCCCAGGTCCTTTTCCATCAGGCAACTTTCCAGCTTTCCAGCATTCCAGCTTTTCCAGCTTTCCAGCCACTCCTCCTCAAGCCTGTAGCGCTGCATGGGATTGTTGTGACCCAAGGGCAGGGCCCAGCACTTAGTCTTGTTGAACCTCATACAATTGGCCTTGGCCCATCAATCCAGCCTGTCCAGGTCCCGCTGTAGCGCCTTCCTACCCTCAAGCAGATCAACACTCCCAACTTGGTGTCATCTGCAAACTTACTGTCTGTATGCCACAGAGTATTTAATAGAGATAATGAAATGTTAATTAGAACAAGAATATTAATTAGAACAAGAAATATTAATTAGAACAAGAATAGAACTCCAGCTCTCCCTTCTCTCAGGAAAGTGCTCTAGCCACTAGATCATAAAGTCATGAAAAGCCTTACCATTCCCAATGAATAGTTAATAACCCCACACAAAGCAATAGCTCTGGGAGGACAGAATGCACTCCAGCATCTACAACTTGGGTTTTTCTTTCAGGAGGTAGAACATTTGTGTTTGGATCCATCCTGGAAGACAAGGAACTAAATCCAAATCTCCTGACTTCTGGATGTTGGTCCAATCTTTGATCCAAGTGAAAAGGGTAAGCAAGGGTTTCTGTAACCACATTTTGCCTGGAACCTAGTCTGACAGGCACACATTATTCAACCTTGCAAAAACCAAGGTGCAGAAACCTCTCTCTCAAGAATCATAGCTATGATTAATTCTGGAGAAAGTTTTTAGCCAAGAAACAGAAAATGAGGCACTTCCAGACATGTTCTGAATAAAACTCTAGGAAGCTTAATGTTCAACTGAGATATTGGCTAAGATGAGCAGTGTCTTCTGATTGCGCTGCCTCCTGAGTTGTGTTGTGCAGAGATTGTGAGGACTGTAATTTCAGTTGCCTCCAAACAGAAAAACTAAATACTAGGAGATAAATTGGATAGTTCCTGCCTCCTTTGGATTTATTATTGTAGTGTCCTTGCAAACTGCAAGATGATACTGATTCATGCCAATGGTAGATGTCTAATATCAGGACCAAGAGAATCAAAATAAAAATATTTTTATAAATCAAATTTTTGGGGGCTAATGTAAACCTTGTTGAAATCACTGCAGTGGTCTCATAACATCTGTTCCACTCTATTTGAGAATACCAAGTATTTCTCTCCAAGATATTTCTCTCCATTAATACACTGTGGTTTTACTTTTTTAAGATTTATATGATTTATTTCCAGATGACATTTTTATCCTCTTTTAATGGTTGCATTTTTGTTAGGTTGAGAAATACTTAGTGTTTAAGGGCAAAGATTCCTAATTTCTGATCTGTGGAGATGTTTCTTCATGTTTATATTCTGGTGTTTAGTCATTTTTGTAGATTTAAGAAATCTGAGACTAGTAGAATTGGGGGTTGTTTGGTTTTTGTGTTTGTTTCTTACAAACTCAGAAAGCACTAAGAATGTAATTCCATATATAAACATACAGTAGTCTCAAAACATAGAATCCCCAAACAATATTGAAGCCTATCTGTAGGTAACCCAAGTTTCTTAAATACTGAGCATCTGCAGACCCTTCAAGGGAAATCCAGAATGCACAGTAGAATCTAACCAATTCTGAAGCTTTTTTTTCTCTCTCCTTATAATTAGGTAGGAACATCTGGCACCATAACAGCTGCCTATACATGTTTCAAAGCTGTGAAGAACAAGGCTAAAATTCATTGAAGTTAATCACAATTTTGCCATTGACTTGAAGGGTTTCTGGATTTCATCCCAAGGAAGGTTAATGATTAATTCCATATACGTTTTAACAAGCATAAATTAGGAAAGTAGAAAACAACGTAGACTATCAAGAAAAACATTCAGAACCTCTAAGGTCTGCTGTGATAATGAATATTAAAACAAATCGTGATATTTCCATTGCTGAGAGAGAAATAACTAGTAAATGTTCTTTGCAGGCAAGGAGGAAATCAAAGAATATTATTTATGAGAAATGCAGTTAATGAGCTAATTCTTGTCAAATGAAATGCTGTAGTAAATACATAAGTAATACCAAGTCTTTCAATCTACAAGGTATCTCTGGCAAATTATTCAGTGGTAATCTACAGACATACCTTCTTTCTGTTTCATCAGAAAATACAACAAGGATTAACAAGCAGACATATAGGAGGAATTGCAAATAAATGTTACTTGATGATACAAATGATCAAGATTGTATTTTTGACCAAAAACACAACTCCTATTCTTCTTAGAAGGAAAGAAACTTTCACAAGAAATACTGTTTCGTACATATCAAAAGCAAATCTACTGAAATGTTAAACAATTAAATTGGATCAAAGGTAGCTCCAATTCAAGACTTCTCAGGATAGGTGTGAATGGGACAGGAATCTTCCTGTCCAGGCTCTGGAGCAATTGCAGATCTATTTTATGGTTGCTAATATGCAATACCTTACTTCAGCTGGGAGAGTGTGAAAATCCTTCTGTAGCTTAGGCTGCCTGTAAAGAAGGGTCTGAAAAGTCCTTTGGGTTTGTTATTTAAAAAAAAAAGCCACAGCTTTTCTGGAAAAAAAACATGACAGCTTGCTTGCCTGCTACTGAAAACGACATACTATCTAGCAGAATGCAGAGCACACACTGACAAAACTGCAAGCAAACTAAATATAAGTGCAAAAGACAAAACACCTTGGAAGGATAGAGCAGGTGACTGGCTTTTTCATAAAACTCATCCAGACTTTAAAAATGGTATCTCTGGTTTTGTTATATGTGTTTTCATAGGGCTTTGTCACAATGTGATTGGATAGATGGCAGTGGCCTAGGTATGATTTACAACATTACAGGTTTAATCAAGAACAAAGAAATATAAGATGGGTTTCTTAAAAAACCCCACATATATTAATGAGAATAAGCATGGAAATAAAACATGAGACTTCAAGTAATAATTGTAGACATGTCTTTACAGATAGGTTATGGGTTTTTTTCTGTAAGCATCTGAAACTTATCACTACATTTTTTCATGGAAACATCTTTAAAACAGAAAATACAGGTGATTATGAACAATGTTTAGATACTACTCCATTTTCAATAGCAAACACTACAGGAAGATACAGTGTTAATTAATCACTGGAGAGTTAGTTACTCAGTAAGATCTTCTTTTAGCAACACCAAATTTATGCATGAAAGAATGCAGCTTCCCCAGTGCCTCTCATAGACCTGTTCAGAAAATCAAGAAACCTGAAAGTACATTTTTTCCTAGCAAAAAAGCAGCAATAAAAGCTGTTCTGTACATTTTCTTGTTAACATGCATATTTCAAATCTTAGACTCAACCTACTACTAGAACATATTTTCATGTCAAGTGAAATCCCAAGCCCCAGTAGTAAGGGGTCTTAATAAATACATCAAAATCAAGGTATTATTGGTTGTTTGAAAAATGTAGTGCTTATGTCTAAGGAAGAAGAAAAATTATACATGCCTGTAAGACTGACTTTATATTATATTTTAGAAGAAATTTTTAAGAATGAATAATCAAAGTCAGGGAAGTCAGGACAGGAACAGGACAAAAAGCAATGGGAGTATATCATTCCAGATTGTCCTAATATCTTTCTTAAGTAACTTTCTAGGCAAAACAAATACAATAAACCTCAGAAGGCTCTTACCTCCCCGCTGGGTAGCTGCCAATCACAATACAAGCAATTCCTTGCCAAAAGGCACACATGGATTCATTGACGATGTTGTAAACTAGAAGGCGTGTATATTCTCAGTAGCAAGTCAGACAGCTGAGGGGAATACAGGGTATTTCAGCCTGTGATAAAGGCTAAATGGTTTGTGCTGCCTTTCAGCACTCAGGCCAAAGAAATGGGAGATAGGAAACATGGTGGTAAGTAGGGATGTTTGTAATAGGAAGCAGAAGGAGGACCCTGGGAACTACCGACCTGTCAGCCTCACCTCTGTGCCTGGGAAGATCATGGAACAGATCCTCCTAGAAACGATGCTGAGGCACATGGAGGACAGGGAGGTGATTGGAGACAGCCAGCATGGCTTCCCCAAGGGCAAGTCCTGCCTGACCAACCTAGTGGCCTTCTATGATGGAGTGACTGCATCAGTGGACAAGGGCAAAGCAACCGATGTCATCTATCTGGACTTCTGTAAGGCCTTTGACATGGTCCCCCACAACATCCTTCTCTCGAAACTGGAGAGATATGGATTTGATGGGTGGACTGCTCGGTGGATGAGGAATTGGTTGGATGGTCGCATCCAGCGGGTAGTGGTCAATGGCTCAACGTCTAGATGGAGACCGGTGACAAGTGGTGTCCCTCAAGGGTCTGTATTGGGACCGGTCCTTTTTAACATCTTCATCGATGACATAGACAGCGGGATCGAGTGCACCCTCAGCAAGTTCGCGGACGACACCAAGCTGAGTGGTGCAGTGGATACGTTTGAGGGTCGGGATGCCATCCAGAGGGACCTGGACAGGCTTGAGAGGTGGGCCCGGGCGAACCTTATGAGGTTCAACAAGGACAAATGCAGAGTCCTGCACCTGGGTCGGAGCAACCCCCGGTATCAGTACAGGCTGGGGGATGCAGGGATGGAGAGCAGCCCTGCCGAGAAGGACTTGGGGGTGCTGGTGGATGAAAGGCTGGACATGAGCCAACAATGTGCGCTGGCAGCCCAGAAGGCCACCTGTATCCTGGGCTGCATCAAAAGAAGCGTGGCCAGCAGGTCGAGAGAGGTGATTCTGCCCCTCTACTCTGCCCTGGTGAGGCCCCACCTGGAGTACTGCGTCCAGCTCTGGGCCCCTCAACATAAGAAGGATGTGGACCTGCTGGAGCGGGTCCAGAGGAGGGCCACAAGGATGATCAGAGGGATGGAGCACCTCTCCTACGAAGACAGGCTGAGGGAGTTGGGCCTGTTCAGCCTGGAGAAGAGAAGGCTCCGGGAAGACCTCATTGCAGCCTTTCAGTACTTGAAGGGGGCCTATAGGAAAAATGGGGAGAAACTTTTTAGCAGGGCCTGTTGTGATAGGACAAGGGGTAATGGTTTTAAACTAAAGGAGGGGAGATATAGGCTGGAAATCAGAAAGAAGTTTTTCACAATGAGGGTTGTGAAGCACTGGAACAGGTTGCCCAGAGAGGTAGTAGAAGCCCCATCCCTGGAAACATTCAAGGTCAGGCTGGACGGGGCTCTGAGAAACCTGATCTAGTGAGGTTGTCCCTGCTCATTGCAGGGGGGTTGGACTAGATGGCCTTTAAAGGTCCCTTCCAACCCAAACTCTTCTATGATTCTATGATTCTATGATTCTATGATTCAAGACGGAGGAGGTAAGGGACAGCATGGCAGATTTGGGAGTGGAAATAGAGTGACATAATATGTTATTGTCTAAAAAGTGGGTGGATGTACCACATGGTGTGGTATGTGATCTGATAATGCTGGTACTTGGGATTTATAATGGCCCACCCCTTTGTTTCATTATTCTGGTTTTATTTGATCTTGCATTTGTTGTTTAGCTATGCTTTTAAGGGAGGTTAAGCTTGTCACCGTAAAGTGAGTTTTACTTGTTTCTATTCCAGTTTCTATGACCTTTATTCAGGCATGTTTATAGCAAGATACTATTTTGTATTACTATACCATTTTCATCCTAATCATCCATTTGCTTTTCACTGCAAGGTTGTCCATTTTCCTCCCACAGATTCAGTGAGTGGGTGGAGCTGTGTCCTCCTCTTGGTCTTCGTAGTCCATGCCAAATGCTGACAGATTCCTGCAATGTGAGATAGTCCTCTGCATTTCTTGCATCTTTTCTCAGATGCCAAACATCCTTCTGTTTTTTGGTTTGGTGGTTTGTTTTTGGGTTTTTTTTTTTTGGCCACCTAACATGTAGTTCCATTTACTGCACTGATCTCTTATTTTGAGCTTTACATGTGTACATGTCTTAGATTTTCTATGATGTCCTGCAAAATCATTTGGGTTTTTTTTTTCAAAACAGTGATGTGATAACTGTGGTCACCCTCCATGTATTTCAGTATGTAATGTATGATGTAGATTGCTTTGGAAATTCTAAAAGTTTTATAGATATTGGATCTTGATATCCTAATAGACTCTCTCTGAGGGTTTGTTGTTTTGGGTTTTTTTGGGGGGCTTGTTGTTTTTTTTTTTTTTTAAGTTATTCTGATTGTCAGTTATATGATATTTTACCAGAATTTCTACCTCAAAGTTTTATCTCAATTTCTGCAAATGGCCTGGTACAGAAATGATGGGCAAGTTGCTTAAAGGTCATACATGCAAAGATGTTTTAGACCCTAAGTTCTTTTGCAAAATATTTATGAATCTAGCATTACTTGTCTTACCATTTGTCTGTTTTGGCTATTTGGAGTGTAAACTCTACATGGAAGGACTGCTCTCTCCACTTGTATATTCCTGGAATACTGGCTGCATTGAGATCCCAGTATCAGCTATGGGGCTTCTGGGCTCTGTTGTTATATAAAATATAATATAATTGAACAGTTATGTTTATATAAATGAAGATACTTTTTTCCCTAGTAGAAGTTGTGTATTTGATATACATCAACTATTGGATGAGTGATTAATTTGAAGAAAAATATTCTTGAGCTGTACAAAACAACAGGGGACCTAAAAATACATATTAAAGAACATGCTTTTGTTTTCAGCTTTCAACTGGTCAATTGCATAGATCAAAACAAGTGAAATATGAAGTGCCTCAAAAACATTAGCTATGGGTTTGAGCGCTTCTTATTTTATTGCCTGCAGGTCAAAATGGGCTGTCACATTAAGATGGAAAATAGAGAAACCCTAAGACTGATCTTCCTGTAATTTGGCATGTGTTGGGTGAAAATCAAAGAGAACATTTTTTTTATTGTCAAGATGGCTGTGTAGGAGATGCAGGTGCAGACCATCAGTAATGTACAGCATTATACCTTTTAACTGAAATACTATAGAACTGTTACAAGCATGTAGTCAAAAGATAGGGACTTCAGTCTGTAACTAAAATACAAAAGGTACTGAATAGAGGCTGCTAGCTTTCCTTCCTTTCATAGCATAATTGCAGCTGTTTTCAAGCAAGCTATAACATGATAAGGAGTAAAAATTCAATGTCAGTAATATAACTGGGTATCATATATCAGTGTTTCTTAGCAACAACCCAGTAACGTTCAGTGAAGGCCATGCTCAAATGAAGTAAAAAATATCAGTGGAGAATATTTTCAATGAATGGTTACGCTTCGGGTTTTTCCCTCTTTGAAAAAATGTAGATGTTAAAAAAACCTTGTTGCTCTAGGTTGAAAACATGAGTCACTGGGTTGTTTTGTTTTTAACAATCTGCATATAATTCAACTGTGACAGTGTTCATTTAAAACAAAACCAAAACTTGCTTCAAAATACTTTTGTTATCTTTGTTATAAAGGTAGATTGTCTGTCCTGTCAGGAAGGCTGTCTTTCAGTCCCTGTGATCTTTCCCAAGTAACAGTCTTGTGATGTACGCACAGTGTTGAACATGTATATGTATAAACCATCACTTGAAGGAAGAAATATGTTTTTTTCCCATGTTCAGGATACATCATCTAAGATATGTTCACAACCCTTCTCTCTTAAAGTTCAACCCTTTTCTGAAACCAGGTAAACTTTTAACATTTCAGCATCCAGAGGGGAACGAATTCAATCAAATAATAAAAACAGAAAAAGCCAAGGAACAGGGAATATCAAAGATTACTACTAATACCCTGATATTCTGTGTTAACACTTTTATAACTTTACAATTCTTTATTCATTAGCCAAAAGACAAAAACTGTGTGAATTAATACTATTCTAACAGCAACTTGGAAATAATCAGGATCAAATTCTCATCTCCCATTCACAGATGGCTTTATAGAGATTTACATTACCTGAACCTCTCACCTCTGCTTAGTCAGACCTTTTGAGAAAATCCATCTTCTGGAAATTTTCATGTCTGATGTACTTTGCTTTTGAGGGAGATCACTTCAGCTTTTCTTTTTCCTTTCTGATTCAAGCATTAGGGAGATACATACTATTACTGCTTTCAAAATATTAACCTTTTGTGATGGGAAGCATAAGTATATAATGATTGGATGTTGATCAAAGAATGAGCCTTCCCTTGTCAGAACAAATGCTTAATGTACATGTATACCATTTACTTCAAAAGGATTTTTCCAGTGTGTTAACAAGCATTTAAGGTCTGGCAGAAGAGCTTAGCCCCTGAAAGAGATACATTTTGTGTTAAAGTGACAAAACAGATGACACTTGAAAGTAGAAGACAACGTAGTGGACAACTGACATACATTAGCCATAAAGCCAGTAAGTATCCCTGGAACCAGAGATCTGTATCCATGTTGGTTCAAACAAGCCGTTTACTTCACTACCAGAGTCACAACATCTCAGATTTCTCAAGGGTACGGAAATGTTAAACTTGGCAGGGCAACATTTCTATCTCAACAGACCACTGAAGGTTTTATCTGGAGTGGAAAACTAATCAAAACAAATAGTTTCTTTCTATTGAAAGCCCTCCCCAAATAACATATTTTTGGACTTCTTTTTCTAACTCCTCAAAACAAAATAGAAACAACCAAAGAAAGTGCCCCCTTAGGTGAAATAATTGCCTCGTGTTACACCGTGGAACTTATCCCCCCCCTCCAAGGCCATGTGGAGGGCATGTTGACATAGGTGGATGCAGGTAGAGCATATGTCTTTCACCCCCACTCTGGCCAGGCAGACACAGACCAGCTCTGGTCAGGAATCCTTGAACTCCTGTAAACATGCCACTGAGTCCAAGGTGATATACTTTGTCCCTTTCAAGACTTTTAGTTTAGGTTCAATAGTGGTCTAGTGTTGCCATACAGCTTCTGAATGGGAGCCAGCTTCCATCTGTCAGGTGCCAAGCAGGTGCAGGACCGACACGCAGCTCTGCAGCTGCTGCTGGAGATACACCATTGGTCTTACCTGGCACTGCATAGTTAAGGTAAGAGGACAGAGATTTCTATATAGGCTCAGGCTACAAAACCTGAACCTAACAGTGGTCAGCACTGGAGGCTGCAGAGGAAAGCATGAAAAATCTGAAGCTGACATTTCTAGAGCAATGGACCCATCAGAAAACTTTCTTCTTCATCTTACAGGCTTGGCCAGTGAGATAGGAGGGACTGCATTCCCTGCAGTGCTTGTGACTAGCCAACTAAACCACCGTGTCCAATTTGACTTGCTGTTTGGGCTGAGACTGACATACGTGTGGTGACTGCCTGTATCTTTCTCTCCCTTCCATTCTTACATGCTCTTTTTTGTTCTCTTCTGCACTGCAGACAGGGAGAGGAGAGAGGGACGTCAGAGGGAGGAAGTTTTAACAAACCTACAAAACACAAAGTATTTCCACAGATCAAAATATACTTTCTGTTTTCAAAAGCCATCCAAAAGAAATACAGGAAGCTGAAAAAGCAGGACTTTAAATTCTTTTCTATGGCAATTCTGTGACATGCCTAGAAATCCAACATTAAATTTTTAGAATCTCATTTTTCCCTTTCTTCACTGAAAGTTTCCTTTTGGGAAAATAATTTTAGATTTATTTTTGTGCATAACAGTTTACCCTAGGATCAGCAGCAAAAAATGCAAATATAAATGTGATGAGGTATGTGTGGTATTACTTGGAAAAAACCCCTAAATTAAATGTATACCATTTAAAATGGCATTAGCCTGCTAGATAAACAGCACAGGCAACCTCTTGGCTATCTCATAATTGCATTCTGCTTTCCACAGAGCCAACTGTGTTTAAATAGATGGTGTGATGCTGTTGTATTTGAGGGAATAAATTTAGCATTTTACCTGCTAATTGCATCATGTTAAAATGATTTTCTCTAAATCACTTTCTGGAGATCCTATTAGTGTTCTTTCCAAGACTTAACTAATTTTGAACTATATCTCAGTAACACACTAGGAATCTTGCTGTGTAGCTGAGAAGGGGTATACAAGAAAAAAAAGATCCAGCATGCCTATTTCTTTTATGTAAGCTATAGTGCAAAATAATATGAGAGATTTAAGCAGTATCCACAGTAAAAGAAAATTATGCTCCTTGAAATAACTTTGAAAATTTCTTTGAACTTTCCTCCTAACATATATGGATATGAACATACATATTATAGAAACACAAATAAATATTAACGTTTCAAACTTTTGGAAAGTTTGAAGCTCTCTGTGTTCTGGGAGAGTTCAAGACAGCTTCCAAATATGTCCAGACAATACATTATCTTAAGGACTTCAAAAAAATAAAAAAACACCAAAAACCAACCTTTTTCTGATGTGCAATGTGAATTTTCAGCATTTGTGAAGGACTTTGAGATGAATTTTTAAAATAGCACAATAATAGAGAATAGCATTTCACTTTGCAGTTTCATTGTCATTTATTGTTCCTAAAAGCATTGTTAAGAAAATATGTTGGTGCTCATTTAATAGTGCTGACTACATGACTGATAAGGCGCTTCTTTGGGAGTCTATGAAAGGGTTCATACTCACCATAGCTAAGAAGTTAAATCGGCACCATTCCATGTACATGGCCACAAGCATGGCTACTCTCTGCCTTCAAGAGAGGTCCGTATGCCATAGCAAAGGGCAGCTATCAAAATAGCACAAATGTGTTTCATCAGTCCATTAGCTATGTTAGTGTTTCACAGCAGTGATGGACTGTTCTGATCAACTCTTTATGAAGCCTCTGTGTCTCTGGGGAGTTGAACTCTTTCACCTGAAGCTGGCATCTTTATTTCTTTGCTAACAGCCAAAAGGCTGTCTGTAAGATAGAGGAGTCTGCAGGCATAAATTGATATGCAGGGCTAAGTCCTAGGTTTTATTCTGCCTTATTTCTTGCATCTGTTTCTACTGAGTACTATTGCAATGCTAACCACAGCTTGACTTTTAAATTTTCTCCATTGAGATTTTAGAAGATATAAAATTTCCAGCCAGGAGTAAAACAAAATCTTGTGCTTAATCTAACTTGCAGTAGTAATGGTCCTATGGGCAGCTATCAAGTTGACCCTGCAGTGAGTCAGACTGTACTGGGTTTGTGTGGCAAGGTTTTGGTAGTGGGGGGGGTGGGGGGGGATGGGGTGCTGGAGGGGTGGCTTCTGTGAGAAGCTGCTAGAAGCTTCCCCTGTGTCTGATAAAGCCAATGCCAGCCGGCTCCAAGACGGACCCGCCGCTGGCCAAGGCCAAGCCAATTAGCAATGGTGGTAGTGCCTCTGTCATAACATATTTAATAAGGGGAAAACAAAACTTGCTGGGGATTGCAGCCAGAGAGAGCAGTGAGAGAAACAACTCTGCAGACACCAAGGTCATTCATTGAAGAAGGAGGCAGAGGAGGTGCTCCAGGCACCAGAGCAGAGATTTCCCTCCAGCCCATGGTGAAGACCATGGTGTCCTGGTTTTGGCCAGGATAGAGCTAATTTTCTTCCCAATAGCTACTGTGTTTTGGATTTAGTATGGGATTTGGTATGTGAAGAATGTTGATAATACACTGATGTTATTAGTTGCTGCTAAGCGATCAAGGATGTCTTCCAGCTTCCCAGGTTTTGCTAATGTGCAAGTGCAAAAACTTGGGAGGGGTATAGCCAGTATAGTTGACCCAAACTGGCCAAAGATAGCATTCCGTCCCATAGACATCATGCACAGTATAAGTGGGAGTCGGCCAGTGGGCCAGGCCTCCTTTTACATTTGTTCCTTTTCATTCATTCAGGCCTTTTTGTTCATTTGTGCTTTCATTCATTTGTTTGGCTGTTTGTTTCCTCGGTCACTCTGGAACTTGCTGTTTCGAGATCGCTGCTGGGGAATATTGCTGTTCCGTGATTGCTGCTTGGGACAGGCTGTATTGGTCATCGGGTTATCAGGTGGTGAGAAATTGTGCATCATTCATTTTATATACTCTATTATCATTATTTTATTTTATTATTATTATTACTGTTATACTCATTATTAATATAGAATACAATTATTATTATCTTTTTCTTTGCTGTCCTGGTGAACTGTTTTTATCTCAAACCACGAGTTTTCCTTTCTTTCCGATTCTCCTCCCCACCCCACTGGGGAGGGGAGGAGTGAGTGAGCGGCTGCATGGTCTTTGCTCACCAGCTGGGGTTAAACCATAACACATGGTGAGGCAGGCTGTCTCCCTGCAGCCCATGGAGGTCCACGGTGGGGCTGATATCCACCTGCAGCCCATGGAGGATCCCACGCCGGAGCAGGTGGATGCCCGAAGGAGGCTGTGACCGTGTGGGAAGCCCATGCCAGAGAGCAGGCTCCTGGCAGGACCTGTGGACCTGTGGAGACAGAGGAGCCCATGCTGAAGCAGGTTTGCTGGCAGGACTTGTGATCCCACAGGGGACCCACACTGGAGCAGTCTGTTCCTGAAGGACTGCACCCTATGGAAAGGACCCATGCTGGAGCAGTTCATGAAGAACTGCAGCCCGTGGGAGGGACCCCATGCTGGAGCAGGGGAAGAGTGTGAGGAGTCTTCCCCCTGAGGAGGAAGGAGTGGCAGAGACAACGTGTGATGAACTGACCGCAACCCACATTCCCTGTCCCCTTGCGCTGCTCAAGGGGAGGAGGTAGAGAAATTGGGAGTGAAGTTGAGCCCGGGAAGAAGGGAGGGGTGGGGGGAAAGTGTTTTTAAGATTTGGTTTTATTTCTCATGATCCTACTCTGATTTAATTGGCAATAAATTAAATTAATTTTTCCCCAAGTCGAGTCTGTTTTTCCCATGACAGTAATTGCTGAGTGATCTCCCTGTCCTTATCTCAAATCACAAACCTTTCATTATATTTTCTCTCCCCTGTCCAGCTGAGGAGGGGAGTGATAGAGTGGCTTTGGTGGGCACCTGGCATCCAGCCAGGGTCAACCCACCACCCAGACCCTTCTATGTTCCCCTGGGAATCTGCTTTTGAAGGTATTGGGGTCCATGAATGCTGGTCACTTTTTAAGAGCCATCTCTTAAGACCATAGGAGCAGGCAATTCCAAAGTGTCGGAAGTCAAGCAAGCGGGGCAGAAGGACGGCTTGGCTGAGCAGGGATCTTCTAGAACTTAGATGGAAAAGGAAAGCATATGGACATTGGGAGCAAGGACAGGTGACATGGGAGGACTACAGAGATGCTGTTCACCACTGTAGGGAGAAAATTCGTGTGGCCAAAGCTCAATTATAGTTCAAGCTGGCCAGTACTGTGAAGGACAACAAAAAGAGCTTTTTTAAAATATGTTAACAGCAAAAGGAGAATCAGAGGTAACATTGGGCTCTTGCTTGACGAGGTTGGTCACCTCACAAATAGGGACGTAGACAAAGCAGAGACATTTAATGCCTTCTTCGCCTCTGTCTTTAACACCAATGATGAGCCCTGGGACTCCTGGAGCCCTGTGTTGGAAGACCGTGACTAGGGGGATGATAAACTCCCAGCTGCCCCTGACCTTGTTCGAGACTTGCTGCTCCAGCTGGATGTGCATAAGTCTATGGGGCCCGATGGGATTCATCCCAGGGTACTGAAAGAGCTAGCTGATGTTATTGCGGGACCTCTCTCCATTATTTTTCAACAGTCTTAGGAGTCTGGAGAGGGCCCAGTCAACTAGAAGCAGGCAAATATTGTCCCATGAGGCGAAAGTCCTGCTTAACTAACTTAATTTCTTTTTATTACAAGGTCACCCATCTAGTTGACCAATGGAAGCCGGTAGACGTGGGGTTTTCAGATTTTAGAAAAGCTTTTGATACTGTCTCTCACAGTATCCTTCTGGACAAAATGTCCAGCATACAGCTAGACAAGTCCATAATACATTGGGTGAACAATTGGCTGATGGGTCAGGCTCAAAGAGTTATAGTAAATGGGGTTACATCAGGCTGGCGAACAGTCACCAATGGGGTTCCCCAGGGCTCAATTTTAGGGCCAGTGCTCTTTAATGTTTTTATCTTAGAATCATAGTTTGGGTTGGAAGGGACCTTTAAAGGTCATCTAGTCCAACCCCCCTGCAGTGAGCAAGGACATCTTCAACTAGATCAGGTTGCCTAGAGCCCTGTCCGGCCTGAACCTCGAATGTTTCCAGGGATGGGGCTTCTACTACCTCTCTGGGCAACCTGTTCCAGTGCTTCACAACCCTCATTGTGAAAAACTTCTTTCTGATTTCCAGCCTATATCTCCTCTCTTTTAGTTTAAAACCATTACCCCTTGTCCTAACACAGCAGACCCTACTAAAAACTCTGTCCCCATCTTTCTTATAAGCCCCCTTTAAGTACTGAAAGGCCGCAATGAGGTGTCCCCGGAGCCTTCTCTTCTCCAGGCTGAATAACTCCAACTCTCTCAGCCTTTCTTCATAGGAGAGGTGCTCCAGCCCTCTGACCATCTTCGTGGCCCTCCTCTGGACTCCCTTCAACAGGTCCATGTCTTTCCTGTGCTGAGGGCTCCAGAGGACGCAGTACTCCAGGTGGGGCCTCACCAGGGCAGAGTAGAGGGGCAGAATTACCTCCCTCAACCTGCTGGCCACACTTCTTTTGATGCAGCCCAGGATACAGTTGGCCTTCTGGGCTGCAAGTGCACGTTGTCGACTCGCATCCAGCTTTTCTTCGACCAGTACCCCCAAGTCTTTCTCCTCAGGGCTGCTTTCAATCCCTACATCCCCCAGCCTGTATTGATAGCAGAGGTTGCTCCGACCCAGGTGCAGGACCTTGCATTTGGCCTTGTTGAACCTCATGAGGTTCACCTGGGCCCACCTCTCAAGCTTGTCCAGGTCCCTCTGGATGGCATCCCGTCCCTCAGGCATGTCCACCGCACCTCTCAGCTTGGTGTCATCTGCAAACTTGCTGAGGATGCACTCGATCCCACTGTCCATGTCATTGATGAAGATATTAAACAGTACTGGTCCCAATATGGACCCCTGAGGGACACCACTTGTCACGGATCTCCATCTGGACATCGAGACGTTGACCACTACCCTCTGGATGCAACCATCCAGCCAGTTCCTCATCCACCGAACAGTCCACCCATCAAATCCATATCTCTCCAATTTAGAGAGAAGGATGTTGTGGGGGACCATGTCAAAGGCCTTACAGAAGTCCAGATAGATGACATCCGTAGCTCTTCCCTTGTCCACTGATGTAGTCACTCCTTCGTAGAAGGCCACTAGGTTGGTCAGGCAGGACTTGCCCTTGGTAAAGCCGTGCTGGCTGTCTTGTATCTGGACACAGGAGCTGAATGTACATTAAGTAAGTTTAATGATGATACTAAACTAGGAGGACCTGTGGACTCCCTCAAAGGTAGAGAGACCTTACAGAGAGATCTGGATAGACTAGAGAGCTGGGCAATCACCAACCGTATGAAATTTAACAAGAGCAAGTGCCAGATTCTGCACCTGGGAAGGGGGTAATCCTGGTTATACGTACAAATTGGGGGATGGGAGACTGGAGAGCAGCCCCGCAGAAAGAGATCTGGGGGTTTGAGTTGATGACAAGTTGAATATGAGTCAACAGTGTGCCCTGGCAGCCAAAAGGGCCAACCGTGTCCTGGGGTGCATCAAGCATAGCTATTGTCTCACTCTACACTGCACTGGTGTGGCCCCACCTTGAGTACTGTGTGCAGTTTTGGGTGCCTCAATATAAGAAGGACATCAATTTATTCATCAATGACCTGGATGAAGGGACAGAGTGCACCCTCAGCAAGTTTGCCAATGACACGAAACTGGGAGGACTGGCTGATACACCAGAAGGCTGTGCTGCCATTCAGTGAGACCTGGACAGGCTAGAGTGTTGGGCAGAGAGGAACCTCATGAGGTTCAACGCGGGCAAGTGCAGGGTCCTGCACCTGGGGAGGAATAATGGCATGCACCAGTACAGGTTGGGGGTTGACCTCCTGGAAAGCAGCTCTGAGGAGAAGGACCCAGGAGTCCTGGTGGATGACAAATTCACCATGAGCCAGCAATGTGCCCTTGCAGCCAGGAAGGCCAATGGCATCCTGGGGTGCATTAAGAAGAGTGTGGCCAGCAGGTCGAGGGAGGTTATCCTCCCCCTCTACTCTGCCCTAGTGAGGCCACATCTGGAGTCCTGTGTCCAGTTCTGGGCTCCCCAGTTCAAGAAAGATGAGGAACAACTGGAGAGAGTCCAGCGGAGGGCCATGAAGATGATTAAAGGACTGGAGCATCTCTCCTATGGGGAAAGGCTGAGGGAGCTGGGGCTGTTTAGCCTGAGGAAGAGAAGACTGAGAGGGGACCTCATCAATGCTTATAAATATCTCAAGGGTGGGTGTCAAGAGGATGGGGCCAAACTCTTTTCAGTGGTGCCCGACAAAAGGACAAGGGGCAATGGGCACAAACTGGAACATGGGAAGTTCTGTCTAAATATGTGGAAAAACTTCTTTACTGTGAGGGTGCCAGAGCACTGGAACAGGCTGCCCAGGGAGGTTGTGGAGTCTCGTTCTCTGGAGATATTCAAAACCTGCCTGGTTGCAGTCCTGTGCAGCCTGCTCTAGGTAAACCTGCTCTGGCAGGGGGGTTGGACTAGATGATCTCCAGTGGTCCCTTCCAACCCCTACCATTCTGTGATTCTGTGATTCGGTGACCTCATCGCAGTCTACAACTTCCTCAAGGGGGGCAGTGGAGGGGGAGGTGCTGATGTCCTCTCTCTGGTGACCAGCAACATGACATGTGGAAATGGAATGAAGCTGCATCAGGGGAAGCTCAGATTGGACATTAGGAAAAGGTTCTTCACTGAAAGGGTGGTCGGTCACTGGAACAGGCTCCCCAGGGAAGTGGTCATGGCACCAAGTCTGTCAGAGTTCAAGGATCATCTGGACAATGCTCTTAGTCATATGGCTTAGTTTTAGGTAGTCCTGCGAGGAGCATGGAGTTGGACTCAGTGATCCTTAGGGGTCCCTTCCAACTTGAGATATTCTATCATTCTATGATGTGTTGCACAGCAGTGACCATATCACACATGACAGAGAGTCAAATGCATGTAGCTCCAAAAGAATCACCAAGTCACCACACCACACATTACAACAAATTCTGTCTTCCAATATTACATTGCAAATCCCACTGATTTTAGCACAGAAAAGAGAGATTTTGGAGTAATCTGCGCTTATAAGTTCTTCTGTGTGCAAAAAAAAATACTGCTCTGTAGTATTTCTTATGTCTGAAACGCGTCAACTGTTTACTGTGCAAATCTATGCTATGCACAGTGTAGGTTATGCAGAGAAGATAGTGACTATCATCCTTTTCTCCAGGATTTGCTTTATTGTTTGTGGTCGTTTAAGCTGCTAGACAAGACGACTCTTCTGCAATATTGTTTTCATCAAGATGATAGAGAGGAGAGATGCCAAGCTGTGCATTGTAATATATTCATAAAATCCTAGTGATGACATTGCTTAGGGTATTGCTAAGTCCTTTGCCTTGTTATCAGCTTGAAAATTTCCTTCTTCCAATAACATATCAAAATATTAATTTGTCAGAATTCAAATATTTTGCCGTATAGCAGGAGTAAAGTCAAAGATTGACAAGTGTGAGTTTAAATAACAAACTGTGGCAATCATTTCTATTGATTGCAAGAACCCTTTAGGATCCCTCTTTTAATTAGCACTGCAGTTGTTCCACTGCCTCGAGAATTGTTATGGCAATATTTATGGTTGCAATTGAATAGAAATCATTTATAGTGGAGAAATACACACATGCCACAGCTAATCTTGCACTACTTTTATTACATGAATATAAGTATTGCTCAAGCATCTGCAAACTCTTATGAGAAAAATGTGCTTCTGTGTCAAAAATTCCAGTCATCTGGAGGGTCCAATTCAGTGCCACTGATATGCCAGCATGTTGTCTCTGAAGTTGTCTCAAAATATTTTTTAGAAAAATGAAAACAAAAAGTATAATTCCTTCTGTTATGCATGCTACAAAAAAACCCAAACCAACAAAATAACCAATGAAAAATTTCCATCACACACCATAATCAATAATGTTACTTTGGTAATTGTAACAGTCATATAACTGGAATACATAGGCTGAATTTTCTTCCAAAGTTTGGATAACTGGAAAAAAGTTTTAAATTTAGTCTTTGAAGCTGAAGTACTTTTTTTTTTTTTTTTTTTTTTTTTTAATTTCAGCTCTTTCTTGAAATTCCCTCTTCTGGTTTCACATTCTCATAGTATTTTCTTCTGAAATACTGTCTATTCAAAATTAGATTTTGCGTGGCTACAGGCATATAGTTGCTGTATATTCAGATATGAACTCGTTTGGACATCGCGAGGCCAGAATTCAGCTTCATCATAAAGATTGCAAAGTTTGGACAAGATTTGTGTTTTAGGTGTAAATGGGCAGTAACTGTTCAGATTAACGGAATTACTGAGTGTGAAACTGCCATATATATGATAAGAACTATTCCTGTGAATAGACCTTCTTTTGTAAGTCTTGACAGCTGAATTCTGTATGAGTTGTAAAGGAGAATTAGACAGATTAAGTTCAAAGAGCAGGTTAGAGAGCAAGAAAGGGCCTGGACAGGCAGCTTCTGGGTCTTGACAAGGCTAAGATGATTCCAGGCTGTAAACAGGCATGCCCACACTGTGAATATGTGTATGGGCAATGTTTTCCAAAGAGCTTTCACTGGTAAATCACTTTCCTTTTTAGCAATTTCACCTAGTTGTATGTAGAACAAAAACTTTTTTTCTCTCCACCCCAGTAAAATATACTTTCACTGAAGTAAAAGTCGTGTAGACAAGGTGAACTGATTTTAGTATATCCACTTTATATCTGAATGGCCTAGAAATAGTCTGATAGACTTGGTCTCTGTACAAGCACCATTGTTATTCAGCTGAACAAGTCACTTAGGTGCTCAGAGAAAGCCACTTGAACCTTCTCCTTATGTGATAGAAAGAAAACTACCTATTCCCTCAGAAAAGGTACTTCTGTGTTGTGAATGGAAAGTGTAGAGTAGACGAGATAATGTTATAATATTTCTTTTCGTTCCCCTCACTCATCGTGTGACTTTGTCTTGCTTGTTGCATGCAATCTGAACCTTGTATCCACAATGAAATGAGTTCTTTTATCTTAGGTTTCTCTCTGATGCTTGTTACCATAGGATCCGAGTAGCCTACAAACACATATGAGTTTGCCTTCTCAGCTCCCTGACATGGTATTTTGTAAACTTCATAAATATTTATCCCAGTATTTACAGAAGCAACCTCTAAACTGAGTGCTTCATTACCTGTGTACTTCACCTGAGATGCTCAAGACCTGTCCTATAGCTACCAGGCACTCACGACATCTGCTGTCTTCAGCTGTACTGACTTGTCAGCATCTATGAAATCATACTCCAGCTGTCTCAGGCTGGGGACCCAGAAAACAGGGAGTGTATCATTAGTGGTCTAGTGTGGTTGTTTTCTTAGTATAAAATGAAAATCCATAAAGCTGCAGTCTGGAATGAACTTCCACCACAGTCTGCACTAGTCCTGACTTTACTAAGTTTATAGCTATGTGTTTAAATTCTTATTGTTAACCTCACCCTTTGAAACAACATACGTAGTTCTTTCTTTATATATACATGAGCTTCACAGTGAAAACAGTAGTGCAATCCCTTCCAAGGGACAGGGTGTTCCGGTCAAGTTGAATTCTTTACATATGTGCCCTAGTAAATGTCAATATGTCAATCTTCTCATGTATAACACCAAGAAGGCTCCTGGAAAACTCCAGAGAGCTGCTGTGATTAGCTTCTATTTACTTATGTGAACAAATGTCACCAAACATATTTTAATAAAGATTTTTTTCTGCACTAAACCAATGTGAAGAGTCAGAAAATTTGCATTTCCTATTAGAGGAATAATTAGATTGCATCTAGGCTGTGGAAGATATCACTTCCATAGAAAATGCACTTGATTACAAAAGATTATAAATGCTTGATTATAAATGAAATTGTTTTTTCATGGGATGGGTCTGACAGGTAGAGAACTTTAAGTTTCACATCGTTTTTCCTTTGAAGATTCATTAAATGATCCTTTTCATTTTTTACTTTTGACAATGATAGTATTTTAGGTTTTTCTCCTGGATGTGTTTATTGGGTTTTGTTGTTGTGGGGTTTTTTGTTTTGTTTCTTTGGGTTTTTTACTTGAGTGATTTTTTTTATTATTTTAAATTTTTTTAATTAATACTCTGTCTACTCTTATGGGTTTTTTCTTTTCTGTTAGCCTGAAAACTCTTCTAGATTCTGTGTTACTGACAACAGTCAACTCTCAGTTATCTGGATTGCAGATTATTCATGTGACACATAGAAAGACTGTTCAGGTGTGGCACGAGCACAGTTCCACTGTATCTCAGACCAGTTCACCTCCAGGACCAGTGTCATCACCATAATGCAGCAAAAAAAAACTAGAACCAAAAAACCCTGGGAGATGCAATTTGGTTTCCAGCAAACCCGATCTCCTTTTGAAGACCAGGACTGCTGAGAAGTACAGTGTGGAAATACACCCCACCTCACCCCTCCCTACCCAACCTGAGTCTCAGAAGCTTGTCAGGTTCAATGCAACCCTGTATGTTTCCCCAGGGAACTTCCTGTGTTCCAGTTTGTACCTGTTGCCCCTTGTCCTGTTGTTGGGCACCACTGAAAAGAGTCTGGCCCCATCCTCTTGACACCCGCCCTTGGGATATTTATAAGCGTTGATGAGGTCCCCTCTCAGTCTTCTCTTCCTCAGGCTAAACAGCCCCAACTCCCTCAGCCTTTGCCCATAGGAGAGATGCTCCAGTCCCCTCATCATCTTCATGGCCCTCCGCTGGACTCTCTCCAGCAGTTCCTCGTCCCTCTTAAACTGGGCAGCCCAGAACTGGACGCAGTACTCCAGATGGGGCCTCACTAGGGCAGAGTAGAGGGGGAGGATAACCTCCCTCGACCTGCTGGCCACACTCTTCTTAATGCACCCAGGGATGCCATTGGCCTTCCTAGCCGCAAGGGCACATTGCTGCCTCATGGTGAATTCATCATCCACCAGGACTCCCAGGTCCTTCTCCACAGAGCTGCTTTCCAGGAGGTCAACCCCCAACCTGTACTGGTGCATGGCATTATTCCTCCCCAGGTGCAGGACCCTGCACTTGCCCGCGTTGAACCTCATGAGGTTCCTCTCCACCCAACACTCTAGCCTTTCCAGGTCTCGCTGAATGGCAGCACAGCCTTCTGGTGTATCAGCCAGTCCTCCCAGTTTCGTGTCATCAGCAAACTTGCTGAGGGTACACTCTGTCCCTTCATCCAGGTCATTGATGAATAAATTGAACAAGACTGGCCCCAGTATCAACCCCTGGGGGACACCACTAGCCACAGGCCTCCAACTAGACTCTGTGCCGCTGATCACCACCCTCTGAGCTCTGCCATTCAGCCAGTTCTCAATCCACCTCACTGTCCACTCGTCTAGCCCACACTTCCTGAGCTTATCTATGAGGATGTTGTGGGGGACAGTGTCAAACGCCTTGCTGAAGTCCAGGTAGACAACATCCACCACTTTCCCCTCATTCACCCAGCCAGTCATGCCATCATAGAAGGCCATCAGATTGGTCAAGCATGCTTTCTCCTTGGTGAATCCATGCTGACTACTCCTGATCACCTTCTTTTCTTCTACATGCTTGGAGATGGCCTCCAGAATGAGTTGCTCCATCACCTTTCCAGGGATGGAGGTGAGGCTGACTGGCCTGTAGTTTCCCGGGTCCTCCTTCTTGCCCTTCTTGAAGACTGGAGTGACATTGGCTTTCCTCCAGTCCTCAGGCACCTCTCCCGTTCTCCATGATTTTTCAAAGATGATGGAGAGTGGCTTGGCAATGACCTCTGTCAGCTCCCTCAGCACTCATGGGTGCCTCCCATCGGGGCCCATGGATTTGTGGGTGTCCAGTTTGCCCAAGTGATCTCTAACCTGATCCTCCTCGACCAAAGGAAGGCCATCCTTTCTCCAGGCTTCCTCTCTTACCTCCAGGGTCTGGGATTCCTGGGGGCCAGCCTTGGCAGTAAAGACTGAAGCAAAGAAGGCATTCAGTAACTCTGCCTTCTCTGCATCCTTCGTGACCAGGGCACCCACCTCATTCAGCAGAGGGCCCACATTTTCCCTAGTCTTCCTTTTGTTACCGATGTACTTGAAAAAGCCCTTCTTATTGCCCTTGATGTCCCTTGCCAGATTAAATTCCAGGTGGACCTTAGCCTTCCTTGTAGCATCCCTGCATACCCAGAGAGCATTCCTGTACTCCTCCCAAGTGGCCTGCCCCTTTTTCCACATTCCGTGGACTTCCTTCTTCCATTTGAGTTTAGCCAGTAGTTCCTTGCTCATCCATGCAGGTCTCCTGCCTCCCTTACCTGATTTCTTACTCCTGGGGATGCACCGCTCTTGAGCTTGGAGGAAGTGATGCTTGAATATTGACCAGCTTTCTTGGCCCCCCCTACCTTCTAGAGCCCTAACCCACGGGATTCCTCCAAGCAGGTCCTTGAAGAGGCTAAAGTTAGCTCTCCTGAAGTCCAGGGTTGTAATCCTGCTTAGTGTCCTGCTTCCTCCACGCAGGATCCTGAACTCCACCATCTCGTGGTCACTGCAGCCAAGGCTATCCCCAACCTTCACATCCCCAACCAGACCTTCTTTGTTAGTTAGTATGAAGTCCAGCAGCGCCCCTCTCCTCGTCGGCTCCTCCACCACCTGCGTCAGAAAATTGTCATCAATGTTCTGCAGGAACCTCCTGGACTGTGCGTGTCTAGCTGTGTTGTCCCTTCAAGAGATATCGGGGTGGTTGAAGTCCCCCATGAGAACCAGGGCCTGTGATCCTGAGGCTACTTTCAGCTGCCTGGAGAAGGCCTCATCGACTTCCTCTTCCTGATCAGGTGGCCTGGAGTACACACCCACAACAGTGTCCCCCATGTTAGCCTGTCCCTTAATCCTCACCCATAAGCTCTCGACCCTTTCTTCGTCCTCCCCTAGGCAGAGCTCGATACACTCCAGTTGCTCTCTCACATAGAGAGCCACTCCACCACCTCGCCTTGCTGGCCTGTCTTTCCTGAAAAGTACATACCCATCCATGACAGCATTTCAGTCATGCGAGCTGTCCCACCACGTCTCTGTAATTGCTATGAGATCGTGGCCCTGCGAGTGCACACAGATCTCTAGTTCTTCCTGTTTATTCCCCATGCTGCGTGTGTTGGTGTACAGGCATTTCAGAGAGGAAGTTGAGTTTGCAGATCTCCCTGGAGGGGTGCAGGAGGACCCATCATAGCCATACACACCCTTAGGGTGGTCGGCCTTCTGGTTCTCTTCTTGGGAGGCAGCTAAGGAACATTTGTCTCTGCTCAGGTTGGCCTGGCTTACTCCCCAGTTGGGTGCGATGGCACGAGCATCATCACTTTGGACCCCTCCCCCTGAGTCCTTCAGTCTAAAGCCCACCTCACCAAGCTGGCCAGCCTGCCGACAAAGATTCCCCTGCCCCTCTTAGACAGGTGGATCCCAACCCTCCCTAACAGGTTATAGTCGCCGAAGAACGTCCCATTGTTGTAAAAGCCAAAACCCTCATGACGGCACCAGCCACGAAGCCAGGAGTTGATGTGTATTATGCACCTATTTCTGGCCGCCCACTTTCCTCCCACTGGTAGAATGGAAGAGAATATAACTTGGGCACCAACATTTTTCACTTGCTCCCCCAGGGCTTTAAAGTCGTCTTTGATTTTGCCCAGGTTCCGGCTCGCGGCGTCATTTGTGCCCACATGGAAGAGTAGCAGCGGGTAGTAGTCCGTGCTCCTGACAAGTCGCGGCACCCTCTCAGCAACATCTCAGACCTTGGCTCCCAGGAGGCAGCACACCTCTCGTGCCTCCCTGTCAGGTCGGCAGATGGGCACCTCAGTGCCCCTTAACAGGGAGTCCCCCACAACGAGCACTTGTCATTTCTTTTTTCGGTGCGTGCTGTCTGCTGTTGGAGTAGTTTCTACTTGCCTGCCTTGCTCGTGGGTGTCTACAGCTTTTAATGCTTCGTATCTATTTTTAGTTGTGATACTGGAGGGCGAGGACTGAAGCGGAGCCCTGCTTTTGTGGGTTACTATGGTCCAAGGTGTTCCATCCTCAGTGGTGTCTGGCACAGGAGTGTGGCTTTGGAACCACCTATCTATCTCTGTTTCGGATCCGCTGATGCTGCGCAGTCTTTTAACTGTTTCCTGCAGCTCAGCTACCTGATGTAGCAGATCTTCGACCCGCGCACACCCTGTGCAGGAACTTACCTTTGCATCAGGAGAAGGGTGAGGGCACTTGCTGCAGCCTCCCACCTGAACTGAGATTTCCTCCCTTGCCAGTTCTGTCTGGCAGGATGCATCAGCCGTCTCAGGGGTGTTCACCATAGGAGCACCCATCTTAGCTCTGAGGCGGGTGCCCACCATTGCGGCAGAGACCGAGAAGGCTTCCCTGGTTTGCGGGGCCCTCCCTGCACGCCCTCCCACATGAACCGCCTGCGCAAACTGCTGCGCCACACCCTGTTTGCCCGCCCTGGTCGCCGCTCCTCAGGGCTGTTTAAATCTCCCGCAGTTGCTCCTGGCAACGCCCAAGCCACGTCAGCCTCTCTCGCGAGAGCTGCCGCTGCTTGGCGGGTCTCTCTCTCCTCTCTGCTCTTGCTCGGGATCCCCTGGCTCCGGGAACCCCCTGTCCACCTCAATCTAGGGCGCAGCTACAGAACACGGCCTTGCCGCCACTGCACTCCTCGTTGACTGAGGACTGGCTCCTGTAGAAAACATCAGCTTCCATGTCCTTTTCCCTCTGAAGATTCATTCCATACTCCTACTTATTTTACCTGAGTCTTAGCACTTTCAGGCTTCTAGGAGGAAGTGCTTCCCTGAATGCAGCACCTGGGCCCATGCTAGGTCTTGCATTTGCACTGTGTCGTGCTATGCCAGAGGCAACAAGCTCACCCGGAGCACCAGGGATAGTACAGAAAAGCATTGCAGTGGCTCTGTGCAAGGCAGACTAGGTCAAAGTGAATTGTCATTAGACTAGAGCTAATAAAGCTTATTTGTTTCCTGGTGGAGACACTGATGGTGCTTTGCACCACATTCTCTCTGAGTAGCTATACGTCCTTCATGCAGGGCATTCCTGAATACACAGAATCACAGAATGGTAGGGGTTGGAAGGGACCTCTGGAGATCATCTAGGCCAACCCCCCTGCCAGAGCAGGGTCACCTAGAGCAGGCTGCACAGGACTGCGTCCAGGCGGGTTTTGAATATCTCCACAGAAGGAGACTCCACAACCTCCCTGGGCAGCCTGTGCCAGGGCTCTGTCACCCTCACAGTAAAGAAGTTTTTCCTCATATTTAGATGGAACTTCCTGTGTTCCAGTTTGTGCCCGTTGCCCCTTGTCCTGTCCCTGGGCACCACTGAAAAGAGTCTGGCCCCATCCTCTTGACACCCGCCCTTGAGATATTTATAAGCATTGATGAGGTCCCCTCTCAGTCTTCTCTTCCTCAGGCTGAACAGCCCCAGCTCCCTCAGCCTTTCCCCAGAGGAGAGATGCTCCAGTCCCCTAATCATCATTGTAGCCCTCTGCTGGACTCTCTCCAGTATTTCCTCATCTTTCTTGAACTGGGGAGCCCAGAACTGGACACAGTACTCCAGATGGGGCCTCACTAGGGCAGAGTAGAGGGGGAGGATAACCTCCCTCGACCTGCTGGCCACACTCTTCTTAATGCACCCCAGGATGCCGTTGGCCTTCCTAGCCACAAGGGCACATTGCTGCCTCATGGTGAATTTGTTTTCTACCAGGACTCTCAGGTCCTTCTCCTTTCTCTTTGATCTGTAGATTACTCTATAGAAGGTGTGGCTACATAATCTGAATTTAGGTATCTAATTTAGGTGCTAAGAATCACCATCTAAAGTTGCAGGCTGTTATAGAGAATTTAGGCTCTTGAATGTGTTGTGTATCAAGCAATCAAAGTAGTTGAAAGTAGATGGTATATGTGTCTAGCAAAAGGAGGTTCAAATCACAGTGTCCTTGTATTCTGTTACCCAGAAAACTACTTCAGAAATAATTATCTGAAAGTTAGCTAGAAAAAAATGGAATGTTGAAAGACAATTTCAGCTCAGTGTTCTTTCTAGGGCTGTTCTTCAGTTCAAAGTAAACAGAGGTAGAAATACTTCAGAGCTACCAAAGTACTCTCTTCTCTCAGTCAGGTCCCTGCCCACATAGAGTCTTCTCTCAGCATCTGTTAACAAAGAGGGAAGTTAACAGCTGCACCAGTGTCGTGGTTTAGCCCCAGCCGGAGGCTGAGCCGCGCGGTCGCTCGCTCACCCTCCCCCTCTCCCGGTGGGACGGGGAGAGAATCGGGACGAAGAAAAGCAAAAACTCGTGGGTTAACAACAACAGTTTAACCGAACAACAAAGGGAAAGAGAACAAACTAACGAGAAACCCCAACAACAGCGTGTACTTAGCGGTGCTTTCCGGACAGGTCGCTCCCCGCCCGGAGCCCGATGCCCAGCCCGCTCCTGAGCAGCGATCCCCGCCCCGCCAGTCACCCCCCTCTAAATAGTGAGCGTGACGGTCACATGGTATAGAATAGACCCCGGCCAGCTTCTGGCGAAAATTAACCCTATCCCAGCCGCAACCAGGACAACCAGACATCAGTTATGTGCCAGATGTGCAATAACTTAGGACACTTTTATTAGAGAAAGAATAAATGATGAAGCTAAAGTGACTGTAGGACTGCAACTCATGTCTGGAAATTTACAGAAACAAAATCTTTGACAAATATTCCCATAGGCAAATATTACCCTAACTGCAGCTGCAGCCAGCAATGGTAGGGTGAAAGAGCTTGAGACAAGAAAAAAATCATGGTCAATACTGTCCCTTTTTGAAGTAAAGAGTAAATCTTTATTCTCTATAAGAGTGAAGCACTGAAATAACCTCCTGGAGGGCTTAAAAGAGCTCAAGTGTTGAAAATCAACAACAGCTGGGGAACTGCTGTGGTAATGATGACAGACACGGGTAGTGAGGCAGCAAGAGCTGGTGGAGCTGAAGAGCAGCAGTACAAATAACAAAAGCTGCCTTTTATTCAGCAATACATTCTCTGGAGTGCTGTGTACTTCAGGGATTGATTATTTCAGATACTTCTTAGCTTGGATAAGGAGGTTAGCCTACACTTAGACTACTGCCCTGGATCTGTGAGTTTAGTAATCTTGCCTGCTGCTAACTTATTATATAGATTTATTTTTTTTTATTGGTTCATTGTTTTATTGTGTTTCTTTATCCTCTTATTAAAGTTATGTTTGTTCAAATCACTTTGACCTGTGGAGATATTCCTCATTGCTTTGTACCTTATTTCCCAGGTTTCTGAGAGGGAGACTTAAAGCACAGTTTCTTAAGCTTTCAGAAGACACTGATAGAGCTTGTACTGGCTTCTTGTAAGGTGTTTATGGACATAATAAGGTTATGATTGTTACTGCCTAGGCACCCATAAACTTCCAACTCAGCTTTATCTTTCATAACAAGACCTAATGTTGAGTTCAACACCTTCCATGCTGAATTATTACTTTGCATTTTTAGAAACTCTTACTGCATAGGACTTGCACAGAACGTTCCTCTCTTTGCATTTCTTCTCAGAGAAGATCTGTGTGGTTGCAGCATGTAGTGTTAGTCTGAGCTGTATTTGACTTTGTAGTACTTTTCCCTGCATTTGTAAGTGCTTTCCTGGCTGCATGGTTTTGTGGCTGGATCCAACTCCACTGAAATCAGTGTAAAGGCTTTATGACTGGTGAGAGTTGGATCTTATCTTGCAGCCTGGAAACCAGTTAGTCAAATATACGTGAAAAATTCTGAGATGTTTTGAAATAATTGCATAATGCCTACTAAATTAAGCTGAATTAATTTGACAGGGAGACACACTTCTGATGAAAAGAATTACTTCTAAGTAATCCTTTTGCAATACTACTTCATGGCTTTTTATGGGGATCTTTTGTATCACCCCTATACAAGTTTTCCTGGTTCACTTAATCATTATTTATATAAACTGATCCTCAAAGCAGAGTCTATGGATGTGTTTAACAGCAAATGTGCCTCACTTGGATACCCAACCAGACAGCTACAGTAACATGGGGGGCAAGGGGGAATGAATTTCTGAAATAATATAAAGAAACAATATGGGGGCAGTTGTAATGTTGGTCAAGACTGAAATTAGTTAAAATGAACATTATATTTAGCGAGCACTTTTTAGAGTGTGTGTGAAGATACTAAAAGGCAGTATCAGGAATGACTCTTCATATCTTCATTTGTGATTAAATCCTGGCTATTAACATCCTTGTTACAAGGTGTAGCTTATCCCCCCCTCCCCAACAGTGTTGACAGAGGCAATAGAAATTCCCACAGGATAAAATCTACTCAAGATCATGGAAGGAGATTCTTGCCTTACAGCATGTTAATCTGGTGGTAATGAATAGGTCTGTCTGTACATGCTTCTTGTAGCACCTGACTTTCACTCAAGTATCCTCAGAAGCATTGGTATAAGGGGAGATAAGCCACTGAATGTGGACATCTGTGAGTGCATTTCAAATCTCATGCATATGCTTTTCCATTGCATTTTTTGCATCACTTTTTCAGTTTCAGAAGCAGCTAGATCTAGATTTGTATGTGAGAGTAAGAGAAAAGGCACATTGCCTGTTGTTCCTAAGGCAGGAGAAACTTCTATTCTTGCAATGTTGTGTTTGTCTTAGGGGGCAGAAGACATATTCTAAAATTGAAACTGGGAGTACCGGGAACCCAGAGCCTGAGAAGTTTATGGAGGTTATGGTGTTGAAGGGTGTCCTGGTTTCAGCTGGGATAGAGTTAATTTTCTTCCTAGTAGCTGGTATAGTGCTGGGTTTTGGATTTAGTATGAGAATAATGTTGATAACACACTGATGTTTTTAACTGTTGCTAAGTAGTGCTTATACTAAGTCAAGGACTTTTCAGCTTCCCATGCTCTGCCAGCGGGGAGGTGCACAAGCAGCTGAGCAGGAGCATAGCCAGGACAGCTGACCCGAACTGGCCAAAGGGATATTCCATACCATATGATGTCATGTTTGGTATATAAACTTGGGGGAACCTGGCCAGGGGGTGGTCACTGCTCGAGGATGGGCTTGGCATCAGTTAGCGGGTGGTGAGCAATTGCATTGTGCATCATTTGTTTTGTATATTCTTTTATCATCATCATTATTATTATTATTCTCTCTTCCTTTGCTATCCTATTAAACTGTCTTTATCTCAACCCACGAGTTTTTTTCTTGGTTCTCTCCTCCATCCCACTGGAAGGGGAGGTGGTGAGCGAGCGGCTGTGTGGTGCTTGGTTGCAGACTGGGGTTAAACCGCAACAAAGGGGGAAGGCATGTGGATGGATAAGAGCACCAAGAGCCGGGATGAACAGTGACAATTGGTAAGGTAAGTTGTAGGCTAACTGGAGCATGCGTATTTTGAACAAGAAACAGTGGAAGGGTGCACAGACAGATTAAGGCTAGGATGAAATGATGAAAGAATGACACAGGAATAAGGGTTTTCTCTTACCAGTCCTTTTACTGTCAAGGAGTATTAACAGGAGATTATTTTTTTATTATTATTATTTTCTTTCACTTCTCACCAAATTCCATTTTTCCTACAAAAGCGCTTCTCTCCAACTAGGTCTTCTTTAGTTAGAAGATGTACTGGGGGAGTCTTGTTGAATACTCCTGGCACTTGATCCTACCGGGCAGCAGCACAGAGGCATAGATGAGCACAGAGGCTGGCAGCGCAGCTGCTTCAGCTTTATTTGACACAGCTCTAAGTGTTCAGATGCTATGCTAATAAGTTGCATAAGTAATTAGGCTGATTAGAAGCTAGATAATAATGTGTGAAGATAGATAGGGAATGAATTTCCTTGATGCAGAGTGGAAGTCCTAGGCTCATTCATAGTATTGCAAAGCTGTAGGTAAAGAGGATAAGACAGCACAAAGGCACCAGGGCAGGCACGCTCTTCACATGAGCAGTATGTCATCAGTAGGATATCTCTGCACTGCTCGCAAGATCATCAGTCCCTGCTATAATACTCAGAGCTGCTTTAGGGTTGTGTTCGGTTTGGGTTTTTTTGGTATGTGTTGTTTGTTTGTTTATTTATTTGGGGGTGTGTGTGATCTGGCGTTTGGAAGATGGTGTGTGGGCTTGGGATCCATATGGATTGCAGTAGGAAGCTGCAACTAGGGGTCCCTGTAGTGCCATGCTACCAGTTCCCACAGTTCCATAACTAGGAAAGTACCAGCCATCTTCTCTCAGTCCCTGGGGTGGCTCAGGTATGAATTTTCTTTCATCTGCTAGAGGCCAGGTAATCCTTCTACCCACCACAAGAATGCATGATTAAATAACAAAATTAACATCCTCAAGAAACACCTCTCAAACTTTGTTTCTTTGGAGTCTTTTCAGTTAGCTGAAGCCAGCGCCACATCTACATGTCTTTTAAATACCCCCAGGGATGGTGACTCACCCATGTCCCTGGGCAGCCTGTTCCAATGCTTGACTGTCGTGTCCAATGCTTGACAACCCTTTCAGTGAAGAAATGTTTCCTAATATTCAATCTAAACCTCCCCTGGTGCAACTTGAGGCCATTTCCTCTTGTCCTATCGCCTGTTACTTGGGAGAAGAGACCGACACCCACCTCACTACACCCTCCTTTCAGGTAGTTGTAGAGAGCAATAAGGTCTCCCCTCAGCCTCCTTTTCTCCAGGCTAAACAACCCCAGTTCCCTCAGCCACTCCTCATAGGACTTGTGCTCTAGACCCTTCACCAGCTTCGTTGCCCTTCTCTGGACACGCTCCAGCACCTCAATGTCTTTCTTGTAGTGAGGGGCACAAAAATGAACACAGTACTCGAGGTGCAGCCTCACCAGGGCTGAGTACAGGGGGACGATCACTTCCCTACTCCTGCTGGCCACATTATTTCTGATACAAGCCAGGATGCCGTTGGCCTTCTTGGCCACCTGGGCACACTGCTGGCTCATATTCAGCTGGCTGTTGACCAACACCCCCAGGTCCTTTTCCACTGGGCAGCTTTCCAGCCACTCTTCCCCAAGCCTGTAGCATTGCCTGGGGTGGTTGTGACCCAAGTGCAGGACCCAGCACTTGGCCTTGTTGAACCTCATACACTTGGCCTCGGCTCATTGATCCAGCCTGTCCAGATCCCTCTGTAGTGCCCTCCTACCCTCAAGCAGATCAACACTCCCTCCCAACTTGGTGTCGTCTGCAAACTTCCTGAGGGTGCACTCGATCCCCTTGTCCAGATCATTGATAAAGATGCTAAACAGAACTGGCCCCAATACTGAGCCCTGGTGAACAGGTCTTATGATCAGAAATAAATCAGTTGTGCTATCTCTTTTTATTCAGGAAGGATTAATATGGTCCAGTCATGAGACTGATGCTATTGCTCCCTTGGAAATGACTACAGTGATAGTTTTCAATGGTGATGTGGCACCATGAGGTTGGTGTCCCTGTGCTGAGTCCTCAGGCTGGAGCCCAGGAACATCTGCCTTGCCTGTGCTCACTCAAAAGCCATCTCTGAAGTGGCAAAAAAATGGTTAAATCTTGAAAATTACTGCTTGTCGTGGTTTAACCCCAAATTGTAACCCAATACCACGCAGCCGCTCGCTCACTCCCCTCCTCTCCCCTGGGGTGGGGAGGAGAATTGGAGAGAAAGGAAAACTCGCAGGCTGAGATAAAAACACTTCACCAGGACAGCAAAGGAAAAATATAAAAATATATTAATAATAATAACAATATATATAAGGATAATAGAATATATAAAACAAATGATACACAATTTCTCACCACCCGACGACCGATACAGCCCATCCCGAGCAGCAGGCAGGGAGCAGGGGTATTCCCCCCACCCAGCTATCCCAGAACAGCAAGTTCCAGAGAGAGCAGGCGAGGGAACAAACAGCCGAACGAACGAAAAACAAAAAGGAAAAAATAGGGAAACAAAAAGCAACCCGAAGGGAAGCTTAAGGATTAAGGCAAGTTAAGGGTCTGAAAACCTAGTGGCCCACCGACTGACCCTCGCTTATACCGGGCATGACGTCTATGAGGTTGTTCCGGAAATGGGTCCCGTTGTATGACTCTATTCTTTCTGGGGTGCCATGTCACCATAAGACTTGCTTTTCAAGGCCCAGGATGGTGTTCCGGGCGGTGGCATGGAGGGACATGGTTTAGTGGTGGACTTGGCAGTGTTAGGTTAACGGTTGGACTCGATGATCTTAAAGGTCTCTTCCAATCAAAACGATTCTATGATTCCTTGAGGTACACATCAGACTTCTCCATCCTCCCACATCACCCACCAAGTGCACCCAGGTCCTTGAGCAAAAACAATCCCACAGATGGGTTTGCCTTTGCCCAAGGAAGGAATAACCCAGACTGTCTTTCCCAGCATGTTTTTTACATGCACCACAGGAACTTTGTCTCCTTCTACAGTATGTAAAGGTTTTGATTGGGCAGGGTCAGCTTGATTGGTGGATCCCCTAGTGTTGACTAACCAGGTGGCTTTTGCTAAATGTGTATCCCAATGTTTGAAGGTTCCACCACCCATTGCTCTCAGTGCAGTCTTTAACAGTCCATTGTACCGTTTGATTTTCCTGGAGGCTGGTGCATGATAGGGGATGTGATACACCCACTCAATGCCATGCTCTTCGGCCCAGGTGTCTATGAGGTTGTTTCAGAAATGAGTCCTGTTGTCTGACTCAATTCTTTCTGGGGTGCCATGTCGCCATAAGACTTGCTTCTCAAGGCCCAGGAGAGTGTTCCGGGCAGTGTCATTGGGCATGGTATATGTTTCCAGCCATCCAGTGGTTGCTTCCACCATTGTGAAGACATGGTGCTTGCCTTGGCGGGTCTGTGGGAGTGTGATAGAATCAATCTGCCAGGCCTCCCCATATTTATATTTCAGCCATCGTCCTGCATACCACAGAGGCTTTAATAGCTTGGCTTGCTTGATTGCAGCGCATGTTTCACACTCATGAATAACCTGTGCAATAGTGTCCATAGTCAAGTCCACCCCTCGGTCACGAGCCCATCTGTATGTTGCATCTCTTCCTTGGTGGCCTGAGGTGTCATGGGCCCACAGAGCTAGGAATAATTCACCCTTATGTTGCCAGTCCAAATCCACCTGCGCCACTTCAGTCCTAGCAGCCTGATCCACCTGCTGGTTGTTTTGATGTTCCTCAGTGGCCCAACTCTTAGGTACGTGGGCATCTATGTGATGTACTTTTACAACCAGCTTCTCTAGCCAGGCAGCAATATCTTGCCACAATTTGGCAGCCCAGATGGGTTTGCCTCTGCGCTGCCAGTTGCTCTGCTTCCATTGCTGTAACCACCCCACAGGGCATTTGCCACCATCCATGAGGCAGTATAGAGGTAGAGCACTGGCCTCTTTTCTCATTTGGCAATATCTAAAGCCAGCTGGATGGCTTTCACCTCTGCAAACTGACTCGATTCACCTTGTCCTTCAGTGGCTTCTGCAACTCGTCGTGTAGGACTCCACACAGCAGCTTTCCACCTTCGATGTTTTCCCACAATATGACAGGACCCATCAGTGAACAGGGCATATTCCTTCTCATGTTCTGGCAGTTCATTATACGGTGGGGCCTCTTCAGCATGTGTCACCTCTTCCTCTGTCGACATTCCGAAATCTTTGCCTTCTGGCCAGTCCGTGATCACTTCCAAGATTCCTGGGTGACTGGGGTTTCCTATTCGAGCTCGTTGTGTGATCAGTGCGACCCACTTACTCCACATAGCATGTGTTGCATGATGTGTAGAGGGGACCCTCCCTTTGAACATCCAGCCCAGCACCGGCAGTTGGGGTGCCAGGAGGAGCTGTGCTTCAGTACCAACCACTTCTGAAGCAGCTCGAGCCCCTTCATATGCTGCCAAGATCTCTTTTTCAGTTGGAGTGTAGTGGGCCTCAGATCCTCTGTATCCCTGGCTCCAAAACCCCAGGGGTCGACCTCGAGTCTCCCCTGGTGCTTTCTGCCAGAGGCTCCAGGTAGGGCCATTCTCCCCGGCTGCGGTGTAGAGCACATGTTTAACATCTTGCCCTGCCCAGACTGGCCCAAGGGCTACTGCATGAACTATCTCCTGTTTAATTTGTTCAAAGGCTTGTTGTTGCTCAGGGCCCCATGTGAAATCGTTCTTCTTTTGGGTCACTTGATAGAGAATACCTACAATGAAACTGTAATTTGGAATATGCATTCTCCAGAAACCCACAACGCCTAAGAAAGCTTGGGTCTCCTTTTTGTTAGCTGGTGGAGACATAGCTGCTATTTTGTTGATCACATCTGTTGGAATCTGACGACGTCCATCTTGCCATTTTATTCCTAGGAACTGGATCTCCTGTGCAGGTCCTTTGACCTTACCTCGTTTTATGGCAAAACCAGTTCTCCGGAGGATTTGGATTATTTTCTCTCCTTCCTTTCTCAAAAACTTTTTCTGCTGTGTTGCCCTACACAATGATGTCATCAACATATTGCAGGTGTTCTGGAGCTTCACCCTTTTCCAGTGCAGTCTGGATTAGTCCATGACAAATGGTAGGGCTGTGTTTCCACCCCTGGGGCAGTCGATTCCAGGTGTACTGGATGCCCCTCCAGGTGAAAGCAAACTGTGGCCTGCACTCTGCTGCCAAAGGAATTGAGAAAAATGCATTAGCAATGTCAGTGGTAGCATACCACTTGGCTGCCTTGGACTCCAGTTCATACTGAAGTTCTAGCATGTCCGGCATGGCAGCGCTCAGTGGTGGCGTGACTTCATTCAGGCCACGATAGTCCACTGTTAGTCTCCATTCCCCATTAGATTTCCGTACTGGCCATATAGGACTACTAAAGGGTGAGCGAGTCTTGCTGATCACTCCCTGGCTTTCCAGTTGACGAATCAGTTTATGGATGGGGGTCAGGGAGTCTCGGTTGGTGCGATATTGCCGTCGGTGCTCTGTTGTGGTAGCAATTGGTACCTGTTGCTCTTTGACCCTCAGCAACCCCACAACGGAAGGATCCTCTGAAAGACCGGGCAAGGTGGACAGCTGTTTAATGTCCTTTGTCTCCACAGCAGCTACACCAAAAGCCCACCGGTACCCTTTTGGGTCCTTGAAATACCCTCTCCTGAGGTAGTCTATGCCAAGGATGCACGGAGCATCCGGGCCAGTCACAATGGGGTGCTTTTGCCACTTGTTCCCAGTTAGGCTCACTTCGGCCTCCAATAAAGTTAACTCTTGGGACCCCCCTGTTACTCCAGAAATAGAAATGCGTTCGGCCCCTCTATAGTTCGATGGCATTAGGGTGCACTGCGCACCAGTGTCCACTAGAGCCTTGTACTTCTGGGGGGCTGATGTGCCAGGCCATCGAATCCACACAGTCCAGTAAACTCGGTTGTCCCTCTCCTCCACCTGGCTGGAGGCAGGGCCCCTCTAATTCTGATTATAATACCTGCTGTCAACCAATGGGTTCGTGTGGGATGCATGGGGTCGAATCTCATCCCTGTTTCTCATTTCTTGTAAGTACGAATCAGAAGCCCTTCTACCCCATCTGGGGAACTGCCCACTGGAGACTGGAGCAGCAATTTTCCTGGAAGAACCCTTATTTGTAGCTGGTTCCTTTTTCAACTCACATACCCTTGGTCGAGGTGGGTTTTCCATCCCACTTTCTCATGTCCTCTCCATGGTCACGGAGGTAAAACCACAGAGTACCTCGCCGTGTGTACCATCTCTCTTGAGCAGGGGAAAATTTTCTCCTAATAGCTGAGATAATGGTCCGTACAGGTGGCAAGTAGGACCTATCCTCTTTGAGTTGCTGAAACTCCTGGCACATTCTTTCAGCCAGTTTTTCCACAGCCGAGACACAGGCCCGTATGGAGGAAGAGATGTTGTCCTCATACTGTCGGAGTTGGTTAGCCACTGCACGCACCGGTGGTGCCTCATCGTCTTTCCAACTCATTGTTGCCAATGAGTTGGCATGCGATGATGGTGCACTATGTAAAAACTTCCGCCACATGGGTCATGTACACTGGACCTCATCTGGATCTACAGGTGTCTGTGGGTCATCCAGGTCATGGTAAATCAATTCCCGCACAGCTAATTCCCTCAGAAACTGAATACCTCCCTCCATATTGGTCCACTTCTTTGGGTGGCATATAATGTCTTCCTTAAAGAAATACCTGTCCCTCACACCTGACAGGAGTTTCCTCCAGAGACTGCGGGCTTCCTTCTCTCTTCCAATCGCCCTGTCAATGGCTGCTTCCTTAGACAAGGATCCCAGCTGCCTGGCTTCCCTGCCCTCTAGTTCCAGGCTACTGGCCCCGTTGTCCCAGCATCGGAGCAGCCAGGTGACAAGCTGCTCACCTTGATGATGGCTGTAATATTTTGGGATATCTCGCAGCTCAGTCAGGGATAGGGGTCGGGTGATTATCTCTGCTTCTGCCTCTCCCTGTTCCTGTGATGTCCCTGGTTCATCCTCATCTTTCGGGGCGCAAGCTGATTTCTTTGTGCTTCTCTTCTTTTGTACAGGGGCAACTGATAACGGCACGGGTGGATCTGCAGTACCTGTCACAGCAGCCATGGTGCTCATAGCTGGGGCTTGAACAGCCGCGGTGCCCATGGCAGGGACTGGGGCAGCAGTGATGCCCATGGCAGGGGTTGGAACGGTCGCGGTGCCCGTAGCAGCGATTGGGGCAACCGCGATACCCGCGGCGGGGGGTGGAGCAGCCGCGGTGCCTGCAATAAGGAGTGGGACGGCCGCGGTGCCCGTAGCAAGGGGTGGGGCAGCGGCGATACCCGTGGCGGGGGGTGGCACAGCCGCGGCGGGGGGTGGAGCAGCCGCGATGCCCATAGCAGGGGGTGGAGCGGCCGCGGCGGCCGTGGCGGGGGGTGGAGCAGCTGCAGCGCCCATGGCGGGGGCTGGCGCGGCCGTGGGGGCCGCAGCGGGACCTGGGACGGTCGCGGGGGCCCCGGCGGGACCTGGGGCGGCCGCGGTGCCTGCGGCGGGGGTCGGGGCCGGGGCAGCCGTGGTGCCCGTGTGGGGAGGAGCGGAGCAGCCCCGGTACACATAGCGGAGCGTGGGGCGGCCGCGGTGCCGGTGGCGGGGGACGGCGCGGCCACGGGGGCTGTAGCAGGGAACTGGGGACCTTCAGTGGTCTGGGGTGCAGGCTTCAAACCTGTAGCTGTCTAGCGACAGAGTGGTTCAATTCCACCTTTTTGGCGCCCAACGTGGGGCTCGAGAGGGGTCTGGCCAGCTCAGCTGAGAGAGCATCAGATTGAGGGTCCAGGGTTTAAAGCCCCCGATCAGGCTCAAAGGGTTGAGATAACAACAGATTTGACCAGAGTGTGTTAAAACAATTTGTTATAAGCATCCATTGTATTACTTTAATTGCCGCTGGTCACAATGTTGTTTGAATTGTTTACAGAGTGCTTCTCAGAGTTGTATCGTGTATCACCTTACTGTATGCTGTTTGTCACTGTTTATGCGTGGTTTGTTACCTGTGGCCTTTGGATTAAGTTTATTGCTTCGGTGTGTGGTTTAGCGCTGGCTTATGGCATGGTAAAATCATTGGTGTTTAGACCAGTTTACTACCTGTATTCATATACGATGAGGGGTTTCCCCTGGGGAACACCACTTGTGACCGGCCACCAACTGGATTTAACTCCATTCACCACAACTCTTTGGGCCTGGCCATCCAGACAGTTTTTTACCCATTGCAGAGTATGCCCATCCAAGCAATGAGCAGCCAGTTTCTCCAGGAGGATGCTGTGGGAGACGGTGTCAAAGGCTTTACTAAAGTCCAGGTAGACAACGTCCACAGCCTTTCCCTCATCCACTAAGTGGGTCACCTTGTCATAGAAGGAGATCAGGTTGGTCAAGCAGGACCTGCCTTTCATAAACCCAAGATGACCTGCTCCATAAGCTTCCCCAGCACCGAGGTCAGGCTGACAGGCCTGTAGTTCCCTGGATCCTCCTTCTGGCCCTTCTTGTAGATGGGCATCACATTTGCTAACCTCCAGTCAACCGGGACCTCCCTGGTTAGCCAGGACTGCTGATAAATGATGGAGAGTGGCTTGGTGAGCGCTTCTACCAGCTCCCTCAGTACCCTTGGATGGATCCCATCTGGCCCCATAGACTTCACAGAATGGCAGGGGTTGGAAGGGACCTCTGGAGATCTTCTAGTCCAACCCCTCTGCTAGAGCAGATTTACCTAGAGCAGGCTGCACAGGACTGCGTCCCGGCGGGTTTTGAATGCCCTTCTTATTGCCCTTGATGTCCCTTGCCAGATTAAATTTGAGGTGGACCTTAGCCTTCCTTGTAGCATCCCTGCATACCCTGACAGCATTCCTGTACTCCTCCCATGTGTTTGTCTAAGTGGTATAGCAGGATACTGACCTTTTCCCCCTGGATTATGGGGGCTTCATTCTGCTCCCTGTCCCCGTCTTCCTGCTCAGGGGGCTGGGTGCCCAGAGGACAACTTCCCTTGCTGTTAAAGACTGAGGCAAAGAAGGCATTAAGTACCTCAGCCTTTTCCTCATCCTTTGTCACTATGTTCCCCCCTGCATCCCATAAAGGAGGGAGATTCTCCTTCGCCCTCCTTTTGTTGCTAATTTACTTACAGAAACACTTTTCCCGGCATAACCTCACGACAACCTTTGGAGGAAGGGGCAGACAACTCAGGAGGACTACAAGGATGTCATGAGGTTATGCCAGGAGAAAATTAGAAGGGCCAAGGCCCAACTAGAACTTAGTCTGGCTACTGCCGTAAAAGACAACAAAAAGTCTTTCTACAAATACATTAACAATAAAAAGGGGGCTAAGGAAAATCTCCCTCCTTTATTGGATGCGGGGGGAAACTTAGCGTCAAGGGACGAGGAAAAGGCTGAGGTGCTAAATGCCTTCTTTGCCTCAGTCTTTAACAGCAAGGGAAGTTGCTCTCTGGGCACCCAGCCCCCTGAGCAGGAGGACAGGGATGGGGAGCAGAATGAAGCCCCCATAATCCAAGGGGAAATGGTCAGTGACCTGCTACGCCACCTAGACATGCACAAGTCTATGGGGCTGGATGGGATCCACCCAAGGGTACTGAGGGAGCTGGCAGAAGTGCTCACCAAGCCACTCTCCATCATTTATCAGCAGTCCTGGCTCACTGGGGAGGTCCCAGTTGACTGGAGGCTGGCAAATGTGATGCCCATCTACAAGAAGGGCCAGAAGGAGGATCCAGGGAACTACAGGCCTGTCAGCCTGACCTCGGTGCCTGGGAAAGTTATGGAGCAGATCATCTTGAGTGCCATCACGCGGCACATACGGGACAACCGGGCGATCGGGCCCAGTCATCATGGGTTTATGAAAGGCAGGTCCTGCCTGACTAACCTGATCTCCTTCTACGACATGGTGACCCGCCTAGTGGATGAGGGAAAGGCTGTGGATGTTGTCTACCTGGACTTTAGTAAAGCCTTTGACACCGTCTCCCACAGCATCCTCCTGGAGAAACTGGCTGCTCGTGGCTTGGATGGGCATACTCTGCG
Organism: Phoenicopterus ruber ruber; assembly: GCA_009819775.1. Taxonomy (NCBI): domain Eukaryota; kingdom Metazoa; phylum Chordata; class Aves; order Phoenicopteriformes; family Phoenicopteridae; genus Phoenicopterus; species Phoenicopterus ruber. Next base: position 27,750,453 of record CM020247.1, read on the forward strand.
CTGGGTAGGAAACTGGCTGGATGGCCGGGCCCAAAGAGTTGTCGTGAATGGAGTTAAATCCAGTTGGCGGCCAGTCACAGGTGGTGTTCCCCAGGGCTCAGTACTGGGGCCAGTCCTGTTCAATATCTTTATCAATGATCTGGACGAGGGGATGGAGTGCACCCTCAGTAAGTTTGCAGATGACACCAATTTGGGAGGGAGTGTTGATCTGCTTGAGGGTAGGAAGGCACTACAGCGGGACCTGGACAGGCTGGATCGATGGGCCGAGGCCAATTGTATGAGGTTCAACAAGGCCAAGTGCCGGGTCCTGCACGTGGGACACAGCAACCCCATGCAACGCTACAGGCTTGGGGGGGAGTGGCTGGAAAGCTGCCTGGCGGAAGAGGACCTGGGGGTGTTGGTCGACAGCCGGCTGAATATGAGCCAGCAGTGTGCCCAGGTGGCCAAGGCGGCCAACGGCATCCTGGCCTGTATCAGAAATAGCGTGGCCAGCAGGAGTAGGGAGGTGATCGTCCCCCTGTACTCGGCCCTGGTGAGGCCGCACCTCGAGTACTGTGTTCATTTTTGTGCCCCTCACTACAAGAAAGACATTGAGGTGCTGGAGCGTGTCCAGAGAAGGACAACGAAGCTGGTGAAGGGTCTAGAGCACAAGTCCTATGAGGAGTGGCTGAGGGAACTGGGGTTGTTTAGCCTGGAGAAAAGGAGGCTGAGGGGAGACCTTATTGCTCTCTACAACTACCTGAAAGGAGGTTGTAGAGAGATGGGGGTCGGACTCTTCTCCCTAGTAACAGGTGACAGGACGAGAGGAAATGGCCTCAAGTTGCGCCAGGGGAGGTTTAGATTGGCTATTCGGAAAAATTTCTTCACCGAAAGGGTTGTCGGGCATTGGAACAGGCTGCCCAGGGAGGTGGTGGAGTCCCCATCCCTGGAGGTATTCAGAAGACATTTAGATGAGGCCCTAAGGGATACGATTTAGTGGTGGACTTGGTAATGCTAGGTTAATGGTTGGACCCGATGATCTTGGAGGTCTCTTCCAACCAGAACAATTCTATGATTCTATGATTCTATGACATCCTTGTAGTCCTCCTGAGTTGCCTGCCCCTTCCTCCATAAGGTTGTAAACTCTCCTTTTTTTCCTGAGTTCCAGCTGAAGCTCTCTCTTTAGCCAGGTTGTTCTTCTTCCCTGCCGGCTCATCTTTCAGCCCATGGGGACGGCCTGCTCCTGCGCCTTTAAGACTTCCTTCTTGAAGAATGTCCAGCCTTCAACTAGAGAAGAACTGAGAGTGTATTTGTGCTCAGAGATGAGCAGAGCTCTGAAAGGGAGGTGAATTCAAGCAGAACATTAAAAGGGAAAACGAATGGTGGCACCAGCTGATCATAGGCACTGATGAGGGTTTACAGCAAGAAGTGAGTAAGCTGAGTAGAAAGTAAGCATTACTACAGAGCAAACAACAGCTCTTTACTACAGACAAGTACATCCCAGTGTAACAGCCTGACAGCAAAGGGTACTTTCAGAGGAATCTGAAGGGAATGTAGTCTTTGAAGATTGCCTAAGAAATAGTGTTCAAAGCTCACAGGCTGACTTAATCAAAGCAAGTCACCCATTAACACACACCCACACCCCAGTACTTTGTACCTCATGGTATCTCTCCTCTCTAGACACAGAAGAGAAGGGTTTGATCTAAGATTGGTAGTGATGGGTGATCTTATACCAAAACTACCATCAGAAAGCCATTTATGCCCCACTTTTATGCTGGTGTAGGCTTTTTTTAGTGGGTTGTGGGTTTTGCTTTGCTTGCTTGTTTTTCTTCAAGCTGAGGATAGTATCTGTGTTATGGACCCTTGTGTTCATTTCCATTGCCCATTCTGCTTCACTTCCTGAATCTTGATCCAGGACTTCTCCTTACCATGGGGGAATTCAAAGACCTATCTTGTCAGGGAGGTTGGAAACCTCTTCTGCACTGGCAGAGCAATGGGGCTCTGAATAGCAGCATCCTACAGTGAAACCCCATACTTCTCCTAGAGCTCAGATGCTGATGAAATATAACTAGCCACAGCGAAACGCTGTTAGTGGTGCTGTGGGGCATGACTGTGATAGGACACACCTCCTGGTTACCTAAACCTTGGGAAAGTAGGAAGAGTGAACTGAATCACCAGAGCTGGTAGTGTCAAATCCAAAAATGATGTTTGTTAAGGTTTAACAGCCCCCCCTTCTGAGGCCTTCTGCTTTGCCAGGGGAAATCACCGTATTCACCATTCCCTCACAGTAATTGTCAGAGATGCTGTAGGCCCATCATGTGGAATAGCTTCTGGTAGGGAAAAATAGGGAGATAATCAATAAGTGGCTGGTTGGAGGGACAAGGCCCTCATTTAAATGACCTTGAGTTGCCTTGGTCACAAGGCAGAGTCTGGCAGAGATGCACTCATGCTACTCCCAGTCTCTGCCCAGACCATAATCGGAGGTAATGCTATGAACTCTGCTGACCTGGGAGCTCTGCTGGTATTTATCGCTCCAGTGGACGGTACACTTGCCAGCCTAATGAATTAAGTAGCTCTGGGGTGAAGCTGCAACACATGAGACTCATTAGCTTATTGTGAAATAAGTAGAATGTTATGGAATAGCACAGATTATCAGAAAAGGCTACAGAGGACCAACATCCCCTTTGTCCCTGTAGGCAGGATTATCAGGTCATGGCATAACTTTAGCAAGTCTTCTGCTTCCAACACTTATACGTACATAACTGCTCTAAACGCCTTGTTGTTTAACTAGTTTTGAGCCCCTGATTTGCTTGGCCCTAGCTGTAGGGCTGATTTTTGTTGCTTATGAAATAGAGTAAGGAAAAGAATGAGTACTGTGATGGTTATAGCAGCATTTCATTTCTGTTCTTCCAAGTTGCATTTCTCTTTCAATACAAATTTCTTGGGTTCTGTCTTTGAAGCAGAAGAGGGGAGCCTCATCCTTCTCAAGGCTGAAGGTTTGGTTTTAAAAAAGATAATGAAAACTGTACATTAATAGATGGAAATCAGCTGTTCTGCACTCTTGGCTGCCTATAAATGGCCAGGACACTGTTAAAAAAATAGCTAGCATTTGCAGAAATAAGGGAAACATTTCTCTTAATAGCTGAAGGCATTAAAAAATGTGTTGTTAAGTTAGATTATGGGAACTTGGAGGAATTTTTAATTTTTTTTTAAATAAGGAAATATGAGAGGCAATTTAGGGATGGGGAGTAGAATAGCTGGATACTTTAAAAGGGAGTTGAAAAGCAGTAAGAGATACATCAGCATAGCAAAGGAAACTTCCAAGTCTAATGTCCAGAGGGACTTCCATCATATCTGCAGATACCTAAGTATTTGGAGAAGGGGAGAAGAGGTAGTAACCATGAACTGAGTTGGCATTCAGAGGCAGAAGGAACAAAAGCCTGCTCTAGAGAAGATAAATGAGACCTTAATATTAAAAATGGGAAGAAAGATAATTATCATACCAAATTTGTACTTTGGAGTGTAGTGATATAACGCTTGCAGGATAAAGGATGTGGCACATATCTGAATGCTGCAGAGTCTAGGAAATATGGAGGAAAAGTGATCATCCTTATTGAGAGGCAAATTGACCCTCTTCTCTTTGAGCAACATGAAGATGATCCAGGTTAGCAGGAGAAAGGACCAAGTGATTCAGTGCATCTACACTAGTGCTATCAGTAAGAATCAAGTCATTCTCATCTGTTGTAATCAAATGTAATTAGGTCAAAAATGAGCAAGTGAATATACTTCAGGCTTAGCCTGCCAGCATTGGTTTTTGATTTAGACTTGGTTCTGCAGTTTTATCACCTTCATATGCCTTGAAAGAGGCCATTTCAGTTTGTGACCTGGGATACTCTGCAGCTGTTTATCATTTCCATTTTAGCAAAAACACAAGGTCTATGAATAAAATAGCAAGAGAAAACAAGCAGCAAAACTGTAACTAATAGCATTCATTAGCTCATTCTGCTATTAATGAAAGCACAGTTTAACAGCAACATTTGTTTTTTGTTTAGTTTAATGACAAATGTTCCCATTAGGCTCAACTTTTACTTTTGTAACAATAATCGTGGTCTTCATTTTGCTGGAAAAAGGAGTGTGATGATTACCACCCAATGGGGACAGATGGGGATTAGACTCTACTATATACAATATTGTGTATATTTGTAAACTTAGCTCTTCTGTTTGAATAATTCATGACCAAACTGACTTGGACACTTGATAGATATTACATGAATGAGACTGGCACAAAAGTTTTTGTTTCTTTTCTGTCTAGTCCCATTGCCCTGTGATTTCAGAGCTTGCCACAGTTCTCAGCCCTGCTTTGATTATCAGACACCAAGTCCATTCTTAGAGTTGGTGCTATCAGACCAGACCCAGTAGGCTGTAGAAAGGGAGCTCAAATGTTGGCAAGCAAGGAGCCCTGTAATTATTTGTCTCATTAAGTAGGTGGCTCAGAGTTACATCTTCATGTAGTGGTCTTTCTGCTTGAATTCAGGCGCTGCATTTCTTACTGCTGTGGATAGCAAAGCTCTCATGAGTATGTGAATGGTCAGGCCCTGTGGTGTGGCCCTTATTTGAGCTAGGCAGATATAAAGCAGCCAATATTTTAAACAGCAGAGTTCAGAGCAGTATCTATCATCTCCTAGCATTAAGAATTAACAGATTTTATTTTAATAGATGAACAAGACAATTCAGAATAGCATTAAATCTTTGTTTCTGACAAATATCTTCACTGTCACCTTTCTTCTAACATACTTATTCAAATGGATCTTTCAATTGTATAAGAAACTTGCAAAAAAAAAAAAAAAATCTTGAGAGTGGAGAAAGGAAGGTACTTCGCCCCCACCATGCAATAAGGAAGGAGTTAACTGACTTCTGATAACAGAAGAGCCTGTGAGTCCAAGAATTGCAATCATGGATGCAGAGACAAATAATCAGATCAGTGACCAGATAAGAGAATTGTTCTCCAGCAAATTTTTGAAATTTATACTTCAATTACAAGAGTGGGCTGGGAATGATCATAAGGAGCCTCAGCTTCCTAGAAAATATTAAGCTGAACCAAAGAAGAGCTGTGCAGCTGAAAGTGGGGAAGGAGAGAGGTGAGATCTGAGAATGCTGGCAAAGGTTTGGAAAGAATATTAATATAAATAAGAGTTAATGTTTTCCTTTTACATGAAACAGACTCCAGAAAGTGAGGCTTGATGTAGAATTGTCGTGGTTTAACCCCAGCTGGCAACTAAGCACCACACAGCTGCTCGCTCACTCCCCCGTGGTGGGATGGGGGAGAGAATTGCTGATGGGAAGTGGTGAATGAATTCCTTGTTTTGCTTTGCTTGTGCATGCAGCTCTTGCTTTACCTATTAAACTGTCTTTATCTCAACCCAGGAGTTTTCTCATGTTTACCCTTCCGATTCTTTCCCCCATCCCACCACAGGAGGGTGAGCGAGTGGCTGTGTGGTGCTTAGTTGCCAGCTAGGGTTAAACCACAACAAGAGTATAATAAAAAAAACCCTGTTTTCACCCTACTGAGCTTCAAATTATGGAAATTTAATTAGAGACAGCTCAAGGAGGCAGATGACCATGGCTACATTTGTACTACTAAATGAAACAGAACCAGTCACAGATGGGCAATGCCCACACTACATGGCTTTTGGCCGTGGGTTTCCTCTGGGCCCCCATCCAGCACTTGTATAGCATAATGATTATTTCTGTGTGGTGGCTAAAATCGTGTGAAGGATCAGGTTTCAGTCTGCCAGACCAGTGTTTTCATAGCATGAAACTGAGGGCATGCATTACATAGCCCTGACATGTACTATGCTGTGTACCTGGGGATTCAGATGCTGCTGGGATAGTGCTGGAGGACTACGTAAGAGAAAAGAGCCAGCCCCGGTGGTTTAGGCATCTCCATACTGTCTACTAGAAGCAGTCCCCAGCAAGTGTTATCCCCCGGCATTATTTAGGACTTGTTGACTCAGGTCAAAACTATGCCAAGGAGTGATTTATGGCCCAGTGAGTGAGCTCATTGCCTGGTCCTGTTTTACTTAGCAATATGGTGAAAATATTTTCATTAAAATAGAGAAGATGGGATTTAGTACAAGATGAAAAAGAGAGTGCAGAACTGATGACTGGATGTGGCTTTGCCAGTGATGCTTAGGGAATCAGGGTACATAGGTGCACATACTCATATTAGGACCTCCAAATGCACTGCCTGTCCTGTTCCTCATGTGGCATGGCTTCTCTTCTTCCCCAGTAGCAGTGGCCTCTCTTCCCCCAGCAACCACCAGCTCCATCCAGCACTGTAGTGACTGTGGCTTGCTCTAAAGGAGGGACTATGGTCAGAAAGATGTATCAGACAAGGGATTTTGTACGGAGATAGGAAGTATTAATAAGACAAAAAAGACAATTCACTGAATCCTGAAATTCAATTCACTGGAAATTTAAAAATGTTTAGATTTTGGTCCAAATCAAAACAAAGCAAACAAAAAGGAGTAAAAAATAAAAGTATTTCCGTTGAACTGGAAATTCTCCTTTTTGGTCATCTCAGCAGCAGGATTATTAGAAAAATGAAATACAAAGCACGATTAGGGGAATCTCCATTCCTACTAGAATTGACTATTGTAGCAGCCTCCTCCCTGAGAGGGGACTAAAGCAGCTTGATAAAAGCAAAGTGAAACCTGAGAGGCAATAAAGTAACTATCAATATACCTAGGGAAAGCACTGGGAAGGAGGTGAGTAATTTCAGGTAAAGGACAATTTTGACACACAAAGAAATGGATTTTTGCAGGCCATGAATATATTTAAGCTGAAATGAAATGAATACTCATAACCATTAGAGAAGCTGAGTTTTGATGCCCTGCAACTCAACCCCATCTTGCTTAAGATGGAGTTTAAGAGAGTTTGAGATGTTTAGATGACACAATAGATGGAAATAGTGGACTAGACCCCCTGCATCTAAATTGCAGGGGATGTGTTGAAGAACATCATCGTTCCCTCTCTGCCCATGTGAGTAAGCAGTTGGGAGTCAATGGTGTGTACCTCTATCTCATGTCACCCAACTATCGGGATGTGTGTAGGCTATATACCTGATCCTATGGGTTGGGGATGTCTGTGTTTCACTCTTCAGCAGTTATTCAAAACTTTCCATCCTTTTCTGGGTTTGCTGTCTCTGTAAACTTCATTACAATTGGCAGATCTGAGGAAAAAATAAAAATTAGTCAGTCCAAACATGTGAGTAGATTTAAAGCCATGACAGTATATTGTTGGAACTACTGAAATATGTACATATCAAAAGACAGTAATTTTACTGTCGTAATCCTTGTTCTGCCCACCCCAACCCATCCTACCCAGCTGTACGTTACTCTGACTTTCTCCACTGCAAATAAATGGATAGGACTTGGAGGTCCCAGTCCTTTAGGCAGCTATAAAATCTCAGCATTGATGTTCCATTTCTTCTGTACAGTGTCAGAAACAGTGTCTGTGCTTCACACATAACAGAAGCTATAGTTTCTCATGTGATATGTTTCCAGAATTACAAACTTCCCTTACATTTCCTTGCCCTCGGGAAAGTTAATGGCTTGTTTCATATTTTAAATTAAACTTCAAGAACCCAACAGAAATACTCCAGTGGCACTTCTGTGCAGAGGCTTTGGACAGGCATGGTTTGATCTGGGAGCGAAGGCAGAGGCAAACAGAACTTTAATCCTGTGCCCTCGGCATGTGATGGAGACATGACCCCAGCTGCTGGCCTCCTCGTCATGTCAGGGCTACATCTGCCCCAGGGGTAATAGCTGGAAACTACTTCAAAGTTATAAAAGTAAAAGGTTGAATTTATGAAAACAGGAAACAGAAGTTTTGTGACAGTTTCTTACTAGAGGAAGTACACGTAAACATGTCATGTAGTGAGAGTATAATATAGCACACATGAAGTCATGAGCACGATTGCTGGGGTGAAAGTAGGTGGTGTTCTTGCTAAACAGTGTATATGCAAGTAACATAAGTCTCTTAATGTTACAGGGCCTTCCTCTTGGCTGTGTCAAATTATTTATGGGATTATTTCTGTACAAGCTATTTTTAGATGTGGCCTGTGTCAGAGGTTTCAGCTGGCTGGATATCTAAGCATCTGTTTACAAGTGTCAGGATGGATGGAATGTTATCAAGTACAGTCAAAGGGAACTGGAAAGGTGCTCAGCATCTGCTGATGCTCCGCTTTGGGGTTGGAACTGTTCTGATTAAAAATGAAATAAAAAAACCACACTAGGTAAATGTCACTGCTGTTGTGTGAAGCCATTTAAACATTGCATTTGCAAATGACTTCAGGGTTGATATCTAAAGTGCACTGTGCTCAAGTCAACAATGATAAATAAAAGCACAATTTGAATCACAGAATACCAGATTGGAAGGGACCTCAAGGATCATCTGGTCCAATCTTTCTTGGCAAAAGCACGATCTAGACAAGATGGTCCAGCACCCTGTCCAGTTGAATCTTAAAAGTGTCCAATGTTGGGGAATCCACCACTTCCCTGAGGAGATTATTCCAATGGCTGATTGTTCTCATTGTGAAAAATTTTCCTCTTGTGTCCAATCGGAATGTCCTCAGGACTAACTTGTACCCATTACCCCTCATCTTTTCCATGTGACTCCTTGTAAAAAGGGAGCCTTCATCTTCTTTGTAGCCTCCCTTTAAATACTGGAACATGGTGATAAAGTCTCCCCTAAGCCTTCTTTTCTCAAGGCTGAACAAACCCAGTTCTCTCAGCCTTTCCTCATATGGCAGGCTTCCCAGTCCTTTGATCATCTTTGTGGCCCTTCTCTGGACCCTCTCTAGCCTGTCCACATATTTTTTGTATAGCAGGGACCAAAAGTGAACACAGTATTCCAGGTGTGGCCTGACAAGCACTGAGTAGAGTGGGATAATGACTTATCTCTGCTGGTGATGCCCTTGTTGATACAACCCAGCATCCTGTTGGCTTTCTTTGCTGCAGCAGCACACTGTTCACTCATATTGAGCTTGTTGTCCACCAGGACCCCCAGGTCCCTTTCCACAGAGCTGCTCCCCAGCTGGGTAGATCCAAGCCTGTGCTGCACTCCTGGATTATGTTTTCCCAGGTGCAAGACCTTACATTTGTCTTTGTTGAACTTCATATAAGGTTCTTGTTAGCCCACTCTTTCAGCCTATGCAGGTCTTCCTGCAGGGTGGCTCTCCCTTCTGAAGTGTCCACTTCCCCATTTAGTTTGGTATCATCGGCAAACTTCATCAGGGTACACTTGATCCCATCATCCAGATCACTTATGAAGATATTAAACAGCATTGGGACCCCACTTGTGACAGGTTGCCAGTTTGAAAAGGAGCTATTTACCACCACTCTCTGGGTACGGTCTGTCAGCCAGTTCCCCACCCACTGCACAGACCACTTGTCTAGACCGTAACACATCAGTTTCTCTAGGAGGAGGCTGTGGGAAACTGTATCAAAAGCCTTGGAGAAATCCAGGCTCCACCACCACAGAGAAACATGGGACTAGCATAGAAGTTGGATAAAAGACCTCTTTTCCCTGTTTGGCTGTTGGTCTTTCTGTTCTTTCTGCTCACTTGGTCAATAATATAAAAATCCTTTTTTAAAAAAAATCCTCAAAAAGAAAGAACAGGGGAAAAGTGACATGCTTAGATTTAAATTTATATACAATGTGTCACTCTGTATGTGTCCCTCTGTATCATTCTGTTTGTATGTGATCATTTCAAGTGCATAAAGCAGATTTGAACAAATATAATTAAAAAAAAAAAAGTGTGGGGTGGGGAAGATTGTGACAAGCCAAGTTAAAAGTATGAGAAAATGAAGGAAATCAACAAGAGGAGTAAGAAAACCTAAAACATGAACACAAAAATGACCTTGTTGGCAAATCATAGACTTATTAGTATGATAACTCACATAATAGGACTATTTAATAATAAAGGATATAGCTCTGCACTGGTCCTAAATTCCAGACAGAGGAGGAAGTTGGACTTGTTGAAAGCCTCTGGCTAATGGTGAAAGAAGAGAAGAACACGACTGTGACTGTTGTTAGGCCAAGCCACTCGAACAGAGAATATCTGCTGAGGAAGCCTTTTTTTGCAAATAACACGACAAATCATTCAACGCACAGGACCAGAGAGTCATGAGAGGGTTTAACTGTCCAAAGAACAGTTAGGAAAGGAAACATCAGGACAGAGATCGATTAGCAAGCTCTAAATCGAAAAGCATTGGTCACCATTTCTGGTGCAGTAGAAAAAACAGACAGAGAAGAGGCTCTTCTGGATGTGGTTCTAACAAGTGAAGTATAGTTGTTTGAGAATAGAATGATGAAAGGCAACTTGGAGACAGTGACTATGAAATTATAGAGTTTGCAATCCTAAGAAAGAAAATAGGGGAAAACAAGAAAATCATGAACTTGAAGTAGCCAAACTTCCACCAACTCAAGTCAACAACAAAGTCAAAGGAAAATGTAATTAAGTTGTTGTGGCAGAAAACATAAGCTATCCCTATCAGAAGGGAAAAGTACTGAGAGATGAGTTTAGGTAAGCCAGAAGCTTTCAATTGATCTCAAGCTCACAAAGTTCCACCTGGAAAGTGGAAATCAGATCAAATTCTAAAATGTATAAAATAATAGCACATGTATATAAAATCCAATCAGAAAACCAGGGCACAAAATCAACATACAATTACAAAAGAATCCAAAAGGTAATGTGCTTTCTATTCTATTAATAATAAGGAAGAGCAAGGAAAATGTTGGTTAGAAAAAAAATCTAGAATCAATCGAACTATTTGCGAACACTTGAAAGATAGCAGGAAAAGTAAAAGCGTAAAAACTAATTTGCTAATGCATACCTTTTAAACTCATTTACTTTACTTTGATACTGTCATATCACAAAATTAGGGTTTTACAGGGACCTGTCTTTGTTATGAAGTTATTCAACATTTTTATTAACAATCCGGATAACAGTCTTATTAAACATGCAGATGAGACAAAGCTGGAAAGAAGTGCAAATGTAAATGTGTTGGAAGACATAATTCAAATTCAGAATTATCTTGAGAAATTGCAGCAGTGGAATGAAAAATGGATGAAATGCAACAGGGATGATGTACTGCATTTAGGTGGGAATAATCAAATACAAAAATACAGGCCAGGGAATGACTATTTAAGAATTAATTTTTCAGAGAAGTACCTGGAGGTAATAGGTCACAAATTGAAGATGTATATGAAGATCAATCTATTATAAATGCAAGATGCAAGGAATATGCTGTGAAGTATAAACAGCAGAATAGCCCTTAAGTCTTCCTTTTCTCAGCACTCCTAGAACGTCGGGTAGAAGACTTGGTCCCTTTGGGGCACTATACTTCAGAAAAGACATGGGCCAACTGGATAAAGTCCAAAACAGTGCAAGTGATTAGAGGCAAAGTGAATGTGATCTATGACAAAAGATTTCAAAAATACAGATTTTTTTGGCCTAATGTCATGGTTTAAACCCAGCCAGCAACTAAGTACTATGCAGCCGCTTGCTCATTCCCCTCCCCAGCGGGATGGGGAGGAGAATCAGCAAAAAAAAAAAAAAACACCCCACCAACTCGTGGGTTGAGATAAATACAGTTTACTAGGACAGGAAAGGAAAAAATAATAATACTATTATATATTAATAATGATAATAATAATAAAATATAATGATAATAGAACATACAAAATGAACAATGCACAATTTCTCACTGCCCGACAACCTGATGACCAATACAGCCCGTTCCAAGCAGCGATCATGGAGCAAAATCGAGAGCAATCTCGGAACGATCCTGAGCAGCGATCTCGGAACAGCGATTTCCCAAGCAGCGATCTCAGAATCCCAAGTTCCCGAGAGCGAGAGAGAGAGGGAAGGAACCCGGCCCACTGGCCAACCCCCACTTATATACTGGGCATGACATCTATGGTATGGAATACTTCCTTTGGCCAGTTTCGGTCAACTGTACTGGCTATACCCCTCCAAGCTTTTTGCACCTACACATTAGCAAAACCTGGGAAGCTGAAAAAAGTCTTTGATCTCTTAGCAGCAACTAATAACATCAGTGTGTTATCAACATTCTTCACTGTCATGGTTTAACCCCAGATGGTAACCGAATGCCACGCAGCTGCTCGCTCACTCCTCCCCCTCCCTGGTGGGGTAGAATCATAGAATAGTTTGGGTTGGAAGGGACCTTTTAAAGGACATCTAGTCCAAACCCCCTGCAATGAGCAGGGACATCCTCAACTAGATCAGGTTGCCCAGAGCCCCGTCCAGCCTGACCTTGAATGTTGCCAGGGATGGGGCTTCTACTACCTCTCTGGGCAACCTGTTCCAGTGCTTCACCACCCTCATTGTGAAAAGCTTCTTCCTTATATCTAGTCTAAATCTCCCCTCCTTTAGTTTAAAACCATTACCCCTTGTCCTATCACAGCAGGGCCTGCTAAAAAGTTTTTCCCCATCTTTCCTATAAGCCCCCTTTAAGTACTGAAAGGCCGCAATAAGGTCTCCCTGGAGCCTTCTCTTCTCCAGGCTGAAGAAGCCCAACTCTCTCAGCCTGTCTTCATAGGAGAGGTGCTCCAGCCCTCTGATCATTTTTGTGGCCCTCCTCTGGACTCGCTCCAGCAGGTCCATGTCCTTCTTGTGTTGGGGACTCCAGAGCTGGATGCAGTACTCCAGGTGGGGTCTCACCAGAGCGGAGTAGAGGGGCAGAATCATCTCCCTCGACCTGCTGGCCACACTTCTGATGCAGCCCAGGATACGGTTGGCCTTCTGGGCTGCGAGCGCACATTGCTGGCTCATGTCCAGCTTTTCTTCCACCAGTACCCCCAAGTCCTTCTCAGAAGACCTGCTCTCAATCCCATCATCCCCCAGCCTGTATTGATACTGGGGGTTGCTCTGACCCAGGTGCAGGACCTTGCATTTGTCCTTGCTGAACCTCATGAGGTTTGCCTGGGCCCACTTCTCGAGCCTGTCCAGGTCCCTCCTCTGGGTAGGGGAGGAGAATCGGAGACAAAGGAAAACTCGCGGGTTGAGATAAAAGCAGTTCACCAGAACAGCAAAGGAAAAAAATAAAAATATAGTAATGGTAATAATAATATAGAATCATAGAATCATAGAATTGTTCTGGTTGGAAGAGACCTCCAAGATCATCGGGTCCAACCATTAACCTAGCATTACCAAGTCCACCACTAAATCGTATCCCTTAGGGCCTCATCTAAATGTCTTCTGAATACCTCCAGGGATGGTGACTCCACCACCTCCCTGGGCAGCCTGTTCCAATGCCCGACAACCCTTTTGGTGAAGAAATTTTTACGAACGTCCAATCTAAACCTCCCCTGGTGCAACTTGAGGCCATTCCCTCTTGTCCTGTCACCTGTTACTAGGGAGAAGAGTCCGACCCCCATCTCTCTACAACCTCCTTTCAGGTAGTTGTAGAGAGCAATAAGGTCTCCCCTCAGCCTCCTTTTCTCCAGGCTAAACATCCCCAGTTCCCTCAGCCACTCCTCATAGGACTTGTGTTCCAGACCCTTCACCAGCCTCGTTGCCCGTCTCTGGACACGCTCCAGCACCTCAATGTCTTTCTTGTAGTGAGGGGCCCAAAACTGAACACAGTACTCGAGGTGCGGCCTCACCAGGGCCGAGTACAGGGGGACGATCACCTCCCTACTCCTGCTGGCCACGCTATTTCTGATACAGGCCAGGATGCCGTTGGCCGCCTTGGCCACCTGGGCACACTGCTGGCTCATATTCAGCCGGCTGTCGACCAACACCCCCAGGTCCTTTTCTGCCAGGCAGCTTTCCAGCCACTCCCCCCCAAGCCTGTAGCGTTGCATGGGGTTGCTGTGTCCCAAGTGCAGGACCCGGCACTTGGCCTTGTTGAATCTCATACAATTGGCCTCGGCCCATCGATCCAGCCTGTCCAGGTCCCGCTGTAGCGCCTGCCTGCCCTCCAGCAGATCAACACTCCCTCCCAATTTGGTGTCGTCTGCAAACTTCCTGAGGGTGCACTCGATCCCCTCGTCCAGATCATTGATAAAGATATTGAACAGAACTGGCCCCAATACTGAGCCCTGGGGAACACCACTTGTGACTGGCCGCCAACTGGATTTAACTCCATTCACCACAACTCTTTGGGCCCGGCCATCCAGCCAGTTTCCTACCCAGCGCAGAGTATGCCCCTTATATGTATATAAGGATAATAGAATACATGAAACAAACGATGCACAATTTTCTCACCACCCGACGACCGATACAGCTTGTCCCAAGCAGCAGTCAGGGAGCAGGGATATTCCCCCGCAGCTATCCCAGAACAATAAGTTCCAGAGAGAGCAGGCAAGGGAACAAACAGCCGATCAAATGAACGAAAAGGCCCGAACAAACGAAAAAAGGGAAAAGAAGGGAACAACAACGGAACCAGAAGTGCAGTGGCCCACTGGCCGACCCTCACTTATACTGGGCATGATGTCTATGGTATGGAATACTCTCTTTGGCCAGTTTGGATCAACTGTACTGGCTATACCCCTCCCAAGTTTTTGCACCTGCACATTAGCAAAACCTGGGAAACTGCAAAATGTCCTTGATGGTTTAGCAGCAACCAACAACATCAGTGTGCTATCACCATTCTTCTCACACTAAATCCAAAACACAGTAGCTGCTGGAGGCAAAACTAGCTCCGTCCTGGCCTAAACCAGGACATTCACATCCCAAATCCCATACTAAATCCAAAACACAGTAGCTACTGGGAAGAAAATTAGCTCCATCCCAGCCGAAACCAGTATACCTAGGAAAAAGACTGAAGAGTACATGGCAATTCTTTTCAAAAAGAGAAGAGAAGAATCTGACCACAGTTTCCACTGTGAATAGAATTGAGGAGTTTAAATTGTAGCAAGAAGAATAGTGGTTAGGCATTAAGGAAAACATTCTAATAGTAAAGTTGTGAAGTTCAGATACAGGTGGCTTTGATAGGTAGAGGGGTCTTTACCACTGAGACTTGTTAAAAAAGCTAGTCAAGAAAATACCAAGAATTAGGTAGGGACGGTTAATCCTGCTCTGGGACACACAAATTAACTACAGCAGGAGTAGGTAACCTGTAGGTTTCAATTGCATTTGACTCCTCAGTAATTCAAATGTGCTTACCATGTCAAAAAGTGACGACGTGTCAAGCACGTCAAGTACATGAAGAGCAGGTGGTCTGTTCTGGTATGGGAGCTACTGCTCAATCTGAGTCTCCACCTATGAAAAAGAAGTAGTCATCAGGTCCCATTTAAAGGGAAATCAACTATTTTCCTGGAACCCAGCTTTATATTCAGCTTGGCCCCCATCCCATGATGGAGCTCTGGAGTCCTGTAAGAACATTGTTGTTCATAGGACTCCTGCTCCTTGGCCTCTCTAAGGCATATGTTATGCGTAGCATGGCTTCTGTCTAAACTAAAACATTGTTATGCAGTTCCATTAATCAGAAAGGCTGGACACTCCCTGAACTGGATAACGCTTGATGTCATTTCTCTGTCAGTTGACTTTTGCCCTCACTGTCTTTCAGTACTGTTATGATGAGTGCTGAGAATTGTCAAAGTACAAGCATGCAGGACAAAATGAGTTGTTTGAAATAATCTTGTGCAGCAATTTCATCTGGGCAGTGGTTGAGGACCAAAGGACATTAGATCGTGTGGATGGACAGCGAAGCCATTTTCTACAAATAGAACGGAAAGTTGTTGTGGTTTAACCCCAGCCGGTAACCCAATACCACGCAGCTGCTCTCTCGCTCCCCCTCCTCCCCAATGTGGTGTGGAGGAGAATCGGAGACAAAGGAAAACTTGCAGGTTGAGATAAAAACAGTTCACCAGGACAGCAAAGAAAAAGATAATAATAATTATATTATATATTAATATTAATATATAATGATAATAGAATATATAAAATGAACAATGCAGAATTTCTCACCACCCAGCGACTGATACAGCCTGTCCCAAGCAGCAATCACAAAAAAGGAATATTCTCCAGCAGCTATCTCAGAATAGCAAGTTCCAGAGAGAGTGAGTGAGGGAATGAACAGCTGAATGAACAAACAGATAAAAAGGTCCGAACGAACAAAAAGAGGGGAAAAAGGGACGAATGAATAAAGGGACTTGGCCCACTGGCCGACTCCCACTTATACTGGGCATGATGTCTATGGTATGGAATACTCTCTTTGGCCAGTTTGGATCAACTATTCTGGCTATACCCCTCCCAAGTTTTTGCACCTGCACATTAGCAAAACCTGGGAAACTGCAAAATGTCCTCGATCGCTTAGCAGCAACTAATAACATCAGTGTACTATCACCATTTTTCACATACTAAATCCAAAACACAGTAGCTGCTGGAAAGAAAATTAGCTCCATCCCGGCTGAAACCAGGACAAAAGTCCATGGGAGAACTCTGACGAGGGAGTAGAGAAGGATTTGTGGAGCAAGAATGAAAGGGTCCAGAGATCTGCATTTTGATTGCAATGTAGTTATGGCTCAGTTAACATTTCTGAAGGGAGAACTATCAGCAAAAACAGCTCTATAGGGAAACCTGGGAACTACAGACCAATGGGTCTGATTTTTACACCTGATTAGATGGATAATACAGAATAGGATTGGGAAGCACGTGAATGAACATGGTCTTTTGGGAGAGTCACAGTGCTATCTCACATCATCTTATGAACTTCCATGTATATAACAATATTCTGCTTTGAAAGACACTACTCTGTAGAGCATTTGAATGATACTCTAACAAAATAACATTAAGACAAGATTTTCCTCTATTGATGTTATATTTTTCTCAAAAAGTGGTGAGTTGATGTAAAAAACCAAGCTCTTCAGAAAAAGGTTAATGTCATCCTGAATAGAAAGTGTAGCAGTTATGTACAGAAGGCAGCAATATGCATTCTGTGAGCCTGTCTGTCTTGAATCCCTTGTCGTCACATACACTTAAGATCTGTCAGTTATAGACTTTAAGCTGAATTGTAAATTAAAGGATGCTACTGTTCCTAGAACTAGCAGCCTGTGTGAGTCAGCACAGGCAGGATGCAGGAACAACCACAAAACCACAGATGAAATGCAAAGAGTATATTTATTTTTGTTATCTCACCAACCGGGGGATCCCTGAAGCAGCACCCAGGCAGAGGCACACAAGCGGAGACACAGGCACCGCTGAGCTTGGTCCATGCTCGAGGATCACCAACCCTGCTGTTTTCGCCTGTTTATCAGGGATTCGCGCAGGTGTAGTTTACCACTGTACTTTGATCTTCTCTGTAGCAGGGCAGGAATTTCAAGCATGTTTGATAGGGTGCCTCTAAGTCTATCACAGGCCTATGTTATCTAAACACAGATGTTCTATTTGTCAAGCACACAAGGCTAAACAACAATTAGTATGATGTATGTATTTTTTGACGCTGTAGCTAGAGGTCACTTGAGCGTGTTTACAGTCCTTCTTGCCAGTCTTCCTTTTCCCACATTCCACCCTCTCGCTCAAGGGACCGCTTCTGCTGGGGCTGGCAAAGCTGAAGGTGTCCATTTGGGCTTGCAGGGTGTAGGGCAGGGTAATTTACGGAGGCATGTAATAAATACATATAGAAAAAGGAATAAACATATCCCTACAGTAATGCTTTGAATCAGGTGTCCCACCCATCCTGTCAGGGAATTAAACCACTCGGCTAGCCAGGCACCACCAGCAGATTGTTTCATTTGATGCATTAAGTCCTGGAGATGTTGAATGTTGTCCTCTAGGCTGGCTGATTCATCAGTTATGTTGAAGCAACACATGCCTTCAAAATCGGACCAGCGTTTATGGTGTCAAAGGAGGAGATAGATAGTCCACTGCCAAATGATTTTGTAATGTTCCTTGGCGTACAGCTGTTACCTACTCGGAAAGAATAACAATAAATGAGGAACATATTAATATCAAAAGCACTTAGCATAGTATAATTCTGTAATACAGCTACTGGGGTTGGCACACCAATGAAACACGTTGTCAAGAGATCTGCAGCTGTTAATCCTTCCTCAATACAAAAGGCAGATGAGTTAGTTGCAGTAGAGGCCAACCAAATCTAAGTAGTTACACGTTGACCTCGTGGAAATGTTTCCAGGGCATGTGCTTGTCGTACAAGACTACAAAGCACGATGAGCCAACCTGTGATAAGGGAGGAAAACAGGAGTGTCATCTCCTTCCAGAAATACATACGCCATTGCTCCTTCAGCTAATATCACTCCGGGTTTGATAACCTGATGTGGGGTAATTGCCCACACATATTGAAGAGCTATGGCTTGTGCTTTTCCAGATTGAACTTCAATTTGATGTTGAGTTCGTGACACCAATAACACCGTTCCAATGCTATCTCCCCTAGATAAGGCACAGGTATTCATTGAAGATATCAGATTCTTGAGTTCTTGTATTTCAGGTATCAACAGAGGATGTAAAATAAGAAGAGAAGTTGGGGTGCAGAACCATATGGTGTTCTCAGGGGTTATTATATGAATATTCTTGTCTAGACTAATAGGTTGCAGTCCCACCATGCAATCCGACGGTGTAAACAATTCCATTTCCCCTGTAGTTAATATTTTGGGAGATACACCATCTGGAAGAATTTCATTCCTCACCATGTTTTGTACTGGAGGTGGTGTAATATGATCATGGGGTGTTTGATTATGAATATTCCGTCTGTTTAACAAAAAAACCTGCTTTAGTAAGATGTGAACTCCAACGTTGTAAAGTTTTAGTACTGGTTAGCTTTTTTTAATTGTTCCTTCAACATCCCATTCATTCTTTCAATCAAGCCATTAGCTTGGGGATGGTAGGCAATGTGGAATATCCAATCTATCCCTAGCCCTTGAGCCCAATCTTGGACATTATGTCCACTAAAGAGTGTTCCTTGGTCACTTTGTATTTGGTGAGGAGGTCCGTATTGATGAATGAGTTGTTCTAATGCTTCAGTTGTGCTATGTTGATTAGCATATTTGGTGGGTTTAGCAAAAAAGAGTCCTGACACTGTATCCACAGCAATGAATACATATTGCCACCCCCATCAACAGGGGCAGGGGGCCCATGTAATCAGCCTGCCAGGTATTCAAGGTGCACTGACCCTGTTTTATCTTTCCTCATGGCCTATATAATGCCCTTAAATGTAGCTGCATACAAATAGTACAATTATGTGCACATGCTTTATAAATATGTAATGGCAGAGGGGTTTGATTGTGAGCAATATGTTCCATGCGCGCGCAGTATGAGCTGATCGATGCCCACAAGCTATATGCACATTTATAGCTTGAGCATGTCCTTCAGCAGAGGTCATATCATCTACTTCCCTATCATTTTGTGACTCAAGTGAATCATCTTTTTGATGAGCTGAGACATGCCTTACATTTAAAGGATACCTTTGTACATATTGCCAAATTTGTTGCCATATATCTGCCCCTTATATAGGATATTTTTGTTCATGCCAATCCTCTTGGGCCCAGTGGGGTAACCACATTATGAGGCTTTTGTATACAACCCAACTGTCAGTGTATAAGTAATATGTGCCTTCCCTTCCAGGATGGCAAGAGATGCTGCAATCATTTCAGCCCACTGACTAGATGCCTGTACACCTGATTGCCATAATATAATTCCTGGAACTGGAGCATATGCAACTGCTCTCCATTGTCTTTGTCCAGTTGCCATGTATGTTGCACTTCCATCGGTAAACCAGGCATCTTTTTTGTGCTCTTCTATTAACTCGTCATAAGGGGGAGCTTCCTCCACATGAGATGTAAGGATATCTCCAAGGGGAAAAGTTTCCCCTAGTGTGGGCATATGATTAAATGATACAGTTCCTAGAAGAGTGGCATGTGGAGTGGTTACATGTGGTTTTCCCGGTAGAAATTGTTGCTGTAAATAATGTTTCCATTTCCAATGTGTGGCTGCCTGAGCTACACCTGCATGGGCCCTAACAGAATCATCAGTAACCCACCCATGAATAGGTATGGGTATGTGTACAGTCATGCTATCTTGGCCTGTGATTCTTTCAGTTTCTTGTAGTGCCCAAACTACAGCTAAAATTTGTTTTTCCATCGGGGTATAATGTATAGTGGAGCCTTGTAATGCCTTGGATCAAAATCCTACAGGTTATTTCTGATTTTTCGGCCCAGTCATCTGCCACAATCCCTTCAGAGGTATACCTGCTGCAGTACAGACATAACCACAGCCACAGATGCTTCAGGGTGTCCTGCTCCCACATGGACACATCCACAGGTCACAGTCCCTTCGACTCGAGTTCACACTGGAGTTCCAGCCTGTCCAGTACAGCAGCACAGAAACAGCAGCGATGCCCTGGCCATCTGCCAGCTCAGGCGCATTGCCATTGCTGTTATCAAAATGTTCCCAGGCACAGCAGAGTAAGATGCTAAGCAGTACAGCAAGCAGCGAAAGCAAAAAGCAGCCACTAACAAGCACTAGACTCTAATATACAGTAAGGCAAGCAAGCCCCGTGGCAAGCAGAGGAGCCTGCCCATTAATAGCTAAACAGCAATAACAGCGATAAATTCGATCTAGCACATTCCAATCAAATCTGTCGTTATCTTGAACCCTTCAAGCCCCACGTTGGGCACCAAAAAGGACTGTTATGGTTTAACTCCAGTTGGCACCTAAGCACCACACAGCTGCTCGCTCATCCCCCCCCCCCGGTGGAATGGAGGAGAGAATCGGAAGGGTAAAAGTGAGAAAATTCCTGGGTTGAGATAAAGACAGTTTAATAGGTAAAGCAAAAGGCACACACAAAAGCAAAGCAAAACAAGGAACTCCTTCACTACTTCCCATCAGCAGACAGGTGTTCAGCCATCTCCAGGAAAGCAGGGCTCCGTCATGCGTAACGGTTACTTGGGAAGACAAACGCCATCACTCCGAACGTCCCCTCGTTTATTAGCAATATGCAATTCCAACTGCTCTACAGTATCTTGCAGCCCATGGCACCACTCTGCTTGAGTAGTAATTACTTCTTGCGCGATCACCTTTGCATCTTGTAAAGTCCCGACTTCCTTTTCCAACTGTCTCATTTTATTCCATAATGCTACAACTTCACGATCAAGAGCTCTAAGACTGGTAACTAATAACCGTTCCAATCTCCCTGCTAACTTGCGTGAAGATTCCAATGCTGCTTTCCGTGGCAACCCGTGCATAGCCGTTTCAATTGTCTGGAGGGTAACCACCGCCCTGTCATCTATTTCAGGTCACGCTTCTGGCAGAGCCAATGTAGCCAGGAAAGTGGCCACAGGGGTCCAGTGCTCAGTACTGGGCCATCCCAGAATACAGGAAGTCACCGTTGTGGCCTTCCCAGTCCCCGACTTCTTTTGCCAGCCATGGCATGGCTGTTCCTGGATCCTGCTGACTACACCAAATGTGTGACTCAGCACAGGCAGGATGCAGGAACAACCACAAAACCACAGATAAAATGCAAAGAGTATATTTATGTTCGTTACCTCGCCAACCGGGGGATCCCCAAAGCAGCACCCGGGCAGAGGCACACAAGCGGAGACACAGGCACTGCTGAGCTTGATCCATGCTGGAGGATTGCCAACCCTGCTGTTTTCACCTGTTTATCAGGGATTCATGCAGGTGTAGTTTACCACTGTGCTTTGATCTTCTCTGTAGCAGGGCAGGAATTTCAAGCATATCTGATAGGGCACCTCTAAGTCATAACATAGACCTATGTTATCTAAACACAGATGTTCTATTTGTCAAGCACACAAGGCTAAACAACAAATAGTATGACATATGTATTTTTCTACACCCCAGCTTCAGGTCACTTGAGCATGTTTATAATCCTCCTCGCCAATCTTCTGTTATTAACCCACATTGCCTTATGAAAACAACAAAAAATGTTACTCTGTGGTTTCATTTTCATTCTTCAACTAGCCCAAGAAATTTAAATCTCCTGCTTTATACACTGTGACTTGGTCAAATTCTTGTCTGTTGTCTTTTCATAGAATCGTACAATCATAGAATCGTTTAGGTTGGAAGAGACCTTTAAGATCATCGAGTCCAACCGTCAACCTATCACTACCAAGTCCACCACTAAACCATGTCCCCAAGTGCCACACCTACACGTCTTTTAAATACCTCCAGGAATGGTGACTCCACCACTTCCCTGGGCAGCCTGTTCCAGTGCCTGACAACCCTTTCAGTGAAGAAATGTTTCCTAATATCCAATCTAAACCTCCCCCGGCACAACTTGAGGCCATTTCCTCTTGTCCTGTCGCCTCTTACTTGGGAGAAGAGACCGACCCCCATCTCTCTACAACCTCCATTCAGGTAGTTGTAGAGAGCAATAAGGTCTCCCCTCAGCCTCCTTTTCTCCAGGCTAAACAACCCCAGTTCCCTCAGCCACTCCTCATAGGACTTGTGTTCTAGACCCTTCACCAGCTTCGTTGCCCTTCTCTGGACACGCTCCAGCACCTCAATGTCTTTCTTGTAGTGAGGGGCCCAAAACTGAACACAGTACTCGAGGGGCAGCCTCACCAGGGCCGAGTACAGTGGGACGATCACTTCCCTACTCCTGCTGGCCACACTATTTCTGATACAAGCCAGGATGCCATTGGCCTTCTTGGCCACCTGGGCACACTGCTGGCTCATATTCAGCTGGCTGTCGACCAACACCCCCAGGTCCTTTTCCGCTGGGCAGCTTTCCAGCCACTCCCCCCCAAGCCTGTAGCGTTGCCTGGGGTTGTTGTGACCCAAGTGCAGGACCCGGCACTTGGCCTTGTTGAACCTCATACAATTGGCCTCGGCCCATCGATCCAGCCTGTCCAGATCCCTCTGTAGCGCCTTCCTTCCCTCACACAGATCAACCCTCCCTCCCAACTTGGTGTCATCTGCAAACTTACTTTGCATGGTAACACTAGTGTTTTAGCTTAAAGTGAATTTGAGTACCCAAATAATCAACCATGGTCTTTGCTCTGGCTTCTGCAATTTCCTTTCCACCTAAATCTGACAGACAAAAGAACTTGGAGCAAAGAGGGGGAATATGCAGCAAAAGTCGCAGAAAAATGCTCATAAAATGTGGGTAGACGACGAGTGCATGCTCTGTGCAATAAAATGCAAAATACTTTGAAAAGTGAACCAGTTAGGCCTCTAACATGTTTGAATTTAGGAAGCTATGCACAGGAATACAATCCAAGAAAGCCTCCTTTAACGTGCTTAAACCTTTGAGACACTAGACACTAGCATTTTAGGCAGAAGCTTCACTGGACAGATAAACTTGTGCTATTGGCAGAAGGAAATGGAGGACAATGTAGACACATAGGTGCAGGAAGTGGTCTCAGGGTCTGAATTCCAGTTTTGCAGTATGTGCCCAGTCACAATCTTCAATAAGCACTGAAAAGACTAAGGATGGAATTTAGTTACATGCAATAGTAATTTAGTGCTATTTAAGATACCATAGAGTATCTGAGATATACACAGGATGGTGGCAGATATGAGAGAGTAACTCTGGCTCAAAATATATCACCTTCAGTGCTTTGGTGAACACCTGTCTTGGGCGATCAAGGTGAGCGAGCCCAGAGTTAGGTGGCCAGAGCCCCTGCAGAGTAAACTGGGACATGTAGGCAGCTCCAAAAGACATTCCACGTTCACCAAAGCTGAGCTAACCAGCACTGAACATAAAGTTGTCTCTGGATACGCACTGCTTTCTGGAGTATAGGTGTCTGCATATTTGCAATTTAGACCTTCTGAGAGGAGACATCTTGAAGAGTAGGTCTTATATCTGTTCAAAAATAAAGGCATAGCATTCAGCAAATAAGGATCAGGCCTGAGGTATTAATACAGGATGTTGTTCCAGAGTCTGCTCCAATATCACTGAAACTCTGAAAATAAGTTTATTTTCTGAACATTTGCTCTAAGATCCACAGGGCAATACTTGCACATTATTTATCTTAAAATTGATTGGTGTTTTTCATTGTTCATTTGCAGTAGTTCTTCTAGCTAATGTATATGTAGGATGCAGGACAGCAGGCTAGGACACCAGGTTTGAAATTCCTTGCCTTAAAAAAATGGGCACCGAATATACTGGCTGAAGCAAAACCTTCACTTCTACTCTCCTCCATCTCCCTTCTTCAGAAACAAAGCAAGCAAAATACCTCCATTGTCATTTTTCTTTTTCCAGAGAACCAGAAAGTCAATGTATTCATTACAGAGTCAGATGGGTCTTCATTTTATATTAGCTGTAGATAACGACATGATGGATGCCTTAGAAACAACAGAAAGAGAGAGCAAGAGACTGCAGACTGTAGCAGGGTGTTCCTTCATTTTCCTTTCTCACTTTGCCTGTGCCTTCCTCTCCTGCATGCATGTTCATATTGATTCCTTGCAGATTAGTTCCTTAAAGAAAATACTCTGTTTCCACAGATATTTGTTGATTAGGTAATTATTCTGCTTTCATATAAAGAATGCAAGGGAGCTTTGCTCTGTAGCTTTAAAGGAAGTAACCCAGACAACCCACAACGTAAAATTTTCCACATATTCAGAGGCTGAGAGCAGAGTTGCTATTAAATATTGTTTTTATTTTTCCATACAGCAAGTACTGTGCATTCCCAGCTCTTGGTACAAGTCTGATCATGGTTGGAACGTGCATTTTATTAGTGTGGTTTCTTTTTGTGGCAAGCAATCGTGTGCCGTAACAAAATAACCTAAATGGTACTTTTTTCTGCAATTTAATTTATGATGGAAATTTAGATTAAAAAAATGCTTTCCTTTTTTCAGCTATTCTTATATCTTAGATGAATAGAGAACATTAAGAAGGTGAAGTGAGGAAAGAGGAGGAATTAACCTACCCACTGCAAAGAATTTTGACTTGCTCCTATCCTATGAACAGAAATTTGATGGAACACACAATATGTGCTTAAAAGATTGATTTACTCCCTATAGAAGTTATCACTTGGGTTTCACACAGCACCAGTGCTTTTTTTTTTTTTTTTTTTTAGTTTTAGTTTTCTAAAGTCATGATGTAGTGGGGGAAACACAGATTCATCTGAACCATTCTCTATCTTATTTCTACAAGACCAACATGGTCCTTTTACATCCTCCATTTTTCCTTACCATCTAAATAAGATCAGCAGAGATTAAATGGAGAAAGATGTTATATTACTGAAAAAATATGGATTCGTAGTCCCTACGCCTGGAGGCCAGTAACAAGTGGAGTACCACAGGATCTATACTGGTATCTCTCCTGTTTAACATTTGTATCAGTGACCTGGTAATGTGCACACTCATCAAGTTTGCAGATAAAACCTATATTGGGTTTGCATGGCAAGGTTTTGGTAGCAGGGGGGCTAGAGGGGTGGCTTCTGTGAGAAGCTGCTAGAAGCTTCCCCTATGTCCGATAGAGTCAATGCCAGCCAGCTCCAAGACGGACCCGCCGCTGGTCAAGGCTGAGCCAATCAGCGACGGTGGTAGCGCCTCTGGGATGACATAGTTAAGAAGGGGAAAAAAAAAAACTTCTGCGGGAATATAGCAGCAGAGAGAGGAGTGAGATGTGAGCGCAACAACTCTGCAGACACCAAGGTCAGTGAAGAAGGAGGGGGAGGAGGTGCTCCAGGTGCCGGAGCAGAGATTCCCCTGCAGCCTGTGGTGAAGACCATGGTGAGGCAGGCTGTCCCCCTGCAGCCCATGGAGGTCCACAGTGGAGCAGATATCCACCTGCAGCCCATGGAGGACCCCACACCGGAAAAGGTGGATGCCCGAAGGAGGCTGTGACCCTATGGGAAGGCCATGCCAGAGAGCAGGCTCCTGGCAGGACCTGTGGACCTGTGGAGACAGAGGAGCCCACGCTGGAGCAGGTTTGCTGGCAGGACTTGTGACCCTGTGGGGGACCCACGCTGGAGCAGTCCATTCCTGAAGGACTGCACCACGTGGGAAGGACCCACACTGCAGCAGTTTGTGAAGAACTGTAGCCCATGGGAAGGACTCATGTTTAGAGAAGTCCGTGGATGACCGTCTCCCATGGGAGGGATACCACGTTAGAGCAGGGGAAGAGTGTGAGGAGTCCTCCCCCTGAGGATGAAGGAGCGGCGGAGATAACATGCCATGAACTGACTGCAACCCCCATTCTCCATACCCCTGCACCGCTCAGGGGGAGGAGGTTGTCCTGGTTTTGGCCGGGACGGACTTAGTTTTCTCTCCAGCAGCTACCATGTTTTGGATTTAGTATGTGAAGAATGGTGATGCAGCAGCTATGTCTCCACCAACTAACAAAAAGGAGACCCAAGCTTTCTTAGGCGTTGTGGGTTTCTGGAGAATGCATATTCCAAACTACAGTTTCATTGTAAGTATTCTCTATCAAGTGACCCAAAAGAAGAACGATTTCACATGGGGCCCTGAGCAACAACAAGCCTTTGAACAAATTAAACAGGAGATAGTTCATGCAGTAGCCCTTGGGCCAGTCCGGGCAGGGCAAGATGTTAAACACGTGCTCTACACCGCAGCCGGGGAGAATGGCCCTACCTGGAGCCTCTGGCAGAGAGCACCAGGGGAGACTCGAGGTCGACCCCTGGGGTTTTGGTGTTGGGGATACAGAGGATCTGAGGCCCACTACACTCCAACTGAAAAAAGAGATCTTGGCAGCATATGAAGGAGTTCGAGCTGCTTCAGAAGTGATCGGCACTGAAGCACAGCTCCTCCTGGCACCCCGACTGCCGGTGCTGGGCTGGATGTTCAAAGGGAGGGTCCCCTCTACACATCATGCAACACATGCTATGTGGAGTAAGTGGGTCGCACTGATCACACAACGAGCTCGAATAGGAAACCCCAGTCACCCAGGAATCTTGGAAGTGATCACGGACTGGCCAGAAGGCAAAGATTTCAGAATGTCAACAGAGGAAGAGGTGACGTGTGCTGAAGAGGCCCCACCGTATAATAAACTGCCAGAAAATGAGAAGGAATATGCCCTGTTCACTGATGGGTCCTGTCATATTGTGGGAAAACATCAAAGGTGGAAAGCTGCTGTGTGGAGTCCTACACGACGAGTTGCAGAAGCCACTGAAGGACAAGGTGAATCGAGTCAGTTTGCAGAGGTGAAAGCCATCCAGCTGGCTTTAGATATTGCTGAATGAGAAAAGAGGCCAGTGCTCTACCTCTATACTGCCTCATGGATGGTGGCAAATGCCCTGTGGGGTGGTTACAGCAATGGAAGCAGAGCAACTGGCAGCGCAGAGGCAAACCCATCTGGGCTGCCAAATTGTGGCAAGATATTGCTGCCCCACTAGAGAACCTGGTTGTAAAAGTACATTACATAGATGCCCACGTACCTAAGAGTTGGGCCACTGAGGAACATCAAAACAACCAGCAGGTGGATCAGGCTGCTAGGACTGAAGTGGCACAGGTGGACTTGGACTGGCAACGTAAGGGTGAATTATTCCTAGCTCTGTGGGCCCATGACACCTCAGGCCACCAAGGAAGAGATGCAACATAGATGGGCTCGTGACCGAGGGGTGGACTTGACTATGGACACTATTGCACAGGTTATTCATGAGTGTGAAACATGCGCTGCAATCAAGCAAGCCAAGCTATTAAAGCCTCTGTGGTATGCAGGACGATGGCTGAAATATAAATATGGGGAGGCCTGGCAGATTGATTCTATCACACTCCCACAGACCCGCCAAGGCAAGCACCATGTCTTCACAATGGTGGAAGCAACCACTGGATGGCTGGAAACATATACCATGCCCCATGCCACTGCCCGGAACACTCTCCTGGGCCTTGAGAAGCAAGTCTTATGGCGACATGGCACCCCAGAAAGAATTGAGTCAGACAACAGGACTCATTTCTGAAACAACCTCATAGACACCTGGGCCGAAGAGCATGGCATTGAGTGGGTGTATCACATCCCCTATCATGCACCAGCCTCCAGGAAAATCAAACGGTACAATGGACTGTTAAAGACTGCACTGAGAGCAATGGGTGGTGGAACCTTCAAACATTGGGATACACATTTAGCAAAAGCCACCTGGTTAGTCAACACTAGGGGATCCACCAATCAAGCTGACCCTGCCCAATCAAAACCTTTACATACTGTAGAAGGAGACAAAGTTCCTGTGGTGCATGTAAAAAACATGCTGGGAAAGACAGTCTGGGTTATTCCTTCCTTGGGCAAAGGCAAACCCATCTGTGGGATTGTTTTTGCTCAAGGACCTGGGTGCACTTGGTGGGTGATGTGGGAGGATGGAGAAGTCTGATGTGTACCTCAAGGAATCATAGAATCGTTTTGATTGGAAGAGACCTTTAAGATCATTGAGTCCAACCGTTAACCTAACACTGCCAAGTCCACCACTAAACCATGTCCCTAAAAGTGCTGCATCTACATGTCTTTTAAATACCTCCAGGGATGGTGACTCCACCACTTCCCTGGGCAGCCTGTTCCAGTGCCCGACAACCCTTTCAGTGAAGAAATGTTCCCAAATATCCAGTCTAAACCTCCCCTGGCACAACTTGAGGCCATTTCCTCTTGTCCTGTCGTCTGTTACTAGGGAGAAGAGACCGACCCCCATCTCTCTACCACCTCCTTTCAGGTAGTTGTAGAGAGCGATAAGGTCTCCCCTCAGCCTCCTTTTCTCCAGGCTAAACAACCCCAGTTCCCTCAGCCGCTCCTCATAGGATTTGTGCTCTAGACCCCTGACCAGCTTTGTTGCTTTTAGGTGAGATTTAATTTTAGGTGAAAATAGCCAATAGTTTGAACTGTATGATGTTAATCGCTATAATATACTGTATATAATTATTTATGTAATATATATACTGTATATAATCAGGTATGTAGTCATATAATATACTGTATATAATAATTTCTGTAGTTGTGTTCTATATCAAAGGTTTTACAGTAAAGTAAGAATCACCCGAATCAATGAAGAGCAAACTCTGACGAAACCGAGCAAAGTGCAGCAGTGATGGAATCAGAACTGGCTTCAGCAACTGGCGCATAAAGATCGACATCTTCGACCTGCCGACTGCGGACAAGATACACCAGCCGTGCCAGATACACCGGCTATAAGCTCCAGATGCAGCATGCAACCATCCAACACAGCACACCATCTCTCCTGCCCTGAAAGACTGTTAAGACAGATGGAACCCAAAATCATGGACTAAATGAACTCAATAGACATTTTGGAGGGATGGTCCATAGACTAAGGGAATGATGTCTGTGTGTATATATTAGACAGAAAAAGTGGCAGTGATTAATTGGAAAGTGAGAGACCTGAGCATGACGTAAATGGTATGGAATAAGGGGTGGATACTGTCCTGGTTTTGGCCGGGACATAGTTATTTTTGTCTCCAGCAGCTACCATGTTTTGGATTTAGTGTGAGAAGAATGGTGATGGTACACTGATGATGTTGGTTGCTGGTAAACAATCAAGGACAATTTGCAGTTTCCCAGGTTTTGCTAATGTGCAGGTGCAAAAACTTGGGAGGGGTAGAGCCAGAATAGTTGATCCAAACTGGCCAAAGAGAGTATTCCATACCATAGACGTCATGCCCGGTATAAGTGAGGGTCAGCCGGTGGGCCACTTCCTTTCTTGTTCCCTTCATTTCCCTTTTTTTTATTCGTTTGGGCCTTTTCGTTCATTCGTTCGTCTGTTTGTTCCCTCGCCTGCTCTCTCTGGAACCTGCTGTTCTGGGATAGCTCCTGGGGAATATTCCTGTTCCCTGACTGCTGCTTGGGATGGGCTGTATCGGTCATCAGGTGGTGAGAAATTGTGCATCGTTCGTTTTATATATTCTGTTATCCTTATATTTTATTATTATTATTATCATTATTAATATATTATTATCTTTTTTCCTTTGCTGTCCTGGTGAACTGCTTTTATCTCAACCTGCAGGTTTTCCTTTCTCTCTGATTCCCCTCCCCACCTCACTGGGGAGGGAGGGGAGTGAGCAAGCAGCTGCATGGTATTTGATTACCATCTAGGTGTAAACCACGACAGAGGTAGAGAAATCAGGAGTGAAGTTGAGCCTAGGAAGAAGGGAGAGATGGAGGGAAGGTGTTTTTAAGATTTGTCTTATTTTCTTGTTATCCTACTCTGATTTGATTGGTGATAAATTAAATTAATTTCCCCAAGCTGAGTCTGTTTTGCCTGTGATGGTAATTGGTGAGTGATCTTCCTGTCCTTATCTCGACCCACGAGCCTTTTGTTATATTTTCTCTCCCCTGTCCAGTTGAGGAGGGGGAGTGATAGAGCAGCTTTGATGGGCATCTGGTGTCCAGCCAGGGTCATCCCACCACACACCAAACTGGAGGGAGCAGTTAATAGGCTCAAGGGCAGGGCTGTCTTCCAGCAGGACCTAGACAGGCTGGAGGAATGGTCTCATGGGAACTATGTGAAATTCTACCAGGACAAATGCAAAATCCTGCCCTGGGAAGAAAGAAGCCCATGCAGTGATACAAGCTGAGGACTGATTGCATGGGGAGCAGTCCTGCTGAAAAGGACCTGGGGGACTTGGTAGACAGCAAGCTGCCATGTGCCCTGGCAGCAGTGAAAGCCAACAGCATCATGGGCTGTGTGAACAGGAGCACAGCCAGGAGATCGAGGGAAGTGATTATCCCCCTTCACTTGGCAGTCATGAGATGACATCTCATGTACTGCATCCAGTTTTGCCCCCCTCCGTACAAGAGAGACATTGCCAAACTGGAGTGAGCCCAGTGGAGGGCCACCAGGATGCTCAGGGGCTGGAGCATCAGCCCTGTGAGGGGAGCCTGAGGGATGGGGCTGCTTCAGCCTGGAGAAGGGAAGGCTTTGGGGGCACCTCAGAGCAGCTTTTCCCTTGCTACAAGTAGGTCATTGAGAAGACAGAGCCAGGCTCTCCACAGCAGTGCATGACGGCAGGAGGAGAGACAATAGGCATAAGTTGAAACGTGAAGTTCAGACTGGAGAAGAAAGGAAACCTTTTTCCCCATGAGGATGGTGCAGCAGTGGAACAGGTTGCCCCAAGATTGTGTTGTGCAGTCTCCACCCTTTGAAGTTTTTGAAACCCAGCTGGGTGAAGCCCTGAGCAACAAGGTCTGACTTCTTCACTGACCCTGCCTTGAGCAGGAGGTTGGATTGGGGACCTCCTGAGGTCACTTCCAAGCTGAATTTTCCTGTGATTCTATGATTGTTAAACACAAAGCAAAGAAAATAGATTAAAAAACCCCATAGATTTAAGCTGCAGGTAAGAATGTGGAATATGAACAATGTCTTGATTTAATTTCAGTCTCCTGCAGTTTTTCATGCAGTTTTGAAAAATAAAAACTGTTTTAGTAATTTAATATAAATAGTTCCTCACTCAAGAGAAACACATTCATACTCACTTAAACTGCGAATGGTATGAAATTTTGAACTATTCAGACTAGCCCTCAGAGTCTCAAGCCTCGTCTAAAAGCTCAGCAGGAAGAGAAATATCAATTAAGAGTGCATTTTGCAATATTATATTGGCAAAATGCCCAGCAACAAAAAAGTCACTTTATTTCCTTCCAGTATAAACTCTACCAGCCAAATAAACTCTTTTTTCTAGCATGGATCCTGCATGTGGACCCTGTTATATTGATCTAGAAATGTATATATTAACATAGCTTTTGCTGACTATAAGAAACTATTGCCTGCAACCAGAGTTTGATCAGTTAACTCCACCTATGATAGATTTTACTGATATAGCTACCTGTACAAGCATAGACTTAAGCTAGTGCTTACACTAGGCATTCACAGCTAGTCTTGCAGAAATTATTCCCAATCATAATATAATGTGCACTAGCTGTAGCCACTTTAAAGTGAAGGAATCTCTTCTAGACGAAGAACTATTAACAACTGAGTTGTTAGAATCCTATTTGACGTCCTGTTGATAAACACTGCATTATACACTAACATAAACAGAGAGCAAAACCAGATTCAGCCATCATTTTGTCTTCTGCGCCTGGTTGCAGAGCATCACGCTCAGAATGGAGAGGACTTTCAATACGCTGTTTGGAATAGATTGAAGCGGCAACTACGTATACAGAAAAAAGAGTACTTACATTAGCTGATGTTGGTATTATTGGATATTATGTCAGTACAAATGGTCAGAATTCAGGTATCTTTACTAAGTGTATGCAAGTCAGACTTGCTTTTCCAGGCTTTCTAAGGGGATTGGAGGAAATCTGGAAAAGTGACAATACAGTGTAAATGGAGGGGGGGGGAAGAAAAAAAAAGTGAAGTACATAGTTAAATGTGAAATTATACATAGTTTGAAAGGTAGATGTTTCCTAACAGCTGTATAAAGAATATAATCAATTCCTATATTGTTGTCATGCTTCATAAGATATCAAACTCAGATATTCTGAAGCTCATTTCTATTGATGATTAAAATACTACCACAGACTAGCAGCACAGAATAAGTGTATCACAGTATCCCCCCAAATCCTCCAATGAAACCAAGCATACTAGTTATTTTAAAAAATAGACTGATTTATTTTTTTTTAATAAGAAAGAAGTCAAGAGATCACTGACCATGTATTATGCTATTTACTTCTATTGGAGCAATGGAGAAAATTCAAGATATTTATCCTACAGACACGTAACACACACACCTTTTGTACTTTTGCAGCTCCAGGACTAGCTGTAGACAGTGTAGAGACTTGAAGTCTAATTTAGGGGTGAAGTCCTAATTATTAAAAAAAAAATATCAAATTCTCTTGTCTTCCACTTTCAGAGAACCTATTGCACAAACTTTCAACCCCTTCCTACCACTGCAGTGATGACCTTCACCCCTCCAAAGCCCCCCTGCTATCCCAAGCCAGGACCCCAAACCAGCACCTACCTACAACTCTTACCTGTCTCCTGTCATCCCAACCCTGTCTGCATCCCCACAAGCTTTCTGATTGAAAATTACTTTGGCTGCTTTTGCCTAAATCTGGTCTTGTTGGCAGTGAACTGTTTGATGTTAATCCCTGTGAAACTAAACCACCTGCCATATGAAGAAGTAAAACTCACTGTCTAGTATACAGAAAGTGCAGGGAGGTCTAAATCTGGAATATATAATAAATCTACCGATTTATTATTATCTATGCTTATTCAAACATATAATGAGGGAGCAATAAAGTATTTTCTCTAATTTATCTATGTGGTATTTTAGATGTTCAACTCTCACTGCTACAATACAAAACAGTTTGTAATAATCTCAGATTTATTCTTATTATGTTACAGGAATGTTGTATTAAACACCATAAACATCTCTGGAGTTGGAATGCAAGTCGTCTTCTCCTAACACAGTGCTCCAACTGCAAAACTACAGAGTCAGGATCAGGTCTGTGGTTGCAATTTCTAACCCAATGAGTTACTAATCATGCTCTGCCATGTCTTCAGTAGCAAGAGGTAAGAATGAAAGGCCTGAGGAACAACTGCTAGTTTGACAGCACAGGCATCTCCCAGGAGATGTGGATGTGAATCCCCTAACCAGTGGTAAGAATTGAAACTGTATGTCCTTTTCACATATATTAATGGAAACGCTATGGTATTGCTTGACACTGTTGAAAGAATGTAGAGTTCTGTTTCCACAATTTTTGAAATGAGAAAAAGGCAAGAGATGCTTCTGGTGTAGGAATAAGAAAGATGTATCTGTGTGCCCTTAGTTTAAAACCCAAGTGACACTTTTGGCAGATAGTTATCAACATGTCAGATTTCAATTCCCTTAAGCTGACTGAAAATTGATGAGGTCACATTTGACAGTCCATGTTGCCCCAGCTGCATATTCCTCCCCCCCCCCTTTGGTCTGGCACTCACGGGAGTGGGCAGAGAGCCAGTCTGGAGTGACAGCCTGGCTGAGGACTGATCACTTGCTGTTTGCAGGTCAGTCTTTGAGGCACACCAGCTCCCTGAAGCCAAGCAGTGCCCAATCGCACAGCTCCTGGTGCAAGAACAAGGGAAGGGCAGCACCAACTTGAGCAGTGAAAGGTGCCAGGAACTGCACCGTCCCAGGCCACTGTAACCCAACAGCTTCCATGTGGTGGCACCAGCATTCGTGTTCATGGAACCACAGCAGGGAACTCGGGTGAGCTACAATTCTCTTCTATTCCGGGTTCATTTCAGAGGGGGCTCTGCATCATGGCTTACCAAAATAGCTTACCAAATGATTGTGAAACTCCTGCAATACTGGCTTGTGGGGCTCTCGTCCCACCTCTGTTGTACAAGGAAGCCAGATGCTGAGCCAGCATGGGGGAGGCCACTGTAAAGGCCTTAAAGATCAGTATGTCACTGCTGAAGTCACCTTTGTGCGTGTGGGTCTCTCTCTGGTACTTTGTCAACGTAAATGATACCTAAATAAAATAAACTGATGGCACTATGCTCACTTTGACTGTTTTCTATCCTAAAGTGTTTCTCAAAAGAAAAATCTGTATTATTATAAGAAAAGTCCAAGCAGTCATTCTCCCTTTTCCTGTAGCTTATGTTTATGCTTGCACTACTTAGTCCTGTGTGTGCTTTGCCAGACACCTGGTCGAGGATGGTGCCCAGGCACATCGTTGCACTTTAAGCCGTTCAAAACCACTTCGTTTCTACCTGGCAGCCGCACGTGCAGCACGTTGTCACCCGCTTCACTCTAAAATCGAATTTACTACCTTCCCGAAAACAAACCCGGGCGCCAGTCCTGCCCTTATCGACACAGGCCAGGGCCGGGTGCCTGGGCTCTCGCCCCCCACCAGCGAGCCGCTCCGCGGACCTGCCAGGGGAGCTGCGTAACTTCTCCGCGCAGACCCTCGCTTCCGCATCGCGGAGCTGGCGTCCCCCTCCGCGGCCTCCGGGGAGGAACTTCTCCCTCCTGCTCCTCCCCCCGGCAGGGAGATGCGCTGTAGTAGCCGCCGCCTTCCCCTAGATGGAGCCCCGCGGCACAGTGAAAGTGACACGCACCAGCTAGGGCTCCCGGGTGGCCAGTGGCGCTCCCAGGAACGCGCGGAGCCGCCCCCGCCTGCCCGGTCCTCCCGCCCCGAGGCAGCCGCCAACCGCCCCCCCCCCGACAGACATGTTCACCCGGCGCGCTATCGGCCCCACTCACTGACCCCCTCCTCTTCACGGCTGACGGCCAGAGAGCTGCCGAGCGGGGCGCGACGGCTAGGGGAGGAGGGGGAGGAAGAAGAGGAAGAGGAAGAAGAAGAAGAAGAAGAAGAAGAAGAAGAAGAAGAAGAAGAAGAAGAAGAAGAAGAAGAAGAAGAAGAAGAAGAAGAAGAAGAAGAAGAAGAAGAAGAAGAAGAAGAAGAGGCGGCCGCTGAGCGAATGAAGTGAGTGCTTCGAAGGCGGGGCTCGGCGGGTTGCTCGTGGCGGGGGAGCGGAGGTAGGGTGCGTGTGCGGGGAGGGGCGACAGCCTGCGCTCCCCGGCTGTACCCCGCCCCGGCCTGGCCTCCCTGCTCCGTGGGAGGGGGTGCGGTGGGGAGGGGGTGCAGGCTCAGCCCCGCGCCCGGCCGCCCTCGCTCGCCGTTTTCGGTCGTTGCTGTTTCAGAAGTTGGGGCCGGCCTGGCGGAGGGAGCGTGATGCTCGGCGGCGCCGCCGCCGTGGTGGCCCCTCGCTGAGGAGCTCCGATGGTGCTGGGGTGGGCGGCGCCCGCCGCCGCCCGCAGCGCCGCCGAAACTTGGAGGAAGTTTCTGAGCGACTCGGTGAGTACTGGGCGGCGGCGTTGCTCCTCTTCTCCGGTGGCCGGGCGGCGGCTGCATCCCGCGTGGGGCGGGTGCGGGGCAGCTTCCTCGCCCCCATCCCCGGTGGGCCGGGATCTGTCTCCTCTCGGGCTTCGCCTCTCGCCCACCCTGCTCTCGCGTGGGGGTGGCGGTGGGTCTCTGAACAGCCCCCGGCCGCCCGCCCCGCGGTCCCAGTCGGTCCCCGTCGGTCCCTGAGGAGCGGCGATCGCTGCCGCGGCGCAGGGCAGAGCGGCGGCGTCGGTGCCGTCGCCCCTCCGTGAGCGGAGGCGCCCGGCGTGTCCCGCTCGCGTGGGCGTCGGGGCGCTGGACACGGGCTATGGCAGCGGGCGTCAGCTCTGGCTGTGGCCGCGGACCCGCGGTGTGGATGGCTAGCAGGGGGCAGACGTGGGGCGAAAAGGTTTGTGACCCCGTGTGCTGTGAAATGACGGGGGAGCTGTCTGGAGAATGAAAACATGGCTTTGGAGATCTGGCTAAACACTGTTCTTTAGAGAAACGTTTTTTTCTGTATGGACTTGAATTTAAAAAGCAGAGTGAGAACGGTACATGAGCTGTCAGTGTCTCACTTTTTCCTGCTGTAATGGATCTAATCGGAGTATTTCTTCTGTGTGGTTTATTCCAGTTTATACAATTTCCCTCCTTTTTTTTTTTTTTTTTTAATTCTTCATGCCATTGATAATTGATTGCATTTCTTTGTGTGTGTGGTCTGCTGCAAGTACTGCACAGGAAGAAAAGCTGAAGAGAATATTTTTAAAAACAAATACTGCAAATATTCTGAGCAGAAGTATATGAAATAGAATGTGTTTTCTCATGGCAATGTCTTCAGTGACACGTTGCAAACTCTCACAGGGCTAATTCTAGAGATCGAGTGGATGTGCATTACAATTACTCATCCTTTCAGTAGTGTATATATCTCATTCAGAATCTAGTGTATTGTTAACTTACTGTATTCAGTCACAGCTTCACTTTCCTCTTCGTGTAGCAACTACAAAAGACCCACACCTGGTCATCTTTCTGTTCATGGTTAAATCAGAAATAAGAATGAAGCAATTAAAAACCTGTAGCCCACCACTTGAGATGGATCCCATTTAAATCCTGTGAACCTTTAAGCAAGTGATAGGAAAAACTGAAATTACTTACAAGGTAAATAGGTGCTTAACTTAAATCTGAAAGACTCTTAGCTATAGCATAGACTTGGTTGCTCACATCAGTGATGAGAAACGTAATTTGGAATAGAATCAATGTATGGGCATTTGGTAAGATTTATTTAAAATACCAGCATTTATTTAAAAGATCCTATTTTAAATATTGAGATTAGAGTAGATTGCGATTGAGATGTTTTGTGGCTCTGAGTGATAAATATAAGTATTACTGAAAGTTATTCAGACAGCTTGAAATGTTTAAATAGGAATGCAATGTCTTTCATCACCACCACATCTCAGTCTCGCATTACTAGAATTGCTACTTGCTGTGTTAATTCAGGATGTTAGCATGTTTAAATAATTACAAAGGACTGACAAACAAGACAGCTTGCAATACTTCTGAGGAGTCATTTCTAAAATTGCCAGTAAATGGTAGTGGTACTTCTATTAAATATATGAAAATAACTGCTGAAACTTACTCTAATGTATAGAGAAGTCATAGATACCTGTCCTGGTTTAGGCCGGGACGGAGCTAGTTTTGTTTTCAGCAGCTCCTGTGTTTTGGCTTTAGTGTGAGAAGAATGGTGATAGAACACTGATGTTGCTGGTTGCTGCTGAACGACCAAGGACATTTTGCTCTTTTCCAGGTTTTGCTAATGTGCAAGGGCAAAATCTTGGGAGGGGTAGAGACAGGATAGTTGATCCAAACTGGCCGAAGAGAGTATTCCATACCATAGACGTCATGCCTGGTATAAGTGAGGGTCGGTCGGTGGGCCACTAGTCTTTTAGGCTTTTAGACCCTTAACTTGCCTTAATCCTTAAGCTTCCCTTCGGGTTGCTTTTTGTTTCCCTATTTTTCCTTTTTGTTTTTCGTTCGTTCGGCTGTTTGTTCCCTCGCCTGCTCTCTCTGGAACTTGCTGTTCTGGGATAGCTGGGGAGGGGGGGAATACCCCTGCTCCCTGCCTGCTGCTCGGGACGGGCTGTATTGGTCATCGGGTGGTGAGAAATTGTGTATCGTTTGTTTTATATATTCTATTATCCTTGCATATATTATCATTATTATCATTATTAATATATGTTTCTATTTTTCCTTTGCTGTCCTGGTGAACTGTTTTGATCTTAACCCACGAGTTTTCCTTTCTCTCCAATTCTCCTCCCCACCCCACTGGGGAGTGGGGGAGTGAGCGAGCGGCTGCGTGGTATTGGGTTACAATTTGGGGTTAAACCACGACAATACCCCCCAAATATTTTGGAGTCAAATTCTCCGAGTATGGTCAAGCATTGTTTTTATTACCATGGGCTGTTTCATTGTCTCCTGGTGTTGATATGTCTGCACAGCACAGTGCAGCACCATGCAAATACATAAACTTGGGGGCTCTATAGCCACTTTTATAGAGGTGTTATTTTTTTGTAGCACTGTGCAGCACAGCAGCACTGCTCCCAGAGAGCACTTGGGTGTCTGTGCCACACTGGGTGTGTTGGGGAGATGTACGGAGTTTGATTCTGCATGTTTTTACTAACTGAAGTAGCATACAATACTGTATGTGACCTCTTGTGCCCATTTCCAGTAGGGAAAGCTCAAATAAATCTTTGGCAATTCCCCTATTTCTGGGTTGGTACCTTTCTTTACCATGATCTGGAGGCTGAGGAAGTATACAACCTAAAAGGACTAATATATATTATAACTTTTACTCACAGGGTCTCTTTCCTTTGACTATGCATACATTTCTGTTAATGTGTACATAAAATAGAGGTAAGCCTTGCTCCTATCAAATGAAGCTTCCTTTTGCTGCAGAAATTGTTTTATATCAAAGCTAGTATTTATCTTGCGCTACTAATGGGAGCATTGAACTGAATAAATATAACATTATGTATCTTATTTGAAATACCAGATTTCCATGGACAAAATAGAAGCTGTGAATATTTGTCATTGAGAAAGCAATGTAGGCAGAGATGCTTTTTTTTTTTTTAAATCAGACAAAAAAAAAAAAAAAAATCAAAGTTTTATCAGACATGACAGCACTTGCATTTAGCCCAGTTGGAGCTCTTGCAATCTCAAGATAGGTGTCAAAAAGTTTTCAAAGCATTGCAAATAAATAAAGATGATAGTAACAAGAAGAAAGGAAAGGCAAGGATACCAGCTGTGCAATAATGAGTCCCCTCAGCCCACATGGGAGTCCCTGAATGAAGGGTTCGCTAAAGGGTCAGGTTCATTTTAACTAAAAGGATCTTGCTTATTTTTTCACCACATATTGATCTGATGGAAAGACGAATCTTTGGCCCAGCAGAGCTGGGATGGTAATTCTGGGAAGAGGGCAGTGTGAGGAAAGCAGGCAGAGAGGTGACGGGGCTGCCACTACAATCGTGGTGAAGGCGAAAGGCTGACGCAATGAGATACTAACTTGGTGGGAACAGATTTATGTCAGGACTTGAAGGAACGCTTTGTGCTCAAATTGTTTATCGTAAGGGAAATCTTTCTTTATTGTATATGAATTCAAAGTTAAGTTCTTTGTGTGAGGTGGATGTTTGCACATAATTTTAATTCATGAGAGATGTAACAAGCATCGTCTTACCAAAGAGCTGGTTCTCAATGTATGAGAAACAATTTTTCCTAGTAAACTGTAAAGGCTGTTTCCTGACAGAGATGGATGTTTTCCATAGCACATTTGCTGCAGATTATGAAATGAAAATACATTTAAGCGTGATATTTTATTGACCTTTAGAAAGCAGGTATTCTATTGAAAAGAAAGTCATCACCAGAAACTTTATTTTTTTATTAATAAGTTAATATAAACTTCAGAAATGCTTCACAGTAGCAGAGTGGTTTGCAATAGGATGGGACTTAATGTCTTACCTAAACAAGGTAATTTTCCTTACTGTTTGCTGTGTATTTCAGAGGTACAATGTTGTGGGGATGTAAAGGACAATTAAAATGATTTTTACTGAAGGAATAACTGCTGGAAAACACCCTTGTCCAGTCTTCTGCTTTGAGCACTAATGGTCACTGATGCGAGAGATACTTGTATTGTGTGTGTGAATGCATGTGCACAGGCACTCAGTTTAGAATAACTTTTCAGGTGTAAGGTTGTCCCACTTCACTTGTTATCCATGTAGTCAGTAGCTAAAGGATTATAGTAGTAATGAAGCACTCTTCATTTATGAGCTCTAAAACTTCAGCCGTCATGCTACTATTATGTTAGTCTTTTGACTTTCCAAAAAATCCACTGACTGTGATGCCAACATCTCCGTATCTTCTAAATCATACTCAATTTTATAACTTTGAGTTATTAAGATACTCCTATTTGTGTAGAGATACAGTCTGTAACGTAGTCTTTTGTCCTGCTACATGGCCAAACTAGCAGTTATGTTTTGTGGAAGGTATCTACTGTGTGGGAATGTGGTCATACAGGAGGAGAGGTAACACAGGGCTGTATGGAGAACACTGGAGATGTGGTGGAGACAATGAACTCTGTGCGGGGAACGCAGATGGGAGGCTATGGACTCTGGTAAATTTAGGAGAAAATTTTAACCTCTCTACATTAGAGAGTAAACACAGCACCCATTCTTCTGGTGTGCAAGGAGTTATGCTTTCCTGTCTCTCCTTTTCTGTACAAACTTAGAGACACACAATGTTAGGGTATCGTAGTGCTAGACCTGCTAGGCCTGTGCATCAAGCACAGATTGTTATATAGGGTGCATAATGTGGGAAACTGAATTTAGAATGTGCAAAGAGAAGATGCTTCACTGGCTTTACACCCATTAAGGTGAAAGGTTTCTGTCTCTGATCGCTTAATAAGCTTACACTCGTAATCCTAGAACAAAGATGATATATGAAGACATAAATATGAATCATAGAATAGTTTGGGTTGGAATGGACCCTTAAAGGTCATCTAGTCCAACCCCCCTGCAGTGAGCAGGAACATCTTCAACTAGATCAGGTTGCTCAGAGCCCCAACCAGCCTGACCTGGAATGTTTCCAGAGATGGGGCTTCTATCACCTCTCTGGGCAATCTGTTCCAGTGCTTCAGCACCCTCATTGTAAAAAAATTTCTTCCTTATATCTAGTCTGAATCTCCCCTCTTTTAGTTTAAAACCATTACCCCTTGTCCTATCACAGCAGGCCCTGCTAAAATGTTTTTCCCCATCTTTCTTATAGGCCCCCTTTAAGTACTGAAAATCTGCAATAAGGTGTCCCCGGAGCCTTCTCTTCTCCAGGCTGAACAACCCCAACTCTCTCAGCCTGTCTTCATAGGAGAGGTGCTCCAGCCCTCTGATCGTTTTTGTGGCCCTCCTCTGGACTCGTTCCAGCAGGTCCATGTCCTTCTTGTGTTGGGGACTCCAGAGCTGGACGTGGTACTCCAGGTGGGATCTCACCAGGGCAGAGTAGAGGGGCAGAATCACCTCCCTCGACCTGCTGGCCACGCTTCTTTTGATGCAGCCCAGGATACGGTTGGCCTTCTGGGCTGCAAGCACACATTGCTGGCTCATGTCCAGCTTTTCATCCACCAGTACTCCCAAGTCCTTCTCAGAAGACCTGCTCTCAATCCCTTCATCCCCCAGCCTGTATTGATACTGGAGGTTGCCCTGACCCAGGTGCAAGACCTTACATTTGTCCTTGTTGAACCTCATGAGGTTCACTTAGGCCCATTTCTCGAGCTTGTCCAGGTCCCTCTGGATGGCATCCCGTCCCTCAGGCATGTCCACCACACCACTCCAGCTTGGTGTCATCCGCAGGCTTGCTGAGGGTGCACTCGATCCCACTGTCTATGTCATTGATGAAGATATTAAAGAGTACTGGTCCCAATATGGACCCCTGAGGGACACCACTTGTCACGGATCTCCATCTGGATGTTGAGCCATTGACCACTACCCTCTGGATGCGACCGTCTAACCAATTCCTCATCCACCGAACAGTCCACCCATCAAATCCATATCTCTCCAATTTAGAGAGAAGGATGTTGTGGGGGACTGTGTCAAAGGCCTTACAGAAGTCCAGATAGATGACATCCGTAGCTCTTCCCTTGCCCACTGATGTAGTCACTCCATTGTAGAAGGCCACTAGGTTGGTCAGGCAGGACTTGCCCTTGGTGAAGCCATGCTGGCTGTCTCCAATCACCTCCCTGTCCTCCATGTGCCTCAGCATAGCTTCTAGGAGGATCTGTTCCATGATCTTCCCAGGCACAGAGGTGAGGCTGACAGGTCGGTAGTTCCCAGGGTCCTCCTTCCTACCCTTTTTAAAAATGGGTGCAATGTTTCCCTTTTTCCAGTCCCCGGGGACTTCGCCTGACTGCCATGACTTTTCAAATATCATGGAGAGCGGCTTGGCAACTCATGGCCACAATGTTACTGTGATAGGATCAGAGAGAGTGTGTGAGAGACAGCATTTTACGCTTTTTAGCTGTGATTTCTGACCTTTGGAGAGCAGCAGTGAGTCTCAGGGTCTGCTCATGCTGGGTGGTG
This sequence comes from Phoenicopterus ruber ruber, assembly GCA_009819775.1. Lineage (NCBI taxonomy): Eukaryota > Metazoa > Chordata > Aves > Phoenicopteriformes > Phoenicopteridae > Phoenicopterus > Phoenicopterus ruber. Next base: position 27,792,757 of record CM020247.1, read on the forward strand.
GTAACAAACGCTGCACAGGAGAGACGCTTGTTATGTGATATGGTCGCTGCTGGCCTCCTGTATGCCGGCCAGTTCTGCTGGTGCAGGACAGCATGTACGGCATGGAGGGACTGCAGCCTGGGACAGGGAGAAATGGCCCCTCCATCTCCCTGTGAGAAAGGCTGTTTTTGTGGAACCATGTGATATCTCTGGTATCTTCAGCACTAAGGTGCGTTTAACAAGGAGGCCATATCAGTTCAGAAACCATTTCAGAAAAAGCAGTCGCTGTTGTAAAGCAGCCTGTGCCTCATTACTGATGATTCTTAGTTAAGTATTTTGCTTGAATAGCTAATTTCCTTGAAATAATAGGTAGCTTTGAGAGAATGAATTTCTTTGATTGTACTGGGTTCAGACACACTTTTTTTGGTGACATGTAATTTATCCACCACAAGGCACACGCAAGTGTGTTAACTACAGTGGATACTGCCTGATCTGGCAGCGAAAACTGGACGTTATGTGACCAGTAATCAAAAGGGCATGTTTAAGTATAACGATTTGTTTAAGAATGTTTGAGATGGCTGGACTAAAACACAATAAAAAAACAAACCCTCAAGATGATTTAAAAATTCAAATGTAACTTGAATTGCACCCAGAAGTATATTTTCATACTGATTTTTTAAAAATTTATTATTATAATGATTATGCCACTTTATGGGTAGATCTGTGTGGTAAGAGTAGAAATGTTTTTGGTAGCGTAGGACTCATTTTGCCAGAGGCTTGCATTGCTATGCTTTCCAAATGGCATACTGATTGCAGTGAAAGATGGTATTTTTGCATCAAACTACTGATGTCTTTCACCAACTCATTTTATATGTGAGCAGTTGGTACACATGCTGTTTGTTCATATTGCAGTTTTTGTTTTATTTCCTGATACTGAAGCATGAAAAAAATGTAAGATGTCAATAAAAATGACTGGCACCATTTGTTCTTAGGGCTGAAACAGAAGAGGTCTCTCTCACTAGTTATTTATTTGTCTGGATTTTTAAAACTGAATTTAAAATATTCTTGCCAAGGAGCCTGATCTGACAAGAGGCTGTGACTTGGTAATCCTGTTTGTGTGAGGCAAAAGTGTGCCCTTATGGGCAAAAGAAGAATCATCCCTCTCACCCCTTGCATCTCAGACACCTGCACTGACCAGATATCTTGAAAATTAGCACAAGTACATTCATTCCTGTTCAGATTGACTGATACTACAGAGCAGCGACCTCAGCTGTGGCTTCTGGATCTGCAAGTCACACAGCTGTCTGTTCTTGCTGCTTTTTGTTTGCTCCATTGGGGGTGGCCAGGCTCCTCTGCTCCTGGAGCCACATGCCAAAATCTTTGTTCAGCTGAGATAGAATTGAATAGGCTTAATAAGGCTTTTTTTAAATTTAATTTTGAATCTTAAACACTTTCTAGCAGGGGTACAAACCCTTTTAGAAATTTCTCATGTTTATATTACAGTATATATAAACATCCTTTATGTTGTCATTTTTTATAGGCGCTGTAGGTTGAAAGCCTCTATAACCTACTAGGGTGACATTCATTAGAGCTATCGAGTGTTCTTTTGTGGGAAAATTACCATGAGCCAGCCTGCCAGAGAGGGGAAACAGTAATAGATGGAGAGGGGAGGGAGGAACACTTTTAAACTCTGCTGTGTCAGTGTCAATATTGGCCATGAGGAAGAAGGCAGATTACTTGCAGAGACTTCTGTAGGAGGTTTTCTTATTTTCTTCTGACTGTTTTTAAGCAGTCATATTTAATACTTGACAAAACCAAATATCAGAATGGTGATCCAAAGCTTACTGGACATATAGTCAAATTTCAGCACATCTTTAACAGAACAATCCATAAAGAAGAAAAATGTATCCAGATTATTGAACTGTGTGTTTTGTCTGTGTGTATACAATCCATGTTGAGCATCATGTATCATTATATTTAATAGACCAAGCAAAGTTACTTCCTTCGGTTTATTCCAGCTCTTCTGACTGAAAGTGACTTTCAGTTTTGGGTAGGATTTTCTGAATTGCATTGCTTAGAGAAAGTGTAGAAGGACCGACAGAAGCTGCTTTTACAGGACAAATGAGCAATCTTTTATCTCTTGCCACATTGTTGTGCTTTGGCAGGCTGGCTCTGGTGGGCAGCAGCAAAAAGCTGTGTTTGATGTTGCTTCATATCCTAGTAGATTGGTGTTTTCCAAATGCTGTATGCTTTGATTACTCCCTACCTAAATAATACAAATAGGTTCTCTTAAAAAACGTTATTAAAATTCCCAGACAGAAGCAGCGCAGTTGTTCACAAGCTGTGGCTTGTGGAGTACTTCCAGACAATGCAGATTGAAGCCAGCTTGGGGAAATTGCTGAGCTGTGCTTGGCCGAAGGAGACGGCAGCGGGTGCTTCAATTGCCCATTCAGCAGCCTGCGAGCACAGCTGCCAGTGCGCCATCCCCTGTTCCTCCCCGGCCCCTCTCTCTGGGTTGCTGAGCAGAAATTGACGTCTCTCTGAGTTTGTGCTAATGTATATGAATTCAGTACTTTGTTTCCTGTGATACCAGTACAGGAGAAGCAGCTGATGATAAAGCCCACGTGTTAAGTGACCTTAAGAGAGTAGAGCTGCAGAAGCTGGTGGAGGTGTGGCGCAACTAGCTAATAGAGAATAGAAGGAAGCCTGAACAAACAACCGTATTCATTATGGCAATTACTGGACAGAAATAAGGCACCTTCTGGGGTAAGATGAATGTTAATCTGCATTTTGTTCTGTTTATGCAGTTCGTAGTGCAGGTGGCTGGCAATCATTTGTAGGTGCTATAATCGCACAAACAATAATGGAGGAATTCAGACATTTGAAAAGCAACAACAAAAAAAGTGCCAAAAGCACATTGAACAGGCTAGCATTGATTCCTTACCTTGCATAAGCTTTCTGGGATGCATTAAGGGACTAAGAAGTGAAGAGTAGACAGTAATTCTAACACAGTAGATCAAGGATGGAGGGTACGTACTTCTAAGTGAACAACACAGACCTCTTTGGATGTTCTACATTATAAATAGTTGCTTATTGGCAGCTCTGGCTTTGGGCCTTGTATTTTGACCCGTATTGCTCTTACCATTCATTCCTTTGTCTTTGTCTTAGCAGAGCACTTCAGTTAGTACAGAAAAGGACTGATGCCATTTATTATGTTATTTTGTCATTCAAAACAGTAAAACCAAACAGAACCGCTCATATTCTCTCAACTTTTTCTTCATAGACTTTTTCTTCATGTGTCTGGTGGGCGAGGGATGATGCTTTCAAAACCATCCTGGTAACTCCTTTCTGAAGAGTGACATGGGACCTTACTGGACTGGGAGGGAACATTCTGCAGATAGCAATACAAAATTTGGATGTATTTTATGTAGTGTTAGTATTTCTGGCCACGGATGTTAAATGTTGTCTGCTCTTCCCTTTATTACCAGCAAGTCACTGTGTAGAACACAGTCCTTTAATTGTAATAAATTTAAGAAAATGTTGAAACCGTAAAGATATGCCATGTGGGCCATTAGAAATAATTATCATGGGGTCAGGAAGACCCACAACAGTGTTGTTTCATCTTCAGTTATTAATACAATCAGGCATTGAGAAGTTGTGAATGAAATTTTGAATGACAAGCAAGCAGGTAGAAATGATATTTATGAGGAAAGTGTGTTTCACCTATCCTGTTAGCTCTGGGAATGCATACAGCATCTTTTATTTGGGAGTTTAATATAGCTGTGTAAAAGGGATTGTAGCATGAATTGTAGGATTGGAGTGAAAGATTTGGTCTGCATTTCCCAAGCAGTAGCTCCTGGAAGAGATATGCAGCTTCTGGTTAGGAACAGGGCCATATTCCTGGTCGTGACTGCATAGGAGGCTCTGCAGTGAGCTCAAAAAGACCTCAGCCAGATGTGAGCATTCAGAAGACATTAAGAGCGCTGTGCTCATGGCACTGGTTTCCAAACCATAGCAGAACCATTACAGCCGTTCTGTTATTTTTGTTTTGTTTGTTTTGGGGGTTGTTTATGTTTTTTTGGTTTGTTAGTGGTTTTTTTTATTTGTTTGGGTTTTTTGGGGTTTTTTTTTTCTTTAGAACAGGGGAGTACTTGGTGAGTGTTTGGATGTGTTGTTTTGGATGTGTTGTGCTCTTAGTTTTTATGCAGTCTTGGAATTAATAATAAGCTAGGTGCTGCTTGTATTTCAAGGATAATGTATCCAACCCAAGATTCCAGGGAATCTAAAACCAGACTATTCCTTTTATTCAAGCCATTCTCTTTGGCAGTAGCATGATGTCCTGGTTTCAGCTGGGATAGAGTTAATTTTCTTCCTAGTAGCTGGTATAGTGCTGTGTGTTGGATTTAGTATGAGAATAATGTTGATAACGCACTGATGTTTTAGCTGTTGCTAAGTAGTGCTTACACTAAGTCAAGGACTTTCAGCTTCCTGTGCTCTGCCAGCGAGGAGGTGCACAAGAAGCTGGGAGGGGGCACAGCCAGGACAGCTGACCCAAACTGGCCAGAGGGATATTCCATACCATGTGATGTTATGCTCAGTATATAAACTTTGGGGAGTTGGCTGGAGGGGGATCACTGCTTGGGGAGGGGCTGGGCATTGGTCAGCAGGTGGTGAGCAGTTGCATTGTGCATCACTTGTTTTGTATATTCTTTTATCATTATTATTCTCTCTTCCTTTGCTATCCTATTAAACTGTCTTTATCTCAACCCACAAGTTTGTTTTTTTGATTCTCTCCCCCATCCCACTGGGGGGTCGGTGTGTGAGCGAGTGGCTGTGTGGTGCTTGGCTGCCAACTGCGGTTAAACCACAACAGTCCTTTTTGGTGCCCAACATGGGTCTCGAAGGGTTGAGATAACGACAGATTTGACCAGAGCATGTTAAAACAAATTTGTTAAAAGTATTCATTAGTTTAATCGTTGCTGGTTACAACGTTGTTTTATTTGCTCTCAGAGTTGTGTTATGTAACACCTTACTTGCCATATATACTGTTTATCAGTGTTTGTGTGTGGTTTATCACCTCTGGGCGTTGGATTAAGGTTATCGCTTTGCTGTACTGTGTAACACTGGCTTATGGTATGATAAAATCATTGGTCATAAGACCAATTTGGTATTTGTATTCAGCGGCGGGTGGCTCTCCTCAGAGAGCCAATCTATGGAGGAGACACCTTTCTTCATCCTCCTCTTCTCCTCCAGGCTAATTACAATAGCTCTTAAGAATTTTGAATATCCTTGGGATGTTCAAACCAGCATGCTCCTGTTGCTAGATCTCCTGAATGCATTTCAGGTCTTGCTCAGGGTTAAACAACTATTTCAAAATACCGTCCCATCTGCTACCAGTGCTTGGTGCAGATGTAGGTGCTGTGTGGCTACTCCGACCTTGTCAACGAGCACTGCAGCTACTCCGACCCCGGTGATGGGCACTGCAGCTGAGCCAGAGAACCAACCCGTGCTGATATCAGTCGCCTCTATACACAAGAAGAAATCTTGGAAGCGAAAGTCAGCTTCTTTAGTAAGGGATGACAAAAAAGCAGGGCCATCACGAGAAGGGAAGGAGGAAGAGGAAGAACTCATAAATGAGGCAGTAACCACCCGACCCCTGTCCCTGAGTGAGCTGCAACATATGCAAAAAGATTTCAGCCATCCTCCAGGCGAGCACATTGTCACCTGGCTGCTCCAATGCTGAGATAACGGGGCCGGTAGCCTGGAATTAGAGGGTAAGGAAGCCAAGCAGATGGGATCCCTTTCTAGGGAAGGGAGCATTGACAAAGCGATTGGAAAAGGGGCACAAGTCCTGAGCCTCTGGAGGTGACTCCTGTCAGGCATGAAGGAAAGATATCCCTTCAAGGAAGATGTTACATGTCACCCAGGCAAGTGATCCACCATGGAGAGAGGTATCCAGTACCTGAGGGAATTAGCCGTGCTGGAGGTGATTTATGATGACCTGGACAACGAGCAGTTATCCAAAGATCCAGATGAAGTCAAGTGCACGTGACTCATGTGGTGGAAGTTTGTACAGAGCGCACAGTCATCGTATGCCAACTCTGGCAGTAATGACCTGGAAAGACGGAGAGGGACAAATGGTGGATGAATTGGCTGGTCAATTTCGGCAATACAAAGAGAGTCTCTCTTCCTCCCTCATCTCGGCTGTGGAGAAACTGTCCTGGAAGATCCAGCAATTCAAAGAGGATACGTCCTACTCCCCACCTGTACGGACCAGTACCTCAGCTATTAGGAGTAAGCGTTCCTCTGCTCAAGTGAGAGGATATAGTGGGTGCACACCACGGGCCGCCCTTTGGTTTTACCTGCGTGACCACGGAGAGGACATGAGGAAGTGGGATGGAAAATCTACCTCGACCCTAGAGGCACGGGTATGTGAGTTGCAAGGAAAAACAATCACAAAAGGATATTCTTCCAGGAAAAATGCTGCTCCAGTTTCCAGCGGGCAGTTCCCCAGACAGAGTAGAAGGGCTGATCTTACTTCTGATCCTAATCAAGGGACTTCTCATTCGTATTTACAAGAAGTGAGTAATGAATACTATGACCAGGACTAGAGGGGCCCTGCCTCCAGCCAGGTGGAGGAAAGGGGCAACCGAGTTTAATGGACTGTGTGGATTTGATGGCCTGGTGCATCAGACCCACAGGAATATAAGGCTCTACGGGATGTCAGTGCACAGTGTACTCTAATGCCATCAAGCTATAAAGGGGCAGAACCCATCTGTATTTCTGGAGTGAGAAGGGGATCCCAACAGCTAGTTGTATTGGAGGCTGAAGTGAGTCTAACTGGGAATGAGTGGCAAAAGCACCCCGTTGCACAGAGCATCTGGGCCAGTCACATCCTTGGTACAGACTACCTCAGGAGAGGGTATTTCAAGGACCCAAAAGGGTACCGGTGGGCTTTTGGTATAGCTACCTTGGAGACGGAGGCAATTAAGCAGCTGTCTACCTTACCTGGTCTCTCGGAGGACCCTTCCACTGTGGAGTTGCTGAGGGTTGAAGAATAACAGGTGCCAATTGCCACCAGGATGGTGCACCAGCGGCAATATTGCACCAATCGAGACTCCCTGGCTCCCATCCATGAGCTGATTCATCGACTGGAGAGCCAAGGAGTCATCAGCAAGATTTGCTCACCCTTTAATAGTACAGTGTGGCCAGTGCAAAAGTCTAATGCAGAGTGGAGACTAACAGTGGACTATCGTGGCCTGAATGAAGTCACGTCGCTGCTGAGTGCTGCCGTGCCAGACGTGCTAGAAATTCAATATGGACTGGAGTCCAAGGCAGCCAAGTGGTATGCCACAACTGACATTGCTAATGTGTTTTTCTCAATCCCTTTGGCAGCAGAGTTCAGGCCACAGTTTGCTTTCACCTGGAGGGGCGTCCAATACACCTGGAATGGACTGCCCCAGGGGTGGAAACACAGCCCCACCCTTTGCCATGGGCTGATCCAGACTGCCCTGGAACAGGGTGGAGCTCCAGAACACCTGCAATATGTTGATGACATCATCATATGGGGCAACACAGCAGAAGTTTTTGAGAAAGGGGAGAAAATAGTCCAAATCCTTCTGAAAGCTGGTTTTGCTGTAAAATGAAGTAAGGTCAAGGGACCTGCACAGGAGATCCAGTTCCTAGGAATAAAATGGCAAGATGGACGTTGTCAGATCCCAACAGACGTGATCAACAAAATAGCAGCTATGTCTCCACCAACTAACAAGAAGGAAACCCAAGCTTTTTTAGGCGTTGTGGGTTTCTGGAGAATGCATATTCCAAATTACAGTTCTATTGTAAGCCCTCTCTATTGGGTGACCCAGAAGGAGAACGATTTTAAATGGGGCCCTGAGCAACGACAAGCCTTTGAACAAATTAAACAGGAGACAGTTCATGCAGTAGCCCTTGGGCCAGTCTGGGCAGGGCAAGATGTTAAAAATGTGCTCTACACTGCAGCCAGGGAGAACGGCCCTACCTGGAGCCTCTGGCAGAAAGCACCAGGGGAGCCTTGAGGTCGACCCCTGGGGTTTTGGAGCCAGGGATACAGAGGATCTGATGCCTGCTATACTCCAACTGAAAAAGAGATCTTGGCAGCATATGAAGGGGCTCGAGCTGCTTCAGAAGTGGTGGTTGGTACTGAAGCACAGCTCCTCCTGGCACCCCGACTGCCGGTGCTGGGCTGGATGTTCAAAGGGAGGGTCCCCTCTACACATCATGCCACCGATGCCACATGGAGTAAGTGGGTCGCACTGATCACACAATGAGCTCGAATAGGAAACCCCAGTTGCCCAGGAATCTTGGAAGTGATCGTGGATTGGCCAGAAGGCAAAGATTTTGGAATGTCGACAGAGGAGGAGGTGACACATGCTGAAGAGGCCCCACCATATAATAGACTGCCAGAAAATGAGAAGGAATGTGCCCTTGTTCACTGATGGGTCCTGTCGTATTGTGGGAAAACATCGAAGGTGGAAAGTTGCTGTGTGGAGTCCTACACAAAGAGTCGCAGGAGCCACTGAAGGAGAAGGTGAATCGAGTCAGTTTGCAGAGGTGAAAGTCATCCAGCTGACTTTAGATATTGCTGAGTGAGAAAAATGGCCAGTGCTCTACCTCTATACCGATTCATGGATGGTGGCGAATGCCCTGTGGGGGTGGTTACAGCAATGGAAGCAGAGCAACTGGCAGCGCAGAGGCAAACCCATCTGGGCTGCCAAATTGTGGCAAGATATTGCTGCCACACTATAGAACCTGATTGTAAATGTACGCCATGTATATGCCCATGTACCCAAGAGTCGGGCCACTGAAGAACATAAAAAAAAAAAAGCAAACCAGCAGGTGGATCAGGCTGCTAGGTTTGAAGTGGTGCAGGTGCATCTGGACTGGCAACATAAGGGTGAATTATTCCTACCTCAGTGGGCCCATGACACCTCAGGCCATCAGGGAAGAGATGTGACATATAGATGGGCTCGTGACCGAGGGGTGGACTTGACCATGGACACTGTTGCTGCAATCAAACAAGCCAAGTGGTCAAAGCCTCTTTGGTATGGAGGATGATGGCTGAAATATAAATATGGGGAGGCCTGGCAGATTGATTATCTCACACTCCCACAGACCCACCAAGGCAAGCACCATGTCCTCACAATGGTGGAAGCAACCACTGGATGGCTGGAAACATATCCCATGCCCCATGCCACTGCCTGGAACGCTATCCTGGGCCTTAAAAGCAAGTCTTATGGCGACATGGCACCCCAGAAAGGATTGAGTCAGACCACGGGACTCATTTCCGAAACAACCTCATAGACACCTGGGCCGAAGAGCATGGCATTGAGTGGGTGTATCACATCCCCTATCATGCACCAGCCTCCGGGAAAGTTGAACGGTACAATGGACTGTTAAAGACTGCACTGAGAACAATGGGTGGTGGAACCTTCCAAAATTGGGATACACATTTAGCAAAAGCCACCTGGTTAGTCAACACTAGGGGATCCACCAATCGAGCTGGCCCTGCCCAGTCAAAGCCTTTACGTACTGTAGAAGGGGATAAAGTCCCTGTAGTGCACATGAAGAATATGCTGGGGGAGACAGTCTGGGTTATTCCTGCCTCAGTCAAATGCAAACCTGTCTGTGGGATTGCTTTTGCTCAAGGACCTGGGTGCACTTGGTGGGTGATGCGAAAGGATGAGGAAGTCCGATGTGTACCTCGAGGGGATTTGATTCTGGGCGAGAATAGCCAATCATTTGAATTGTATGATGTTAATTGCTGTATAACTCTGCCACTGTATGTCATCACTACTATAGTTGTTTACTAGACTGATGTTTTTAGCTGTTGCAAGTAGTGCTTATACCAAGTCAAGGCCTTTTCAGCTTCCCATGCTCTGCCAGCGAGTAGGTGCAGAAGAAGCTGGGAGGGAGCATAGCCAGGACAGCTGACCCAAACTGGCCAGAGGGATTTTCCGTACTATATGACATCATGCTCAGTATATAAACTTTGGGGAAGCTGGCTTGAGGGTGGGCTTGGCATCGGTCAGCGGGTGGTGAGCAATTGCACTGTGCATCACTTGTATATTCTTTTATCATTATTATTGTTCTCTCTTCCTTTGCTATCCTATTAAACTTTCTTTATCTCAACCCATGAGGTTTTTTTCGATTCTCTCCCCCATCCCACTGGGAGGGGGAGGAGTGAGTGAGCGGCTATGTGGTGATTGGTTGTCAACTGGGGTTAAACCTCAACACATGAGCTGAAAGCTTTACATGAATTAAAGATTCATGGTGGAGTATTGAGTCACGCCATTAAAGTTACCTTGCTGCTGATCAGACCCCCTTGAGCAGTTTGTTAACAAAGAAGTGTAAATGCAGTGCTATACTATCTGAATATATTAAATTGCTTCAATGGTAGGTGCTGCTGGGAGGAATGTAGAATCCTTTCTGGAGTCTGATTTGTTGAGTATTGTATGACCCAGTTGGCAGTAAGCTGTCTTGTGAGGCACTGGAGAATAATATCCTTCACAGCTACTTTACTAAGTAATTGAAATATACTGCCAGCATTGTTTGGGACAGATATGCATTGGCTAACCTATTTCTGCCAAGTTGCATGATAAAAAGAACTTTTTGTTTTTTCCATCATAAAACTTTCCTGCATTGTTCATCAGCAAGCTGAGCCTTAGAAACTCTGTTTCTGGTAAGATTTAAGGGAGAATTTCTAGTCAAGGTGTCAATAGGCGTGTCCTGTTTCTCACTAACAAATGTGGTTATTTTGAAGTTTTTCATGCTGTACTAGAAATCTAGGCATTTACTCAAAATTCAGTATACTTTCAGAAAATTCAGATTGCGGTGTCAAATTTATTAAAAGGTATTTTCATAAATCCAGAAAATCTTAACCAAATGATGCCAGTAGGTACCCTCTTAGATAATCTTAATTTCTAACTCAGGTCTCTGCCACATGATGACCTATCTGCAGGAAACAAGCACTTCTTCATCAATCTCAAAATGGCTAAAAGCTCTCTCTTTAGCAAAAATGGGAATCTGGCAGGCCCCAAATGCAAACCAGACTCTTTGTATAGAATTACCTGCAGGCCCTCTGATGTGCTGGTTCTTCCTCTGCAAAGTTAATGTAGGCACCTGGTGTGGTTAGTCTGATCTTCTTTCCTCTGTTTGAATTTCTCTGTTGTTTGAACTCTGCCTGAAAAGTAGATTGGCACATGTTCTCTTATTTTTCAAATTAGTCATGCCAGCTATGCTTAAAAGAGCTGGAGCAAAAGCATTCCATATCTGTTGTCAAGAGTTTTATTTTCCAGGCTAAAAACTGAATACTTGCAGCTCATGTGTCATTATATGCTTGTCATTCCTAATTACTTTCTGGCATGTTCTTGGGTGTTTTGTAGACAGGAAAATATATTAGACAGTGGGTTTTTTTTTTAAACACACAGCTGAAATGCCTCCATAACTAGGCTAAAAAAAAAATATTCTGAGTTCTGTGAGGTGGAAAACTATTGTGAGAAATAAATGTGAGGACATATTAACTTGTTCCTTTTCGAAGGAGTAACTTGCTTCATCTCTTATTATCAGTAACCACTTTGTCCTGAAGGAATGAGACTGTTACACTCATTAAGGTGGAAATTAGTCATCAAGCATATTTGGTTATTTTCGGAGCGTTTAAGTGTGTGATTTTTCCCCTGCGGGTATTCTGTATACTGCGGCATGTTTTATCAAAGGAAAACATAGTGTTTGCATACCAGATTTTATACACACAAATTCATAAATGCACATGTACACAGAAGCAGATTTATAGTTCTGACCCTTGAGAGGGGTCCAGGAAGGCTGGACATTCTTCAAAAGGGAAATCTTAAAGGCGCAGGAGCAGGCTGTCCCCATGAGCCAAAAGACAAGCCGGCAGGGAATAAGACTGGCCTGGCTGAGCAGAGAGCTCCGGCTGGAACTCAGGAAGAAAAGGAAAGTCTGCAACCTTTGGAGGAAGGGGCAGGCAACTCAGGAGGACTACAAGGATGTCATGAGGTCATGCAGGGAGAAAATTAGAAGGGCCAAAGCCCAACTAGAACTTAGTCTGGCTACTGCCGTAAAAGACAACAAAAAGTGTTTCTACAAATACATTAGCGATAAAAAGGGGGCTAAGGAGAATCTCCCTCCTTTATTGGATGCGGGGGGAAACGTAGCGTCAAGGGATGAGGAAAAGGCTGAGGTGCTAAATGCTTTCTTTGCCTCAGTCTTTAACAGCAAGGGAAGTTGTTCTCTGGGTACCCAGCCCCCTGAGCAGGAAGACGGGGAAAGGGGAGCAGAAGGAAGCCCCCATAATCCAAGGGGAAATGGTCTGTGACCTGCTACGCCACCTAGACATGCACAAGTCTATGGGGCCGGATGGGATCCACCCAAGGGTGCTGAAAGAGCTGGCAGAAGTGCTCACCAAGCCACTCTCCATCATTTATCAGCAGTCCTGGCTCACTGGGGAGGTCCCAGTTGACTGGAGGCTGGCAAATGTGACGCCCATCTACAAGAAGGGCCAGAAGGAGGATCCGGGGAACTACAGGCCTGTCAGCCTGACCTCGGTGCCTGGGAAGGTTATGGAGCAGATCACCTTGAGTGCCATCATGCGGCATGTACGGGACAACCGGGCGATCGGGCCCAGTCATCATGGGTTTATGAAAGGCAGGTCCTGCCTGACTAACCTGATCTCCTTCTACGACATGGTGACCCGCTTAGTGGATGAGGGAAAGGCTGTGGACGTTGTCTACCTGGACTTTAGTAAAGCCTTTGACACCGTCTCCCACAGCATCCTCATGGAGAAACTGGCTGCTCGTGGCTTGGATGGGCATACTCTGCGCTGGGTAGGAAACTGGCTGGATGGCCGGGCCCAAAGAGTTGTGGTGAATGGAGTTAAATCCAGTTGGCGGCCAGTCACAAGTGGTGATTCCCCAGGGCTCAGTTCTGTTTAATATCTTTATCAATGATCTGGACGAGGGGATCGAGTGCACCCTCAGTAAGTTTGCAGCTGATGCCAAGTTGGGAGGGTGTGTTGATCTGCTTAAGGACAGGCAGGCACTACAGCGGGACCTGGACAGGCTGGATCGATGGGCCGAGGCCAATTGTATGAGATTCAACAAGGCCAAGTGCCGGGTCCTCCACTTGGGTCACAACAACCCCAGGCAATGCTACAGGCTTGGGGAGGAGTGGCTGGAAAGCTGCCCAGTGGAAAAGGACCTGGGGGTGTTGGTCGACAGCTGGCTGAATATGAGCCAGCAGTGTGCCCAGGTGGCCAAGAAGGCCAATGGCATCCTGGATTGGATCAGAAATAGTGTGGCCAGCAGGACTAGGGAAGTGATCGTCCCCCTGTACTCGGCCCTGGTGAGGCCGTACCTCGAGTACTGTGTTCATTTTTGTGCCCCTCACTACAAGAAAGACATGGAGGTGCTGGAGCGTGTCCAGAGAAGGACAATGAAGCTGGTGAAGGGTCTAGAGCACAAGTCCTATGAGGAGCATCTGAGGGAACTGGGGTTGTTTAGCCTGGAGAAAAGGAGGCTGAGGGGAGACCTTATTGCTCTCTACAACTACCTGAAAGGAGGCTGTAGAGAGGTGGGTGTCAGTCTCTTCTCCCAAGTAACAGACGACAGGACAAGAGGAAATGGCCTCAAGTTGTGCCAGGGGAGGTTTAGATTGGACATTCGGAAAAATTTCTTCACCAAAAGGGTTGTCGGTCATTGGAACAGGCTGCCCAGGGAAGTGGTGGAGTCACCATCCCTGGAGGTATTCAAAAGACATGTAGATGTGGCGCTAAGGGACATGATTTAGTGGTGGACCTGGTAGTGATAGGTTAATGGTTGGACTCGATGATCTTGGAGGTCTCTTCCAACCAGAACGATTCTGTGATTCTATGATATGCTGCCAGCGAGCTACAATAACTCTCCTGAAGTTGGTGGTGAATAGAAACTGCATCAGTGAACAACTGAGAGTTTCTTAGCTGGCATTCCTTTTGCTTCATGGGATTTTATTCTCTTTTGACTGTCAATTGATAACTTGACTACCCTGACGATTTGCTGGAGTATAAGAAGCCTATTATTTCTCAAAAGAGCTGTAGTTCCTGAATCTGAAGTTAAATCTTCAGAGTTACCATGCTTAAGAGTGACACAGCTTTGTGGAGTATATGTCAATACACAGTCTGCTTAGGATAAATTCAAACATGAAATACATCCAAGGGCTGTGGCCAGAAATTCAACGCAAACATATTATATGTAAGATTCATTCATTTATGAGACTCTGTTCTCTGCCACAGGGGCTGTAATGTATGCTGTGGTGTAGAGTGCCTGAACTGCTTTCCCTGGTTGGGAGCAGTTTCATGCTTGGATCAAGCTGAGCCAAGAGTCTTCCCACTCCGAGAAAGGGGGTTGCATCCTCTTTCCCACGTGGGTTCCTAGTTCCCACTCTTCGCGGGTGTCAGCACAAATCCTCATGCAAACATCAGGTGTAGCAATTTGCATGTGAATCAATGAACTCATCTATAACTGAGTAAAAAGACAACAGCAACAAAGACTACTTTCATCCAAATCATTAAGCTGATACAACTTGTCCCACAACTGCCTGATAGCAGAAGTTGGGAGCCCGAGGCAGTGGGCTGCCTTGTCATCAGGAAGGGCTAGTCAGCTCCTTTTAGCAGCAGCCCACAGCCAGATTGTTTTCGGCCAGGCACAAAGCTACTTTTCAACAGCCCCATGTACCAGATGCTGCCAGCCTTGTTCCAGGGCTGGGGCTAGAGGCAGCCTTGGGGCAGCTGGAGCCCCGTGCGCTGGGCAAAGGGTGGCATTGGGATCTGCTCTCAGTCGCCTGCAAGGTGGCCCAAGTTCATCGTGTGACCCAAAGGCTCATGCATCCAGGGACAAGGAATTTGAGAGCTCTACAGTCAGGGCATTGCAATCAAAGACATATTTTAGTCAAGCAGGGATGGGCAGGGTTTAGCTGTAGCAGCAGATGGGAAATTGCAGATTGGAGACAGCCAGCATGGCTTCACCAAGGGCAAGTCCTGCCTGACGAACTTAGTGGCCTTCTTCGATGGAGTGACTACATCAGTGGGCAAGGGAAGAGCTACGGATGTCATCTGTCTGGACTTCTGTAAGGCCTTTGACACGGTCCCCCACAACATCCTTCTCTCTAAATTGGAGAGATATGGATTTGATGGGTGGACTGTTCGGAGGATGAGGAATTGGTTAGACGGTCGCATCCAGAGGGTAGTGGTCAATGGCTCAACATCCAGATGGAGATCCGTGACAAGTGGTGTCCCTCAGGGGTCCGTATTGGGACCAGTACTGTTTAATATCTTCATCAATGACATAGTGGGATCGAGTGCACCCTCAGCAAGTTCGCGGACGACACCAAGCTGAGTGCTGCAGTTGACACGCCTGAGGGACCTGGACAAGCTTGAGAGGTGGGCCCAGGTGAACCTCATGAGGTTCAGCAAGGCCAAGTGCAAGGTCCTGCACCTGGGTCAGGGCAACCTCTGCTATCAATACAGGCTGGGGGATGAAGGGATTGAGAGCAGCCCTGCTGAGAAGGACTTGGGGGTGCTGGTGGATGAAAAGCTGGTCAGGAGCCAGCAATGTGCGCTCGCAGCCCAGAAAGCCAACTGTATCCTGGGCTGCATCAAAAGAAGCATGGCCAGCAGGTCGAGGGAGGTAATTCTGCCCCTCTACTCTGCCCTGGTGAGGCCCCACCTGGAGTACTGTGTCCAGCTCTGGAGCCCTCAGCACAGGAAAGACATGGATCTGTTGGAGCGGGTCCAGAGGAGGGCCACAAAAATGATCAGAGGGCTGGAGCACCTCTCCTATGAAGACAGGCTGAGAGAGTTGGGGTTGTTCAGCCTGGAGAAGAGAAGGCTCCGGGGACACCTTATTGCGGCTTTTCAGTACTTAAAGGGGGCCTATAAGAAAGATGGGGAAAAACATTTTAGCAGGGTCTGCTGTGTTAGGACAAGGGGTAATGGTTTTAAACTAAAAGAGGGGAGATATAGACTAGATATAAGGAAAGAATTTTTTCACAATGAAGGTGCTGAAGCACTGGAACAGGTTGCCCAGAGAGGTGGTAGAAGCCCCATCCCTGGAAACATTCCAGGTCAGGCTGGATGGGGCTCTGAGCAACCTGATCTAGATGAAGATGTCCCTGTTCACTGCAGGGGGGTTGGACTAGATGACCTTTAAAGGTCCCTTCCAACCCCAACTATTCTGTGATTCTGTGATTCTATGAAATGTGACCTAATGGTGGCTGGTCTGTCTGGGTGATATTATAAGTTTGTTGTTATTCTATTTTGAAGTTCCTGAAGAGTACTCACATGATGTAGTAATAAGTATCTGCATTAAATACCTGAATTATTTGCCTTCTCTAAAGACTCTACTGACTATGATAAACCTAAGACCTTAATTCAGCCACCTCATTTTAGTGTCTGCTCTTCAATGGTATGTGCAGAATTTCCCTGGTATGCACTCTCTGCTATGATAAACAGGAGCAAAGACTCTTGCATCAGGTGACAATAATTTGTTACTAATACAGTGACATAGCCATAGTTTGCAATTCAGTCAACTATGCTAAACAAATATGAAGATACTTGCCCTGGAGAACTGACAGGTGGCATTCAGGAATGGCAGGATAATTTACAGTACCGAAGAAAACAAATACAGTCACATGCGGCTGCGCTGAGTGCTGATTACTTGTGCATTTAATAAGGTGGGGTTTTTTTGGCCATATGCCTGCTGAAATCTGACACTCCCCCTTATTAATTGCCTCTTTATGCCTTGCTAAAATAGCTGTAGGAAAATATGTTTCTGAAATCTCAGGTTTTAAGGGAATTTTGAATATAGCTTCATGAGATATGACGGTGAAGGAATCCTTGACGACTAAATTTAGAGTGAAGATAATTGGTCTCTTCTGTGCAATGAAGTATATAAGCTTTTCATTGTAAGCTTGCCTCTGACACTGGATGAAATAAAGTAGTAATTTTTCTGGAAAAACAGAGTTTTTAAGAAACCAAGCCAGTTTATATTTTTGGGTTGAGTTAGAATAATAGTTTCATCCCTTATGAGTTATACAGTCCCAACTACTTTAAAATGCTGGACTGGTTAAACACATTTAAAAAAAAAATCAATTTTTCAGTCTGAAGCATGATTTTAATGAGTTGAAAACAGCTAAACAAAAGTAATTTAAAATAAATTCAAAAATAAGTTCAAATATTTTCAAGTGTTTTCAAACAAATGAAAATACAAAATAAAATGTATTGCATAAAATGTTATGGATTGACTAGAAATAAAAATTTCAGTCCTCTGTTAAAATTATATATCAGTACAAATGGAACCAACTGATTTTTTTTTATCACACCAAAAGGATCTGTTATTGAACCGTTTTTTGCTGTTAGGCTAACTGCTGTCAGTTTTCTTTTATAGAGAAGCCAGTGTTTTTATGATGTTCATGAAGATATTAAAATGCCTTTTAACAGATACAATTTTACTAAATGAATATTTACTGATGCCAGGTATTGATTGTGCAAGATAATAATCTCTGATAAGGATTAAGATAGACATAATGCTACTGCTAATGATAACGTGGCAGACACCGAGTGGACACACCTCCCTGTCCTTGAAGAGTTTGCAGTGTGGATAGGAAAGCTGTCACCCCTCCTGTGGATGGGACGGCAGAGCCCCAGAGCACCGCTGAGTGAGCTCCACAGGGTCTGTGGAGGTTCTGCAGCACTGCAGGGTCGATTTGGTTTTCTTAATTACCTTGTTGGAAAGTAATTCACAAAAACCTTCTTCACCACGGTTGGTGCTGTGTTAGCATGGCAGCCACAGAGAACCACCAACCATTGCTTTCTCTGCAACAGCCTCTCCAGGCTGCGAGGCTTTGTGCTTCCCTTCCTCCCTCCTACTCCCCCATATGTCTCATGTCTCTTCTGTAAGCCAAATGCCACTCTTTAAACCTTTCTCAGTTGGTCAGATTTTCTGAACTTCATATCTTTATTGCTCTCTTCTGCACATTCTTTGGTTTGTCAACAACCTTGTAAAGGAGAAGCAGCCCAAAAGGCAACGTGGTGTTCAGTAGCACCCGGGAGTGGGGCAATGAATCTCCCGTCCCACGTGTGCTGCTCCCGTTAATGTGTTACAGAATTCCTGGTGCATTTGAGACAATGACATTGTGGTGTTGACTTACATTCAGTTTGTGGCTTACTCCAAACTCCTCTTCCATTATAGGGCTGCTCCCCCCCCCCCAAACTGCTGGCTAGTGGTAGAATATGACACTGACATTTAATCTTATAATAAAGCAATGAGAAAACTGTCATGAATCATGGGAATTCCCTTGATATCATCACTTATAACCCTGTGATTTAGCTGGTATTACTCTTTTTTTTGTTTTGTTTTTTGTTTTGTTTAAACATTGCCCAAAATAAATGTGTTAGAAGAAGCTTCAGATTGAAAAATGCTTTAGTGAAATACACAAAATCCATCTTTATTTCCAGGTTAGAGGTGGGCGTAACGGGTTTTGCTGTGGATCTGGACAGGTCCCATGGCTGTGTTAGCGTGACATTGGAGCCCTGCTGCTGGCACTGTCCTATGTCAGAGCAAATGCTCAAAGTCCTGTTTGGTTTGTGGTCAATAAAGATCCCAGTGCTGCTTTTTTTCATGGACTAAGGTGATAACTGTGGTGGCCGAACTAAGTTTCTGACAGTATAGTTTCCCCGTCGGCCTTAACTGCTACTTAAAAAACTTTGCAAATATAACTCCTAAACTGGCAGGCTAGTTTTCTTCAGCTAGAGGGTGAGCCCTTCTAAGAACTTTTCCTCTCCTTGAGGTTCATCGCAAAATGAAAATGTTCTCTTTGTCTCTGGCATCAACTCAGGTTTGTAAACTTTGTTAACCAAAGAAATATTGAGTTCATATTCCGAAATACTTGGAATCTAGTTGTTGACTTCTGGGTACACAGGGCCGTTGCTCTCACTCAGCACAGTTTTGCCTTAAACTTCTGGATGATCCTTGTACACATTTTCTTGTTTATTCCCTTTTCTGTCAGAGGGCTCCTTACTGGAAAATTGAACGTGAACACAGTTTCCAAATTGTGCTGAGGGTGATCGTTCTCTTTTGCTGTAAGAGCGCTTGATGGGATGGATTGTGGACGTTTTGCACATTACTGATTTTTTAGCACTGCAGATGGGAATATTTGAATTACCAGAGACGATGAATGGATGAGGTGCATACCTAGAGAGGGAGATTGGCAGGTAGGACGTGGGTGTGGGGTTCAGCTGGGAGTTTCTGCCTGTAGGGCAAGTGGGAAGGGGTGGTAGCTGGGAGGGGCTGCGGCAGACAATCACAGAATCACAGAATGGTAGGGGTTGGAAGGGACCACTGGAGATCATCTAGTCCAACCCCCCTGCCAGAGCAGGTTCACCTAGAGCAGGCTGCACAGGACTGCGTCCAGGTGGGTTTTGAATCTCTCCAGAGAAGGAGACTCCACAACCTCCCTGGGCAGCCTGTGCCAGTGCTCTGGCACCCTCACAGTAAAGAAGTTTTTCCTCATATTCAGACAGAACTTCCTGTGTTCCAGTTTGTGCCCATTGCCCCTTGTCCTGTCGCTGGGCACCACTGAAAAGAGTCTGGCCCCATCCTCTTGACACCCGCCCTTGAGATATAAGCGTTGATGAGGTCCCCTCTCAGTCTTCTCTTCCTCAGGCTAAACAGCCCCAACTCCCTCAGCCTTTCCCCATAGGAGAGATGCTCCAGTCCCTTAATCATCTTCATGGCCCTCCGCTGGACTCTCTCCAGTAGTTCCTCATCTTTCTTAAACTGGGGAGCCCAGAACTGGACACAGTACTCCAGATGTGGCCTCACTAGGGCAGAGTAGAGGGGGAGGATGACCTCCCTCGACCTGCTGGCCACACTCTTCTTAATGCACCCCAGGATGCCGTTGGCCTTCCTGGCCGCAAGGGCACATTGCTGCCTCATGGTGAATTTGTCATCCACCAGGACTCCTGGGTCCTTCTCCGCAGAGCTGCTTTCCAGGAGGTCAACCCCCAACCTGTACTGGTGCATGCCATTATTCCTCCCCAGGTGCAGGACCCTGCACTTGCCCTTGTTGAATCTCATGAGGTTCCTCTCTGGCCAACACTCTAGCCTGTCCAGGTCTCGCTGAATGGCAGCACAGCCTTCCGGTGTATCAGCCAGTCCTCCCAGTTTCGTGTCATCAGCAAACTTGCTGAGGGTACACTCTGTCCCTACATCCAGGTCATTGATGAATAAATTGAACAAGACTGGCCCCAGTACTGACCCCTGGGGGACACCACTAGCCACAGGCCTCCAACTAGACTCTGCGCCGCTGATCACCACCCTCTGAGCTCTGCCATTCAGCCAGCTCTCAATCCACCTCACTGTCCACTCATCTAACCAACACTTCCTGAGCTTACCTATGAGGATATTGTGGGAGACAGTGTCAAAAGCCTTGCTGAAGTCAAGGTAGACAACATCCACCGCTCTCCCCTCATCCGCCCAGCCGGTCATGCCATCATAGAAGGCTATCAGATTGGTCAAGCATGAGTTCCCTGTAGGTGACCCGTTTTACGACAGGTTAGAGCTGATTGTAACAGCAGTACAGTAATTGAAACAGCAGTGCTGTAAAGGTCAATGAAGGGACACAGCAAGGTAAACAAGAGTAACCAGAAGCAGTCAGAACCAGAAAGAAGTTTGTTGTTACACTAAAGAATTTCTTTGTTATGTTTAATTGTACCAATCAAGAAATGTTTGCCCTTCGCGTGGACAGAAGAGAATTACCAATCACAAAGCTGTAACTATGCATGCCAGTCGCGTGAACAGGTGTTAGAGCGCGTGTAGTAGATAAGGAAGCTTTATAAACCCCTGTAAGTGCGCATTAAAGCGTCTCCGCTTTCCACCTATGCCGGAGTCCGTGCCTTCATTCCCTCAAATGGTGAGCCCGACGTGATGGGGTAAATAAACGCTGCACGAGCATCCGAAAAACCAGCACTGCACGAGCATCTGGAAAAGCAACGCGGAACAAGCGTCCGAAAAAGCAACGCTGCATAAGCGTCCCTTAAGGCAACGCGGAACGAGCGTCCAGTAAAGCAACACGAAGCATCCGGAGGGAACCCAGCCGAACGAATCAAGCTAGCAGCTGGACTGCGGCTTCCATCCCGGGATGTCGCCTGAAAAACAGGTGAGCGGCTGGGCATTTATAATGGGAGCTAACATTTCTGCGGAAGAAGAAGCTCTAGTTAAGTTATTAACGCAGCTTTTAACAAAAAGGGGAGTAAAGTATGACCCTTATAAAATCAAACTGTTGCTGAAGTTTTTGCAAAAGCAAGGAGCCCCCTCTACTGTCTCTGCTGTGTTTGATGTAAAGACGTGGGAACAGGCTGGAGAAACGATATGGGAGGCAGTCTCTAGAGGGAGTACAACTGCCGCTGAAGTTATGACTACATGGCGTTTAGAAACTGAAACTTTAAGATCATGGCAGGTGGAAAAGAAGGTTCAAAGTGCTGCCGTTCAAACAGTACTCACAGCTGATTCGCGCTCAGAGACAGAAAAGACATCGGATGAGGGAGATTTGATAGATTTAAAGAAAGCTGAGACACCACCGACAAAGCCCGTCCCAATGATCCCCTCGGCTCCTGCGCAAACCTCCGCCCCTACTCCAGCGGGGGTCAGAGAGTTCGACCCACGGGCACGATGGGAACAAGTGCGCCGGGAAGCATTAAAGGAGGGAGATCCAATAGGATTAGCCCTCCCCCCGCGGCGCGGACCGGAGCAGCCTCCTCTCCCCTGGCCGCCATGGCTCTCTAAGGCCGGTATCGGGAGCGGAGAGCGGAGCTCAGCGAGCCCGGAGCAGGGAGCAGCCCCCCACGGCCGGCCTCAGTCACCATCACACCGCGGGAGGCGGACCGAACAGCCAGTCACCACCACCGTCTGCACCGAACAGCCGCCGCCGCCCGCCGCCGAAAAAAAAAAAAAAAAAGAGCATACATGCAGTTTATTGATAGACTACGGGACTCTTTAAATAAGCAGCTTGACAACCGTGAAGCAAAAGAAGCCTTAATGTTAAAATTAGCTGTGGAAAATGCGAACACGGACTGTAAAAAAATACTCCAGGCGATGCCGGTGAATACTACACTAGTGCAAATGATTGAAGCATGTAACCGGGTTGGGTCGGTGGAACATCACACCGCCGCGTTAGCTGGAGCCTTTGCAGCAGCTCTGCAAATCGGAGACAAACGTTGTTTTCGCTGCCGCGCTACGGGACACTTTGCTACTGAATGTCCCCGCTGCGCAGTGACGCTGTCCGCCCGCCCCCCCTCACCCTGTCCCCGCTGCCGGAAGGGACGGCACTGGGCGAGCCAGTGTCGCTCGCAATACAGCATTTACGGTACACCACTGCAGCCGCGCCAGGGAAACGGGAAGCGGAGCGCGGGGCGGGGCCGCGCGACGACACAACTGCCTCGGATTACAGTAGGGGGCGGATTGCACTCGCGGAGCTTGCCTCAGGTGATGGTAACAGCCCAAGCACCCAGCCCGCAGACTCCACTGACTACGTTACCGTGGACTCCCTCACCGCCAAAACGCGAGGAAGTGCCGGCCTGGATGTCTCCACAGTAACAACCTGCACATTGTGGGACTCTCAAGTGCATAGAATACCGTTAAATGTAAAGGGGCCTATAGGAAAGGGATACAGTGCCCTCTTGCTAGGCCGATCGAGCGCTACATTAACAGGACTGTTTGTGTTACCTGGCATAATTGATGCAGACTACGAAGGCATCATACAAGCCATGGCATGGACCCCTTCTCCTCCAGTGCTTATACCTAAGGGAACCAGAATTGCTCAGCTAATACTGTTTAAAGCTACTGTCCCAGCAGCGGAACAGCACCACCGTCACAGCGGTTCCTTTGGATCAACAGGAACCCCATCTGTTTTTTGGGCTTCGGACATCGCCTCAAAATGGCCCACATTAACCTTGACACTTCATCACCCCAATGCCGGTCCCTCCAGCACACAGGTGACAGTGCTAATGGATACAGGAGCAGATGTTACAGTAATTGCTTTTAAGGACTGGCCCACTAATTGGCCACTGAACTCTACTACGGGGGGGCCTCGTAGGAGTGGGAGGTGTCTCTAACACCACTTATCAAAGTAAACATATGCTTTCCATCATTACTTGTGAAGGTTCTACGTATACCGTTCGGCCGTATATCGCCCCAATACCCGTCAGCCTCTTGGGAAGAGACGTGATGGGACAATGTAATTTTACTCTGAGCTCTCCAGAGAATTTTCAATAGCGGCCATTGATGAGCGACCTCTCACGAAGCTCACCTGGAAAACAGACAATCCAGTGTGGGTGGATCAATGGCTGCTCACGGCAGAAAAGGTCACAGCCGTCCATGAACTTGTTCAAGAACAACTGCAATTAGGACACATTACCCCTACGAACAGTCCCTGGAATTCTCCAGTGTTTGTCATAAAAAAGAAGAGTGGAAAATGGCGACTCCTGCATGACTTACGTCAAATCAATAATGCAATAGAGGACATGGGAGCGCTTCAGCCAGGCCTACCCTCCCCTACCATGCTTCCTCGAGGCTGGAACATATTAATCATTGATTTAAAGGATTGCTTCTTCACTATACCACTTCACCCTGAAGATGCTCCTTGGTTTGCCTTTTCAATTCCAAAACTTAACAGAAGTGAACCTATGGACCGATATCATTGGACAGTATTACCCTAAGGAATGAAAAATTCTCCGACCATATGTCAAGCATTTGTTGCAGAAGCTTTGCGCCCAGTGCGAAAGCGTTTTCCCCATGTGTATATGTATCATTATATGGACGACATCCTGCTCTCCAGCCCATCCGAAAGCCTAGAACAAGAGATATTGCCAGTGTTACAGCAAGAACTGCACAAAAAAGGACTACAGGTCGCGCCAGAAAAAATTCAATCAGCAGCACCTTGGAAGTATTTAGGATGGAGAATTTTACAGCACACCATCCAACCCCAAAGTATAGCCATCACCGCAGACATCCACATGCTGAATGACGTTCAAAAACTTATAGGGAACATAAATTGGGTTCGAACGCTCTGTGGCATTGATAATCAGACTTTAGCGCCATTGTTTGAACTTTTAAAAGGTGACACAGATATTAACGCGCCTAGAAAGCTGACCAATGCAGCCAAACGAGCTCTAGAACAAGTTGAAGAAAAAATTTCAACTCAGCAATGCCAAAGACGGGCAGAAAATTTACCTATCAATTTATACATATGTAACCAAAATCCACAGCCTTTAGCGGTCATTGCGCAATGGGATCCAGCTACAGCTGACCCGCTTTTGTTGTTAGAATGGGTGTTTCTGCCCCATCAACCTAATAAGACACTAATGACACGCACTGAAATGTTTGCAGCCTTGATAAGAAAGGGAAGAGAGCGAGTTGTGGAAATGGCGGGAAAAGAACCTAAAAACATCATCATCCCAGTAGTTAAGGAGTATCTCAACTGGTGTATTCAGAATAGTATTGAATTGCAAATAGCCCTTTTGGGTTTTACTGGTCAACTAGACATTCATCTCCCAGCTCATAAGATGTTTTCTTTTTATAATAATGTGCGACTTGAACTTAAACCCTTATATAGGTGGCACCCTGTCGAAGGACAAACTGTCTTTACCGACAGGTCAGGACGAATGGGAAAAGCTGTAGTCACATGGAAATGAGGAGGTCAATGGGAACATGTTATAGAAAATATACAAGGTTCCCCACAAATAGTGGAACTGCATGCGATAATATTAGCATTTAAACAATGGACTCAAACCCCACTAAATATTGTATCGGATTCACAATATGCAGTGGGAGTAGTGCAACGCATTGAGCGTTCTCAAATCAGGCACATTCAAAATGAGGCATTATTTGCAAAATTTAAAGAGTTGTTGTTCCTTGTCGAGCAACGCATTCATCCATATTGTGTAATCCATATTAGAAGTCATACCACTTTACCAGGATTTTTTACAGAAGGGAATGCCCGAGCCGACCAGCTGGCTAACGTGGCAATACAAGTTCCTGATATCTTATTCCAAGCTCGCTTATCTCATCAATTTTTTCACCAACCAGCGAAAGTATTGTCAAAGCAGTTTGCCATCCCTAAAGGAGAGGCAAAACTCATAGTACAAACCTGCCCAGATTGCCAACAGCAGGTAGGGCCAATGTTTGCCGTCAATCCTAGAGGCCTCTCCTCACTTCAAATTTGGCAAACTGACATCACTCACATTCCTGAGTTTGGAAGATTAAAATATGTTCATGTATCTATAGACACATTTTCACACGCAATTTGGGCCACGGCAATGGCAGGAGAAACCAGTCGCCACGTTCAGGCGCATTTCCGTTCAGCCTTTGCCGCACTTGGCATCCCAAAAGAAATAAAAACAGATAATGGCCCTGTATATACCAGCCACGCCACAACAGCATTTTTTCAGACTTGGGGCATCACACATAAAACAGGCATCCCACACTCACCTACAGCACAAGTGATAGTAGAACGTACTCACCGCACATTAAAGAACTATTTAACCAAACAAAAACAGGGGGAGATTCAGGAGACACCACAAAACAGATTAAACAAGGTGGTATATGTTATGAATCATTTCACATTACCTTTTCAACATGAGGAAATACCACCCATTGTTAAACATTTTAAGGCAATGGAATCTGGGCTAACATCAATATCAACAGAACAAGCGCTAGTCAAGATAAAAAATTTAGATACTGGGGAGTGGGAAGGACCATATCCTTTGATAACCTGGGGGCGAGGATATGCTTGTGTTTCCACAGGACGAGGACCACGATGGGTACCAGCCCGTGGTGTGCGGCCTTGGTTGGGATCATCATCCTCTACTGTTGCGGTTTCAGTGCCTCATGGATCTCCATCCAACCTAGAGCAAACATCTGGGTCACACTTGCCAACATGACGGGACAGAACCACATGTGCCTCTCGATGGCCAGCGCAGCCAACCCATTTACGACATGTTTAGTTGGAATTCTGCTTTCAGACAAGGAAGTTGTGACTGTTGTTAATAGCACCTCAGTAGGGCATCATATTATGTCTAAATGGAATGTTAATCTGACGGGAAATGCTAGTAAGGAAGCAGTAACCAACTGGGATGGCTGGGCCAACTATTTGCTGGTCGTTCCATTGGAGCCACAAGAATTAGATATTTTGGGAAGTGTGAGTGCCTATGCCTGTCTAAGCTTTAATTATACTGGACGTGATAACACCGTAATTGATGTAACAGCAAGTTTATCCGTCTATAAGAACGCATCTGTGTGGTGTAATTATACCACCTCTAAAATATCTAAGTCTTCAAACAAACCTTTAGCCTTGCCGGCCGGTGTGTTTCTCATCTGTGGGGACTGGGCTTGGCAAGGTGTTCCTTCTCATATTGCAGGAGGCCCTTGTACTCTGGGCTGCCTAACGTTGTTAACACCAAAAACGTCCATGGTTTTAAATATTAACAGACTTCATGGGCGATCAAAACGATCAGTGAATCATTATCGAGAAGATTGTAAGGACAATGTGGATTTTTGGGAGGCAGATAAGACTATCGTAGCCTCAATCTTAGCGCCTGGTGTCGCTGCCGCCAAAGCCCTTGCGACACTTAATAAATTAGGATGTTGGCTTGCTAAGCAAAACAATGCCACATCAAAAGCTTTAAATGCTTTGCTGGTAGATACAGATTCTATTAGGCACGCCATTTTGCAAAATAGAGCAGCTATAGATTTTTTGTTATTAGCACAAGGACATGGGTGTGAAGAGTTTGAAGGCATGTGTTGTATGAATTTAAGCGATAATTCTCAAACAGTATTTCAACAGATAAAGAAATTGAAAGAGCTATCTGAACAATTAACCACAAGCTCAGTAGGATTAGAATCTTGGCTGAAAGGGTTAGGATTAACAGGATGGTTAGTAGAATTAGCGAAAGGAGGACTTGTTTTGCTCATTGTATTAGTCACAATTATTATTGTAGTGCCTTGTCTGTTGCAGTGTTTGCTAAAAATGATTGAACGTTTAATGCATTCTATTTGGCTTGTAAAAACAAAGAAAGGGGGAATTGTAGGTGACCCGTTTTACGACAGGTTAGAGCTGATTGTAACAGCAGTACAGTAATTGAAACAGCAGTGCTGCAAAGGTCAATGAAGGGACACAGTAAGGTAAACAAGAGTAACCAGAAGCAGTCAGAACCAGAAAGAAGTTTGTTGTTACACTAAAGAATTTCTTTGTTGTGTTTAATTGTACCAATCAAGAAATGTTTGCCCTTCGCGTGGACAGAAGAGAATTGCCAATCACAAAGCTGTAACTATGCATGCCAGTCGCGTGGACAGGTGTTAGAGCACGTGTAGTAGATAAGGAAGCTTTATAAACCCCTGTAAGTGTGCATTAAAGGGTCTCCGCTTTCCACCTATGCCGGAGTCCGTGCCTTCTTTCCCTCAAGTTCCCCTTGGTGAATCCATGCTGACTACTCCTGAACACCTTCTTTTCCTCCACATGCTTAGAGATGGCCTCCAGAATGAGCTGCTCCATCACCTTTCCAGGGATGGAAGTGAGGCTGACTGGCCTGTAGTTTCCCGGGTCCTCCTTCTTGCCCTTTTTGAAGACTGGAGTGACATTGGCTTTCCTCCAGTCCTCAGGCACCTCTCCCGTTCTCCGTGATTTTTCAAAGATGATGGAGAGTGGCTTGGCAATGACATCTGACAGCTCCCTCAGCACTCGTGGTTGCATCCCATTGGGGCCCATGGATTTGTGGGTGTCTAGTTTGCCTTTCCCCATCGCTTCACTAGGATCCCTTCTTGACAGCAACAGGGGATTGTGCTAATGTTAAGCAGGGCCAGGCAGTACCATCTCCAGTCATGCGCTCCCCTAGTGTAAACGTGCATCCTGCCTAGCCAGGACTATTTTCAACAAGTGCTTTTGCTGAACACTAGCTCTTGGTTTTCAGCCTTTTATCCTTTTTGCATGGGAGCCTCTTTGGATGATGTATTTTGGGGAAACACAGTTATTGGGAGTGAAGACTGGGAGAGGGAGGGCACAGTCACAGTGTTCCCGCTGTCACACCGCAACCCTCTAAGAATGGTATTGCAGCATCCCTCTGAGATCAGTGTCTTCAGCAGGTGGAAATGACTGCCTGGTGGCTTGGGCTGGGGAGCTAAGTATTGGTAGCTTAAGCATGCCTGGGACTGTTCCTGGCACTGAGACCAGCTAGTGCAGAATGGCCCACCTCTTTACTATCAAACTGGTTTTGCTCTTAAGTCATACTTAAGAATTGTTTTTAGCTGTGTACTTGACTCAAGCTGGTGGTCCAACAGGGATCATGGTAACAGCTCTAGAGATATCCACATTTCAGGGGAACTGTCCTCTTCCAGGGACAATGTGCCTGGGAGTGTTCCCGTGCACTTAGTTTAGTGTAGACCCAGTCAAGATGGGGAGATGTGATACTAGTCCTTTTGCTCCTCCTTTGCTTTTCCATATGGAGAAGCCGGTGGTCAAGACTTGATCTGTGACGTTTTGAGTGAGCAATCATCATGAGTCCCGGTGATGGAGGAAGGAATATCCAGATGGATGCTAAGGCCAAATTGGCCAAGGATTTTGAACAGAAGGAAAGTCTTGACTCAGTGAAGATATTGTTTGAATAGCAGAGGACAGCATTTTAATTTCAATTTCTTTTACTAAGCAAATGTTCTGCTACATTTTGTGACTTTTGAGGGTGCCTGGCTCAATTCTTAAAGAAAGCGAGTAACAGCAAGAAAGCCCGGAGACATGGGGAAAACTCTCGCTGTTGCTGACATGCTGTGTGATAGGTGCTTTCTTGCAACAGCTCCAAGGTGGATTTGGGTATGGTTAGTCCCAATGCACACCATTTAATACTGAGGATTTTTCTTTTTCCCTCTAAATCTTTTCTGAATCATCACCTGTGATTTAATCTATGGGGTAGGGACCTGGAGTGGAGACGTGTGGGGGTGGTAACGCTGATTTGTACTGCTGATGTTGCCTGATCAAGACTGTCGGAGAATACACTGAAGAAATGAGGGTTTATAATTAGAAACTAGGTAATTGGAGTACACTTGCCTAATGTTCTTATTAATTCTGTGTGCGGCCCTCCCTTTTATTCAAATTTATTTTATTGTTTTTCAAAGGTTTGCTCTAAGAACTTTTCCCACATAAAACCTGGATCCAGCTGTCCCTGCTAAATTTTTTTTGCTAAATTTAAAAAAATCAGATTGACTACCATGCCCTTTCATTTTACAAATTTTGAAGTTAAGCAAATTAAATAGGAAAATCTACATATTTCCAGTGACATGGAATCACTGGCTTAATAAAGGACTACTGCCACCTTGGCAATATTATATAAATTAAATAGGATGGAATGTAATTTGGAGTAGGTAGACAGAGACATTAAAACCAAGTGCATAAAGCACTTTTTAAATTAATACTCTTTAATTAATACCCTTTTCTTTCATATATTCGCTCAGCATCAGGACAGTGAAAAAATGTCCAGCTGCAGTTGTAAGAGGCAAAATGGGAATGGACTGTTCTAACTCGTTTTGCTTCTTGTTTTTCTTGTAATGAAGAAAACATTGTCTCATTTTGACTTAGCGTGGGGTTTGCCTTAGACCATATGCAAATAGTGGCTAAATTTTAGTTTATATTGGATTTTTTTTTTCAGTTTATTTTTTTTAACTCCATGGAATTAGCTATTAATATCCTGGAAGTGCAATGAATGCCATTCATTTACTTGAAAATTCATGCATTTTTTTTTTTAATAGATTCAGTGGAAGATGATGAAAAGCTTGTAAAGACAGCACTTGAGGCTTTTGGGAGGATAGGTACAGTTGCCTAATTCTTGTTGCAACTTGTTTGCAAGTGCAAAGCATTTATAAGCAGTGCAGTTGACAATAAGTGTATGATGTACAGTGTGACAACAGTAGAAACCACAAACCCTTGATGTCTGTAACTTTAAATCGGTGAAACCTAATGTTAAGTGATATAAGAAGCACAGCCGCCTCCTCCAGCCACTCCAGCCCAGCTGCTGGAGACCAGTCTGGTGCTCTGGGGGCCTCTGCCCAGGCTGAGGGATGCAGCTGTGCTTTCCCAGTTGCAGGTTCAACCATTAACAAAGCTGTGCATGAAGCTGTGCGTGTATCCCAGACACACACACACGTATGGACACACACAGGACACTACCGTGGCTGGTTACACAGATTGCCACGGACAAGGTGCTGCCTTCAACAGCACCTATGTATAGGACTCACGTAAAACATAAACATAGACAGCCAAATCCCCTTCCTCCTCTTTGGCTGGTAGAGATAGAAGTTCACTAGTGAAGGCACACACACACATTCATGGATCCCTTGAGTACCAGCACAGCCCCTCAGTCCACCCAGCACCCCTGCATGGATCCCAGGCCCCCTTACCCACTTCACAGGTCCCCTACTCCCCAGCTAGTCCAGCTTGATGCTCAGTAGTAAACATGCACACATTCACACACTCATCCCTCACGCACTCCACTTTTGCAAGTCCCTCTGGGCATATCAGCATGGATCTCTTGCCCACCTGATACCCCACCCTGGACCTGAGTGGCCCCCCCCCACCACCACCAAGCAGCTGGCACCAAGCACACAGGCTGTGACTTGTGTTCCCGCTCCAGCCACAGGTGCAGAGCCCTTCATTCACCTCACTCATGCTGGTCCCCCCCAGTACCTGGTTTTGGTAACACACACCGTTCCTGCCCCAGTGGCTGGAGGTTAAAGACCCCTGCTCACTCCAGTAGCTGACACCACAGACCAGGGACACCTACGCTCCTGGTCTGACTCCAGTAGCTGGCACCCAGTCCATTCACGCCAGTCCCCCTAGTAGCTGGCACTCCAGGCTCAAAGTCTATAGGACCCTCCCTAGATCCAGAGAGCTATTGCCACTCCAACTACCAGCACTCACTCCAGTAGCTGGCACCACAGGCCAGGGTTGCCCACACCCCCAGTCTGACTCAAGTAGCTGGCACCAAATTCCACTCACACACATACAGGTCTCACCAGTAGCTGACATTTAGTCCTTGCAGCACACATACACATGTGATTACACAGAGTGAGATTACACAGAGAGATAGTTAAGAAAAGATTTAATAAGAAGATATAAGATGATAGGACAGACTGTGGTGATCAGGTGCAGGGCTCAGCTAGACAAGCATACTGACCGGCCCCATTTTATACCCTTTTCTGTCTCCCCCCCCCCCATCTTTGCTCCTCCCTGCTCCCCCTTTCCCCTGCATGTCCCCGCGTGGGTTTGTACAGCTCTACTGATTCCTCCCAGTCCAGGATCTCCCCTGGTTTGCAGTCTTATTGGTTGCAAAGTCCAGGTTGATCTTCCTGGAAGTGGTGCCTGTAGTTTCTTGATAGACCATCAATTAATGTGACTGGTGAGGTTTGTTTCTTGTCATTGTCTCCATGTTTGTTTTGTCAGGTCTGTGTCTGGGTATATTTTGGTTTTTAGCTTCCTCCTTTTCCCTTGGTTTCCCAATTGACAAGGTCCTTGATCAGATAACCTTGCTGAAATAAACATATTCTATGATTCTATGATATTCACACTCCCATGTGCCCTCATCAATTAGTGTGACTGACCAGGTTTGGTTCTCATCACTGTCTCTCTTATTTGTCAGGTTTGTGTCCCAGTATGTTCCTGTTTATGACTTCCTCCTTTCTTTATTTTCCCTTGCAGCATTGAAAAAAGGTCCTTGACCAAATACTCTTAAAGGAGCAGACACTCTCCTTTCACATACCCTTACACCTAAAACTCTCAGATGCAGGGGCTTTCCACTTTAAATCTGAATTGGCAGCTGTTTTATCTTTTTGATACTTTTTTAATAGAAGTATAAAGCTCAAAATAAGACTTATTTTCCTGCCCTTCAGAATTTTGGTACTTAACTACTGGCTAACAATTGCTGTCTCAAAGCAAAGAGTTTCTCTCTCTCATATTGTAACTAGCTGTCTAAAATTAGGATAAATAATGGAATTGAAGAGTCAGAGATGCTCTGTCATGTTTTAGAAGCTCTTGCCTATATGAAGATCAAGATGTATTAGTGCAAATTAAAAAAACACTTGAGGTATTTTATCTAACAAGTAATGTTTCTATTTTGCATATGCTGCATATTATTTCATATTTGCATATGCTGCATATTATTTCAGTGTAAAATTTAACTGTTTTTAGCATGTGGTTAAGTGGCTTAAGGTACACGTGATCAAAGCTAACAGGAACCCAAGTAAAATATTTGGTAAAGAATTGTTATGAGCTTTAGTGGCTCTGCAACTGCTTCTCAGCAGTGCTTCCACTTATCATTTGGGCTTATTCCAACAAAGATGGTGTCATGAACTGCATAGCCTGGAGCACTCTGGAATTTGGAGCAAGCTGCAAAACTGAGCAGGATGGCTGCATCCTGCAGGTATTGTATTCCCAAGTAGCCAGTGCTTCTCGGTGTTTCCTCCCTGTCAGGCTTTGTTCCACTGGTAGACTGAGACTTGCCCGTTCCCAAATATTTTGTCTTTTCTTAATTATTGTTCAATGTTAAAATTTCCCTAATCAGGACAAGCAACTAGAGAATAGTAACATATGTGTGTATATCAGTCTATATATTTTTAGAAGTGAGATGAACTCTTCAAGCAAGTAGCCGTGTTATAAGAGGAGCTTAACAGGCAGCACAGTATCCGGGAATCTGAGTGAGAGATCGATCTGTGGTATTGTGTGCTGTCACAAGCTGAATGACAGCCCTGCCTTAAGTCTTTGCAAAGGGAAGGTAAGCTTGCTTCCAACCCTGAGCTGACAGACTCAACTAACTCACAAGACAAAGGAGACTGGACTCTCATCTCTGCTAGGGGCAGGAGGAGGAATCTTCTCCTTCCTCCTGAAGTGCCCCTTTGTAACAGATACGATGCTCTGGGGCTGGAGAATGAAGAGAACGTGAGTAACGGGCAAGACCCAGGAAAGGCCAACCAAGAAAAGTTGGTCCAACCACCCACCTGCACTAGAACCGGTTCCACCAGAAAAGTACATAGGGTGTTAGTAATTGGAGATTCCTTGCTGAGAGGCACTGAAGCGCCCATTTGTCACCCAGACAATGTCTCTAGAGAAGTTTGCTGCCTGCCGGGAGCTCCCATCTGTGATGTCATGGAGAGGCTGCTGAGCCTGGTAAAGCCTGCGGACTATCACCCATTACTACTGTTCCAAGTAGGGTCGAAAGATGCTGCAACGAGGCGACTCAGAACTATCAAAAGAGACCTTATATCCCTCAGAACAATGTTAAAGGGATTGGGAGCACAGGTGGTGTTCTCCTCTTTCCTCCCAGTTGGAGAAGGGGGTTCGAGAAAAAGGAGATGAATTGAACAGGTGAATGACTGGCTGCATAGCTGGTGCCATGCTCGAGATCTCAGCTTCTACGATCTTGGGCATACCTTCGAGAAACTGGGCCTGTTGACATCTGACGGGGCTCAACTGACCAAGTGGGGCAAGAGCGTCCTGGGCAATAAGCTGGCTGGACTTATAAACAGAGCTTTAAACTAGATTTAGCAGGGGAAGGGGATGGTGATACCTGAAAAATTGGTTAAACCCTCTAACACTTCCTTTTAAGTTTTAGAAGGCAGGCATTCTTTATTACAGCGCTGGATGCACGGGGGATCGCTCCACCTAACGTGCATGCTGAACGCTTTGTCGGTCCAGCATATATACACACTTTCAACATGTATATTCATGTAACTTCCAGTAAATGATTTACAAATTCATACACACTCTTCCAGTAAATGATTTACAAATTCATTACTTTTCCGGGACATATCCAAATCATTTCCGGGAAGGGATTGTAATGTTTGCATCTTCATTATGTATGCGCAAGGCAATCTTATTTTTACCTTATCTAAGTTGTCAGGTATGCCAGTTTCGATCGCAGGCACACCTTCCTTATCTTCAGAGCTCAAGACTATTGTTATTGCTTAAGTAAGCGTAAAGTAAAAGAATGTTTGGCCAGAAGGTATCAATGGAGTTCTAAGCACTAGAGAAGAGCCAGGGGTTGCTGAGGCATTAGGAGGCAACAGGGAAGCACCTGTGAATTGCCTCAAGGGAATTAGGGTGAGCTCCTCTAAAAAGGTGATGTGGCCAATAGCCCAGCTGAAGTGCCTCTATACCAATACACACAGCATGGGAAACAAACAGGAGGAGCTGGTAGCTGCTGCCCAGACAGAAAACTATGACCTGATTGCTGTCACAGAAACTTGGTGGGATGAATTGCAGGATTGGAGTGCTGTGATTGACAGCTATAAACTATTCAGAAGGGACAGGCGAGGAAGGAGAGGTGGGGGAGTTGCCCTCTATGCCAAAACCAGGATTGATTGCACAGAGCTATCTTTGAAGAACAGCAATGCGCAGGTCGAGAGCTTATGAGTGAAAATTAGAGACCAAGCCAACAAAGGAAACTTTGTGGTTGGTGTCTACTACAGGCCATCCAATCAAGGAGAGGAGGTGGATGAAGGGTTCTTTCTTCAACTGCAGGAAGCATCACGCTCACAGGCCCTGGTCCTGATAGGGGACTTCAACCACCCGGACATCTGCTGGAAAAGCAGCACAGCGAGCTGCAAGCAGTCCAGGAAACTACTGGAGTGCATTGAGGACAACTTCCTAGTACAGGTGATGGAGAGCCCGACCAGAGGAGAAGCACTGCTGGACCTGTTGCTCACTAGTGCGGAAGAACTTATCGGAGAGGTCAAGACCAGAGGTAGCCTGGGCTGCAGTGATCATGCCCTAGTAGAATTCTTAGTCTTGAGAGGTACAGGATGGGTAAAAAGTAGAGTCAGGACCCAAAACCTCAGAAGGGCAAACTTTTGGTTTTTTTTTTTTTTTAGGGTGCTAGTGCGTGGGATCCCTTGGGAAACTGCCCTCAGAGGTAAAGGAGCGAACAAGAGCTGGGAGATATTTAAAGATATTTTTCTTAGGGCGCAAGAGCTCTCAATCCTGATGTGCAAGAAGTCAGGCAGGGAAGGCAGGAGGCCAGCTTGGCTAAGTCAAGACCTCTTAGCCAAACTAAACCACAAAACCAAAATGCATAGGCAGTGGAGGCAGGGATACACATCCTGGGGAGATTATAGGAATATGGCCTGGGAGTGCAGGGAGGGGATCAGGAAAGCCAAGGCACAGCTGGAGCTGAACTTTTGGCTAGAGACGTAAAAAATAACAAGAAGGGTTTCTTCAGGTACTTAGGACAACAAAGGAAGATGAAAGTAACTGTACCCCCCCGATGAGCGAAACGGGAGACCTGGCTACAACTGACATGGAGAAGGCTGAGATACTCAACAACTTTTTTGTCTCGGTCTTCGCCAGCAAGTGCTCTAGCCACACCGCCCAACTCACTGAATCCAGAGGCAGGGACTGGGAGAATGAAGTACTGCCCACCATAGGAGAAGATCAGGTATGAGACCATCTAAGGAACCTGAATGTGCACAAGTCCATGGGACCTGATGAGATGCATCCTGAGGGAACCAGCAGATGAAGTTGCAAAGCCACTCTCCATCATATTTGAAAAGCCGTGGCAGTCTGGTGAAGTTCCCAGTGACTGGAAAAGGGGAAACATAACCCCCACTTTTAAAAAGGGAAAAAAGGAAGACCCAGGGAACTACAGGCCAGTCAGTCTCCCCTCTGTGCCTGGCAAGATCATGGAGCAGATCCTCCTGGAAACTATGCTAAGGCACATGGAAAATAAGGGGGTGATTGGTGACAGCCAACATGGCTTCACTAAGGGCAAATCCTGCCTGACAAATTTGGTGGCCTTCTACAACGGGGTTACAGCATTGGTGGATAAGGGAAGAGCAACTGACGTCATCTACCTGGACTTGTGCAAAGCATTTGATACTGTCCCACACAACATCCTTGTCTCTAAATTGGAGAGACATGGATCTGACAGGTGGACCACTTGGTGGATAAGGAATTGGCTGGATGGCTGCACTCAAAGAGTTGCAGTCAACGGCTCGATGTCCAAGTGGAGACCAGAGACGAGTGGTGTCCCTCAGGGGTCCATATTGGGACCAGTATTATTTAACATCATTGTCGGGGACATGGACAGTGGGATTGAGTGCACCCTCAGCAAGTTTGTGGATGACACCAAGCTGTGTGGTGCGGTCGACACGCTAGAGGGAAGGGATGCCATCCAGAGGGACCTTGAGAGGCTAAAGAGGTGGCCCCATGCGAACCTCATGAAGTTCAGCAAGGCCAAGTGCAAGGTCCTGCACCTGGGTCAGGACAATTCCAAACATGGATACAGGCTGGGCGATGAGTGGACTGAGGGCAGCCCTGCGGAGGGCTTGGGGATACTGGTGGAGGAAAAACTGAATATGAGCTGGCAATGTGCACTCGCAACCCAGAAAGCCAACTGTATCCTGGGCTGCATCAAAAGAAGCGTGGCCAGCAGGTCAAGGGAGGTGATTCTGCCCCTCTGCTCCGCTCTGCTGAGACCCCATCTGGAGTACTGTGTCCAGCTCTGGGACCCCCAACACAAGAAAGATGTGGACCGGCTTGAGCAGGTCCAGGGGAGGGCCACGAAGATGATTGGGGGCTGGAGCACCTCCGCTACGAGGACAGGCTGAGAGAGTTGGGGTTGTTCAGCCTGGAGAAGAGAAGGCTCCGGGGAGACCTTATAGCAGCCTTCCAGTACCTAAAGGGGGCCTACAAGAAAGCTAGAGAGGGACTTTTCACAAGGGCATGTAGTGTGATAGGACAAGGGGTAACGGTTTTAAACTGAAAGAGGGTAGATTTAGATTAGATATTAGGAAGAAATTCTTCACCATGAGGGTGGTGAGGCACTGGAACAGGTTGCCCAGAGAAGTTGTGGATGCCTCCTCCCTGGAAGTGTTCAAGGCCAGGTTAGATGGGGCTTTGAGCACCCTGATCTAGTGGAAGGTGTCCCTGCCCATGGCAGGGGGGTTGGTACTAGATGATCTTTAAGGTCCCTTCCAACCCAAACCATTCTATGATTCTATGAGAGCTTGACAGCGAGTAGTTGAACTTGAGGGTTCTTGATTTCCTGGTATCTATTAGAAGGCATCAAACAAAACCTAGCTTTTTGTATATACTGCAAATGTATATGTTGAATTTATTTAACTCGCTGTTCAGTGAATCCTCTGATCACCTGCAAGAAATAAGAATTTTTTTCCCTCCATTGATGTATAACTCGGCTTCTAAAATGTTTTGCTCTTACTTAAACCTGGAGGTTAGCCACATCTAAACACTGTTATGTAAGGTGTACTGCAATAGCATCTGAGTGGCTGCTTGATGTGTCTTGCTCATGTACTTAATATTAGGGTTAGATTAATGAGGGAGCTATTAGAGAAGAAGGAGTTGCCTTCTGTTATAGCATGTGATTGTCTAGGCATTTTCATCTAATACCTAATTTCACCTAATTTTCACCCTGATTTTGCAATTCCTTAAGACACTGTTCCTTGATCCCATCTACACTTTTCCTCTTGATCAAGTTAAAAATTCCAAGTTTATAAAATTCTGCCTAGATTCCTTTTACAGCAATCTCCAATATCCTGCACTCCAAACATATTTTTCTCTATAATGCTGAGGCATAGCTCAGTGTGCTTTTAAAAAGTATTTCCATTTACATAGGACTTGTAAAGAATGTGATTATGATCCAAGAAATTCCCTTTTTGTAGTAACCTAGAAACTTTAATGTTTACCTGCAGTTTTGTAAGTAAGATGTTATACAACAATTTCATAATTACACAAAACTGCTGTTTTTAATGGCTTTCCAATAGAGACATCACCCATGGTTTTTATTTTTCTTTTCTTGTGCTTATTCTATTGTATAATTGGTTGCTGGTAGTATCAAACCACTAGGAAATTTCTTTCAGTAAGATAATTAATCTCTAAATGTTACAATTCAGTCTTAGCAAGGTCTGCTTTCACAGAACCTCATATTTAACAACAAGATGCTTTGAATCTCGTGCACGCTTTGGTGCTGTGCTGTAGTTTTGGCACTCAACACAGTAACATGTTCAAATCGGAATACCTAGTGCTTGCATCACTTCCATTTTTGATTACCAGCACTGTGCCACTGGGTAGTATTTACATCTAGAGTTATAGATCATAATTTGATCCAAAAGCTTATAAATACATAGCAGCCTACTCTGGCACCTAATGCAAGTGCTGTCCCTGTGTGCTATCCAGGGCTGCCAGCACCTGTCCCCCAGCCCAGTCTAGAGAGAGGAGAGATCACTGTGCCCTGATGCAAGTGGTGCAACTACTGAATTTTGCTCCTAAGTGATTTGGAGGATGGAGCAATACTAAAGAAATCATGCAGTTCTTGTTGGAGCTATTTGGTTACCACAAGCCCAGTCTCTATAGATGGTGATAGATCTCTGCCTTTCAGTAAGCAAGTTTAAGTTACACAGAAGGTAAATATAAGATATGAAAGCTTTGAATGTATTCATACTGAAGACCCACACTTAAAGAACAATTCTCTGTTTAAATAGAAAGGTGTTTGTCTTTGTTTAGCTCTGTTGAATTGTAAATTAATGTGTGATTTGCTGTAAGTAGTATTTCCTTTCTAAAGCTGGCAACAGGCAAGTAATTTGCTTTCAAAGCAGGATGGCCTAAGTGAAAAGAACTATTTGAATAAAAGAAACTGGTTTACATTAATATAATACTGAAATGCCAGGATTTTTTGAGGGAACAGAATACACCTGAAAATAATTGTGGCTGATATTAAA
This sequence comes from Phoenicopterus ruber ruber, assembly GCA_009819775.1. Classification (NCBI taxonomy): domain Eukaryota; kingdom Metazoa; phylum Chordata; class Aves; order Phoenicopteriformes; family Phoenicopteridae; genus Phoenicopterus; species Phoenicopterus ruber. Next base: position 27,831,582 of record CM020247.1, read on the forward strand.
CCAAAGGATAATATTTTGCATCTCTGTGGAACACTTTTCATATGCTTTTGAAATACCTGAAGCAGCTACTGTGTTTTGGATTTAGTATGTGAAGAATGTTGATAATACACTGATGTTATTAGCTGCTGCTACGAGATCAAGGACATCTTCCAGCTTCCCAAATTTTGCTAATGTGCAGGTGCAAAAAGCTGGGAGGGGGATAGCCAGAATAGTTGATCCAAACTGGCCAAAGAGAGTATTCCATACCATAGACGTCATGCCCAGTATAAGTGAGGGTTGGCCGGTGGGCCAGGCTCCTCTTTTCATTTGTTTGGGCCTTTTCGTTCATTTGTGCTTTTGTTCATTCGGCTGTTCGTTCCCTCGCTCGCTCTCTCTGGAACTTGCTGTTCTGAGATCGCTGCTGGGGAATATTCCTGTTCTGTGATAGCTGCTCGGGACGGACCATATCGGTCATCAAGTCATCAGGTGGTGAGAAATTGTGCATCGTTCATTTTATATATTCTATTATCATTATATTTTTTATTATTATTATCATTATTAATATATATTATTATTATCTTTTTCTTTGCTGTCCTGGTGAACTGTTTTTATCTCAACTCACGAGTTTTCCTTTCTCTCCAATTCTCCTCCCCACCCCAACAGGGACAGGGGGAGTGAGCGAGCGGCTGCGTGGTATTGGGTTACCGGCTGGGGTTAAACCATGACATACTGTTTGCAAAATCTTCATTTTACTACAAGACACGTTTCTGCAACTGCAGTTGCATAAGGATTGGTGGTCTGGGATGTCCCCTTAATGCTTTAGGCAGATGTAATTTGGGATTAACAAGAGCAAGCTGCAAGGATCGCTAGATGAAATCTCAAGCCCAGAGTAAACAAGTAGCAAATATACCTCTGAGGAGTTAGTGTCTCTCCAGGGTCAGAACCACAGTAAAACAAACCTGATTGTGAAGGTAAGATATGAGCAGTGAGGGAGGATCTACATATAAAATTCAGCTCATTTTAAATCTACAGCTGTGCAGGACAGTATGTAAACACATCTGATGTCTGCCAGTGTTGTCATGCCATTTTAGGGTTCCCATTGCGTAGATAGGAAAGGATCCAATTTCTCTGAGCCATCAACTTTGTTCACTGCCCATTTGAAATTCTTAAATCTGTGGTTTGTTAAACATCCAAATTCCTTAGTAAAAGTATCAGGAGACTCTGCTTTCTTTTTTTTTTTTTTTTAAGTTATTTTACAGAGTAAATACTGCTAGGCTGCCCACTTGGTGTGATTCATCTTTTTTACCTCAAGGTGATGTATAACAAAAGTTTTGTTCTGCATTCCTCTTGCTGTGTGTAATACCACAGTGCACAGGAGTGAAGGGATGTTTATGATGCATGTCAGTCATGTGGAATTAATTTATTAATCTGGCTGACAAATCTCTCCACAAAAGTGAATGTAAGATAAATGTAGGAAAAGAATGACCTTTTACAGTTCTGGCTGATTCATTACACATGTTTACAAAGGGATCTTGCCATAATTCATGATCCTAACTTGGGAAAGAAGCAGGTAGCTGGCTGGTATTAGCTTTGGCAGTAGATGTCTTTGTAGCTTACAGTACTAATTACAGTTTTAAGGGTCTTGGGGATTACTTAAATGTCCATGCAATTATCTTAGTGTTCAGGAATTATATATGTTTATTTTTAAAGACTTTCACAGAATCACAGAATCACAGAATGGTGGGGGTTGGAAGGGACCTCTGGAGATCATCTAGTCCAACCCCCCTGCTAGAGCAGGTTTACCTAGAGCAGGCTGCACAGGACTGCGTCCAGGCGGGTTTTGAATCTCTCCAGAGAAGGAGACTCCACAACCTCCCTGGGCAGCCTGTGCCAGTGCTCTGTCACCCTCACAGTAAAGAAGTTTTTCCTCATGTTCAGGCAGAACTTCCTGTGTTCCAGTTTGTGCCCATTGCCCCTTGTCCTGTCACTGGGCACCACTGAAAAGAGTTTGGCCCCATCCTCTTGACACCCGCCCTTGAGATATTTATAAGCGTTGATGAGGTCCCCTCTCAGTCTTCTCTTCCCCAGGCTGAACAGCCCCAGCTCCCTCAGCCTTTCCCCATAGGAGAGATGCTCCAGTCCCCTCATCATCTTTGTAGCCCTCCGCTGGACTCTCTCCAGTAGTTCCTCATCTTTCTTAAACTGGGGAGCCCAGAACTGGACACAGTACTCCAGATGTGGCCTCACTAGGGCAGAGTAGAGGGGAAGGATAACCTCCCTCAACCTGCTGGCCACACTCTTCTTAATGCACCCCAGGATGCCGTTGGCCTTCCTAGCCGCAAGGGCACATTGCTGGCTCATGGTGAATTTGTTGTCCACCAGGACTCCCAGGTCCTTCTCCGCAGAGCTGCTTTCCAGGAGGTCAACCCCTAACCTGTCCCAGTGCATGGGGTTATTCCTCCCCAGGTGCAGGACCCTGCACTTGCCCGTGTTGAACCTCATGAGGTTCCTCTCTGCCCAACACTCTAGGCTGTCCAGGTCTCGCTGAATGGCAGCACAGCCTTCTGGTGTATCAGCCAGTCCTCCCAGTTTCGTGTCATCAGCAAACTTGCTGAGGGTGCACTCTGGCCCTTCATCCAGGTCTTTGATGAATAAATTGAACAAGACTGGCCCCAGTACTGACCCCTGGGGGACACCACTAGTCACAGGCCTCCAACTAGACTCTGCACCACTGATCACCACCCTCTGAGCTCTGCCATTCAGCCAGTTCTCAATCCACCTCACCATCCACTTGTCTAACCCACACTTCCTGAGCTTACCTATGAGGATGTTGTGGGAGACAGTGTCAAAAGCCTTGCTGAAGCCCAGGTAGACAACATCCACCACTTTCCCCTCATTCACCCAACCAGTCATGCCATCATAGAAGGCTATCTGATTGGTCAAGCATGATTTCCCCTTGGTGAATCCATATTGACTACTCCTGAACACCTTATTTTCTTCTACATGCTTGGAGATGGCTTCCAGAATGAGTTGCTCCATCACCTTTCCAGGGATGGAGGTGAGGCTGACTGGCCTGTAGTTTCCCGGGTCCTCCTTCTTGCCCTTCTTGAAGACTGGAGTGACATTGGCTTTCCTCCAGTCCTCAGGCACCTCTCCACTGTTATCCATGACCTTTGAAAGATGATGGAGAGTGGCTTGGCAATGACCTCTGCCAGCTCCCTCAGCACTTGTGGGTGCATCCCATTGGGGCCCATGGATTTGCGGGTGTCCAGTTTGCCTAAATGATCTCTAACCCGATCCTCCTCGACCAAAGGAAGGCCATCCTTTCTCCAGGCTTCCTCTCTTACCTCCAGGGTCTGGGATTCCTGGGGGCCAGCCTTGGCAGTAAAGACTGAAGCAAAGAAGGCATTTGGTAACTCTGCCTTCTCTGCATCCTTCGTGACCAGGGCACCCACCTCATTCAGCAGAGGGCCCACGTTTTCCCTAGTCTTCCTTTTGTTACTGACGTATTTGAAGAAGCCCTTCTTATTGCCCTTGATGTCCCTTGCCAGATTAAATGGAGGTGGACCTTAGCTTTCCTTGTAGCATCCCTGCATACCCTGACAGCATTCCTGTACTCCTCCCAAGTGGCCTGCCCCTTTTTCCACATTCCGTGGACTTCCTTCTTCCATTTGAGTTTTGCCAATAGTTCCTTGCTCATCCACGCAGGTCTCCTGCCTCCCTTACCTGATTTCTTACTCCTGGGGATGCACCGATCTTGAGCTTGGAGGAAGTGATGCTTGAATATTGACCAGCTTTCTTGGCCCCCCCTACCTTCTAGAGCCCTAACCCACGGGATTCCTCCAAGCAGGTCCTTGAAGAGGGCCAAGTTAGCTCTCCTGAAGTCCAGGGTTGTAATCCTGCTTAGCGTCCTGCTTGCTCCACGCAGGATCCTGAACTCCACCATCTCGTGGTCACTGCAGCCAAGGCTATCCCCAACCTTCACATCCCCAACCAGACCTTCTTTGTTTGTTAGTATGAAGTCCAGCAGCGCCCCTCTCCTCGTCAGCTCCTCCACCACCTGCATCAGAAAGTTATCATCAATGTTCTGCAGGAACCTCTTGGACTGTGCATGCGTCCTTCATTTCTGTTCTAGGACTGGAATGGGAAAGAACGGATTGCCATAAAACTTTCTTAAATTCTGCACTAAATAAGGGAGGACTTCTCACTGGGGCTCAGATTAGGAATTATGTTCAGAATATTGTTCCTGTTGCTATTCCCTGCTGAATTTCTCCATCTGGTAATATTACTGTTTAGGAAGTGATAACATGTGCATGTAACAAGTTAATTGTAAAAGCCCCAAATGGGTAATTTCATTGTGCTACTAAAACAATAGTAGTGAAGCATTCCAGTCTGTGGTTGCTAGCTTTAAATTATCATGATTGTTGTAAATCATATGAGAGGATTGTGGGAAATAGAGCTTTCAGCTTTTCGTTACAAATCCCCCATTTTCTGTCCAGTGATCTAAAGGAGAACAACATGCACCCATCTGTCTAATAGACTGCGGTGGTGCTTTACAGACCATTACTCTTGGTGCTCTAGGGGAATAAGAGTGGGAAGAAGGAATGTGCATGAATAATGTGATATCTTTGGGATCGTAGTGCTTCTTACTATACACGTTCATAGCTAAGAACTGAGTCTACCTCTGTAACTGCTGCATAAGGGGGTCCTGGCAGTTTTCCATGTTAGGAACTGTGCATGTTACACATATGCAATTCAGAAATCATGGGGAATGAATAGGAACTACTAGGAAATGTGTATATGATGAAGGGTTAAGGATTAAAACAAAGAAAACATTTCACAAGACAAGGCCTTAAGAAGAGGGGATTTGCTGGAGACAAGTGAGAAATAAAAGAAAAGGCATTATTCAACCTCTGCAGATAATTAGCAAGACATGGCACTGGGAGGAGGAACAAGATGACACCCTAAATCAGCCTAACAAATACCAAAGATAACCAAAAGAACAGAACTGATAAAAGACCAGGAGAAAATTACTTGTGCTTTGAGTGAACTATCCTAATTAACATAGTAAAAACCCGCCCTCGGGTAGGGAAAAGCCCCCTACCCACAAAAGCCCCTTCCTCTCTGGGCATGCGCAGTAAAAAAAGGAGGCTGCCGTGACTTTAAGTAGAGACGAGGCATGTAAGGACCAATGGGAAAGGGGGTAACTAAGTGTAACTGTGAAAGTACTGATAACAGTTGCTCAAAGTGTATAAAATGTTAACTGTGTGTTAGCCAAGGTGTGCTAGCTTTGTGGAGTTTCCACCTAGCACCCATCTCTGCACAGACATGAAATAAACAAGTATATTGACTCCGCGTATGCATTGGCTCTTTGCACACCAGGTAAAGAATCCTGTTTTGGGACAACATATATGTTGCAAATGATAAATAATAATATGGTTATTTCTCTCTTTAAACAGAGATTGTGAAAAATATGCCTGGCAAATGTACATGCTGTCGTGGGCAATTTCTTTAGCAGGCTGATTTCTCAAAAGAATTTCTGTGCAAGTCTGTAACAACAGATAGGTAAATAACACAGTTCACAGGTTACTAATAGGAGCAGTTGTGTAAACCCTATTGTCATGGTTTAACCCCAGCCAGCAACTAAGTACCATGCAGCCGCTCGCTCTCTCCCCACCCCCTCCCCAGTGGGATGGGGAGAAGAATCGTAAAGAAAGGAAAACTCGTGGGTTGAGATAAAGACAGTTTACTAGGTCAGCAAAGGAAAAGATAATAATAATAATAATAAAATTAATAATGATAATATTAATAAAATGTAATTATAATAGAATATACAAAATGAACGATGCGCAATTTCTCACCATCTGAAGAGAGAGAGTGTGAGAGAGAGAGAGAGAGTGTGTGTGTGTGTGTTTGGGTCAACTGTACTGGCTATACCCCTCCCAGCTTTTTGCACCTGCAGAAACTCTTGTTTCTGCCTACCACACTTCACTGACTCTACTTTGTACCATACCTCCCCTTCTTTTCTTACAATAAGAAAAAAAAAATTAAAGATTAAAAAAAAAGAAAATCCAGATTAAAATGGTACTCTACAGAAATTTACATCTGCCTAAGTATATGGCATGGAAATGTGTTCATCTCTATTAGAGAGAAAACTGTGGTGGTCATTCTTAGAGTAAATACAAATTATTATGAAAACAAGGAAACTGTGATTTTATATTCATAAATGCATATTTGGAAATAGCTTCCAAAGAAGCTATAACTTAGTTCAGTAAACAGTACATTAACTGATATGTTTTGATTAATCAAAAGCCAGTGTAATTTTGTTCTTAGTGTGGAGAAGGCTAATATAATTTAAAAGCATTAGCTGTTTGTGCTTAATCAAAGTGTAAGCAGTGGTGGTGAAATCCCTTCCGATTGCCCTGACTTACTGTTATTTTGGCATCAAATAAAAGTAACAAAGTAACTTTCAATAAAGAATTCTTTATTTCAAACAGAGACTTTTCAAATTGATAGTGTCTCTAATATGATGCCAACCAAATTTGCCTTGAAGTCCTTTTGTGTTGGCATGGTAGTAAAAAACAAAAGTACATATTTGCTTCAGCTGTATGAAATCTTTTGCTGAAATGAGATCACTGGCTTATGAACTCTCAGTTGAAGATTTTCTGCTTTGTATAGCTTCAAGAGCTATTCAAGTAATTTATTTATCAATCTGGTGAGAATTTTCTTTAAAAAAATTAATTCTGAATTGCTTGAAACTTGCAAAATGGGGGGGGGAGATGATTAATTTAAATTTTCTTTGGCCTTTAAATGTTATCTTTTATTTTCAGATGTCCTTTAATCTTTTAAAATTAGATTTAGGTCAAATTTTAAATATAAAAATTGTCTTTAAACAAAACATTGCCTTTTTTTGTATAACATTGGAGTGAATACTAAGTTCGGGGGTAGGGAGGGGAAGCTTTTTGCGGACATTTTTGCATCTCAATTCTATGAAATTCAATTTGAATTTACAGTTATTTTCAACTTCTCCCAAACTGTATTTTTCAGTGTGACAAGAGAAATGGATTTGGAGTAATAAATAGGAGGAGAATTCTCAGCCAGAGGTTTTTACATATCAGTGAAGTTGGTGTTTCTGGATGAGATTTCTGAAAGATAAGGGGGAAGGAGACAGCACTGTGAATGGAGAAATGAGAAGCTCCATGGAAGCAGTCACAGAAAACAAGACAGGCCAAGATTTCAGGAGTGCAGTCAGAAGAGTAAGTGAAGGAGACTGATGGTGGAATCCGGATTCTGAGTTTTGTTCAAAAACAGATCTTGAGAAACTTTGAGGTGTTGTCATGGATGGAGTGATGCATTTCACTCGTAAGAGAGAGGCAACAATATACTTTATTGATATAAAACAGTGAGTTAAAGTTCAGTGGTAAATGTGACAGTGTTTAACAAGATTTGATGGCAAGGTACACTGGATTCTTTACTGCATAGAGGACATGGTCAGACAAAATTGTCAGGGAGACTCTCCCATTGAGTCATGAGGTTCAGAAAGGACTCCCTTGCTTTCTAAACTCCTTCTCAGAGAGGAGTCTAGGTGCGGCTGGATCCAGTCCTAGTCCCAGACCTGGTCAAAGGTTTATGTCTAAAGTATTATATATGCGCAATCAATCCTTTATATCACTTAGCTGAGATTTCAAAGTTTAGCATGCTTTTAGTCACTTACCCCGAGGATCTGTTGCAGCAAGGTATCTCTCAGCCTTGAGGAGTAACCTTGAGAGGCATCCCTACTCAAGGGGAGGTCCTGGCATGCAGCCCACTGCCATGCAGGAGAGTTCAACAGGCCCTGTCCACTATTTATAGAGTAAGGTGAGTGGCCTATAATCATATTTGCATACCAGCAAGACATCTGTGTCTCTGCTCCAGACAGGCCTTGGCTACTGTGTTGCCATCCATCCCCCTGAAGTCCAGTGGAAGCTGGATGCAGGCATCACAACCCCCACTGGTGTTTATGGTTTAAGCAGGGGGCAGAGGGGGAGCGCACTGCCACAGGTGTAAAAGATCCATACTTCAGAGTCTGGAACCCAAACTGGAGAGTGAGACCTCCAGCTAGTGAAAGCAGTATGTTTGATGAGTCTGAGATGAAAATTGTGGAAAGATGCATGATAGTTCTGGGCTGAGGAGGCAGAGGGTTTTTTAAGATGAGAAATACTGAGCACATTTGTAATGGGAAAGGAGAGGCAGAAGATAGTGAAAGGTTAGAGGAAAGCCTGAAGGAGAGGAAGAGAGTAATAGGACAGAGAGAAAGAGGAAGCTAAAGGAGATTGAGTAGACAAGAAAAAAAAATTGCCATCTGCTTAATACTTGAGAGCAATCTTCAGATTGTTTCAGCATTAATCCACTCCTTTCTTCCTTCCTCAAAAATAAAAGAAAGCAGAGGGGAAAAGTTTTACAAGAATTCTTCTGGCTGGCGACCTCGTGGCTGCATTCAGACAGTTGCCAGTCTAGAGAAGCTGTTAGGCAACTCCCTAGTATCTTTTATCTATGCTGCTTGGAGGTCTCTTGGTAAGCAGAAGATTGATGTGGCTTGTAACTATCTTCTCTTTCCCGGGCTCTGCCTTAGAATAGCTTGAATGTTTGGACATAAAAGTGAACAAGTTCATTCGGTACTCTCAGTGTGCTCTGCCTAATGCCCCCAAAGCACTTTTGGGATATCTGGAAAAGAAGCCAGGCCTCTTATGGGCTGGCCTGGCAAAGGAGGTGTCCTTACTTTTTGGCAGAGCAGCACCACCACCCATTCTGTCTGAATAACGCTATCCTTGAGTCATTGCTCCCATGGGGAGAGCCGTCCTATGGGTAGGCCTGGAGGCAGGCTGTTGATTGGTACAGACTGCGCTGTCCTGTGAATTTTGTTGTTCCACTTTGGATCTTTATTGGTTATTTTGAAATTTTTGCTTCAGACTATCTGTTGGTCATGGTGAATGAGATGTAGAAGTTTTTGGTACATGACATCCAGCCTTCTCACCGTCATTTCTACCCTACCAGGCTTTTCTTATATTCCCTCTCACCCTACCTGTGCAGTCATCCTAGTCCCTTTGAACTAAATGTACATAGTGACTAATGTTCTATTAATCTCCTAATTTCTCTCCACATGTTTCATTCCAGCCTCTTCCCGGGCTGTTTTAGGCCTCCACTTTTAATTTTTCTAAAGCATAAGGAGTATCATTTGAGCTCACTCTTGCACAGTCACAACTGAATCCATCTGTGCTCATTCAAGTATGTCCTTATTCATGCACTACTTTCTTATCAACAGGTGTAGTTCTTGGAAATGTGATAGATCCCTATCCACCAAGTCATATTCATCCAGCGGATGAAAGATGATTAGGAGCCATTCATCAAGAGCATGAACTCCTTTTGAAAGGTAGACCTGAGGGGTATGACATTTAACTGTACCTGCCAATCTTGACATATCATATAATCATTGTGGCAGCTAGAACATATTGAAGGAGAGAGTCTGTGGTATGCTTAGGAAAAAAGACCATGCTATTAGCCTGGTGCTTGAAAATTGCTTGCTGTCATGGTTTAACCCCAGCTGGCAACTAAGCACCACACAGCCGCTCGCTTACTCCCCACCCACCAGTGGGATGGGGGAGAGAATCGGAAGGGTAAAAGTGAGAAAACTCATGGGTTGAGATAAAAACAGTTTAATAATTTAAAAAAATTAATAATAATAATAAAAAATTGTAAGGAAAAGAGGGAAAAAATAACAAAGAGAAAAATAAAACCCCAGAAAGACAAGTGATGCAAATGAAAACAATTGCTCACCACCAACCGACCGATACCCAGCCAGTCCCCGAGCAGTGGTCCCCCTGCCAACCTCCTCCCTAGTTTTATTGCTGAGTATGATGTCATATGGTATGGAATATCCTTTTGGTCAGTTGGAGTCAGCTGTCCCAACTGTATCCACTCCCAACTTTTTGTGCACCTCCAACCTACTCGCTGGCGGGGCAGCATGAGGAGCAGAAAAGGCCTTGACACCGTGTAAGTACTGCTCAGCAATAATGAAAACATCCCTGTATTATCAACACTGTTTTCAGCACAAATCCAAAACATAGCTCCATACTAGCTACTACGAAGAAAATTAACTCTATCCCAGCCAAAACCAGCACACTTGCCTATGTAAATTATCAAATTAATTCAATTCTTTGTTGGGGTGAAACTCTTCTGATTTCTCCTGATGGTCCTCATTTAAGCCATGATTACAGGAATGGATTCCTTCTGGCAAGAAAAACTAGCACAGGAAAAATCTCATTCTGCTTCAGTATTCTGTGAATTGGCTTTCACAGGTGGATAGATATAGCTGATTCAATTTCTCTACTGGGGTCTGTATAGCAGGCTAATATTCAGAAACAACAGATTCATGACACGGTAACTACAGCTTGCTTTGTTGTTTGAGTCTGACTTTATGTGATAATTTTCATACAAAATTCATGAGCTGTTTGGAGAAAAGCACTCACTGCAGTGAGAAGCACTCTCAGCTTCTCACATTACTATTGCAACTCAAGTTGTTGGCAACAGTTTCTTTCTTATTTTAGATCTCTGAGTAATCAGCTACCAAAGTAAGAAATATTTCATAAAAGAGTCGAATAGTTGATCACTTGGAGAAGATCAAAAGTTACAAGTCATAAAATTATCAAAGCGTTCTGATGGGCTGAGGACTTAGTGTTACTTGGGTTTAGAAGGAAACAAAGCACTATGCAGATTGCATAAATCTTAGTTTATCTACACATTTTTTTCAGATTTGTGACCAAATGCTGAAATGACACTTTTATCTATATAACCATTGTTGTCAGTTTTCAGTCTGACAGTGATATATTGTATAATTCATGCTGCCCTGGCAATCTAACTGCTGTCCTCTGTTCTGATTCATTATTTTTGGCAAGGCAAGGTAGCATACATCAGAGTTATGGAGAACAAGTTGAATTGAAATTTGTTTGAAATATGCTTTTTTTTAAAGCAATGTTTCTTTTCAATATAACTTACTTTTTGTTTATCTGTATAGATCACTTGTGTTCATTCTGAGTTTGGTATTTTATTTTTAAAAATCATGTTCAGGTTTTATTTCCAGAAAATTTATTTTATTTTTCTTTATGCTCAGTACAGAACTGCTTACAGAAATAACTACTTGTCAGTAATCTTTTCAAAGACTCACAGTGTAATAAAATGAAACCCTTGATCCCTTAGTCTAGATTCTTAAACACTAAGATAAATTAGAGCTTCATTAAATTAATGATTCGATACTTAAAAAGGAGGATTCAGAGGAAAGGCTTAGAAAAATGTATGAAGTATAAATGAACTCTGCATTAATGTTACCATTAAGCGGAAGAACAATGAATCATAAATTGCATCTGTATAAATGCACATGCTTTCTGTGGGGAGACAGTAATTATTATGCCCAGGAGCATTCTCTGTAACATCTCCTACTCAGTGACTGTCAGCATCAATTATTCCATTATGATGAAAACTTCTGAAATGATCTGAGGTTAAAGAGAAATGAAAAACCTGAATCTCTTTAGGTTTTTCCCTGTTGTAAATAGTTTGGAGGCATTGATTACTTGCAGCTCTCTTTTATACAGAGGCAATTAAATTTACAAACACATTGATGAACATACCTTAGAAATGCAAGAAAATTGCAAGGTCCTTCATTTTTTAATGATGTCATTTACCATCAAGTTACAAGTGTTTCATAAGGAAGTTATTAGAGATTATCTGATTTGGCATACGGTGATGTCTTCAGGGATCCCTTGTGATATCTGCATACTGAAATGGGAAGAGGAAGCACTCTCCATTTCTTTTCATTGAAAGTGTTAAATGAGTTTATCTGATTCTCTTTTGCAATTACTTGGCATTTCTGTCATGTACCATATAACCAAACATGAGAGAATTGCTGAGAAATACTTAAATGTTATATTACATAAGTGTACTTATGTAAATACATAAGTACATTTATATTTTTAATGTAGTCTCATATTGGCTACAGGCTGGAAGCTGTCTGAATCCTGCCATTAGTGACAGGACAACCCCTGAAAATAGGCCTCTTGAATTCCCGAGTTTGATTTAAGATTGTTGATTTAATATTTTTAGAAGAGAAAACAAGCCTAAATCAGTGAAGAAATAATTGGCTGAACACGTGAATTGCACAGGATACATGTTCACACTTGGTGCCTCAGGGAAAACACACTCTGGAGGAATTCTCCACCCCACTCCTGTGTTAATTTTGACACCACCCCACCCCCCAAAAAAAAATAATTCCTACCACAGATACTTTCTGTTCCCTAGTTAGCCACATGTAAAGAAACCTTACTTTTTGATACTGATGCTCTTATAGTTGGACTCTGCTTTGCATCAGCTGGGCAACGCATTGTCTTGCACCTTTCCTGAGATGTACTCAAAAGACTTCAAGCTAAAAGAGGCAGTGTGGAGCTTTTGCTGGAGGATCTGGTGACTCCACAGTGAGTCTACACAAGTGAGCTAGACTGTCTCAGCCACATTTTTGCTTTGTTGTGTTTTTAACTAAACTATCCAAATTGTTAGAGATGGAGAAAATGGCACAGTATCATAAAGCCATAGAACTTCACTGATCAGAGCGTATTTTGCTCACTCAGGTAGTTTCTGTGATCTGCTCTGAGTTAGTTCACTAATGCAGTGTGCTACTTTGGTTTATGAGATGACCTCCCTGTGCTTTAGCAGTCGGATCATCTATTAAAACTGAATAATGCAGAATATACATGAAAATCAGATGCAGGACTTACGGTAGATTTTTTAGAGTAAATAAATGACAGCTATGACAAGAACTCAGGACATGAAACAGATATACAATGCAAACACATATCATATGCATAAATCCTATAATTTCAATATGTACATATATACAAACCCATACAGTCTCACAGAAGATGGATGGAGGAGTATGGATTAAATACTCAGATTCCCCAGATGCCTCACTGTGATCAACTTGCAGGGAGGTATTCTGGAGCTGTCTCCTTTTTTTATTGATTTGAGTATTAGCCAAAAGCCAATGAGGACTGCTTTTAAAATAGAACTGAAGAAAAATACAAAAGGGACTATACAGTGTCATTGCTGTATAGGGGTCAAAGTTTGTGACACAAGAAATCTCTTCTGAGTCTCTGTTTCCATGAGTATTATTGACCAGTAATGCCATGTATAATCTTCATTGAGATAAGGAGCTGGATTTGAGATCTCTCCAGATGAAATATTTGACTCTGAAATAAAATGCTGAGTGCCTTCAGCTGAGAACTTTAGAAGATGTTTTGCTGATCTAGTAGGTTTTTCCTTATTGGGTTATTCTTCAGATTCAGGTTTTAGAAGCTAGAAATGTTTGAAAGCATGAACAAAAGGAAGAGTGAAATCAACAAGAAATGTTTCTTCTTAAGCAATCTATAGAGTTTGGAAAAACATTATTAAAAGTCAGAATGTATATGGCTCCCACAGCTTTGCTAAACAGAGAGCTCTTTAACATTAGGGCTCTTTGTTATCCAAAATTGTGGAGGAGAGCCAGAAGAGAAATATATTTAGAGTATGAAAATACACAAAGTACATGTGTAGCTTGCAAATAATTCATCCAGAAAACTAACAGAAGGCAATAGTAAAAGCCACAACTAAAATGTAAATCTTAGTGACTCTTTTTGCCTCTTATTTTTATATGAGACCGCAGTAGTGATTGTTGATGAACAAAAATCAGATCAATATTTGATATTAATAAAATGTTTATTTTTAACATGATTATTACATTCACTCATATTCTAGCAGTATTTGAAGCCACAAGTATCTCAGCATATTGCAGGAACAGCTGATGAGACTTGGATGCCTAACTCAAGGAATAGCCCATGGCTGGGGATCTAGAGTGGATGGAGGGGCCACCTTTTAGCCCTTCAGCCCTCCATGCATATGCACCTCCCAGCTGCACTTTTCACTCCTGGCTGACTTCAGCATCTTCCTTCTTAGCAATTGACTTCTGCAAATCCCTTTCTTTAATGCTTAATCTATTCACATGCACTCTTTGTTGATAGCACCAGTCATGTTGACCTTGGAGCTGTACGCTCAGAGGTGTAGGTTTTAGGCATTGCTCTGCATAGCCAAGCAATGTCCAGATTCCCTGACTCTGCAAAAGGGCAGAGGGAGTGCAGTTCAGGACTGCAAAGCTTAGAACCATCTAACTTCAAAAATACAGAGAGGAGAAGCTCAGTCTCTTCTGCTACATAATTTTGGGCGCTTGTGAAGAGTTGTATTTTCTTCTGACCCCTCCTGAGCTGAAAGTGAACCTATACGATGATAAATGTTACCTTTTTTGGGAAACAAAGTGACCGAGCTTTCAGTGAGCAGTCAGTGAGGCAGGAAATGGAATAGCTGTTTTGGGATATAACAACAAACTGGGCTTTTCAGATTTGCTGTTGAGTGAAGAGAAGGTTGAACAAAGTGGCCACCATGTTAGTTCATGGGTAATGCTTTGTTTGAATGTGAGCCATTTGTGGAACTTGTAAAGCCAGTCATTTAAACATTAAGATCTTTAATAATTCTTAGGATAGCAGCTGCAACACTTAATGGCCAAATTAAACTCAAATGTAGCAGCGATGGAGATTAGGTAAATTTGCTGCTACAACCTAAATCTCCCTCCTTTGTCCTCAGAAGCACTCTCCTAAAGTGTAGATTACACAATTTCCAAAAGTGGGGAGAAAATGAGAGCCACAGAGGTTTTAAACTTTGCCCAAGTTACATACTAAGGCACCAGTAAGCTTAAAAGAAAGTTTGTATCCCTGAATTTTAAGTCCTGTACTTTAAAGCACTGAACTGTTCACCCACTGTGCTGATTAGTCATGAACTTTTGTTTGTATGTTTCTGTATTAACAGTTTGACAAATCTTCCCATATGCTATGTTTTTTCTTAGAGCAATGATGATTTTGGCAGCATGCATTTAATAGGTGTTTTTCTTAATATTCTATATTTCCTTTTGGAAAACTGTTTTCTTCTACCTTCTTACAGTCCTAGTTCCTTGAACCACAGTTTTTATCCTTGCAGTAGTTTTAGTCTTTAGTTAAAATTAGCATTTTGTTTTCCCATATCCTTTTATTTTTTATTTACATATTTAGAAATGTTTAATCAAAAAGGAGTGGGAGATGGTGAGAGGAAAGGAAATCATATTATTCAAAAGCTAGGCTTTCCACTTTTGCAGAAAATTATCTGGAGCTGACTGATCATGAGTCAACAATGCCATTCTCTTACAAAAACACAGATATAGTAGGATGTATAAAGCTGAAAGAGAACTACCCGAGGTAATCCTTTCAGCTTAGCTTTGATAAAGCCTCGGATAGACTGCTATTTCAGACTTGGGCTAACTGAAGAGAGTCCAGAGGAAAACTATGAGAATGATCAGCAATCCAGAAAACTTAGTTGAAAAATTGGGTTTTTTTCATCTAGGGAGGAAGGGAAGAATAACAGTCTTAAGGTAGGTAAAGGACTATGACAAAAAGGTAGGGAATAATCTATTCTTCATTCTCATGGGGGGGAAAAATAGTACAGGAATTGAATTACATCAAGAGAGACTTGGGGTACATATTAGAATAACCTTCCTAGTGGCAAGGATAGTCATGCATTGGGAAAGACTGCCAGGGGAGGCTGCAAAATCTTTGCAGGTCTTTGTTGGTCTTTAGAAAAATCCAGTAGGCAGAGATGAGAGTCAAGAAAGAATTTATCTGACTGTCAAGAGTGGGAGTGGACCAGATGATGCCTGGCAATCCTTTCCAGCCATATTTTCTGTAGTTCTGTTACACAGGTCAGAGACTTGTACCCAGTAATTTGTTTTGCTTGAAAAGCAAGTTGAAGTAATGGAGAATTTTTTTTTATTCAGCCTCTAGTAAATTCCAGTTTTCTCTTTATTTCAGCCTTGTAAAATAATTTTTCCTTATTTCTATTCTTGATTCCTCAGTATCTCTTCTACTTCATTATAGACCAATCTACTATTTATAGCTTCTTCCAAATGCGAGTTATTATCAGGTACAGTTGAGTAATCCGTTACGTATTTTTCTTGAATAAACTGGGGATATTATTCTGATTATAAAAAGATGCCCCAGACTTCGAATAACATTTTTAGGTCCTTGCTCTTTTGAAGTTTGTTAGTCTCTTAAGTGTGGACATGAGAACCAGCTACAATAATCCAGTAATACATCTTTCTTCTCAGCTTACACTTGGTATTTCCCTGTTAATTTATCAAGAAAATTTCCCTTTTAAGTTACTGATATGTCAGAAACAGTTTCAACTAGTGTAGAGTTCTGGATTTCCAGATGCTCAGATCTCAAAATACTTTACATAAATATTGACCAGACAGTTCTTCATAGCATTCCTCCAGTTCAAGTAGATAATTAACTGTAGTGTTTCACTCATGGAAGACAGCCTGAATTCTGTTTTCTGGATACCGCAGGATCTATCTTGTATGTCAAGTGAAATTGCTACCTACTTAGAAAGTTTGGACTTGTCTGTTTACGTCCTTTACAATGCTGGTGGTTTCCTTTATAACCCAAAGAGGTGTATTAATTCCTATATTTGGCCTTGGACTGCAGTGCTGACTTCTTGAGCTATCCTGTCCACAGATACTTGTAAGCATAATGCAGTATAAAACATAAATTCACCTTTCATCCCTGCTACAAGTACCAAAACAAATATCAGTTGTTACTCAACTTAGTGCTGCTAAGAAAATGTTCCGGTTATTGTTATGTCAAAGAGGCAAAGACTGCCAAATCTGTAAGAAGAGAAATGTGGTTCAGTAAAGTGTCTAAAACATGAAGGGCAAGATTTATTGGAAGACTCCTAAGGATATGAAGGGATTGAGGTGAAAAAAAGACTCCGATTTGGAGCAAGAATGTGATCTCTCATCCAGGGTATGCTGGTGAGGCAAGTGGAAGGGTTAAAGGAGGAAAACAGGTTAAAAGCCTTGGCTATCTGAATAGAGGAAAAAAGGGAAAGATGATGGAAGGTTCTGATGGGTTTTGTTAGTGTTTCCTTGAAAGAATTTAGGGAATTCCTGTGCAGAGAAAAAAGCTGATGAGAGAATTTAAGGAGTGAGTTCACAGTTGCAAAAAGGTATTTCAGCTGAGGATGTGAAACCACATTATATTCGAGGAGTAAAAAGTAGTAAGAAGTTTGAACTTAAGAAGAATGGAATGACTTGATTGGAGAAATCTTAAAAATGCATGTGAAGAGCCCATTTTTCCTTCTGTTTAAGACAAATATTTTCAAAACAGGTTCAGGAGAAAGTAGTTCGGGCCATGCATTACAGCTGATGCAAACTGGAGAGACGAATAAAGCACATATCAGATACAATCAGAATAAAACTCAGGCAAATTATGTTTTGTCTTCCTTTGAGCTTAGTTATAGAAGAGTTATTTAACTGAAAATGGAAAGAAGTAAAATACAGGAGGAATACAATAAGGAGAAAATTAGGATTCCTTAGGCCAAATATTTCAAGCACAAATGCTCTGGAAATAGTCACAGATGAGATCCTCTTATGCATCTGTTGGTAGCCCAGCATGATGGAGGGGCAGGACTTTTGAACAATCTGTTAGGACGTGTTGTGAATCCAAGAAGTCATGTGTCTGCTTGGAAATAATCCATCCTTCCTCAATGACCCATGCAATCATAGGGTGTTCATATTTTACCATCTTTCTTCCAAAGCATGTCATTGATATTCTCCTCTGTTTTTTGTCTGCTGCCAGCAATTTTTCAATTCTGTATATAAATATACAGAAACATGGAATCACAGGATTATTGAGGGTGGAAGGGACTCCTGGAGATCATCTAGTCCAACCTTCCTGCTCAGAGTGGGGTTTCATTAATGCAGTTGCCCTGGGCCATGTCCAATTGGGTTTTGAATATCTCCAGAAATGGAGACTCCACATCCTCGCTGAGAAACCCGTTCCACTGTTTGATCACCTCTACAGTGAAAAAGGTCATTAATGAAGATATTAAACAGCACTGACCACAGCATTGACCCTTGGGCTACTTCATTAGTGACTGGCCCGCAGCTGGACTTTGTGCCACTGATTATAACCCTTTGAGCCTGGCATTTCGGCCAGTTTTCAGTCCACTGTCTACTTATCTAGTCTGTGCTTCATCAGTTTGTCAATGAAGATTTTACAGAAGATGGTGTTGAAAGCCTTGCTAAAATCAAGATAAACAACATCCCGTTTTCCCCTTATCCACCAAGCTAATCATTTCATTGTAGAAAGCTACCAGGTTGGCCAGGTGTCCTGGTTTTGGCCAGGATGGAGCTAATTTTCTTCCCAGTAGCTACTGTGTTTTGGATTTAGTATAGGATTTGGTATGTGAAGAATGGTGATAATACACTGATGTTATTAGTTGCTGCTAAGCGATCAAGGACATCTTCCAGCTTCCCAGGTTTTGCTAATGTGCAGGTGCAAAAACTTGGGAGGGGTATAGCCAGTACAGTTGATTCAAACTGGCCAAAGAGAGTATTCCATCCCATAGACGTCATGCCCAGTATATAAGTGGGGGTCAGCCGGTGGGCCGAGTGCCTTTCGTTCATTGGGTCCTTTTCGTTCATTCATGCTTTCATTTGTTCTTCAGCTGTTTGTTCCCTCGCTCTCTCTCTCTGGAACTTGCAGTTCCGAGATTGCTGCTGGGGAATATTCCTGTTCCGTGATCGCTGCTTGGGACGGGCTGTATCGGTCATCGGGTCGTCAGGCAGTGAGAAATTGTGCATTGTTCATTTTATATATTCTATTATCACTATATTTTATTATTATCATTATTAATATATAATAAAATTATTATTATCTTTTCCTTTGCTGTCCTGGTGAACTGTTTTTATCTCAACCCACCAGTTTTCTTTTCTTTCTGATTCTCCTCCTCACCCCACTGGGGAGGTGAGGGAATGAAGGCACGGACTCCGGCATAGGTGGAAAGCGGAGACGCTTTAATGCACACTTACAGGGGTTTATAAAGCTTCCTTATCTACTACACGCGCTCTAACACCTGTCCACGCGACTGGCATGCATAGTTATAGCTTTGTGATTGGCAATTCTCTTCTGTCCACGCGAAGGGCAAACATTTCTTGATTGGTACAATTAAACATAACAAAGAAATTCTTTAGTGTAACAACAAACTTCTTTCTGCTTCTGACTGCTTCTGGTTACTCTTGTTTACCTTGCTGTGTCCCTTCATTGACCTTTACAGCACTGCTGTTTCAATTACTGTACTGCTGTTACAATCAGCTCTAACCTGTCGTAAAACAGGTCACCTACAATTCCCCCTTTCTTTGTTTTTACAAGCCAAATAGAATGCATTAAACGTTCAATCATTTTTAGCAAACACTGCAACAGACAAGGCACTACAATAATAATTGTGACTAATACAATGAGCAAAACAAGTCCTCCTTTCGCTAATTCTACTAACCATCCTGTTAATCCTAACCCTTTCAGCCAAGATTCTAATCCTACTGAGCTTGTGGTTAATTGTTCAGATAGCTCTTTCAATTTCTTTATCTGTTGAAATACTGTTTGAGAGTTATCGCTTAAATTCATACAACACATGCCTTCAAACTCTTCACACCCATGTCCTTGTGCTAATAACAAAAAATCTATAGCTGCTCTATTTTGCAAAATGGCGTGCCTAATAGAATCTGTATCTACCAGCAAAGCACTTAAAGCTTTTGATGTGGCATTGTTTTGCTTAGCAAGCCAACATCCTAATTTATTAAGTGTCGCAAGGGCTTTGGCGGCAGCAACACCAGGCGCTAAGATTGAGGCTACGATAGTCTTATCTGCCTCCCAAAAATCCACATTGTCCTTACAATCTTCTCGATAATGATTCACTGATCGTTTTGATCGCCCATGGAGTCTGTTAATATTTAAAACCATGGACGTGTTTGGTGTTAACAATGTTAGGCAGCCCAGAGTACAAGGGCCTCCTGCAATATGAGAAGGAACACCTTGCCAAGCCCGGTCCCCACAGATGAGAAACACACCGGCCGGCAAGGCTAAAGGTTTGTTTGAAGACTTAGATATTTTAGAGGTGGTATAATTACACCACACAGATGCGTTCTTATAGACGGATAAACTTGCTGGTACATCAATTACGGTGTTATCACGTCCAGTATAATTAAAGCTTAGACAGGCATAGGCACTCACACTTCCCAAAATATCTAATTCTTGTGGCTCCAATGGAACGACCGGCAAATAGTTGGCCCAGCCATCCCAGTTGGTTACCGCTTCCTTACTAGCATTTCCCGTCAGATTAACTTTCCATTTAGACATAATATGATGCCCTACTGAAGTATTATTAACAACAGTCACAACTTCCTTGTCTGAAAGCGGAATTCCAACTAAACATGTCGTAAACGGGTTGGCTGCGCTGGCCATCGAGAGGCACATATGGTTCTGTCCCGTCATGTTGGCAAGTGTGACCCAGATGTTTGCTCTAGGTTGGATGGAGATCCATGAGGCACTGAAACCGCAACAGTAGAGGATGATGATCCCAACCAAGGCCGCACACCACGGGCTGGTACCCATCGTGGTCCTCGTCCTGTGGAAACACAAGCATATCCTCGCCCCCAGGTTATCAAAGGATATGGTCCTTAGCCAAATCCCCTGCAGTTTTTTTTAAAAATTAATTGTTTTTCCATCTCAGTCATACATTCTGTTTCTGTGATCGAGGGGGAGGCTTAAGCAAATCAGTTAGATCTTGTTCTGATGCCTGGTGAATTTATCTATTTTAGTACACCTTTGTCCGATACTACATGCCGAGCAACACTGCTTCAGTTTACCTTTAAGTTCTTTGTTATTTTCCCGCTCGAGGGCGAGTACCATAGGGTCCTGTGGCAGCACCATTCCACAGTCCCTTTGCCACTCCGGATGATTTCGGAGGGTGAAAAACATATCTGCATATGACACTTCATCCTATTTTCCTTCTCTCCTTAAAACAACATTAATTGCAAGCTAGTGTTATAATCAATTGACCCATGAAGTGGAACTAACCCATTAAGTGGCCACTTAGTTCCATCTTCCAGCTTATAAATCAGCCACCATTGATTACAATATTTAATGAGAGTCTTCTTATTCTCTGTACCCCCGGTTCCAACAACATCCCTCCAATGTGTCAATATATGACCAAGGGGGCTTTTCTTTAAAATACCCTTATTCTGAGTGTTACCCATCTCTTCTGACTCCTTATGCTTATTTTCTAGATTGTTTCTTATTAGCTATTGTGCTTTGTTTTCATTCCCAAACGTCCCAAATCTCTGGGATAATCCAATACCTCTCTCTCTCTCTTTTTTTTTTTTTTTTTTTTTCAACGGGACCCACACAGAGTTACAGAACCACAAATCAGGACTCTCACTCCCTTCGCAGCTGCGTCTCAAACACACACACCCACAACACACACAAGTGCTCCCAACATAAAATACACACAAATGCTTTTAGCATAAAACACCACAAAATACCATAAAGTACCATAAAGTACCATAAAATATCTTTAACATAAAATACCTTTAACATAAAATACCTGGGCATTTACAAACAAGGCACACAACCATCACTCCAGTTAGTCAGCAAAATGTTACATATTCATCATACGTCTATACATATTCATCACCTTTCCCCGAAAAGGCGGTCTTTATTAAAATGACTTCGCAAAGGCGGTCTGTATTAAAATGAGTTCGCTGTCTTTAACTCGTCCCAGTTGCGCACGCGCAGTGCCATCCCTTCAGCGGGGACAGGTCGGGGAGGGGGTGGGCGAGCAGCGTCACTGCGCCTCCCCCTGTTTCCTTTTGGGGACATTCAGTAGCAAAGTCTCCCGTAGCGTGGCAGCGAAAGCAACGTTTGCCTCCGATTTGCAGAGCTGCTGCAAAGGCTCCAGCTAACGCAGCGGTGTGATGTTGTAGTGTTCACCGGCATCGCCTGGAGTATTTTTTTACAGTCCGTATTCGCATTTTCCACAGCTAATTTTAACATTAAGGCTTCTTTTGCTTCACGGTTGTCAAGCTGCTTATTTAAAGAGTCCCGTAGTCTATCAATAAACTGCATGTATGCTTTTTTTTTTTGCTTTTTTTTTTTTTTCTTCGGCGGCGGGCGGCGGCGGCTGTTCGGTGCGGACGGTGGTGGTGACTGGCTGTTCGCTCCGCCTCCCGCGGTGTGATGGTGACTGAGGCCGGCCGTGGGGGGCTGCTCCCTGCTCCGGGCTCGCTGAGCTCCGCTCTCCGCTCCCGATACCGGCCTTAGAGAGCCATGGCGGCCAGGGGAGGGGAGGCTGCTCCGGTCCGCGCCGCGCGGGGAGGGCTAATCCTATTGGATCTCCCTCCTTTAATGCTTTTGCTGGCTCTGAGCGCGAATCAGCTGTGAGTACTGCTTGAGCGGCAGCACTTTGAACCTTCTTTTCCGCCTGCCACGATCTTAAAGTTTCAGTTACTAAACGGCACGTAGTCATAACTTCAGCGGCAGTTGTACTCCCTCTAGAAACTGCTTCCCATATCGTTTCTCCTGCCTGCTCCCACGTCTCCACATCAAACACAGCTGAAACCGTAGAGGGGGCTCCTTGCTTTCGCAAAAACTTCAGCAACAGTTTGATTTTATAAGAGTCATACTTTACTCCCCTTTTTGTCAAAAGGTGCGTTAATAACTTAACTATAGCTTCTTCTTCCGCAGAAATATTAGCTCCCATTATAAATGCCCAGCCGCTCACCTGTCTTTCAGGCGACGTCCCGGGATGGAAGCCGCAGTCCAGCTGCTAGCTTGATTCGTTCGGCTGGGTTCCTGAGGGAATGAAGGCACGGACTCCGGCATCGGTGGAAAGCGGAGACCCTTTAATGCACACTTACAGGGGTTTATAAAGCTTCCTTATCTACTACATGCGCTCTAACACCTGTTAAAACAATTCTAATTTTGTGCACTCAAACATAACAAAGAAATTCTTTAGTGTAACAACAAACTTCTTTCTGGTTCTGACTGCTTCTGTTTACTCTTGTTTACCTTACTGTGTCCCTTCATTGACCTTTACAGCACTACTGTTTCAATTCAGCTCTATTGCCTTGCTGTGTCCCTTCGTTGACCTTTACTGTACTGCTGTTTTAATCAGCTCTAACCTGTCACAAAACGGGACACCTACAATTCCCCCTTTCTTTGTTTTTACAAGCCAAATAGAGCGTATTGAATGTTCAATCATTTTTTTAGCAAACACTGCAACAGACAAGGCACTACAATAATAATTGCAACTAATACAATAAGCAAAACAAATCCTCCTTTCGCTAATTCTACTAACCATCCTGTTAATCCTAACCCTTTCAGCCAAGATTCTAATCCTACTGAGCTTGTGGTTAATTGTTCAGATAGCTCTTTCAATTTCTTTATCTGTTGAAATACTGTTTGAGAGTTATCGCTTAAATTCATACAACACATGCCTTCAAACTCTTCACATCCATGTCCCTGTGCTAATAACAAAAAATCTATAGCTGCTCTATTTTGCAAAGTGGCGTGCCTAATAGAATCTGTATCTACCAGCAAAGCACTTAAAGCTTTTGATGTGGCATTGTTTTGCTTAGCAAGCCAACATCCTAATTTATTAAGTGTCGCAAGGGCTTGGGCGGCAGCGACACCAGGCGCTAAGATTGAGGCTACGATAGTCTTATCTGCCTCCCAAAAATCCACATTGTCCTTACAATCTTCTCGATAATGATTCACTGATCGTTTTGATCGCCCATGAAGTCTGTTAATATTTAAAACCATGGACGTGTTTGGTGTTAACAATGTTAGGCGGCCCAGAGTACAAGGGCCTCCTGCAATATGAGAAGGAACACCTTGCCAAGCCCGGTCCCCACAGATGAGAAACACACCGGCCGGCAAGGCTAAAGGTTTGTTTGAAGACTTAGATATTTTAGAGGTGGTATAATTACACCACACAGATGCGTTCTTATAGACGGATAAACTTGCTGTTACATCAATTGCGGTGTTATCATGTCCGGTATAATTAAAGCTTAGACAGGCATAGGCACTCACACTTCCCAAAATATCTAATTCCTGTGGCTCCAATGAAACGACCGGCAAATAGGTGGCCCAGCCATCCCAGTTGGTTACCGCTTCCTTACTAGCATTTCCCGTCAGATTAACATTCCATTTAGACATAATATGATGCCCTACTGAGGTACTATTAACAACAGCTACAACTTCCTTGTCTGAAAGCGGAATTCCAACTAAACATGTCGTAAATGGGTTGGCTGCGCTGGCCATCGAGAGGCACATGTGGTTCTGTCCCGTCATGTTGGCAAGTGTGACCCAGATGTTTGCTCTAGGTTGGATGGAGATCCATGAGGCACTGAAACCGCAACAGTAGAGGATGATGATCCCAACCAAGGCCGCACACCACGGGCTGGTACCCATCGTGGTCCTCGTCCTGTGGAAACACAAGCATATCCTCGCCCCCAGGTTATCAAAGGATATGGTCCTTCCCAATCCCCAGTATCTAAATTTTTTATCTTGACTAGCGCTTGCTCTGTTGATATTGATGTTAGCCCAGATTCCATTGCCTTAAAATGTTTAACAATGGGTGGTATTTCCTCGTGTTGAAAAGGTAATGTTAAATGATTCATAACATATACCACCTTGTTTAATCTATTTTGTGGTGTCTCCTGAATCTCCCCCTGTTTTTGTTTGGTTAAATAATTCTTTAATGTGCGGTGAGTACGTTCTACTATCGCTTGTGCTGTAGGTGAGTGTGGGATGCCTGTTTTATGTGTGATGCCCCAAGTCTGAAAAAATGCTGTTGTGGTGTGGCTGGTATATGCAGGGCCATTATCTGTTTTTATTTCTTTTGGGATGCCAAGTGCAGCAAAGGCTGAACGGAAATGTGCCTGAACGTGGCGACTGGTTTCTCCTGCCATTGCCGTGGCCCAAATTGCGTGTGAAAATGTGTCTATAGATACATGAACATATTTTAATCTTCCAAACTCAGGAATGTGAGTGACATCAGTTTGCCAAATTTGAAGTGAGGAGAGGCCTCTAGGATTGACGGCAAGCATTGGCCCCACCTGCTGTTGGCAATCTGGGCAGGTTTGTACTATGAGTTTTGCCTCTCCTTTAGGGATGGCAAACTGCTTTGATAATACTTTCGCTGGTTGGTGAAAAAATTGATGAGATAAACGAGCTTGGAATAAAATATCAGGAACAGGTACTTGTATTGCCACGTTAGCCAGCTGGTCGGCTCGGGCATTCCCTTCTGTAAAAAATCCTGGTAAAGTGGTATGACTTCTAATATGGATTACACAATATGGATGAATGCGTTGCTCAACAAGGAACAATAACTCTTTAAATTTTGCAAATAATGCCTCATTTTGAATGTGCCTGATTTGAGAACGCTCAATGCGTTGCACTACTCCCACTGCATACTGTGAGTCTGATACAACATTCAGTGGGGTTTGAGTCCATTGTTTAAATGCTAATATTATCGCATGCAGTTCCACTATTTGTGGAGAACCTTGTATATTTTCTATGACATGTTCCCATTGACCTCCTCGTTTCCATGTGACCACAGCTTTTCCCGTCCGTCCTGACGCGTCGGTAAAGACAGTTTGTCCGTCGACAGGGCGCCACCTATATAGGGGTTTAAGTTCAAGTTGCACATTATTATAAAAAGAAAACATCTTATGAGCTGGGAGATGAATGCCTAGTTGACCAGTAAAACCCAAAAGGGCTATTTGCAATTCAATACTATTTTGAATACACCAATCAAGATACTCCTTAATTACTGGGATAATGATGTTTTTAGGTTCCTCTCCCGCCATTTCTACAACTCGCTCTCTCCCCTTTCTGATCAAGGCTGCAAACATTTCTATGCGTGTCATTAGTGTCTTATTAGGTTGATGGGGCAGAAACACCCATTCTAACAATAAAAGCGGGTCAGCTGTAGCTGGATCCCATTGTGCAATGACCGCTAAAGGCTGTGGATTTTGGTTACATATATATAAATTGATAGGTAAATTTTCTGCCCGTCTTTGGCATTGCTGAGTTGAAATTTTTTCTTCAACTTGTTCTAGAGCTCGTTTGGCTGCATTGGTCAGCTTTCTAGGCGCGTTAATATCTGTGTCACCTTTTAAAAGTTCAAACAATGGCGCTAAAGTCTGATTATCAATGCCACAGAGTGTTCGAACCCAATTAATGTTCCCTATAAGCTTTTGAACGTCATTCAGCGTGTGGATGTCTGTGGTGATGGCTATACGCTGGGGTTGGATGGTGTGCTGTAAAATCCTCCATCCTAAATACTTCCAAGGTGCTGCTGATTGAATTTTTTCTGGTGCGACCTGTAGTCCTTTTTTCTGCAATTCTTGCTGTAACACTGGCAATATCTCTTGTTCTAGGCTCTCAGATGGACTGGAGAGCAAAATGTCATCCATATAATGATACATATACACATGGGGAAAACGCTTTCGCACTGGGCGCAAAGCTTCTGCAACAAATGCTTGACATATGGTCGGAGAATTTTTCATTCCTTGGGGTAACACTGTCCAATGATATCGGTCCATAGGTTCACTTCTGTTAAGTTTTGGAATTGAAAAGGCAAACCGAGGAGCATCTTCAGGGTGAAGTGGTATAGTGAAGAAGCAATCCTTTAAATCAATGATTAATATGTTCCAGTCTCGAGGAAGCATGGTAGGGGAGGGTAGGCCTGGCTGAAGCGCTCCCATGTCCTCAATTGCATTATTGATTTGACGTAAATCATGCAGGAGTCGCCATTTTCCACTCTTCTTTTTTATGACAAACACTGGAGAATTCCAGGGACTGTTCGTCGGGGTAATGTGTCCTAATTGCAGTTGTTCTCGAACGAGTTCATGGACGGCTGCGACCTTTTCTGCCGTGAGCGGCCATTGATCCACCCACACTGGATTGTCTGTTTTCCAGGTGAGCTTCGTGAGAGGTCGCTCATCAATGGCCGCTATTGAAAATTCTCTGGGGAGCTCAGAGTAAAGTTACATAGTCCCATTACATCTCTTCCCAAGAGGCTGATGGGTATTGGGGCGATATACGGCCGAATGGTATATGTAGAACCTTCACAGGTGATGATGGAAAGCATATGCTTGCTTTGATAAGTGGTGCTAGAGACACCTCCCACTCCTACGAGGCCCCCCGTAGTAGAGTTCAGTGGCCAATTAGTGGGCCAGTCCTTAAAAGCAATTACTGTAACATCTGCTCCTGTATCCATTAGCACTGTCAGCTGTGTGCTGGAGGGACTGGCATTGGGGTGATGAAGTGTCAAGGTTAATGTAGGTCGTTCTGAGGCGATGTCCGAAGCCCAAAAAAACGGATGGGGTTCCTGTTGATCCAAAGGAGCCACTGTGACGGTGGTGCTGTTCCGCTGCTGGGACAGTAGCCTGAAACAGTATTAGTTGAGCAATTCTGGTTCCCTTAGGTATAAGCACTGGAGGGGTAGGGGTCCATGCCATGGCTTGTATGATGCCTTCGTAGTCTGCATCGATTATGCCAGGTAACACAAACAGTCCTGTTAATGTAATGCTCGATCGGCCTAGCAAAAGGGCACTGTATCCCTTTCCTATAGGCCCCTTTACATTTAATGGTATTCTGTATACTTGAGAGTCCCACAATGTGCAGGTTGTTACTGTGGAGACGTCCAGGCCGGCACTTCCTCGCGTTTTGGCGGTGAGGGAGTCCACGGTAACGCAGTCGGTGGAGTCTGCGGGCTGGCTGCTTGGGCTGTTACCATCACCTGAGGCGGGCTCCGCAAGGGCGATCCGCCCCCTACTGTAATCCGAGGCACTTGTGTCGTCGCGCGGCCCCGCCCCGCGCTCGGCTTCCCGTTTCCCTGGCGCGGCTGCAGTGGTGTACCGTAAATGCTGTAGTGCGAGCGACACTGGCTCGCCCAGTGCCGTCCCTTCCGGCAGCGGGGACAGGGCGAGGGGGGGCGGGTAGGCAGCGTCATTGCGCCTCCCCCTGTTTTCTTATAGGGACATTCGATAGCAATGTGTCCCGTAGCATGGCAACGAAAACAACGTTTGTCTCCGACTTGCAGAGCTGCTGCAAAAGCTCCAGCTAACGCGGCGGTGTGATGTTCTACCGACCCAACACGGTTACATGCCTCAATCATTTGCACTAGCGTAGTATTCGCTGGCATTGCCTGGAGTATTTTTTTACAGTCCGTATTCGCATTTTCCACAGCTAATTTTAACATTAAGGCTTCTTTTGCTTCACGGTTATCAAGCTGCTTATTTAAAGCATCGCGTAATCTATCAGTAAACTGCATGTACGGTTCGTTTACTTGTTGCTTAATGCTTGTGAAAGACGGCTCGATTTTCCCCACCTCAGGCAGTTTCAGCATTGCCTGGAAAGCTAGAGACGCAGACTGACGTAGGATAGCTGTATTCAGTCTGGCTTGCAAGATTGGATCTAGCAGCGGCTCGGTTCCCATCAGCTGCGGGATCCCTGCCCCCATAAGGGGATCGCCTTCTTGCCTCTGCATATTTTGCAGGGCGGCCGCTTCACAGCTCTCTCTCCACCTTTGCTCCCACAATAATTTTTGAGTTGGAGTCAAAATCATTGTAGCGATTTGGCGACAGTCAAACGGTACCAACAACTGACCAGTCATAACACTTTCAAGCAAAGATTGAGTAAATGGTGCATGCAATCCATACATAGTCACTGTCTTCCTTAATTCTTTGATAAGATCCCAGTGAAAGGCGGTATGTTGATTAGGAGCATTATCATGCACTTGTACGGGGAAGGCTAATCCTATCGGATCTCCCTCCTTTAATGCTTCCCGGCGCGCTTGTTCCCATCGTGCCCATGGGTTGAACTCTCCGACCCTCTCCGGAATAGGGGCGGAGGTTCGTGCAGGAGCCGAGGGGATCATTGGATCGGGCTTTGTTGGTAGTATCTCAGTTTTCTTTAAATCTATCAACTCTCCCTCATCCGATGTCTTTTCTGTCTCTGAGCACAAATCAGCTGTGAGTACTGATTGAACGGCAGCACTTTGAACCTTCTTTTCCGCCTCCCACGATCTTAAAGTCTCAATTATTAACTGCCATGTAGTCAAAATTTCAACGGCAGCTGTATTCCCTTTAGAGACTGCTTCCCATATCGTTTTTCCTGCCTGCTCCCACGTCTTCACATCAAACACAGCAGAGACAGTAGAGGGGGCTCCTTGCTTTTTCAAAAACTTCAGTAACAGCTTAATTTTATAAGAGTCATACTTTACTCCCCTTTTTGTCAAAAGGTGCGTTAATAACTTAGCTATAGCTTCTTCTTCTGCAGAAATATTAGATCCCATTATAAATGCCCAGCCGCTCACCTGTTTTTCAGGCGATGTCCCGGGGTGGAAGCCGCAGTCCAGCTGCTAGCTTGATTCGTTCGGCTGGGTTCCCTCCGGACGCTCCGCGTTGCTTTACTGGACGCTCGTTCAGCGTTGCTTCAAGGGACGCTCGTTCAGCGTTGCTTCTTCGGACGCTCGTTCAGCGTTGCTTTAAGGGACGCTCGTTCAGCGTTGCTTCTTCGGACGCTCGTGCAGCGTTGATTTACCCCATCACGTCGGGGTCACCATTTGAGGGAATGAAGGCACGGACTCCGGCATCGGTGGAAAGCGGAGACCCTTTAATGCACACTTACAGGGGTTTATAAAGCTTCCTTATCTACTACATGCGCTCTAACACCTGTTAAAACAATTCTAATTTTGTGCACTCAAACATAACAAAGAAATTCTTTAGTGTAACAACAAACTTCTTTCTGGTTCTGACTGCTTCTGTTTACTCTTGTTTACCTTACTGTGTCCCTTCATTGACCTTTACAGCACTACTGTTTCAATTCAGCTCTATTGCCTTGCTGTGTCCCTTCGTTGACCTTTACTGTACTGCTGTTTTAATCAGCTCTAACCTGTCACAAAACGGGACACCTACAGGTTCCCTCCGGACGCTCCGCGTTGCTTTACTGGACGCTCGTTCAGCGTTGCTTTACTGGACGCTTGTGCAGCGTCGCTTTACCCCATCACATCGGGCTCACCATTTGAGGGAATGAAGGCACGGACTCCGGCATAGGTGGAAAGCGGAGACGCTTTAATGCACACTTACAGGGGTTTATAAAGCTTCCTTATCTACTACACGCGCTCTAACACCTGTCCACGCGACTGGCATGCATAGTTATAGCTTTGTGATTGGCAATTCTCTTCTGTCCACGCGAAGGGCAAACATTTCTTGATTGGTACAATTAAACATAACAAAGAAATTCTTTAGTGTAACAACAAACTTCTTTCTGCTTCTGACTGCTTCTGGTTACTCTTGTTTACCTTGCTGTGTCCCTTCATTGACCTTTACAGCACTGCTGTTTCAATTACTGTACTGCTGTTACAATCAGCTCTAACCTGTCGTAAAACGGGTCACCTACAGGGAGGGGGTGAGCGAGTGAGCGGCTGCGTGGTATTCGGTTACCGACTGGGGTTAAACCACAACACCAGGTATGATTTCCCTTTCACAAATCCATGCTGACTACTCCCAATCACCTTCCTGTCCTTTGTATGTTTCAAAATGGTTTCCAGGATTATTTGCTCCATCATCTTCCCAGGAATCAAGGTGAGGCTGACTGGCCCTCAGTTCTCAGCGTTCTCCATCTTGCTCTTCTTGAAGATAAGGAGCAGCATTTGCTTCCTTCCAGTCCTCAGGAGCTTCCCCAAGTTGCCGTGGCCTTTCAAAGATTATGGAGAGTGGCCTTGCAGTGACACTGACCAGCTCCCTCAGCACTCCTATGTGCATCCCATCAGCTCATATGGACATATATACGTGGCTTATTACAAGTATTCAGTTGTAATTTTTCTAACTAAAGAGCAAGCATATTACGCCTCCTCTGAATCTAAGCATTAAGCTGGCTTTACCTTCTCAACTTCTCAAGCTTTTATGTTCATATGTATTGTGTGCGCAGTACGTAAGCCACACTGAAAATATTTTTCAAGTTCTCTGGAGAACTCATTTCTGCAAGTTAATGCTGGGCTGTAGAGCCACAATAACTCTGTACGTTTTCAGTGCACAGCCACTAGAAGGTCATTCATCTTAGTTTTTAGACTCAAATTTGATGCATGTGTCAACTGTCCATGTAAATTATAACCTTAGTATGTTAAGATCAATTTAAATAAATACTGTAGCATATTGTCAGCATGACTGTATATACATGCATGTATGCGTGCATCTATAAAAAGCCAGTACATCACCATGTGGTTAAAAGTGTGCATAAATGAAGTGGCAGTGCTTGGTATCTGTCTAGTCCCAGGTCACTGTCCCACATTTCCTCTGTTAGGAGACCACACATTGAAGTGGAGAAAGGCAATTGCAGTGAATATAAAACTACATGCTAATTTGTTCCTCTACCTACCTTATCTCTTCACTTTCTGAGGATGAAATAACCTTGATCAAGTTAATGAGTAACACGGGGAAGTTTGAGCCTGCCCTGTTCTGGGGTACCAGAGCTGCTGGCATTTCCCTTCGATCTGACAACTTCCAAGTCCTAACGTGGAATTAATTCCATCTCAGTAGCATTGCATTGGAGCTGTTCATTTGATTTAACGAGGGGGAGGCAGTGAATGATCTGTATACAGACTAAAATGTCTACCTTCCAGATATGGCTGAAATCTCCTGGGAGCCTATGTGCTTCCCAGGCATTCTATTTAAGCAGTAGGTTAATTTTGGTTAGCTCTCTCCCTGGGGAGCAGATTCCTGCCCTGATATCCAGTACAGCATCTTGTCCTGCCTGCCTTAAGACCAACCACAGAATTCTATCTGAAAATGCCATGAATGTTTTCACAAAGATGGAATTTTTCCAGCACTGGGTCTTTGCTTAGATGCTCTTCTGAAGACCAAAAGATCTTTTGGCACATTTGGGTCCATCTCATCTTTTCCAGTTTATTTTTTTTTTTATAGGTTAGCATGGGATGTGCTGAGGAGATAAAATGGGCACAGATCCTGACATCCCAATCAAGAGCTGAGTCTGTTTCTTAGTTTGGAAAGCAAACTAGTCCTGGATAGGCCCTATCTTAACTCGGTGCTGCAATCCTTTCGTTTGCCACATGGGTTAGAATAAACAAATGTGTTTCTGAGAAAAAATGTGTCTCTGAAAAAAACTCACCTGTATAGTTTATTCACATGAATCTATGTTTTCCTTTTGCTGAAGTTGTAGTTTTTCCAAGAATCATTGAAAAGGTGGCTGCTTGCCATTTAAACATCTAGCTCGCTACCTTATGTGCAGTACTGCCTCTTTTTCACACATAATGAAGTGTCAGAGCCAAGTGCAAATATAACTGTCTTCATGCTTGTGTGGCTTGTTCTAAACTGCAATATTGCAAATAAACACTGTCACTGCATGGAGTCTCTGTGCTATCACCACTTGCTACCAAGAGTGAAACAAAATGTTCTGAGTACAATTAGGTAATCAGAAGTTAGGACATTTCCCTTTTGTTGCCCATAAAGTAGCTAAGATCTTTTCTGCTGTTGAGCAGGATTTCAAAATATTTTGGAAAGACTACGGGAATAATTTTCCCTGTCCTATTGTAGTAGGATTCTGCCTTTGTCACATGGAGATCATTTCCACTTGCTAATACCCTACCGAGTGTTTTGAAACAGGAATTTGTCAGTAGTCCTTGGTAGCTCACTTCAGTCAACAGCTGCCTTAGACTTTACAACTTTGTTTCAGTCTAAGCTGTCCCTTTATTTTTGAAAAAGTGAGTTGCGGCTCACTGGTCAATTATTCTCTCTGAGATTGAGAGTTCTTTTGAAAATCAACAATTAAATCAACGTAAGACTCCTTATAGAATTATATATAAATGGGATAATCAGTTAGATCCTCAGCCTGATAAAATGTGAGTAGGCTCTTTCTGAAAAGTGGGATATTAGAACTTGACTGTGCATATTATGGGGTAAAAAGTAAAGACTTACCATGTATGGACCTATCCAATTCTCTTGTTTCATTATATGAATCAGGAGAGAACCTTGCTTACAGGTTTCACTTCAGCTAACCACACATAGAATGATTTATTTTAATCGATTGCTATTGCATATTATTCTTGGTTTTGCATGAAAAATTCCTTCTGACATTTTTGAATGTCTGTTTAATTTTTCTCTCTTCAGTTCAAGGATTTTCTCTTTTGGTAGTTCTTTTTCTCTTTTTCTTTCTCCTTTTTCTTTTTCTTTTTCTTTTTCTTTTTCTTTTTCTTTTCCAAAGGTGCCACTTGGCCTTTTGCACATTGCATTGAAGAAGGATTCCTAAGAAATATGATTAAATTTTCACTCACATTCTGTCCCATTTTGCATTCAATTCTATGTTGTTTAGAGGTCTGTCCGTGCATTAAAACAATACGTGTAAAAGGAAGAAAATTCTACGGGTACAAATCAAGATTGCTGCTGCTCTTTCTTAAGCCAGTGCTAGCACTCAGTCAAGGAAAACTCTCATTTAAAATATTACTTTCTTCTTGTTAAGGCTAGGACTATGTGGCCCTAGCATTCAGTCTGAATGTATACAGCATTTCTTTGGATGATATTTGGGTTTTTTTGCAGACTGCTTCCTTTTTCTGGTTGTTTAAAGAGCCTGATACTGTGAAATCTGGTCTTCTTTTCATAGTCCCACCCACTAGAAACCAAATTATTATGAATTACTCAATTAATGCGAGCACCAGGGCTGACTTTTTAAAATACTTCAAAAAGCTGACTTGCAACCTTGGGAAGAAGTAACCTTCCATGTTGGATTAATATTATTTTTATTTAAATATAGAAGTATTACAAACTCAAAACCATTTTAGATGATGCTGCTATGCCAAATATCATGGGAGTGATAATGTGCTTAGGAATTCTGAACATAACAAATGACGTACTTTTTTTGTTTAACAGCATGCCATCTTCCTGAGAATGTTACATACTGTCCTTTTAAAGAAAAAGGAAATACTACTTTCTTAAAATTACCAGTTTATAAGTTACTACACTGTAATTTATTGTCTAAAGTAGTAGGAGTGAGATACTACTCATCCAAACCCTCCTCTTGATAATTCTGAGTTTTCTTCCAGTCCAGATGATTTACACCATGGATGTGCACTGAAAAAGAGTCTTGATCAGTCACCCTGACTTCTCTTTGCCATTTAAATCTATGTTTGTGCGTTCTAATGTCAAGGTTAGCATAGGATCCTGCAGCTTGGCAAGCCCCCAGCAACACAAGGAGTTTCAGGCAGCTGTTGCTGTTTGAGTGAGAAGCCCAGATGCACCTCTCAGGGCCGTTGTGTAGACTGCCCAGTTGGTGGCCTTTCCTGAGGTGGCCTTCCCCAAGGGAGGGCAGTGCCAGGATGCCCATTAGGATTTTGTTTTGTCGTCTTCCCACTGTCAGTGACCTTTGTTGTTCCAGAACTCATCAGTTTTCTCTGTTTCCCCTGATTTTGTGTAGGTGCTGGGATGGCTGGAGAAGGTCATATTTTGCAGTTGAGCTGAGGGAGGCATTGAAGCATCATCCATCCCCTGCTGACCTTTGAGGTAGTGTGATAACTTTTATCTTACCTGTAAGTGACTTTATTATGAATGTTGGCTAAGCAGAGTGATCAATAGTATCCTGTAGCACTCTGCAGATAATCCTCACAAATCCCATGATCCGTTCCTACAGAAGGTGATAATGATAATATGCATTATACAGAATTCTGATTGGGATCCCAATCATCATATTTTAATATTCCCCCAAACAATATAAATGTTTGAATTAAAGCTGTCAAATTCAATTCTGATGTAAATTGATGGCTTCATGCCCATTTCTACCAAGCTTTAGTAGCCAGCATTTGAGACAAAGGGCTCAGTGACTGGTAGAAGTGCTTAAAAGCCATTTTTCCTTGACAAAGAAAAATTATTTTACTGTATTTTAATGAAACATTTCCCATTTAGAACGTCATTTAAAGTATTAATTGCCTGACTTTTAAAATGCACAATATTGAAACAAATGGAGAAAAAATTCTGTATTTTTCCAGGGAGAGAAAACTTGAAAATGCATATCAGAACATTGTAGATAACAAATCTTGGTTTAAATGACACTTAAATGACATCTAGTTTGAATTTATGTATTGGGTCTAGTTCATACCTGGAATGTATTACTGAAAGCTTAATCAGATTACAGTGGGGTAAATTTGAATCAAACATCACAGAAATATGCTGTGGTATAAGGGATGCAGACTCATAATTGCTCATGCCGTGAATCTGGAAAGATGTTACCTAGTGTTAAATGATTATGTAAGCCTTTACAGCTGCTATAGAATCATAGAATTGTTCTGGTTGGAAGAGACCTCCAAGATCATTGGGTCCAACCATTAACCTATCACTACCAAGTCCCCCACTAAATCGTATCCCTTAGGGCCTCGTCTAAATGTCTTTTGAATACCTCCAGGGATGGGGACTCCACCACCTCCCTGGGCAGCCTGTTCCAATGCCCGACAACCCTTTCAGTGAAGAAATTTTTACGAATACCCAATCTAAACCTCCCCTGGCGCAACTTGAGGCCATTTCCTCTTGTTCTGTCGTCTGTTACTAGGGAGAAGAGTCCGACCCCCATCTCTCTACAACCTCCTATCTGCGTACTATAGCAGTTTTATGAGACTTAACTGGCTATTCCTGTCTAAGTGTACACAAATGGTGATCTTGGAGGTCTCTTCCAACCAGAACAATTCTATGATTCTATGATTCTATGATTCTATGAAATGTAATGTTATTAAATAGAAGATAAATTCTAGAGACGTTTTACTTTGGTTGTGGTACAACAGGTAAAAATTGCCACCCTATGTCCATATTTTTAATGTTTCTAAAACCAGATGATGGAACTCTGGATGCATTCATTGAACCATGGATCTGCTTGGGAGGCTTGTCTAAGGATATATCAATTCCACTAAGAAAATAAAAAGGTCAGGGTAGTGAAAAGTTACTTGTAAAAATGTTTGTAAAGTAGGCATAACTTAGAGTTATTAGGGACCTCCTCAACCAAAACCTTCTTTGTTGTGGTTACCGTGCCTT
Organism: Phoenicopterus ruber ruber; assembly: GCA_009819775.1. NCBI lineage: Eukaryota > Metazoa > Chordata > Aves > Phoenicopteriformes > Phoenicopteridae > Phoenicopterus > Phoenicopterus ruber. Next base: position 27,867,634 of record CM020247.1, read on the forward strand.
TTCATATAAAGTTAAGCACACTTGAAAAACAATTTATGAATGACTTCTCTCATTTTATAGCTGAAGCATGGCAACACAACCATACAGAAAGCTTGTTTTGTGCTGTGCTCTGTTTTATTGGCTTTCTGTGCCCAGCAAGATGGTCGTTCCCTAGCTAAGCTGCCCATTCTTTATTCCTCTGTGAGCAGCGGTGCAAGAAGTGTGTCTAGCACTTAGAGCACTTGGACACGGGGTCTGGCCTCGCTTCTGAGCTCCACCACTGGCTCACTCAGTGGTTCTGCCACCCTCTGTAACCTCATTGTGTTTCAGTTTCCTATTTGTAAATGAAGGCTAATACTTCTTAACTTCTGGGAAGGACCACAGCATCCTGATCCTTAGGAAATGCTGTTACTCACACAGCTCGTGTCATATTTGATTCCATATTAACGCTGCATTAACAAGGGAGAGTTCAAACCCTTTGCGTTTAAGTGTGACCCTGAGCTTGGGATAGTGGATCCCTGGGTGGTAAAAATAATTTCTGTGATGCTTTCTCACTTGGTATTTGCCACTAACTAGACCTAAAGAACATTTTGGCACGGGGAACAGGGACTAACTTACTCCAAGGATAATGTGATCATAGGGGAGGGGAGACTATGCTGACCAGATATCTTGAAAATTACATGTCTGTAATTTATATTACCCATACAGCAAACCTCTGAATGAGGTTCTTGATTATCCTAAATTAGAAGAATCAGATTAGATAAATCTATGGAAACCTATCCTTCCACATATCATTCTGTGTGCTTTAAAAATACACTCCAGCAAATCAAGTCTTACGCTGTAGATACTACTATAGGGTTTATTATGCGTGACTAGTAAAAATATGTCCATATGGTCCAATCTTTGCAGTAGTATGTGGAAAGTAAATCTGGATTTTTGGAAAGGCTAATCTCAATATTCCCACTTAGCTGCAGTGGACCTGCTGTCAGTTTAGTAACATCAGACTGTCTCACCCCATCCACCCTCTGTGCCCTCTCCCAGGGGAAGCAGCTCTTCCCTTTCACCACACTTCGCAAGCAACTCTCCTCTTCCCATCTCTTTCCCTCATGAAGGCCATTGTCCTCCTACTTCCTTCACCAGCAGAGGTCAAGAAATAGGAAAAAGGAAAGGAGGGGAGCAAGGGTCTGGAAAAGCTCCCTGCAGTGATGGCAGCAGGAGGAAGCCAAGCTCTCCTTTGGGCTGTGGCTGGCAGTAAAAGCTGGGGGGTTCAGGCAGCCTTCATGGCTTTAAAAGCCATTTCTCATCTCCTCCAGGCAGAAGTGACACAGGCTGGATGGCATCGTTTCATGGGCTAGATCTGGTTTACGAATTATATGCCATAAATTAAAACCTACTTAAAGAATCCAATTTTTGTTAAAGAAAGAAATGCTAGTCCTCTTTTTCAGATATTTCTCTGTAAAGCTCTACCACCATCCCTATTAATTTGTGCTACAGCTCCTAGTAACAGCTGCCTGTTACCATATCAGATGACTTTCAGCCACACCAGTAAATTAAATGTACTACTCCCATCAGGACAAATTCTTCTTGGAAAAAATAGCTTTTGGGTTGTTTCAAATAAGCTAGTTGCTTAAAAAAATCACACACCGCATAATACAAATTTCCTACCATTTCTGTAGTACGATACTTCAACATTTCAGTCTCAAAACTGTTCTTTAAATCATTTATCAAACATGTATGTACATATACCTAGCAGTATCTATAGTAAGATCTAGAGCAAGTATCTATATCAAAGGAATGTACATATTTTAATTATTTAAGACTTAAAATTTAAAAATTACCCTTTCCTCTAACATGGAACAAAAAGACACAGGGAAATTAAAACACAACTGCAAGTTCTACATTTTGAGGACTTTCCTACTCTGTAAGGGTACAGCTGTTGGGTACCTCCCTACCAGCTGAGCTATTCAGGAGAAACCTGGCTGACCCACAGTATGTGCTTTTTTTGTGAGTTTTATATGTCTACCATAGAGCGTGTCTGAGAATGGAAGAAAGCCTGCTCTCCTAGGGAGATAAAAACTCAATTCCAGGCCAGCCAAAACCAGACTCTTCTTAGCCAAGAAAGTAATTTATAGACCACCAAGTAATCCTGCAATTAATTGTTCTCTGCAACCCATAGAACAGCTGATGTCTGGATTCATCTAAGCTATGAAAGGACTACAGACTTTGAGGGGCTTGGGTTTTTTTTTACATGTGGTTAAAGCACCCTGTATCAATTTATATTCAGAGCTAACTGAGAGTATGGCTGGTAAGCTGTCGAAAAATCTTTGCAGACTGTCGCTTTTAGAATCTCTGAAAGCAGCAACAGAAAAATATCTTCCTTGAATGAACTATACTAAGTCATTATTCTTTTTAGCTTATGAGTCCAGTCACCTGTTATCAAGTCTGATTACTGAAGAGAAACTTGTATGCAGTAAGTGAACTAAAAATCAGGACTAATTTATATACATCAGGGCAATTTGAAACTCAGAGCTCCATCTGCTGTGATATTTTTCAGTTTTAGTAATATTGGGGAAATGATAATCTATGCAGAAGTGATTTATCTAATGCTGCAGTACACTTTGTAGTAGAACCTAAGAGCAATCAGTCTCGTGCTTATTGTGAACGTGGTTGCTTACGCAGGATTCAAGTGTGATTGGTAAGTGTCATATACATTTTAGGAGCAGATGATATCATTAATGTTTTCTTAAAAAAAAAAAAAAAAAAAAGACTTTTTTATATGGTAAGGTTTTTCTAAAAATGGAAGCCTTTTATCTCTCCAAAAATAAAGTTCCCTGTGATATTAAACTTCAGTCTAAGAACCACAAAAAGGAACAGTCATACTCTTTCCCTTCTACACCAACAGTTTCCACACATGGTCACACGGGTGAGACTGAAAAGACTGCAGTTTAGTCCACAGGGCCCAGTCTTGAGTGGGATGATTACTGATGTGCTGATTAAAGGGAGAGAGCCAGTTGCTAAGACTTGCTGACAGGCTCATGTGCAAGCAGCCTTGCTCCCTATTTCAGTATAAAAATGGGTACTGAGGCAAGACTGCTGGTCAGGCTTCAGAGGAGTTCGGTATCGTGCTAGACCAGGAGGGCCCCTGGCAGGGTTTTACTAAACTCTCTGTGGCTACAGTGCAATGTCCTCCCCTTTAGTCTGCTCGGTTTTATTGTACTGTGTGTCTAATGTAAGTCCCGAGATCTAGATTGGTATGGGATTTATTTTTGTGAATATCCCTCACGAAATCGGTATGAGTCTGAGCAATACTTGTGATAGTGGTGGGTGAAGGCTCAGGCTCTCAGGTGCTCCTCAGGGCAGATATCTTGTGAATTTTGTCTGTAAACATCTATTTCTTCATGGTCCTGTGTAAAATAACAATAACAGGAAAAACGTGAATGCACTAGTCTGTTTTAATAAAAAAACAGTTGAATCTGTTCCAAAGTTTCACTTTCTTAATCAGATAGTTGGCAACGTGATGGAGTTCCTGCAGGGGAGGGAGTCCTAACATCAGTGGAAGCAGATGCGCTCTCCGCAGCCAGCCAGCCAGCCGGCCTTGCACTGAGCAGCTCTGTTGTTTGTAGTGCACATTGCAGAGTATCCCTTTTGAAGTTGATCAATTCAGAGTTCATGTGTTTTATCTGTTATATCTAAAAACAAAGGTTACAATGTAGAACTGTGATTGTATTAGTCTCTGACATTTTAGGAGTGGTAAATGTGGAGGGAGAGGTTTACATCCACCACGCTCTCTTATAGTTACCATAGCTAAAGAGCATGGTTCATTCCTATTGTTTGTAAAATAGAGCTATACACTTATTAAGAAAGTTTTGCTAGTTGCTTGAGAGTTTCAGACGAGCTGATCTTTCTCTTAATTGCAATTCTTTCTCTCTTATGAGTTTGTTGTTTTGGGGTTGTTTTTTAATCCAGTACAGCTTTATTTTGTGATGCTAAGATGGCTGGCAATAAATTCACAAGACTCTTTAATGTTCTGTGGTAGGTAAAACATTGGACAGGGTTGCAGTCCATGCCTTACTCTGCTGCTGGGCTGTGTTGTAAATGCAGGCAAGCCGCTCCTCTTCCCGATGTCTCCGTTTCCTCATCTGGAAAATGGATAATGCCACTGATCCCCACTGCAGACTGCTTCAGGATTTGCTGATGGAAAACATTGTCTGACAGCATTAAAAGACTTTTTTAGAAATAAATTTGGCAAATTATGTTTAAAATTAATACGGCTGTTTCTATTGCTTATTTTGCAGACACTTCTTAATTTCTTCGTTGGTTGGGTTTTCTTAGAGGAAGTGTTGGGCTTTGGGACTAAGCTCTTTCAGGTTCCAATGTGAATTTCTAATTGCAACCTGGCATCTCCCTTTACCTTGCTTATTCCAGAATATAGCCTTCTTTGTAGTGCTATGCTAGCTGCAGGTGCCCACTTAGAAGATTAACTGGGAGATATTCATCTTCACTAAACTAGTAACTGTTCAATAGGTCACTAACTCTGGAGATTACCAGGCATGACTGTTCAGTTTATTCTCCTTAAAAGTCAGGCTGGCTTGATCACCCACTGTACAATCCATTTGTCTCCACTTCCTTAATAATCACTCTCTCATCTCCAACTCGCTCTCCAAGCCTGTCCTGGATCCCATGTCACATATCCTCTGACCTCTCCAATGGGGGGAAAAAGGCTTTCCTCGATGCTTCCCATACTTCTTTATCATCAGATCTTGTGTCTTCTACCCTGTGCTCACCTGCCTCATGGGGTGGAACCTCCCCCTCTCATGGGGATACAAATAAAGTTACACCTTCGTATTTCAGCAAAGTGCAAATATACGTGTGTGCATATGTATGAATTCAGTGTATGCAAGCGCATGCATGCAAATCAAAACCCACTTCTGTTCCTTCCTTGTGAAGAATTGTTTCAGGACCTGTGATAATTGAAATGGCTAAAATAATGTCACAATATGATTCAAAATGTGATCTGGAAGAAAAGTTGCTTGAAGTCCTTAAAAAATAAAGTAGTGTACCCAATATATATATTACATTGACTTTAAATAATTTTTTTTTGTATAAATACTACTAATAATGAAACCCCTGCTCCCCCTGATTTCCTGAAATTACTCTTTGAGGTCTGGAAGGCAGGTTTGGGTTCAAAGTGATTAGAAGAAATTGAGGATGCTTTGTTCATAAATGCTTGGCTATAACCAAACCCTGTTTTACCTGAGGTCAGCAGGAGCTTCATTGTTTGTAGTAACTTCTCTTGCAGCAGCCATCTCTGTCCATGATCAATCGATCATGTTACAAAAAAGCTCAAGAGATCAAATGCAGATTTATTTATAATAAGTGTGCTGAAACCTAATTGACTATACTTGCCCAAGTACTAGGTAGTATGCTTTTTAATTCATGTGATATGCAGATACTGGCGCACAGGAGAAGGCTTCCAAAGAAAATGCCAACTGGAGCAGTAGAATTGGCCTGCTGTACAGTGGCGATCCAGTAGCACATATAAGAAGCTTCTTTAATATTAAGCATGTGAATAATCCTGTTTGGTTTTCCTCATGTTCCAGCCTAAACTCCCAGTAATGTCACATAGGTTGCTTTCCACCACAATTCCTGTGCTGCTTCATTTCTTCATCATTTCTGTGAGGTGCTAAGCGCTCTGGCTGTGCTAGGGGAATTATTTAGCCATGTTCTCATGTTAAATATATAACCTTGCCTGCTTAAAATCAGATGTCTTTAACTGCTTTGCTGGATTGGGGTCACACTGCTGAGTCCTGATGGGATTTAAACTTTAGTGCTAGCAAGACACTGAAGAGCTACTTTTTTTTCTTTTTCTTTTTACACTGACACAGAAATGTTTTACAGCACTGGGAATATCATTTAATCTCTTTACATAAAGTGTGAATAATTACTCAGTGAAATGTTTTTCTTTGGGTAAAACCACATTTTTTTTAGTAGATATTACTAGGGGCTTGCTTCTAGGTACAGACTCAGACATTTCTTTTTCCTTTCTTATCATAATATGACATTAAATTGATGTATTATACTTCTTTAAACAAACTGGAATATACTTTTTGCTCATACAGAGAAATTCTCTCACTTTCCTTTGCAGTTTATTGTACAAATAACAAAGCAAAGAGCTGAATTTTGTCTTTTGGATGACTGTTATCTAAATAATAAAAAAAAACAAAAAAACAACCCATAAAAAAGCCTAGGAAAAATTACCACTGTAGTTGAGAAAAATGTTTATAGCCTGAAAGAATTACCACTGTCATAAACAGGCCTAGATCATCTTCCTTAATGATACAAGTACATGTAAAGCTGAGTATCAACTCAACAATTCACATCTGCATGATAGCAGCTGAATGTTGCAATTTCTTTCAGCTGAGATGCATCTATGTCCTGGTTTCGGCCAGGACAGAGCTAGTTTTGTCTTCAGCAGCTCCTGTGTTTTGGATTTAGTGTGAGAAGAATGGTGATAGCACACTGATGTTGTTGGTTGCTGCTAAATGACCAAGGACATTTTGCAGTTTCCCAGGTTTTGCTCATGTGTAGGTGCAAAAAACTTGGGAGGGATATAGCCAGAATAGTTGATCCAAACTGGCCAAAGAGAGTATTCCATACCATAGACGTCATGCCCAGTATAAGTGAGGGTCGGCTGGTGGGGCTTTAGTCCGTTAACTTGCCTTAATCCTTAAGCTTCCCTTCAGGTTGCTTTTTGTTTCCCTGTTCTTCTTTTTTTATTTTGTTTGTTTGGGCCTTTTCGTTCATTCGTTTGTCTGTTTGTTCCCTTGCCTGCTCTCTCTGGAACTTGTTGTTCTGGGATAGCTGGGGAGGGGGGGAATACCCCTGCTCCCTGCCTGCTGCTTGGGACGGGCTGTATCGGTCATCGGGTGGTGAGAAATTGTGTATCGTTTGTTTTATATATTCTAGTATCCTTATATATTATTATTATCATTATTTATATTATAAATATCATTATTTATAATTATTTATATTTTTCCTTTGCTGTCCTGGTGAACTGCTTTTATCTCAACCTGCGAGTTTTCCTTTCTCTCCTGATTCTCCTCCCCACCCGACTAGGGAGTGGGGGAGTGAGCGAGTGGCTGCGTGGTATTTCGGTTACCATCTGGGGTTAAACCACGACAATCTATTTTGCTGCTTTGATGTCTTTTGGGGGCTGAAAGGCAAACAAAGTGATTAAGTCTTTTCCAAGTTCAAAATTTTCTATGTGGTAGATAGAAACTTAAGACTATAACTTCAATTCTCTTTTAGAAGTTGTCTTCTGATGGAGATGATCTATGAGTTTTATAGTTAAGATCCTCCCTGTATATACCTGGTTCATTAGGTTACTGTTGTAAAAGCATGACAGATTTTATTGTAAATAAAGATTTGATACACCATATGCCACAGCCATCCTTCAACTTCCTAGCCCAGTTCTTGGAATATGACTTTATAGCTGGATTAACCTAGAACAGCTTTCAGTACAAGCCCAGAGCAATGTCCAAACTCCAGATTCACTGAAGGGCTCCTTAACCACACCGAAGAACTGATAACCATTTGGCCTGTTACCAGTTTAAATTCAGTTTAAATCAGAGTAATTAGCTGACACATCTATCTATGGGAAAAAGAAATCAGCTCTGGTAAAAGTATTGAAGGTGCCTATTGCAATTGAGATATACATAAATTTGGTGTTAAAATGAAGCTTTCATATAGTCTGTATTCCAAAATGAAAAGTTTGTTTCGGAAAAAAAAAAACAATTTGTCTAAATCTGAAGTGAGCAATTACTTTAATAGATTCCATTTCCAATTTTAATACTTAAAACTATTATAAATTATTTAGTTTACATAGAGCTCTAATTAATAATATAAAATTGTCTCTGTTCCATAGTTTTAGTTTGTCATAGAGATGTACCTTTTAATAATCCCCAAATTTGCATTAAAGCATGCATAATAATTGCAGCTTTATGCCAGAGTTCTTCATTCTTTTCCAGTGGTGCTGTCTTTTGTTGTTGGGTTGGGGGTTTTTTTGTGTTTTTTTTTTTTTTTTTCCAGAAATGTGCCCTTTATGAGATTTTTTTTTTTTTTTAATTTGCAATACATAGTTTCTGCTTCTGTGGTATTATTCCTTATTCTTTTCATATCCCAGATTACCACACACACTAGGTGAATGTTGTGTTATTCATATCAACTGAGACAATTTGTTATTTCTGTTTCTTAACAGGGCTGAGTATATAGCCCTGACAAGGGTTCTATAAAAACAGGTGTTCATCCAAGTGCTGCTGATGACTCAATCAAGCTGTAATATCAGCAAGCAAGGAAAGAAGACTTTAGGTCCCTGGCAGTTTTAGATTGTGTTGATTTGAAGGGCTGTAACTCATTTCATCTGCAGAATGACTCTGTCCTGTTGGCATTCAGGGGAATGAGGGTAAGCAGGCAAAGTGATTTCAGCTATGCATGATCAGCCAAACCGGTGTGAATTTTTTTTACACAAGCACAGAAAGATTTCCTCTTGGTGTAACTAATCTTGCCATGACATACCTTGTAAGGAATATCTGCACTGTGAAAAATAAAGGCCTGTTCCCCTAGAAAAATTCTGCAAGAGTATGTATGTACTACCCTTGTTTGGGTCACAACAACCCCAGGCAATGCTACAGGCTTGTAGGGGAGTGGCTGGAAAGCTGCCTGGCAGAAAAGGACCTGGGGGTGTTGGTCAACAGCCAGCTGAACATGAGCTGGCAGTGTGCCCAGGTGGCCAAGAAGGCCAATGGCATCCTGGCTTGTATCAGAAATAGTGTGGCCAGCAGGAGTAGGGAGGTGATTGTCCCCCTGTACTCGGCCCTGGTGAGGCCGCACCTCGAGTACTGTGTTCAGTTTTGGGCCCCTCACTACAAGAAAGACATTGAGGTGCTGGAGCGTGTCCAGAGACGGGCAACGAGGCTGGTGAAGGGTCTGGAACACAAGTCCTATGAGGAGCGGCTGAGGGAACTGGGGTTGTTTAGCCTGGAGAAAAGGAGGCTGAGGGGAGACCTTATTGCTCTCTACAACTACCTGAAAGGAGGTTGTAGAGAGATGGGGGTCGGTCTCTTCTCCCAAGTAACAGACGACAGGACAAGAGGAAATGGCCTCAAGTTGTGCCAGGGGAGGTTTAGATTGGACATTCGTAAAAATTTCTTCACCAAAAGGGTTGTCGGGCATTGGAACAGGCTGCCCAGGGAGGTGGTGGAGTCCCCATCCCTGGAGGTATTCAGAAGACATTTAGATGTGGCGCTAAGGGATATGATTTAGTGGTGGACTTGGTAATGCTAGGTTAATGGTTGGACCCGATGATCTCGGAGGTCTCTTCCAACCAGAACAATTCTATGATTCTATGTATGTATGTATTTATTTGGTAGTTGCATAAATATTGTTCAGCACAGCTTGAGAGCCAGGAGTTACATTTCCTTCTCAGCACTTGTTCTTACTTGGTGGTGGAAGTATTGGTGTGTATTCATCTCCATTGTAAGTTCTTGTGTCTTTGCCTGTTTGTGATCTGATGGAATGATGAAATGTAGCAATGTACAAAAAAGCTTCTTAGGTTAATCATTGCTCAATAATTTTGTGGTTCAGTTTGCAGCAGAGAGGCTACCTTTGGTTCTGGACTAGCTGCATGTGTGCTGCTTTGGCAAGCAAAGCTAAACTGGAGAAGGTTACAGGGGAAAAAACTTTGTTGTATTTGGAGTACAGTGAGTCAATGGAGATGGCAAAAGCAGAAAACCCTTCTTAGGCACAGTTTAATGTAGTGTAATCTCCTTCTCTTTCCTTCAGGTCCTTTCAGGTTCAGGAGCTATCTAAATGTAAAGATCTCATTTCAAACAACAGTTTTGTTTATAAGCAAAACTCCTTATGGTTTACTCTGAGTGTTAACATTGTTACCTGACCAAAGTAGATGCAAACCACTCAGTATGCTGTAACTAAACAATTTCTTTTCTCAGGGATTTTCTGAGCCCGGTTTCCTCTGTTTATCCTGACTGTGTTCACGTCCCACTGGAGAGATGTCATATTTAAAATAATTTGTGATTGACCTTACTCCAGCATCACTATAGAAAAGGGCCAGGAATTTTTTTTATCCTTTTTATAACTCCTGGCTCCCTTTCTGTACTGAAGCAATTAGCCTGAGCTGACCTCTAGCCAAATGTTCCTGTGGTCAAGTTTCAGCTGCCTTGAGGACAGTCAGCTGCTGTAATTTTTTTTTCTGATTTTAGCTTTCTGTTCTTGCGAACTGCTGGAGTTGGGTAAGATATAGGCTATTATTCCTTAGAATAGTGTGTATTACAAACACTGATTTTTTTTTTTTTTTTTTTTTCTGTTAAATAACAGCAACTTTATTAGTGGCATTTGTCTTTCATACGCATACGGGGTAGGTGTCGGGAGGCAGATATTACTAGATTGTAAAAGGTCGGTTTTGTCCTAAAACTGATAGAGAAGCTGTCTCTTGCTAGGTTAACACTGCGGTCTCTGAACAATACTGTTCTTGTTGGCAGTGAGCTTGCAAGAGTGTCTTAGAGGAACAACAGCGGGTGGTTACAAAACAGATTTGCGAGAACTTTCTGCAAGGCAGTAGTTGTCTGATGGTGGGGTAGATGGCACTTCAGAGGACTCTTCTCTCAGAAATTTTATTCTGTACCACCAAAAGTAGTATTGTGATGGAGCAGCTCCTGCTTTGCAATAGATTTTCTCCTACAAGACCAGAGCCATGGTGCTATAGCTCCCTTGGCCTCTGATACTTCTAGAAGTGATAGTCTTACCTGCAGCTCAGCAGAGCTTTTGGTATAGGTGCTGGATGCAGAGAGGTCACGTAGTCCCTGGTGCTTCAAACCTCTTGCAGAGCTCCTTTTGCCTGGGAGAGACCTTGAGTATGAGCCCTGTCCCAAGGGCACTGGGTTTGAGCTCCGAGGAGGGTAGCACAACTTGCTGTTTCCAGAGGCTGATGTACAAAGGGTGGAGCATGGCCCAACCATCATTTCTGTATTTTCAAATAAGAGCATTCACCATTTTTGAGCTCAGTCCTGTCCGTATTGGGGATGTTCAGAGTACACCTGTTGGATTTTTCTCCCACAAGCAACTTGTCTGGATGAATAACTCATTGGAGGATCCCATTTGGATTTATGCAGAGCAGAGACACTCTATTGCTTTGCCTTGCCAAGATAGTGGCATTTGTGACAATCCACAGAAGCATCATCATTTGATTCTATGTTGCATTTTACTAGCAAAACCTAAGGGATTAAGCAGTGATTTTGGTCACCTTTAGGGTTTAGGAACCTAAATTAATCCTGTGCCCTGTTTCAGACAGCTAGATGTTTTAGTCAAGGTCTGTGGCTAAGCAGGAACTGTTACAATAATTATAGAATTGCTCTTAAAGAAGCGGTAGCTGCTGCTGCTGGAGGGGTGGCTGTGTCTTCCCCTCTGCCCTGGCTGCTCACTCCCATGCCTGTGCTGCCCCTGCTCTGCTCCCAGGGTGCAACTTTGTGGAGTCCTGATAAACCCAGTCAGCAAACAGATTTGTTACAATAAATGTTTACAGATTCATTTTAACTGGAACAATTTCCTGATGGAGTTCACTGTGTGCAGGTATGTAAACAAGTCTGCCAGCACAAGAAAAGTAGTACTGGAATGGGATTGTCTTTATCTGCAGCAGCAAGACCTTATTGAAGTTCAACGTGATTGTTGACCTCTGGGATGTATTTCCAGACTCCTGGGTTGGTGCTCTGGCTGTCAAACCACTCTTCCTTGGACAAAGCTGAGATGGCTGCCAGTCACAGTGCAGGGACGGAGGGGATAGCCATGCTGTGATGGCTGCACGTAGGGACTGATCCCGGTCCAACCACAGAGTTATTCAGTGTGTGTGGTGGGTTGACCCTGTCTGGATGCCAGGTGCCCACCAAAGCCACTCTATCACTCCCCCTCCTCAACTGGACAGGAGAGAGAAAATATAACGAAAGGCTCATGGGTCGAGATAAGGACAGGGAGATCACTCACCAATTACCATCACAGGCAAAACAGACTCGACTTGGGGAAAAATTAATTTAATTTATTGCCAATTAAATCAGAGTAGGATAATGAGAAATAAAACCCAATCTTAAAAACACCTTCCCCCACCCCTCCCTTCTTCCCGGGCTCAACTTCACTCCTCATTTCTCCACCTCCTCCCTGCAAGCAACGCAGGGGGATGGGGAATGTGGGTTGTGGTCAGTTCATCACACGTTGTCTCTGCTGCTCCTTCCTCCTCAGGGGGAGGACTCCTCACACTCTTCCCCTGCCCCAGCATGGGGTCCCTCCCATGGGAGACAGTCCTCCACGGACTTCTCCAATGTGAGTCCTTCCCACGGGCTACAGTTCTTCACGAACTGCTCCAGCACAGGTCCCCCGCAGGGTCACAAGTCCTGCCAGCAAACCTGCTCCAGCGTGGGCTCCTCTCTCTCCATGGGTCCACAGGTCCTGCCAGGAGCCTGATCCAGCGCGAGCTTCCCACAAGGTCACAGCCTCTCTCGGGCATCCACCTGCTCCAGCATGGGGTCCTCCACAGGCTGCAGGTGGATATCTGCTCCACCGTGGACCTCCATGTGCTGCAGGGAGACAGCCTGCCTCACCGTGGTCTTCACCACAGGCTGCAGGGGAATCTCCACTCTGGTGCATGGAGCACCTCCTCCCCCTCCTTCTTCACTGACCTTGTGTCTGCAGAGTTGTTGCTGTCGCATCTCACTCCTCTCTTTGCTGCTATATTCCTGCAGCAGGTTTTTTTTTTCCCCCCCTTCTTAACTATGTTATCCCAGAGGCGCTACTACTGTTGCTGATTGGCTCAACCTTGGCCAGCGGCACATCCATCTCGGAGCAGGCTGATGTTGGCTCTATCGGATGTAGGGGAAGCTCCTAGCAGCTTCTCGCAGAAGCTGCCCCTCTAGCCCCTCCGCTACTAAAACCTTCCATGCACACTCAATACAGTGTTGTTAGGAAAACTGAAACTGTGTTCACAGATGTGCTCTGAATGACTGACTATGTTGATGACGTGTTCTCACAGGAGAACTCCTGTGAGGGGTTTGGGTTTTTCTTGTAGCTGTTGTTAGGCAGGAAGAAGTAGGAAAGTCTGGAGAAGAGTGGTAGGAAAATCAGCAGAGGCTGGTGAACACAGGAGAACAGGGAAGTATGAATATGGAGGCAGCATGTGATGTCTGCGTATTGTGACAGGGAGAGAGCAGGATAATTGTAAAGTGACATTGTGCTCAGACCTGTGAAAGAGAAAACAAAACTTTCTCCCTAAAGTGGAAAGGCTGAAGTGGAGAGAGGACTGTTCGAAAGGGCAGAATCACAGAATGGTAGGGATTGGAAGGGACCTCTGGAGATCATCTAGTCCAACCCCCCTGCTAGAGCAGGTTCACCTAGAGCAGGCTGCACAGGACTGCGTCCAGGCGGGTTTTGAATATCTCCAGAGAAGGAGACTCCACAATCTCCCTGGGCAGCCTGTTCCAGTGCTCTGTCACCCTCACAGTGAAGAAGTTTTTCCTCATGTTCAGGCGGAACTTCTTATGTTCCAGTTTGTGCCCGTTGCCCCTTGTCCTGTCCCTGGGCACCACTGAAAAGAGTCTGGTCCCATCCTCTTGACACCCGCCCTTGAGATATTTATCATAGAATCATAGAATCATAGAATTGTTCTGGTTGGAAGAGACCTCCAAGATCATCGGGTCCAACCATTAACCTAGCATTACCAAGTCCACCACTAAATCGTATCCCTTAGGGCCTCATCTAAATGTCTTCTGAATACCTCCAGGGATGGGGACTCCACCACCTCCCTGGGCAGCCTGTTCCAATGCCCGACAACCCTTTTGGTGAAGAAATTTTTACGAATGTCCAATCTGAACCTCCCCTGGCGCAACTTGAGGCCATTTCCTCTCGTCCTGTCACCTGTTACTAGGGAGAAGAGTCCAACATCCATCTCTCTACAACCACCTTTCAGGGAGTTGTAGAGAGCAATAAGGTCTCCCCTCAGCCTCCTTTTCTCCAGGCTAAACAACCCCAGTTCCCTCAGCCACTCCTCATAGGACTTGTGCTCTAGACCCTTCACCAGCTTCGTTGCCCTTCTCTGGACACGCTCCAGCACCTCAATGTCTTTCTTGTAGTGAGGGGCCCAAAACTGAACACAGTACTCGAGGTGCGGCCTCACCAGGGCCGAGTACAGGGGGACAATCACCTCCCTACTCCTGCTGGCCACACTATTTCTGATACAGGCCAGGATGCCGTTGGCCTTCTTGGCCACCTGGGCACACTGCTGGCTCATATTCAGCTGGCTGTCGACCAACACCCCCAGGTCTTTTTCCACTGGGCAGCTTTCCAGCCTCTCCCCCCCAAGCCTGTAGCATTGCCTGGGGTGGTTGTGACCCAAGTGCAGGACCCGGCACTTGGCCTTGTTGAACCTCATATAATTGGCCTCGGCCCACGGATCCAGATTGTCCAGGTCCCGCTGTAGTGCCTGTCTGCCCTCCAGCAGATCAACCCTCCCTCCCAATTTGGTGTCATCTGCAAATTTCCTGAGGGTGCACTCGATCCCGTCGTCCAGATCATTGAGAAAGATATTGAACAGAATTGGCCCCAGTACTGAGCCCTGGGGGACACCACTTGTGACCGGCCACCAACTGGATTTAACTCCATTCACCACAACTCTTTGGGCCCGGCCATCCAGCCAGTTTTTTACCCAGCGCAGAGTATGCCCATCCAAGCCATGGGTAGCCAGTTTCTCCAGGAGGATGCTGTGGGAGACGGTGTCAAAGGCTTTTCTAAAGTCCAGGTACACAACGTCCACAGCCTTTCCCTCATCCACTAAGCAGGTCACCTTGTCGTAGAAGGAGATCAGGTTAGTCAAGCAGGACCTGCCTTTCATAAACCCATGCTGACTGGGCCCGGTTGTCCCGTACATGCCGCGTGATGGCACTCAAGATGATCTGCTCCATAACCTTCCTCAGCACCGACGTCAGACTGACAGGCCTGTAGTTCCCTGGATCCTCCTTCTGGCCCTTCTTGTAGATGGGCGTCACATTTGCTAACCTCCAGTCAACTGGGACCTCCCCAGTGAGCCAGGACTGCTGATAAATGATGGAGAGTGGCTTGGTGAGCACTTCTGCCAGCTCTTTCAGCACCCTTGGGTGGATCCCATCCAGCCCCATAGACTTGTGTGTGTCTAGCTGGCGTAGCAGGTCACTGACCATTTCCCCTTGGATTATGGGGGCTTCCTTCTGCTCCCTCTCCCTGTCCTCCTGCTCAGGGGGCTGGGTGCCCAGAGAACAACTTCCCTTGCTGTTAAAGACTGAGGCAAAGAAGGCATTAAGCACCTCAGCCTTTTCCTCGTCCCTTGACGCTAAGTTTCCCCCTGCATCCAGTAAAGGAGGGAGATTTTCCTTTGCCCCCCTTTTATTGCTAATGTATTTGTAGAAGGACTTTTTGTTGTCTTTTACGGCAGTAGCCAGACTAAGTTCTAGCTGGGCCTTGGCCCTTCTAATTTTCTCCCTGCATAACCTCACGAAATCCTTGTAGTCCTCCTGAGTTGCCTGCCCCTTCCTCCAAAGGTTGTAGACTCTTTTTTTCCTAAGTTCCAGCCGGAGCTCTCTGTTCAGCCAGGCTGGTCTTCTTTCCCGACGGCTCGTCTTTTGGCTCATGGGGACAGCCTGCTCCTGTGCCTTTAAGATTTCCCTTTTGAAGAATGTCCAGCCTTCCTGGGTTCCTTTGCCCTCCAGGACTGCCTCCCAAGGGACTCTGCCAACCAGACTCCTAAACAGGCCAAAGTCTGCCCTCCGGAAGTCCAAGGTGGCAGTTCTGGTGACCCCCCTCCTTACTTCTCCGAGAATCAAAAACTCTATCATTTTGTGGTCACTGTGCCCAAGACGGCCTCCAACTGTCACATCACCCACAAGACCTTCTCTGTTCAGAAACAACAGGTCCAGCGGGGCGCCTTCTCTCGTTGGCTCCCTCACCAGCTATGTGAGGAAGTTCTCTTCCACACACTCCAGGAACCTCCTGGACTGTTTCCTCTCTGCTGCATTGTATTTCCAGCAGACATCTGGCAAGTTGAAGTCCCCCACGAGAACAAGGGCTAGCGATCGTGAGGCTTCTCCCAGCTGCCTGTAGAATACTTCATCTGCCTCCTCATCCTGGTTGGGTGGTCTATAACAGACTCCCACCATGATATCTGCCTTGGTGGCCTTCCCCCTGATTCTTACCCATAGGCACTCAACCCTCTCGTCACCGTCCTCAAGCTCAAGGCAGTCAAGACTCTCCCTAACATAGAGGGCTACCCCACTGCCGCTCCTTCCTTGATAAGCACTGATGAGGTCCCCTCATCAGCTTATAAGCATTGATGAGGTCCCCTCTCAGTCTTCTCTTCCTCAGGCTAAACAGCCCCAGCTCCCTCAGCCTTTCCCCATAGGAGAGATGCTCCAATCCCTTAATCATCTTTGTAGCCCTCCGCTGGACTCTCTCCAGTAGTTCCTCATCTTTCTTAAACTGGGGAGCCCAGAACTGGACACAGTACTCCAGATGGGGCCTCACTAGGGCAGAGTAGAGGGGGAGGATAACCTCCCTCGACCTGCTGGCCACACTCTTCTTAATGCACCCCAGAATGCCGTTGGCCTTCCTGGCTGCAAGGGCACATTGCTGGCTCATGGTGAATTTGTCATCTACCAGGACTCCCAGGTCCTTCTCCGCAGAGCTGCTTTCCAGGAGGTCAACCCCTAACCTGTCCCAGTGCATGGGGTTATTCCTCCCCAGGTGCAGGACCCTGCACTTGCCCGTGTTGAACCTCATGAGGTTCCTCTCTGCCCAATGCTCCAGCCTTTCCAGGTCTCACTGAATGGCAGCACAGCCTTCTGGTGTATCAGCCAGTCCTCCCAGTTTCGTGTCATCAGCAAACTTGCTGAGGGTACACTCTGTCCCTTCCTCCAGGTCATTGATGAATAAATTGAACAAGACTGGCCCCAGTACTGACCCCTGGGGGACACCACTAGTCACAGGCCTCCAGCTAGACTCTGCACCACTGATCACCACCCTCTGAGCTCTGCCATTCAGCCAGTTCTCAATCCATCTCACCGTCCACTCGTCTAGCCCACACTGCCTGAGCTTACCTATGAGGATATTGTGGGAGACAGTGTCAAAAGCCTTGCTGAAGTCAAGGTAGACAACATCCACCACTTTCCCCTCATCCACCCAGCCAGTCATGCCATCATAGAAGGCTATCAGATTGGTCAAGCATGATTTCCCCTTGGTGAATCCATATTGACTACTCCTGATCACCTTCTTTTCCTCCACATGCTTAGAGATGGCCTCCAGAATGAGTTGCTTCATCACCTTTCCAGGGATGGAGGTGAGTCTGACTGGCCTGTAGTTTCCCGGGTCCTCCTTCTTGAAGACTGGAGTGACATTGGCTTTCCTTCAGTCCTCAGGCACCTCTCCACTGTTATCCATGACCTTTGAAAGATGATGGAGAGTGGCTTGGCAATGACCTCTGTCAGCTCCCTCAGCACTCATGGGTGCCTCCCATCGGGGCCCATGGATTTGTGGGTGTCCAGTTTGCCCAAGTGATCTCTAACCTGATCCTCCTCGACCAAAGGAAGGCCATCCTTTCTCCAGGCTTCCTCTCTTACCTCCAGGGTCTGGGATTCCTGGGGGCCAGCCTTGGCAGTAAAGACTGAAGCAAAGAAGGCATTTGGTAACTCTGCCTTCTCTGCATCCTTTGTCACCAGGGCACCTGGCTTGTTCAGTAGCAGGCCCACGTTTTCCCTAGTCTTCCGTTTGTTACCAATGTATTTGAAAAAGCCCTTCTTATTGCCCTTGACATCCCTTGCCACTTTACATTCCAGATGGACCTTAGCTTTCCTCGTTGCATCCCTGCATACCCTGACAGTGTTCCTGTACTCCTCCCAAGTGGCCTGCCCCTTTTTCCACATTCCATAGACTTCCTTCTTCCATTTGAGTTTAGCCAGAAGTTCCTTGCTCATCCACGCAGGTCTCCTGCCTCCCTTACCTGATTTCTTACTCCTGGGGATGCACTGCTCTTGAGCTTGGAGGAAGTGATGCTTGAATATTGACCAGCTTTCTTGGCCCCCCCTACCTTCTAGAGCCCTAACCCATGGGATTCCTCCAAGCAGGTCCTTGAAGAGGCTAAAGTTAGCTCTCCTGAGGTCCAGGCTTGTAATCCTGCTTAGCGTCCTGCTTGCTCCATGCAGGATCCTGAACTCCACCATCTCATGGTCACTGCAGCCAAGGCTATCCCCAACCTTCACATCCCCAACCAGACCTTCTTTGTTTGTTAGTATGAGGTCCAGCAGCACCCCTCTCCTCGTCAGCTCCTCCACCACCTGCATCAGAAAGTTATCATCAATGTTCTGCAGGAACCTCCTGGACTGTGCGTGCCTAGCTGTGTTGTCCCTTCAAGAGATATCGGGGTGGTTGAAGTCCCCCATGTGAACCAGGGCCTGCGATCGTGAGGCTACTTCCAGCTGCCTGGAGAAGGCCTCATCGACTTCCTCTTCCTGATCAGGTGGCCCATAGTACACACCCACAACAGTGTCCCCCATGTTAGCCTGTCCCCTAATCCTTACCCATAAGCTCTTGACTCGTTCTTCATCCACCCCTAGGCAGAGCTCGATACACTCCAGTCGCTCTCTCACATAGAGAGCCACTCCACCACCTTGCCTTGCTGGCCTGTCCTTCCTAAAAAGTACATACCCATCCATGACAGCATTCCAGTCATGCAAGCTATCCCACCACGTCTCTGTAACTGCTATGAGATCATGGCCTTGCGAGCGCACACAGATCTCTAGTTCTTCCTGTTTATTCCCCATGCTGCGTGTGTTGGTGTACAGGCATTTCAGAGAGGAAGTTGAGTTTGCAGGTTTCCCAGGAGGGGTGCAAGAGGATCCACCATAGCCATACACACCCTTAGGGTGGTCGGCCTTCTGGTTGTCATCTTGGGAGGCAGCTAAGGAAGATTTGTCTCTGCTCAGGTTGGCCTGGCTTATTCCCCAGTTGGATGTGATGGCATGAGCATTGCCACTTTGGACCCCGCCCCCCGAGTCCTTCAGTTTAAAGCCCACCTCACCAAGTTGGCCAGCCTGCCGACAAAGATTCCCCTGCCCCTCTTAGACGGGTGGATCCCATCCCTCCCCAAGAGGTTATAGTCACCAAAGAACGTCCTGTTGTCATAAAAGCTAAAACCCTCATGATGGCACCAGCCACAAAGCCAGGAGTTGATATGCATTATGCGCCTATTTCTGGTCGCCCCCTCTCCTCCCACTGGTCAAATGGAGGAAAATATAACTTGGGCACCAATATTTTTCACTTGCTCCCCCAGGACTTTAAAGTCTTTCTTGATTTTGCCCAGGTTCCGGCTTGCGGCGTCATTTGTGCCCACATGGAGGAGTAGCAGTGGATAGTAGTCTGTGCTCCTGACAAGTTGCGGCACCCTCTCAGCAACATCTCAGACCTTAGCTCCTGGAAGGCAGCATACCTCATGTGCCTCCCTGTCAGGTCGGCAGACAGGCACCTCAGTGCCCTTTAACAGAGAGTCCCCCACTACAAGCACTCGTCGTTTCTTTTTGCAGTATCCACTGTGTGCTGCTAGAGTGGTTTCTCCTTGCAGACTTTATTCGTGGGTGTCTACAGCTGTTAAAGCTTCATATCTGGTTTTGGTTGTAAATAGTGTAAGAGGAGAGGAATTGGCAAATACAGAGAAGCATTTCTGTAAAAGATTTATTTATTAATAAGAGACAATAAGAATCCTTTAAACAAGAATACAGGTGGAGTAGGGGAACAATTGAGCTAGCTGAAAACATAGCTATGCTCGGATGAACCTCGTGCTGTGCCAGTGTAGCTGCTCTCCAAGAGTAGGAGGATTGTTGGCCTGTAATTGCTTTATGAACTTTTTCCCAGCTCTGTGCACTCCAGCAGCTGCAGCCTTCCACTACTTCTGGGTCCTGCTCCTCAGGCTGCTTCACTCTCACACTGGCCCCAAATCCTTGCTGACGTGCATTCAGCCTCACCGTATGGTTTCATTCCTCCCTGTCCACTTGAGAACAGTGGAGTCACTTTTTGAAAGACCCGTGTCTGTTTGGCCAGGGGAAAGCCCTGCCCAGTGCTTGGCAGGTCCCCAGAGCTCCCCCAGCTCTTCTCTCCATGCAGCCAGTCATACTCGCAGTGCTTTTCCTGCTACCCTGTGCCTGCTCAAACCATGGGCGTTGCGGCAGCGCAGGTGCCATGGGGAGCGTCTCCTGGCTTGCCTTTGCAGGTCCAGGTTAGACTCTACTAGCCTAGAGCAGTTGGAATAAATTCCTCCTGTACTGAGCCTGAAACTTGAGAATTATTGAGAAGTTGTGTTAATGAGGATGGGAGAAATATCTTCTGATTTTTAAGTTTTGTACTAAACAGCATGAATGAGAAATCTGGAGTTGGTAATTATTACGTTTTTTCTGCAGTGTGAGTCAGTCTGTTCTCTTGGGGTAAGAAAATTAAGGAAGGAATTGTCTTTTAAATTCAGTGTTAACATAGTTTTACATACTCAGTGTGCTTGTGTTTTACAGTTTCTGACTAAATTCAAACTTTGCTAACTCTACTAGGAGACTGACTATTTGTTGATACCCAGATTTGACAGCATTGATCGTTTTAATCAGTAACACCCACTTAGAGATTATTATTTGTTAGTGAGCTTGGTTGTTTGGACACTACTGATGTATTCTCCTGTTAGATGTAAAAAGAAAATGTCTAATTGAAAATTCTCCAGTGTAGAATCAAGGTTTGTCATACCAATTTATGGTCAAATGTAAAAGTGGAGCTATTACTCTCTTTCTCCGCTGCCTCACTGAGCTGGGGTGTCAGTATATTTCATGCCGCAGAACAAGAAGCCAATGCTTGACCATTGTTTCAGTGTTCATGTTCATTTTGGTGTTGTAGCTTTGCTTTTGAAGGCCTTCAGTAATCTCTGTGCTCCATTGGCATGGTTGTAAACTGTCAGGTCGTAATCCATGGTATGTATGTTTTCCCTCTACTACATATGGACACCTCATGAGCTTTTGGGGGCATGGTACAATTTTGTGCAGAAGGCTGCACTGCCCACGAGTCTAGCGTAGCCCAGCTTCTGCCCTTCCCCGTTGTTATCAGATGCTGGTGATAATGGCATGAGCAAAGTAGTGTCCCTCAAACAGGATCGTGGGATGGGGTTGTAGGATATATGTGTGTGGCGCAGATGAATTAGGGAGAAGGAGGAGTGTGCTTTCTGGGGAGGTTGTAAAGGCTTGTCGGATTACGCTTGGGTTGTAAAGGCTTGTATGCTTGGAGGTTGTGTGGCTTCTGTGGATGTGTTCAGGTCCATCAGAAGGTGCCTTCTCAGAAATCACATGGGTAGAAGTTTCCAATGTGAGACAGCCTCCATGGTAGTGTTATGGAAATTACGCATGCCAGTCACCATAACAGGGTTCGACTCTAGGTTTCCGCTGAATCAATAAGCCGAAAGGAGATTCTTCTATAAAGTCCTTTTTATTAATAGTGCTACAGCTCAAGCTGAATGCCTCCAAAGAGAGACCTTGAACAAAGAAATCCCTGGGCAATTATACCCTTACAATCTAAATTCCCCACCCCTCATGCGACAGTTGGGACAAGTAGTAATATTAGGGTCTGGGGTCTTCCCGTTCTTCATTGGGTCCTTTCATTGTCTCTAGGCGGGCCTTTTCTTTTCTTATCTCTAAGGTTGCAGCTTCTGTTAATGAATGTAGCTTCCTTATCTTCTGGCTTGAACCGGCTCTGGGGCCTTCTTTTACTTGACTAGGTAAAAGTTCAACATATCTAGGTGAAAGTTCACAGCTTGTGGCCTAGGGCTTCAGCAAATTTAGCTGCTAATGCTAAGCAAGTTATGCTAAACAGGTTCTATATAAGTAGTATACCAAATCATACAACAGGTAGCCCCCTAAGAGCAGCGTGGCAGAGCAGGGGTACCAAGGCATGTGCTCAGGGTTGTGCAGGATGCTGGTGGGAAACAGACCAGAGAATTGCCCCGGGTTACTCTCATTCTTGCTGCCCCACAGCTGCTGCTGCCCTCTCCACTCCTGGCGTGCTGCCTGCCACTGGTGGTGGCAGTAGGTACTAAGCTGGTGTTTCTCTGCTAACAGCCATTTGACTTTCTAGCGTGGGAGCTGGCTTATTAGACTGCATCACTTCTCTCATTTTTACTGCATGTAGTCCTAGACCTGGGAAGCGTTATACCTGGCCTGCAAAGACGAACACAGCTTCAGAGGCGCGTGAGCTGGAAAAGGGATCATCATCTCTTTGTTCCCTGAAAGAGATACTGTTCTTCTCCTACTTTCACATTTAACCTAGGCTACTCATTGGGATCCATTCCCCAAAGGCTGCTGTGGGGGGAGTGTGGTTACTCCCT
Organism: Phoenicopterus ruber ruber; assembly: GCA_009819775.1. Taxonomy (NCBI): domain Eukaryota; kingdom Metazoa; phylum Chordata; class Aves; order Phoenicopteriformes; family Phoenicopteridae; genus Phoenicopterus; species Phoenicopterus ruber. The sequence continues at coordinate 27,890,090 of CM020247.1, forward strand.
AGAAGCAGGCTAGAGATTGACAATACTGATTTTTTTTTTCCCCCTCTATATTAAATGAACTAGAGACCCATAAGCTAGTTCTCTTATAAAGATAATATTTACTATCTGTCCTAGACTGCAAGATAATGTATGACTTTATGAGGCAATAAACCATAAAGTAAATACACTTATGATTGTTAGTAATATCAGTTTATAAAGAAACTCTCTTATGTCTTTTATTGTTACAGAATTAGAGGTATGAATCTTTGGCATCTGCTGTTTACTTTGGCACTGGTCTGTGCAAATGACTCACTTTCTGCAAGTGATGGTAAGTTTTATGATACCTTTCTGTGCCTTTGTGTGTGTATATATATAGCTTTATATAAAGAGTATTTTTATATTATATGTGTCAGGACTATGCATGTTCCTTGATTGCACTAACCTGGATACATTATGTGAAATGTGAAAAATATGTCAGTTAATCTTGTTGTAAAGATAGTGGATGAGATTGAGACAACGTGTTGCAGAATGAAGGTGAATTTCATAGACGGCGTTAGGTGTGTGATGTGTAAACAGGCTGGATCAATGTTAGTGTTAGATATCTGGATTTTCTTTGCTCAGGTACTGAAGTTATGAAAGAATTATATGGGGTTAATTTTTTATAGAAACTTACTTTTCCCCCCCCTTAACAAGTCTTTTTAGTATAATCATATGTTAAATGTAGAGCTATTTGGAAGTATGGAGGAAGCATTTTAAGACTGTACGTGTTGGGCCTGAGGGCAACACGAACAAGTTTCGTAAGAAATACATTTAGAAATTCTTGAGTAGAGGTTATAAAAGGGATTTGAAAAGAATGTGTAGCCTCAACCAGCCAGTTGGCTGTGGGTAGCCAGTAGAAGCCTTTTTAGCGAGGAGAAGCTCTGAATGCATATCCTGTGGTGTTCATGATTCAACAGATCTGCCCAGGGTTCACATGCACTGAATGTACCTCTGGCTTTCCACAGTTCTTCTCCTTCCCATCCTTATTCACTTCAATTCTTCCATCTTATAAATTAAATGCAGGGCTGGAAAGTACTCACTCCAGCTGAGCTTTCTCTGATGCTTTTTCTTGTTGCAACCAGCAATGATTTAGAACCATTTCTGTATCACCCAGAGGCCTGCTTTGACTCTGGCTGGTCCTTTGGGACTGGTCTTTTACTCGTTTAGAACAAAAAAATCCCATTCAGTGGGAGTTCTATGTTGTGTCAGACTGATCTGCTTACACTGGTTATGATCTGCTCCTGTAAACAAATACAAGTTAACCTAGTCTGCTCTGTCTTGTTCTGGCCTTTGGAGAGAGCAGTAACAGTTTTCCATAATTACTAATTTTATATGAATGTGTCGCCGCTTCTCCCATAGCTACAGAGCAGCTGCAGAAGGGTGGCTCTGTAAGCAGGTGCCCCTCCTGATCTCCTAGCCAAAATCAGTGTTAGCAGAGAAAGTCAGAGATGGCAGTTTGATGAGTAATTTTGGAAAAAGTGGGGTGAAAACAGCTTCCACAACAAGCTGTAAATAAACTGTTAAAATTTTCAATGAAAATTTCTCACATCTCACAATTTCTTTTTTTTTTTTCTTTAGCTCCATACTTAGGTGATACTGAATGCAAATTAAATACCTATAGAGTTGCAAGCCATGTTTCATTAGCCTTTCTAGTGCTAGCTTTAGAATATGGTACTAAACCAAACAGCTATGGCATAGTTGCCTGTAGTCATAACTGTCCTGCAGTTTAAAGGTATAACCATCCTCCTTTGCTCTGATACAGTTCTGCGTTTTCTTGGAGTTGCATACTTAAAACTTCTAGATATCCATATTTGCAGGAGCACTGGAGAGATATAAGTGGTATTACTTTGTTGTTAATGGAGACACTAAGCTGAAATAAGATATAATTGGAACTCAAATGATCCGTTTTCAGAGAATTCTTCCATAAAGTTAATTTTATTTATTAAAAAAGGGTTTTGGATAGGGAAAACATGTTTCTGTTTATTTACTTCTATGTATGTGGCTCAGTCTCTTATCCTCTGTGTTATCAGACACCAGCTCATCTATAAGATTCTCTTCTCCCCTGCTAGTTAAGTCATGTTCTTTAACATTTGCCAAATTTGATTTGAGTTCCTAATGTAGCTGACTGTTGGAAGGCAATGAATGAATCAAGTTTTCACTTTTGTTCTCTACTTTAATTTCCTACTTGCAGCAATACTTTCATTCTGCTACCTACATGTCCCATGGGAAATGAGTGTGCCTGTTTAAGAAGTGTGTAAGGAAGTGTGGGGCAGTGAAGTGTTTATTTTCATATTAAAATTGGATTGAAACAATGTGGGGCCTTTATTTAATGTATTTTGAATCCTTCTCTGTCTTCTGATTTGGTGTTGTGGTTTAACCCCAGCCAGCACCTAAGCACCACACAGCCGCTCGCTCACTCCCCACAGCAGGATGGAGGAGAGAATCGGAAGAGTAAAAGTGAGAAAACTCCTCGGTTGAGATAAAGACAGTTTACTAAGTAAAGCAAAAGCCGCACACGCAAGCAAAGCAAAACAAGGAATTCATTCACTACTTCCCATCGGCAGGCAGGTGTTCAGCCATCTCCAGGAAAGCAGAGCTCCATCATGCGTAACGGTTACTTGGGAAGACAAAATGCCATCACTCTGAATGTTCCCCCCTTCCTTCTTCTTCCCCCAGCTTTATATGCTGAGCATGACGTCATATGGCATGGAATATCCCTTTGGTCAGTTGGGGTCAGCTGTCCCAGCTGTGTCCCCTCCCAACTTTTTGTGCACCCCCAGCCTACTCGCTGGTGGGGTGGTGTGAGAAGCAGAAAAGGCCTTGACTCTGTGTAAGCACTGCTAAGCAGTAACTAAAGCATCCCTTTATTATCAACACTGTTTTCAGCCCAAATCCAAAACATAGCCCCATACTAGCTACTATGAAGAAAATTAACTCTATCCCAGCCCAAACCAGCACATTTGGTTAAAAGAAGATGAGTTTTCTGATAGGCATTTGCCAAATAAAGCTGTACATTCATTTTTTTCCCCTTTGTGTACCAATCTTTTTAGTTAGACCTATGAACTGAAATAAAATTTGCAAATTCCTCCTTGGTTCTGCTGAAATATGGAAAGTCAATATTTCACAGTGAAATATGATACATGTACCAGCTTCTATTCATTGTCTCTTACAGAATGGTCAGTAGAACAAAAAAGAATGTGTCCTAACTTGATCCTCCCCCCCAGTGTCTGTATTTTCCAGTACATTCATTCAATGGACAAAAATAATCCCTGCTCAGATGCAGTCTACTGGACCAATTGATTTCTCTCTCGAGGTTTAAGAGCACATGAGGATTTTTTGATCCTTGGCAGATGAGGTGTGGTCCAGATATTCTAAGATCAGTAAAAATCTGTGTTATAAATAAAAACCACAGCATCACCTTTTGTCTATACTGGTGACTTTGTCTATACTGATGAAATAGTAACTTCCATGAGCTTACCTTCAGAATCAAAAAATGAAGAACATTTTAATTGTGTTCCTGTGCTTAAATCCAAGATACAATAGTAAATATGTATGTCCTGATTCGCTGCATTATTACAGAATTGTGTGTGTGAAGGGAATAGAGCTTTGTTGTCCCAAAAATAAATTTCTAACCACTAAACTGCTTCTAATGCTGTAACACATTTATTCTGAGTAGGGGAAATGCTCAACTGAGAAAGTCAGACAAGGAAGTATAAGTCAAACGGGAATATTTGAGATAACAGCATGAGACAACATCCATTCATCCATTTGTCATTCTTGCATGATTTAGGACAGAGTATTAGATGAGATCTGTTTATTTGCTGTTGTTTTTCTCCCCCCTCCCCCCATGTGAATGTGCTCGTATCTGCAAAAGTTCTCATGAGCATCCAGCCCCTCTCCTAAGTCATTACTAGGTGATGAATCCTGACAATCTTACAGAGTTCTTCCCAGCACAGTCTTGCTGAGGCCTTCCTATAAACTTAATTAGATGTGCTCCGTACCTGTACCATATCTGATACGTGGCCCAAAGGACTGGATCTGCGGTGTCACAGTTCCCTAACAAATCCACTTCAGTAATTGTATTTTTTTATGGCAGCAGGTTAAAAAAATTACACATAGTTGCTAATCTTACACCAAAGCACATTACTGAGGCTTAATTAATATTGACTTGTACATGGAAGGATCCATGGAAGAACTGCACGCTTTTACGTCTTGAAAGTAAAGCTTATGTTCAGCCTTACAAGTGCCTGTGCTTTGAGCTGGCTCTGTGCAGTGGGGTCAGATCCACCCTTGGCACACAGTGAAATCTCATATGTGTTTCCTCCTGGCAGGAGAGGGTATGAGGCCAGCAGTTGGCCAGAAAACTGCACAGCATTCGAGACCAGATATTGGATATTTAGTCATCCATTTGCTGTCTCCAGGCTGGTGCCAAGTTCTGCTGGAGGTTTTCCATTGATTTAGCTAGTTTTTATGCTCTCCTTCTGCTAAGAGCTTGGCTTGCTGGCTCCTTAAACAGAGGCTGTGGCTGGAGTGAAGTGACAGGGGTGCCCACTGTCTCTGAGATCATGATGTTAAATGTGACCAAGTATGTCTGCTGCATCAGGTCTTCGTGTGTAAGTCAGAGCAGAGCAGGTCTGGGACTTGCAGCTTCTTGCCAGCTGGACGCTGACCCACATGCTGTCTGTATCCTCAAGGTGCCATAGGATAGAAAGGGCAGAACATAGGCAGTGGTAGAAAGAAAGTGTAAAGGCCACAATAATGGGAAGGTAATTTCTAATTGGTGTGTAATTACCATAGGTAAATGGGTCTTGTGCCTTACGGATCTGAAAACATAAGACCCATTTTCACAGATAATGAAGACATTTTTGTTAAGTCAATACAATTAGGTGCCTAAGAATTTAGGTCGCTTTGAAGATGGAGAATTGTGTGATTTTGAAAATTTAGTTTAGTTAATTAGGTACATGAACAAGAGACAGTACTGCTTCATGAGTAGATCACCTACTTTTGTGCAATAATAATCATGGTTCAAGAAAAAAATAAGAACTTATATTCATGTACTGTCCTGGTTGCGGCTGGGATAGGGTTAATTTTCACCAGAAGCTGGCCGGGGTCTATTCTATACCATGTGACCGTCACGCTCACTATATAGAGGGGGGTTGACGGGAGGGGCAGGGATCGCTGCTCGGGAGCGGGCTGGGCGTCGGGCTCCGGGCGGGGAGCAACCTGTCCGGAAAGCACCGCTAAGTACACGCTGTTGTTGTTATTGTTGGGGTTTCTCGTTTGTTTGCTTTCTTTCCCTTTGTTGTCCGGTTAAACTGTTGTTGTTGTTAACCCACGAGTTCTGCCTTTCTTTGTCCCGATTCTCTCCCCGTCCCTCCGGGAGGGGTGGGGTGAGCGAGCGACCGCGTGGCTCAGCCTCCGGCTGGGGCTAAACCACGACAGTTCTTTTTTTGGCGCCCAACGTGGGGCACGACAACAGCACTTTTGTATTAAGTGTGCTCTAACTGTAGTAGTTACTAAGTGACAAGCTCCTGCACGGGTCAAAAAAGTTTGCTGGCTGCACTGTTTATCTCTTGACTTTTGGCAACATGTTAATGCGAATGTGGTTTGTTCTGGCACTGATGGTCTCACTGTGCTGGGGGAACTATCTGGTGGGGAGGATGAGGGAATACATCATCTCCCTCTCCCTACCCAGGATTAATGTGGACAGGTTTATTACACAGGCTCCTGAGGTCCTTACTCACCCTTGTGTGAACTGCTTAGTACTACTTATTAATATTGTTGGCATATTATGGGGTTTGTGGAATCTGGTCTCGTCCTGGTGGAAGAGAAGACAACTTTTGGGTGAGGCTATATTGAAGTGTGACCTGAGGCAGCCAGTCCCAGGGTGGCAGGGTGTGTGGAAGGACTTGGGCAGGTTCCTAGGGTGGTTAACACCTCCCATAGCCTGGGACTTTACTCCTGAACAGGCAAGCAACCCTAGCAAACTGACACGCCACCTGATGGAAGGGTGCCTTGCCTATCCCAATGAGAACCAGCAGCTTCTAGCGTTGTACTGGGGCCTGGCTTGTGCCTATCGAACCACAGTTCAGCATTCTCAGAGGACTCTGGTTGAGGCAGGGACCCAAACTGTACCTCAGGACGCCATGGTTGAGATAGGGACCCAAACAACACCACCAACTACAGTAATTGCCCCAGTAGTTAAAAAGAAACAATGGACAAGGAGAACACCGGGTCCATATCTTTGATTAGTAAGGGAGGAGGAAGAAGAGGAAGGGTCGGATCACGAAGCCGGTCCTTCGACAAGGACATCAGAGGAAGGAGTGAGAGAATTCAGACAGGAAGCGGAAACTACCTGGTCCCTGACCTCAGCAGAACTTCGAGACGTGTGGAAAGATTACAGCCGCAGCCAGGTGAGTGGATTGCTGCCTGGCTGCTCCGATGCTGGGATAGTGGGGCTGACAGTCAGCAATTGGAAGGCAAGGAAGCCCAACAGCTGGGATCCCTTGCTAGGAACTGGGGAATTGAGAGAGCAATTGGAAAAGAGGCAGCAATTTGCAGTCTCTGGAGATGACTCCTCTCAAGTGTGAGGGCAAGGTATCCATTAAAGGAAGATCTTGTGAACTCCCCAGGGAAGTGGACCACTGCAGATGAAGGCATCCAGTACCTGAGAGAATTAGCGGTACTGGAAGTCATCTACAGGGATCTAGACAATGATGAGGTCTCCAAAGATCCAGAGGATGTCCTGTGCACACAGGCTATGTGGAGGAAGGTGACTCAGAGTGCCCCAGCGTCATATTCTAACAGCCTGGCAGCGATGTATTGCCCGGATATTGATACGCCAACTGTGGAGAGAGTGTCTTCTTGGCTCCAAAACTTTGAAGAAAATCTCTGTACCGCCTCATCCCTATGGGCCAGTGCCTTGTCTATCAGGAATGCCCCAAGAAATCAGTCCTCTCCTGCCTCAGTCGGAGGGAAAGGGAGCCCCAGGCGCACACCGCGTGGAGCACTCTGGTTCTTCCTGCGTGACCAGGGGGAGGACATGAGGTAGTGGGACGGTGAACCCACCTTTAAGCTGGAAGCCCGTGTACGCAAACTGAGAGGGAAGACAGCTGTTAAGAAGGGGCCACCCAGGAAGTCTGTCAGCAGAGTTGCTGTAGAGATGCACGAAGGCAATCAGTGATTTCCCAAACAGAGAAGAACTGAAATCACCTCCCTTGATCCTGAGGAGGGGCCTTCTGGTCTGGCGCTGCAAGGCTCAGACAGAGAATACTCTGGCGAGGAACAGGAATAGAGGGTCCCTGCCTTCGGCCAGGAGGAGGAAAGGGATGACCGGGTATACTGGACTGTGTGGGTTCGATGGCCTGGCACATCAGACCCACAGAAATATAGGGCTTTAGTAGACACAGGTGCACAGTGTACCCTGGTGCCATCAGAACATAGGGGCACGAAACCCATCTGGATCTCGGGAGTGACAGGGGGATGCCAAGAATTGTCGGTATTGGAGGCTGAGGTGAGCTTAACAGGGGACAAGTGGGAAAAGCACCCCATTGTGACTGGCCCAGAGGCCCCTTGTATCCTTGGCATAGACTACCTCAGGAGAGGGTGCTTCAAGGACCCAAAGGGATACCGATGGGCTTTTGGTGTAGCCATGGTGAATGCAGAGAAGACCAAACAGCTATCTACCCTGCCTGGCCTCTCAGAAGATCCCTGCGTTGTGGGATTGCTGCAAGCTGAAGAACAGAAGGTACCAATTGCTACCAGGACGGTGCACCGGCGGCAATATCGCACTAACAGAGACTCCCTGGCTCCCATCCGTGAGCTGATTCATCAACTGGAGAGCCAAGGAGTCATTAGTAAGACTCATTCACCTTTTAATAGTCCTATATGGCCAGTGCAGAAATCTAATGGGGAATGGAGATTAACAGTGGACTATCGTGGCCTGAATGAAGTCACGCCACCACTGAGTGCTGCCGTGCCGGACATGCTAGAACTTCAGTATGAACTGGAGTCCAAGGCATCCAAGTGGTATGCCACCATTGATATTGCCAATGCATTCTTCTCCATCCCTTTGGCAGCAGACTGCAGGCCACAGTTTGCTTTCACCTGGAGGGGCATCCAGTACACCTGGAATCGACTGCCCCAGGGGTGGAAACACAGCCCCACCCTTTGCCATGGGCTGATCCAGACTGCCCTGGAAAAGGGTGGAGCTCCAGAACAGCTGAAATACATTGGTGACATCATTGTGTGGGGCAAAACAGCAGAAGAGGTTTTTGAGAAAGGAGAGAAAATAGTCCAAATCCTTCTGAAAGCTGGTTTTGCTGTAAAATGAAGTAAGGTCAAGGGACCTGCACAGGAGATTCAGTTCCTAGGAATAAAATGGCAAGATGGATGTTGTCAGATCCCAACAGATGTGATCAACAAGATAACAGCGATGTCTCCACCAACTAACAAAAAGGAAACACAAGATTTCTTAGGCGTTGTGGGTTTCTGGAGAATGCATATTGCAAATTACAGTTTTATTGTAAGCCTTCTCTCTCAAGTGACCTGAAAGAAGAATGATTTCGCATGGGGCCCTGAGCAACGACAAGCCTTTGAACAAATTAAACAGGAGATAGTTCATGCAGTAGCCCTTGGGCCAGTCCGGGCAGGGCAAGATGTTAAACATGTGCTCTACACCGCAGCCGGGGAGAACGGCCCTACCTGGAGCCTCTGGCAGAAAGCACCAGGGGAGACTCGAGGTCGACCCCAGGGGTTCTGGAGCCGGGGATATAGAGGATCTGAGGCCTGCTATACTCCAACTGAAAAAGAGATCTTGGCAGCATATGAAGGGGTTTGAGCTGCTTCAGAGGTGGTTGGTACTGAAGCACAGCTCCTCCTGGCACCCCGACTGCCGGTGCTGGGCTGGATGTTCAAAGGGAGGGTCCCCTGTACACATCATGCAACTGATGCTACATGGAGTAAGTGGGTGTCACTGATCACACAATGAGCTCAAATAGGAAACCCCAGTCGCCCAGGAATCTTGGAAGTGATCATGGATTGGCCAGAAGGCAAAGATTTTGGAAAGTCGACAGAGGAAGAAGTGACACGTGCTGAAGAGGCCCCACCGTATAATGAACTGCCAGAACATGAGAAGCGATATGCCCTGTTCACTGATGGGTCCTGTCGTATTGTGGGAAAGCATCGAAGGTGGAAAGCTGCTGTGTGGAGTCCTACACGACGAGTTGCAGAAGCCACTGAAGGACAAGGTGAACCGAGTCAGTTTGCAGAGGTGAAAGTCATCCAGCTGGCTTTAGATATTGCCAAATGAGAAAAGCGGCCAGTGCTCTACCTCTATACTGACTCCTGGATGGTGGCAAATGCCCTGTGGGGTGGTTACAACAATGGAAGCAGAGCAACTGGAAGTGCAGAGGCAAACCCATCTAGGCTGCCAAATTGTGGCAAGATATTGCTGCCCGGGTAGAGAAGCTAGTTATACAAGTACATCACGTAGATGCCCACGTACCTTGGGCCACTGAGGAACATCAAAGCAACTAGCAGGTGGATCAGGCTGCTAGGACTGAAGTGGCACAGGTGGATCTGGACTGGCAACATAAAGGTGAATTATTCCTAGCTCTGTGGGCCCATGACACCTCAGGCCATCAGGGAAGACATGTGACATATAGATGGGCTCGTGATCGAGGGGTGGGCTTGACTATGGATGCTATCACACAGGTTATCCATGAATGTGAAACATGTGCTGCAATCAAGTAAGCCAAGCGGTTAAAGCCTCTCTGGTATGGAGGACGATGGCTGAAATATAAATATGGGGAGGCCTGGCAGATTGATTCTATCACACTCCCACAGACCCGCCAAGGCAAGCGCCATGTGCTTACCATGGTGGAAGCAACCACCGGATGGCTGGAAACATATCCCGTGCCCCATGCCACTGCCCGGAACACTATCCTGGGCCTTGAGAAGCGAGTTTTATGGCAACATGGCACCCCAGCAAGGATTGAGTCAGACAATGGGACTCATTTCCGAAACAACCTCATAGACACCTGGGCCAAAGAGCATGGCATTGAGTGGGTGTATCACATCCCCTATCATGCACCAGCCTCTGGGAAAGTTGTACGATACAATGGACTACTGAAAACTACCCTGAGAGCAATGGGTGGTGGGACCTTCAAACACTGGGATACACATTTAGCAAAAGCCACCTGGTTAGTCAACACTAGAGGATCTACCAATCGGGCTGGTCCTGCCCAATCAAAGCCTTTACATACTGTAGAAGGGGATAAAGTTCCTGTAGTGCACATGAAGAATATGTTAGGGAAGACAGTCTGGGTTACTCCTGCCTCAGGCAAAGGCAAACCCATCCGTGGAATTGTTTTTGCTCAAGGACCTGGGTGCACTTGGTGGGTGATGCGAAAGGATGGGGAAGTCCGATGTGTAACTCGAGGGGATTTGATTTTGGGTGAGAATAGCCAATGAATGAAACTGTATGATGTTAATTGCTGTATAACCTTGTCACTGTATGTCATCTCTACCACAGTTGCTATATGCCAGATCAATGGTATTATAGCAAGAATTACCCAAATTGATAAAGAATGAGCTATTGATAAAACTGAGCCAAGTGCAGCAGTAATGGAAGCAGAACTGGCTTTAGCAACTGGCGCCCATCAACTTCCTGAAGAGATCGACATCTTCAGCCCACAGACCGTGGACATGATACACCAGCCGTGCCAGATACCACAACTGCAAGCTCCAGATGCAACAATCCAACACTACACACCATCCTCCCACTGCGTCCAGTGTCACCTGCCGCACCGCACTGAGACCCAGCCCTGTTTCGCCGACCGAGCGAGCTGCACATCATCTCTCCTGCACCAAGAGACTATTATGACAGATGGAGCCCAAAGTCATGGACTAAATGAACTCCATAGACACTTTGAAGGGATGGTCCATAGACTAAGGGAATGATGTCTGTGTGTGTATATATATATATATAACAGGAAAAGTGGTGGTGATTAGTTGGGAAGTGTAGCATCTGACAATGATGTAGATGGTATAGAATAAGGGGTGGATAATGTCCTTGTTGCGGCTGGAATAGGGTTAATTTTCGCCAGAAGCTGGCCAGGGTCTATTCTATACCATGTGACTGTCACGCTCACTATATAGAGGGGTATGACCTGAGAGGGGGAATAGCCACTCAGGAGCGGGCTGCGCTCCGGGCGGGAGCGACCTGTATGGGAAGCACTGCTAAGTGCACTCTGTTGTTGTTATTGTTTGGGTTTCTTGTTTGTTTGTTTTTTCTTTCCCTTTGTTGTCCGGTTAAACTGTTGTTGTTGTTAACCCAGGAGTTCTGCCTTTCTTTGTCCCGATTCTCTCCCTGTCCCTCCGGGAGGGGTGGGGTGAGCGAGCAACTGCGTGGCTCAGCCTCGGGCTGGGGCTAAACCATGACATATAAATACGCAATTTGTATTTGAGATTTTTACATTAATGTAACTGCAGTGTTTCAAATACATATCCAGCATACACCTAGCTATTTTGGTTTACTATACCTGCTGACATCAGAAGTGGTTGAGGGGAATTGCTCTAGACACAGGTTGCAAAATGTTTAGGAAGCAAAATAAGTTTTTGTCTACTTGTTCCTTCTCTACAACTGATGAGTGTAGGTCACATAAGGACATAGAGGAATAAACTGGCAATTAGTCCCAGTTAATAAAATAATACATAAGCTCAAGCAGTTCCAAAACTAATTTCTTCCCAGTGAAAAGAAGGGGGAAATGTCTTTTATCATTTTTGGTACTAGATCAAAGTTTGTTCGAGAATACTATAGCTATGCTAATTCATCCTCTGAAGCAGGTTTAGAGATGCATTCATATTTAATGATAGCAAAATAAAAATACTTTTGAGTGAACTGTTTTTGTACAATGATAATTTTAGGAGCTACAAACTTGAATTTATTTTTCTTTTTATCTAATCTGATTTTAGAAGTGTATTTAATTTTTTGCATCACAACTTTTTTTAATTATTGTATGAATAGGGATTGTATCCATAACCCATGTTCCGTATCATTAAAGTATCTAAGTTTAGGTGTGCACTGGGTGTCACAATCCCTAGCTCTATAATTGGGAGCTTTATCCGTAACCCATGTTACAGATCATTAGTATCGTTAAAGACACCCCTGGTCACCTGAGACATCTGCATGGGACTTCACAGAGATAACACAGGACCTGCAGGACATCTGCATCGTTCTGGAATGGCCAGAAGCTTAAAGAGCTTTATAAAAAGCTTAAGGTCAGGCATCTCAAATGTCCCTGAACATGTTTTCAGGCAACTAAATCAACTCCATCAGCTGTTCTTTGTTCCAGGGACTATATTGACTAGCTCTCCATTGACTTTATAGGAGCTTGGACACCTAAGGACGAGACTCATCCATGTATGAATCATATGGATATCCTCTAGGTACCCAAAAAATCTGCGTGAGACTTGTAGATAGGGCATATGACCTGTAGGAGATCTGTGCCTTTTGAAGCAGAGGCTAGAAGGCAGGCAGAATACCCTAGGCAGTCTGAGATAGCTACAGATGTTTAGGCAACTGGATTTTGCCCTACCTTGCATAAAGAGTGCTAAATATAGGTGTCTTCATTTTGAACTGAGTCTCACCCTTATAGCTGCCTTGTTTGGGTATGCATGTGTGCTTTCTACTGGGTAGTGTCATAGCTGCTCAGCCACACACTGTAGGTCGTCTATTGCCAGCCAAGGTGAGGGGTCGTTTTACTAGATTGACAGAATAACAGTTGGGTTCTTGCTGTCACCATGAAATTAAGTAGCAGACGGATGTTGTCTAAAGGCATGGATTTGACTTTTATGACACACAGAGGAATTCACAGCTGTGTGGGGTTTTGGCTGAAAACATGTTTTGTGATTTAGGCAAACTCAAATTTTATAGATTGCAGACAGTGCAGTGACAAGCCATTTCTCATACGTGAAGGGTATTTATTTTTAATTACTTTTTTTGATGGTCAAGAAGACTAGATGTATTTGCGTATATAACGATCCTAATCTTGTTATGCAGTGACATAAGATAATGAGAAAGGGCAGAATCTTTCCTTAGCTTAAGCTGCAAACTCTCTTGCCTCCTCTTGGTAAATAATAGTACCATAATATAGTTGGTAGTCATTTGTTCATTGTGGTCATTTTCTCTTCTTAATTCTTCTAACTGGTGTGTCTTTGCTAAGGCCTTTCGCTGTGTTACCTACTTTCTCAATTATATGCAGCTACAGAAGTATGGAACACAAGCCAAAGCAGAGTTGGCATTAAAACCTGAAAAGTTCAAAATCGCAATCAGCTTAAAGCATCCTGTTTTATGTGGACAGGGGCAGAACTGTCAAGAATGCGGATTTAAAACTTTTACCTGCAGACAAAGCCTTTAGAATAGTTGCCTTATTTCCAGAAGTTTAAGTATCTCTGAGCAAGAAAAATGTTCCATTATGTAGTAGAAATTGCTATAGAGCCATTCCAGGAGCCAGAATCTGAAAGCTTGGAACAGGGAAGTGTGAGTTACACCACTCTGATATGGCTAAGCCATTTTGGCTGGTGTCCTGGTTTAGGCCAGGATGGAGCTAGTTTTGTTTTCAGCAGCTCCTGTGTTTTGGCTTTAGTGTGAGAACAACGGTGATAGTACGCTGATGTTGCTGGTTGCTGCTGAATGACCAAGGACATTTTGCTGTTTTCCAGGTTTTGCTAACGTGCAAGGGCAAAAACTTGGAAGGGGTAGAGACAGGATAGTTGATCCAAACTGACCAAAGAGAGTATTCCATACCATAGACGTCATGCCCGATATAAGTGAAGGTCGGTCGGTGGGCCACTAGGCTTTTGAGGCTTTTAGACCCTTAACTTGCCTTAATCCTTAAGCTTCCCTTCAGGTTGCTTTTTGTTTCCCTATTTTCCCTTTTTGTTTTTCGTTCGTTCGGCTGTTTGTTCCCTCGCCTGCTCTCTCTGGAACTTGCTGTTCTGGGATAGCTGGGGGGGATACCCCTGCTCCCTGACTGCTGCTTGGGACGGGCTGTATCGGTCGTCGGGTGGTGAGAAATTGTGTATCGTTTGTTTTATATATTCTATTATCCTTATATATATTATCACTATTATCATTATTAATATATTTTCATATTTTTCCTTTGCTGTCCTGGTGAGCTGTTTTTATCTCAACCCGTGAGTTTTCCTTTCTCTCCAATTCTCCTCCCCATCCCAGCAGGGAGTGGGGGAGTGAGCGAGTGGCTGCGTGGTATTGGGTTACAATTTGGGGTTAAACCACGATAGTCCTAGCTAGCTCAGTCGGTAGAGTATGAGACTCTTAATCTCACCCCACGTTGGGCGCCAAAAAGGACTGTCGTGGTTTAACCCCAACTATCACTGTTGTTCTCACACTAAAGCCAAAACACAGGAGCTGCTGAAAACAAAACTAGCTCCATCCTGGCCTAAACCAGGACAGCTGGAGGGAAGATTCAGTTTGGCAGAGAGCAAAGTAGTATTTCCATCATCACTTTCCATTGCGATTAGGCATGGCTTTGACAGTTAGTAGAAAAAATTGAGGGAAGGCCTTGATTCTGTGCACTTTTGAATTACTTTTACTGTTCTTGCTTCCTAGCCAGTAGTATATATTTCAGATAAGCCATTTATCTGGGCCAATGTGACAGTATCTATGCTCTCACATTAAGAAGAAAGGATTTCACCTTGTCTTTCTTCTGTGTTGGGAGCATACATGATATTTTAACAGGAAGGGATTTGGGATTTCTAAGAGTGGAAGACACATGCTGGAAATGAATTGTAGACAAGCCCATATTTTGTAAGAAAACACAGAAAATAAAAACAGTGCTGAAATTTTCAAGTATAGTAGCCTTAAATTATGCCCCTAAAAATCCATATTTAGGCTTGTAACTGAGTAGATCCAATGGTTCAAATGCTAACCTGGATTGCAAGAGACTTGTCTCCTTTGTCCTTTCCTCCAAACCACATCTGTGACTCCAGCATTTACTGAAGACTTTCAAGACTTTGGATATCT
Organism: Phoenicopterus ruber ruber; assembly: GCA_009819775.1. NCBI lineage: Eukaryota > Metazoa > Chordata > Aves > Phoenicopteriformes > Phoenicopteridae > Phoenicopterus > Phoenicopterus ruber. The sequence continues at coordinate 27,905,157 of CM020247.1, forward strand.
TCACCCACAAGCCTGCCAAAAACACTTCACGAACAATCAGCTTCAGTCAGATGCCCTGCAAAATAATGTACATGCCACAGTTTTCCCATCCAGTTATCTCTGTTATCTTTAACATTCCTGCTATTGTGTAGATTTTCTTCATTGCTCCTTAGTTGCTGTCATATTTTCTTCTCTTTTAAACACAAACTCACCACTTTGCTGTCCTCTGATTGCTGGGTTTTGAGGTCATTTGCAAAAATTAGCCACACCTCTGTAGTTAGTCAGGAGAAGTCAGTCATTCTGCCTCTCAGCTGCAAGGCTTGTAATCCCAGTGTACATCTTTGCTCTCCCAAGCAGACCCACAGACTGCAGCCAAGCCACCAACACACACACTGGTCCTCCTGTGAACCAGAATTGTTCCTTCTTTATCAGGGATGAGCTGTACTCAAAACTGCTGGCTCATAGTAGCCACTTGTGGCTTGCTTTTGGAGGAGAAGCAGTGAGGCTAGTTTGAAACATGAACTTTTGCTCACACATGCAATTAAGTCCATGTATTTAAGGAGGAAGATCAGATGATGGAGATGATGCAAAAACGTGCACAGCAGTTTGTTACCACTATCTAAGAAGCTAACAAGTGAGGAAATTCCTAGTTACAGTTTTTACTTTAACTTCTGTTTTGATATTTTAAATGTAGTTGTATATTTCGTGTGAATTATTTAAACAGTTTGTTCTGCACTAGCCAAATGAACTCAGTTAATAAACTGACTGTGCATCAGGGGAAGGAAAAGTAGCTCAAGCAAATAAACACTAATCCATATTATAAAAGCATATTGCATGAGTTATAATGAATCATTCCATGCAGTGGAGCACATGCAGAGCAAATTGCTTTCAGTACCACCCATCTGTAACAGGAAAAAGAAACTGTTGTTACTGCACATTCATAGCATACAATGAAATGACCATGGGAAAGGGTGACTTTTTTTCATTAATTTAAATAATGATACAGTTATCGTTGTGCAGTAACTTACACTGCCTGATTTAAAATACAAGGGATTTTTAGAAACAAGAGACTGTCTGCAGTGTTGCACCTTTTCTTTCCATGCTGTGCTCTTCAAAAGTGACAGTCAGGATCAGATTGGAAACAAAATAAAAGTGTGACTGGGAATTGGAGAGCCATCATTGAACAGACCTGGTTCCTACCAGTATAAATGTGGGAGCATTGTTTGCACCTCAGCAATGTTTCGGCACACCTGGGTGTTCTCTTCAGCTGTCCCAAGGAATCAGAAGTAAAAGAGAAACATTTTAGAGTAGGAGTTCACAAGGTGCCATCCTTGAATCACACAGAGTGACTCCAAAAGCTTTGTGCTGGTCACCACCTTTAGCAGAACCAGATGATTTTCAGGGTTGCAGCAGCACTTCCAGCACAGTTGGGTACTTCAGGAACTGGAGCAACCATTTGTAGGCCTTGCACAATTCTTGGTCAAATGGGCTCTGGACAGTCCCCTAGTTGGTTGTTTCCAACCTTAGCTGCTCCCCCAGTCTTCCCTGTTACGCTCTGTAGCAGAGTTACTGGTACACAGGTGATTATCCACTTCCAAGGATGATGGAAAGGGGAACAGGAATGAGATAGTTCTGGGAAGTTTGGCTGTTGTGTGGCCCTTCACAACAAGGCTCTGGCAAGGTTCTCCTTGGGGAATAAAAATACCCGGCCTAGGCTGTTTCCCTTCTCTGTTATTGGAAAGGTGCTAAAAATGAACTATGGAAGAAGAATAGCCTAGGGATGATGCTGTACATGAGACGTAGAGTTACGGACTACCAGTAAGGACTCTTTAGCTTCTAAATTTGGAAGAAGTCCTGGTATTTAACAAGACAGAGTTTTTTCTACTTTGCTTTCTCTTCCTGCCCATTACACAAACATAATGTAAAATTAAGTAGTAACAGCAATGGTTAGTTTTCTGCAGAACTTCTAGAAAACTGTGAAGACTTTTTTTTTCTGAAGTACAGGATTTTTAATTTTTTTTTACAGATAATTAAAAATCTTTTACAAAGTAGTTAATTCCATGCTAAGGGGCATAGAATCACCATAAAATAGGCTTTTGGTATATCATCTAAAGAGCCATGCATAATTTCTGTTTCATTCCCATTAAGCTGGTCAAGGAGATTTACCTGGGAGTTTCAAAGAATGCAATAGGAAACTGTTAAATATTAAGTGTGCTGGGAATTTATCACTTATCAGCCTTTGCACCAAAGGAGTGGGATGTAGCAAATCTGACACCAATTTTAAAAAAGAACTCAAGGAAATTGCACACCAAAAAGTTTGTCTTCTGGGCAAGGCAAGTTGGAAGAAACTTGAAAAAAGCATAGATTGGTAAATGCATGGATAAATATCATATATTTGGGAGTCTGTATAAGTCATGTTTCTTTCAAAAGGCACTTAGTGTCTGTCATCCATAGCTACTGACTCAAAAAAATATTTCAACAAGCATACAGAAAATAGTTGTTCAGTCCCTACAATGTGGATCTTCAGAGAGCCTTTGATACAACACCATAGCAAAGGTTCTTTAAAAAATGCCAGGGGATAAAATGGAAGGATTTCCATGGATTAAAAATTAATCAAAAGAGGAAACAAAGGAATAAATGATCAGCTCCCACAGCAGAAACATCTAAGGATATTTCCCTTCTACAGTCCATACAAGCAGAAATTAAATTGACAAGATCTCTTCTGCTTGGAAAGCTCTGTGGCGAGATGGGACAGAAACCAGTGCTGACCTGCATGGTGCTAAGGGAGTGAAAGAGAAGGATGTGAGTGGGCAGGAGCCCTCCAGGGGCTGCTGGAGCCCCACGTGCACGCATGCAAACGCTCGGCACTGCACTGCTGGAGTGATGGAGTGCCTTCTTTTAAAAGGCACTTAGTGTTTGCCACCCATGCCTACTGTAAAACAGGAAAAACTGTGTTAACATTGAATAAATATTAAATCTTAAACAGGAAGATGTACAAAGTAAAATAATGTCATTATACCCTTTGAATTTGTGTTCTGTCTCTTCATCACTGAAGCACAAAACACAGAATAATGTAATAATTTGACTTTGAACAGAAAATTGCAAGTGTTAGGGAAGCAAATGTAGGTAATAACTATAAATGTTAACATGGTCCATTTATTATTTGCTGATAATGATCAAATAGTTAATACTAATTATTTCAATGAAAATGATGATGTCAACTATGGTTACTGTTGTATAGGATTTAATTCAAACCATCTGTTTTAATCCACTTGTATATATCCCGGGTTGATCTGTGCTTGCAGTGAAGTGTTTTTCTGGAAGTTAAAAGTAATTATTAAAGGAAGTGAATTATTATTGGTTCATGGGTTGGCAAGGAAAAGAAATACCTTTTTAAGTTCTTAGTGTCTATTTTAGAGGGCTTCTACACCAGAAATGGTTGAGGGTGGAATGTAACGCAGAAGTGTTTTCTGTCATAGTCTATGTGTTGATATTTGGAGTTCATCCGAGTGAGGTGTTTGGAAGTATGTGACTGGTCTGATTATTCTTGTGGTGAGTTAACCCTGGCTAGATGCCAGGTGCCCACCAAAGCCACTCTATCACTCCTTTCCTCAACTGGACAGGGGAGAGAAAATATAACAAAAGGCTCATGGGTCAAGATAAGGAAAGGGAAAGATCATTCACCAATTACCATCATGGGCAAAACAGACTCGACTTGGGGAAATTAGTTTAATTTATTACCAATCAAATCAGAGTAGGATAATAAGAAATAAAACCAAATCTTAGAACACCTTCCCCCCACCCCTCCCTTTTACCTGGACTTAACTTTACTCCCAATTTTCTCTACCTCCTCCCCACCCAGCAGTGCAGGGGGATGGGAAATAGGGGTTGCGATCAGTTCATCACATGTTGTCTCTGCTGCTCCTTCCTCCTCAGGGGGAGGACTCCTCACACTCTTCCCCTGCCCCAGCGTGGGGTCCCTCCCATGGGAGACAGTCCTCCACGGACTTATCCAATGTGAGTCCTTCCAACGGGCTCCAGTTCTTTACGAACTGCTCCAGCGTGGGTCCCTTCCACGGGGTGCAGTCCTTCAGGAACAGACTGCTCCAGCGTGGGTCCCCCGTGGGGTCACAAGTCCTGCCAGCAAACCTGCTCCAGCATGGGCTCCTCTCTCCATGGGTCCACAGGTCCTGCCAGCAAATCTGCTCCAGTGCAGGCTTCCCATGGGGTCACAGCCTCCTTCGAGCATCCACCTGCTCTGGCATAGGGTCCTCCACGGGCTGCAGGTGGATATCTGCTCCACTGTAGACCTCCATGGGCTGCAGGGGGACAGCCTGCCTCACCATGGTCTTCACCAGGGGCTGCAGGGGAATCTCTGCTCCGGTGCCTGGAGCACCTCCTCCCCCTCCTTCTTCACTGACCTTGGTGTCTGCAGAGTTGTTGCGCTCACATCTCACTCCTCTCTCCACTGCTGTTTTTTCCCGCAGTAGTTTTTTTCCCCTTCTTAACTCTGTTATCCCAGAGGCGCTACCACCATTGCTGATTGGCTCAGCCTTGGCCAGTGGCGGGTCCATCTTGGAACCGGCTGACATTGGCTCTATCGGACATAGGGGAAGCTTCTAGCAGCTTCTCACAGAAGCTACCCCTCTAGCCCCCCCAACTACCAAAACCTTGCCATGCAAACCTAATCCAATTCTACACCACTTAATTAAGTCCATTTATTTCATAGGGCAAAGAAAATATGAGTGGTTTATTAAAAAGATATAAAACAGTGGTGAACAATGTGGGAAAATGGTGGTGTGTATACATAGACAACATAATTTATTTTCTAGTGAACTGTTTCATTCTCCAGTGTATTCTTCAGTAGATTTGTAGTGGATGTTTGGTCTTGCTAACTAGTTTAGTTAGCTTTGAATGTAACTGCCTTGTCTGTTTTAGTCAGAAATTGCCCTGTTATCCAAGGATGCCTCCACTTGGCTCCAGAGCTCAGCTCTTCATGCTATGAAGATCTATCAAGCCATTTCACAGGAAAAACACTTGCATCTAGGGCAGCTCCACAAGTAATGAAATGGATACGAGATCAATAACTTCTTATCTTTCCTTTATGACTCTGTAGCATTTCCACAATAGGAAGCTGTAGAAGTTAATCAGAAAAAAACAAGGTATCTCCTGTTACTCTTGGCACATGCCTTTCAACACACCTAAGGCTGTTCAGAATTTAATTACGTTCTGGCTGTTATTATGCCATGCTTTGCAGAGGTAGAAGGCAAGACTTTGCTCTTGAAAGGATGCACTGGGAGCTCTTCGGGGTATCCAGCTGTCACAACTGAGACTGTTTAACCTCCCATTTCTGGCCAAGCCAGTTAAGTAGTTACATCCTTGTCTACAAAAATACTTGCAATAATATTGCAGAACCCTCCTGAACGAGACTTCATGTTAAGAGAGGTAGAAAAGACAAAAACAGTGGAATTTAATGTGGTTGCCCAAAACATCCAACTGCTATTGTTTACTTTCCCAAGGCCATGAACACTGCTCATTGTTTGAAGTAGGTTTTTCTCTGGGTTGCCCTTTCTTTCCTCCATAAGTCAAGAAACGTGTATTTTTTACAAGGAGTAACATGCTTTACCTAATCTGGCACATTTGCATGTGGTGCAATCTTGTGAATGTTTTGTTGAGATAAGTGAGTGACAGCTTCCAGTTGGTGTTCTGCAGGAGGTGAGGGCTTCTTTCCAGAAGTGCTGACCATCTCAAAATAATTATATCCTCCTTGCAGAGCTCCCAGTCTGACATGTTATTTTATCCCCCCAATACAGCAGGCTTGATATTCTGTTTCACCAGTTTATCTAACTAATAGACTTAAGTAGCAGTTCTAGTTACAGGAAAAACTGTGCAAGGATTACATCTATCAGGGTTAGTGTTTGGTCTGTCTTGTCCAACTTTTTAATGGAAGGCTTGATTGTAAATTCTTGTTAAATGCTGTTTTTTCAGTTATGAGATCTTGTTACTGCTGGAATTCAACATGTTTTTTTTTCCCATTTGTTAAGCCAAAAGTGCAATTTTTCTTAAGAGAATGAGGCTCTGTTTTCTTCTTATTTAGAGAAGTGTCAACAGTTAATGTCTTGCTATTTAATTTCATTATATCCCCTTAAAATCCCTTAAGAAACATGAATTATGACCACGACAATACTTTGCACTTCCATGGGTTTTATATCTTGGCAACTTGCAAAGATGTATGAAATATAATTAAGATCTCCAGTAATCCCAAGATACCTGTATATATGCACTGGCTTTCTGGAAACATTGTTATTTTTCCCAAAGCCATAGCTATCCCTAAAAAAAAATAGAATATTAGGCTTAGCATGTGACTCTTAACCCCTTTAAGAACAGAAGTGGGGACCAATAAAAAAAAATAAATGGCTTACATTGATAGGACTCCTGGATTTAAACAGAGATGGTCTCTGTCTGTTGTTCTGTTTGCCTATGGGAATCCCATCATGCATTCAATTGCAGTTTATGAAAAGCCACTATAATCTTTTAACAAATTACTTTTAGAAAAGCCCTGAATCCATCATATCTCTCCTTTACTAGAGGTAAGCTGCCCTGACTTATATAGGTAGGGAAGTCCCACAGCATTTCCTGGTTGTTAACATAATACACTGTAGCTTTTAAATACAGCATATTAGAAAGACACAGGAATTTTGGAAAAATGCATAAGAAGAAATCCTCCTTCCTTTAAATCAGAGCAAGGCTTAGGTCATAGATAAGGAATAAAAATTGTTCCTAACTCCATATTTGGAATGGCTACAGGATGGATGTGTCCCTAGGAGGAACAGAGCTGGCATACTCAAATCCTTGCAGCCCAACACATGGGATGTGTCAGGAAAGCTGCTGTGCGGGGCGCTCAGGCTATCCTGACTTCTCAAATGGAGTTTATTTCAGTGCTAAGATGTGAATGAGATTTGTTTTACTGATTAAGCCTGGTGGGTTTTGTTCTTGTTTTTTTTATTAGTAGGTGGCTCCCACACGATTGGTGTGTGTCGTGGTTTAACCCCAGATGGTAACTGAATACCACGCAGCTGCTCACTCACTCCCCCTCCTCCCCAGTGAGGTGGGGAGGAGAATCAGAGAGAAAGGAAAACTCGCGGGTTGAGATAAAAGCAGTTTGCCAGGACAGCAAAGGGAAAATATAAAAATATATTAATAATGATAATAATATATATAAGGATAATAGAATATATAAAACAAATGATACACAATTTCTCACCACCCGACGACCGATACAGCCCGTCCTGAGCAGCAATCGCGAAAAAGGAATATTCCCCAGCAGCTATCCCAGAACAGCAAGTTCCAGAGAGAGCAGGCAAGGGAATGAACAGCCGAACGAACGAACAACAGTCAAGGACTTGTACTAATGAGAGTCCATGGGAAACTATGAAATGGCCACCCACACTTTTATATCTAAATAGAGCTTGTGTTCAGACATATTCTTCAATATGTGTGTCAACATATGCACATAGTTTGTATATGTTTCTTCCCTGGTGTAGCATGTCAAGTTGAGATAGGAAAGGTTGCTTTTAATGTTAAAGATTTTGGTAGCGTCATCAACACCTGGAACACTGTGTCTATGGGGCTGCTCAAGTAGCTGAGATGCCCAGAGTGCTGCTTGGAGTTGCTTCAATTCATTGATGTGCTCAGAGCATATAGAAAGACACAGCCAGTCCTACAAAATTTTCACTTTTCTTTCTTTAGTTGTTGCCCACTGTGACCCTCCAGCCCTTCTCCCTACTGAATAATATGATCCAAAATTAAAATGGAAATGCTGAAGCTTTTCAAAGAAGAAAGTATTTTGTTTTGAATTATGAACCCATTTTTCCCCTTTTCTTGTACTCAGAAAAGACTGTATTGTCCTGTGTGAAGTTTTCTAAAATACTTCTGTCGGGAGACCTACACCTGATTTAGAAAATCTCAGCTCAGATGACTAAAGTTTGGAGAAGCTGTAAGTGACCTAAACGCCCACAGTGGCAGATAGTGACTGAGGCGTCTCTGCTGGGATAGGAGAAGGGGGTGCCGCCAGTTCATGGTTTCTGCTAACCAGCAGGTGCTTGTGGAAGGTGCTTGTACAAGCAGGTGCTTGTATCAATTCTAGATAGACTCTTTGACAGGTTAAATTTGACTTTTTTTAAGCTACTTTTAGTTTCTGAAAGCTTTTAGATGTACTATTGAAGCCAAGCTGCTTGCTAGCATTAGAAAATCACTAGGGTCAAGAAATGTAATTGTTTCGCTATTAGTGCATCTGCAGAGCAAGGACTTCTCTAAGTGTAGCTGCACCACCATCCTTTCAGAGAGGATCTGCGAGGCACGTTAAAACATATTGATGAAATGTTGTGGAAAAGGCTGCATTGTCACTGGCTGAGCTGCACATTTGCTTTGGACTGTGAATTTGGCACCGTTTAGTGAGACAAAAGAAACACCAGCACTAGAGTACAATGCTTGGCTTCCTCCCTGCCTTCAAAACAGTCTAACCTGCCAATTCCTTCTGCGTACCCAAATACTGACTGGATTAATATAAATGTCAATTATAACATCGGTTAGGACAGCAAGCAAACACTTGTTCCTGTCTGGCATTTCTGTGGTGTGCATGAGCACCTTTAGCACCAGCAGGTCCTTTCCTAAATAAAGGATGAGCCACAGGTGTCACATGAGCATGGGCCTTAGGGATCCCTTAATTGTGTGGCTTTGTGTCTTTTATCAGGGTGGTCCCCTACTCTCCTCCCTTTTTTGTTTTGTGTTTTTTTAGTCTGAAAAGATGGACACTGTACATGTTATTAATCTAATTCGGTTATGATGGATGTACTAATGTAGACTTGGAATTTCAAGGATGAGAAAATGACTACAGGCAACTAGATACTTAGTGGGATTTTGAAAAGTGATAGACATATAATTGTTATATTGTTTGTATGCTTGTATTTCCTTAAATTACAATTTTAATTTAAACTGAGATCTCCCATTCAACTAAAATCCTTTACCTATTATTGTGAAAGTAACAACTAACAATACTGAAAGTGAAAGTAGCAAATTAAACATCTCAAGAATCTGACTGTTCTGCATTACCTAGCTTTCCAAGACTGAGTAATTTACTAAGGAAGAAAAGACATTACTAAAAGTATGTGAATATAAAACCTATTTTATATAAAAAAAGTTTTACTCTTTTTAAATGGTCTTAAAGAATTTTAAGAATTAGTTAAACCAAATTGCTTAAATGCAGGCAGAAGACAGTTCAAGCTACAAGAGATTTTAATGATCCTAAAACGTATCTTTCTCAGTGAAATATCAATATTGCAGATTTAAAAGAATAAAAATTTTAATTGGTTTTCCACCCTCAAGGTAACTTGTCTAGCTGTTATCTGTATTTTTAATGAGTTACCTTAATATTTTGTATGTGCTATGTGGGCCACTTAAAATATTTTTCTTTTTATAGATCTCTACTTAGAGAAATTGCTGGCTTCAGTTCCTTGAAATTACATAAAACTATCCAAATATTTTTCATATTATACTTGTGATTGTAGAACCATGGGCACAAGGGGAGTTTCTAATTGACTGCATTTTTCTTTCACTTTGTAAAATACCTTACTGAAGAATCATAGAATCATTTAGGTTGGACCTTTAAGATCATCGAGTCCAACCATTAACCTAACAGCGCCAAGTGCATCACTAAACCATGTATCTAAGTGCCATGTCTACACCTCTTTTAAATACCTCCAGGGATGGTGACTCAAACATTTCTCTGGGCAGCCTGTTCCAGTGCCTGACAACCCTTTCAGTAAAGAAATTTTTCCTCATATCCCATCTAAACCTCCCCTGGCACAACTTGAGGCTGTTTCCTCTCGTTCTATCACTTGCTACTTGGGAGAAGAGACCGACACCCACCTCACTACAACCCTTCTTTCAGGTAGTTGTAGAGAGCGATAAGGTCTCCCCGGAGCCTCCTTTTCTCCAGACTAAATGACCCCAGTTCCCTCAGCCACTCCTCATAAGACTTCTTCTCATAAGACTTTCTCATCTGCAAACTTACTGAGGGTGCACTTGATCTCCTCATCTAGATCATTGATAAAGATATTAAACGGAACTGGCCCCAATACTGAGCCCTGGGGAACACCACTTGTGACCGGCCACCAACTGGATTTAACTCCATTCACCACAACTCTTTGGGCCCGGCCATCCAGCCAGTTTTTTTACCCAGTGAATAGTACGCCCATCCAAGTCATGAACAGCCAGTTTCTCCCGGAGAATACTGTGGGAAATGGTGTCAAAGGCTTTACTAAAGTCCAGGTAGACAACATCCACAGCCTTTCCCTCATCCACTAAGTGGGTCACCTTGTCATAGAAGGAGATCAGGTTAGTCAAGCAGGACCTGCCTTTCATAAAACCATGCTGACTGGGCCTGATCGCCTGGTTGTCCTTTACGTGCCGTGTGGTAAAACTCGAGATGATCTGCTACATAACCTTCCCCGGCACCGAGGTCAGACTGACAGGCCTGTAGTTCCCCAGATCCTCCTTCCAGCCCTTCTTGTAGATGGGCATCACATTTGCTAACTTCCAGTCAACTGGGACCTCCCTGGTTAGCCAGGACTGCTGATAAATGATGGAAAGGGGCTTGGTGAGTGCTTCCACCAGCTCCCTTAGTACCCTTGGGTGGATCCCATCTAGCCCCATAGACTTGTGTGTGTCTAGGTGGTGTAGCAGGTCACTGACCATTTCCCCTTGGATTATGGGGTCTTCATTCTGCTCCCCATCCCTGTCTTCCAGCTCAGCAGGCTGGGTACCCCGAGAACAATTGGTCTTACTATTAAAGACTGAGGCAAAGAAGGCATTAAGTACCGCAGCCTTTTTCTCATCCTTTGTCACTATGTTTCCCTCTGCATGCTATAATGGATGGAGATTCTCCTCAGCCCTCCTCGTCATTTGGCACATAGGCACGACCTGCTCCGAGAAGATGGATTCTTAAGAGAATGGTTTACTTTAAAATATGAAACGTAATACATAAGAACATATTCTAGATGTCATATTTAATCCTTTTGATGAACTTTTATCTTTTGAAACATGAAGAAAAATTTGTAATAAAACAGTCTCTTTTAAATAAGTCTGAGAAAATTTCACTTAGTTGTGTTTTCAACAACAAAATCCTGCTATTTAAAGGCTTTGCAAAACAGTTGTTTTGAATCATTTTACTGTAGCTTGTTCTGATTTTTTTTTTCATCCATTCCTGTGAATCTTAATTGTGTTGAGCTTAGCCCAAAGGTTTCCTGTGTTCCAGCTTCTTAAGCTACCTAACCTTAGTAAATACATTAGGGCAATTCTAAACCATGAAAAACAAGAGGAGATGGATGTGTGCAAAGTTCAAATGTGTTCTGCTGGCTTTTATCATCAGTGTGAATCGTGGCAATTTAGATGCTTAAAATTGTTGTTCATAAACCACAGCAAAATACAGCAAATGAAATCTCTCTAGAGGAAACAGAAATATATATTGGACATTTCAGTTTGGTGTTGTGGGAGGTTTCTTACTGGAAGGGGATAGTTTTTTTCCATTTGTGTGTTTTCATTTTTATTTAAAATTATTTTTGGTGTACTTGAAATAGTGTGTGTTGAAAGCTGTGGAAACTGAAATCCTTCTTTCTTCCTCAAAAATGAAATAGTATGGGAAGTTAAAATATATGCTTACAGGACAGGGGTAGATCACTAAACAGGATTCAGTCTTCCTGTTGAATCAGTTTCTCACCTCTTTCCATTATTTTTTAATTTTTATTTTATTATTATTTTTACACCAGTAAAGCCATGTGAGAGAATACAACTGTTCAGGAAAGTATATAATATCTAGTTGTCAAGTGTGATTGTCTGTTTTTTTGTGGGGGTTTTTTCATCTTGAATTATCATTAGTGTGCAGACTTAGAACAGTAGATACTTAAGAAGCAAGCATAATAAGAGGGAGTCCATCTAAATCTGTGTAAGGAAAAAAGTTAATCCCTTAGAGGTATAAGGGAGGCAGCACTTGCATGGACAAACAGGCTAGGAAATAGAGAGTAGGAGTCAGTGAAGGGAGGTGGCTACAGAAGTTGCTCGGGCATCTGTGCTGGGACCTGTTCTTTTCTACATATTCATAAACAACTCTGCAAAGGAGGCGAATGCTGAGGTAACAAGAAGTTTGCTGATGCTCCACTAAGCGACTTAGAACCATAAAGGGCTAGCTGAAGAGCTGCAGAAAGGCCTTACAAGGCAAGTGTCTGGGTAATAAATCAGCAAATGAAACTCAGTGTAGATAAATGTAGAACGATGCTTGTAAGCAAAATACAACCCTAATGTGGCATATAAATTCACAGGCTTTGAACTTTATGACTCAGAATTGGGATTTTGCAGTTGTGGCAGGCTGTCCCCTGAGAAGGTCAACTCACTGCTCATCGCAGCTCCACTCTTCCCCATCCCAAAAACATGCAGCAGAGCTGGAAAAATGCACAGGAGGCCAACAAGAATGAGCAAAGGTCTGGAACAGATTCTTTGCTGGAAACAGCTATGGTCCTATTCCTCAGTCTAGAAAAGAGATAACGGGGAGGAGGAAACATGATAAATGGCATAGGGAGGTGCATTGGGATCATTGTCTCCCCTAATAGAAAAAACAGGAATTACCAAGCTAGGAAAAGGGATGTGCAGAGCAAAAAAAAAAGGTGGTTCTTCATGTAATCCATGATTAAGCTCTAACTCTCCGCTGAAGCTGTGGATCCTTAAGTTTACGTAAGTGCAAAGAGGTGCTGAACAAAAGACTCCCACTGGGTATTACTTCATGCGTGGAATTGAGACACAGCTCAGGACATCTCTGAAGCAGCGTGTTACACGTGCACCTTGCTGCTGTATGCCTCCCCAGGGACCTGCTGCTGGTTGCTCTGGAAGGTAAGATACTGACTGGAGGTCTTCCTCAGTGTGGCCTTTCCTAAGCTGTAATTCCTCAGATGCCCCTAAAATCGATGTCCTGAAATGAAGAACCAACAGCCTCAACAACAAAGGTGTCTTTCACATGCACTCTCACAGAGTGCAGCTGGGATGTTGAGTGCAGATACTATCTGATGGCAGCGCACAGGTTACATCAGAGCCATACCCTAAAGGGAAGAAGCCTGTTGGTGTAGCTAATTTTACACTGTGTCCCAGTGTGTGCAGAATAATGAAAGTAATTCTGGTTGGGTCTAGTCCATTTTATACTAATTATTGTATCTGATACAAGGTTTCTGGAGTAACATGGCCAAAAATAGTGTTAATTGAGACAAATACTACACAGCCAATTTTTAAAAGAAAGCAATAAGAGTAAGGGTCGCAAAAGTCTTACTTTTCCATGGACGTTTCCTTTTTCTGCCAACCTTATGCTAGAGTTCAAAGACATTATGCCTAAGTGAAAGTTCAGTTCTTGAGCAGGAGTAATAGAAAAATAGTGCAGAATCAGTGCAGCTCCTGTGTTGGTATGTCCTCCTTCATTCTGGTATTTGTGCTATTTCCACAGAAAATATTAGAAATAGTCAAGTCTCTAGTCAGCTTCAGGGAGGCTTCTTTTCTGCTTTTGATATGAAATGAGTACCATTCCAGTTAGAGAAAAAAAAGAGGCGGGGGGACAGACACCAGAAGAAAAACTTAAGAAAATTTCAGAACAAGGATGGGCAGCACTCAGCATCTCTTCTGGTAGTTCCTTCTGCAGCCAGATTTTTTCCAGCTGAGGAGGCTTTATCCCTCCTCAGGAACTGCAGCTATGTCCAAGAACACATGCTCTTGGCATCGAGCTGGTGCCATCTGATGTAGCTGGAGAAATGAAAATAACTTTTAAGGGAAAAACTTCAGATGTAAAAGACTTTAGGCATGGTTATCTAATGTTGTTAGGTTTTAGTGTATTTTGTGTGATTAGAGAATTGGAGGGTTTGGGTTTTTTTCTTTCCTCTCAAAAATAAGCAGCTGAACAGTTTACCCGCAAAGATAATACAGGACATAGTGAATTGTATCAAACCTGCTGTCACTTGTGAAATCTGAATTCTCTCTCCACCTTTTTGAATTATGTGGAAAGAATTAAGTCATTGGAATCAATGTTCAGCCTTTGTTTTATACTCTTTTGTAAGTGCAGTTGGCTTATTTTTCAATTTCTTCATTTATGTTAAAGGCAAAGTTGTACAGCTAACCATAATGTTGGATAAATAGTTATCAATAAAACCTTAGCACATTTGGTGAAAAAAAAAAATGGTGTCTGGATCAGCACAGTTTTAACAGGATGAGCTGCTTTCAAATAATTGTTTGCAGTGCTGGTTAATTTAAAGCAATCTCACCAGCCACAACTGTGGGGAGGATTATGACCCAGTCACTCATCCAAGGCAAGATGCAATGTAATTTAAAAACAAAAAAATCCCTAGCCTATACTAGTGTTACAATTTTATTTAAAAATAAGTGAAATAGTTTATTATTATAAGTAGCATAGCATGTTATAAGTGATCTTTAAAAAGCTCTTGATGTCTTCATATACAGTGCAGACTTGGTAGAAGAACCATATATATATAGATAAAAATTACCAAAATGTGCACTTCTTATAGAGGACCTTGCATTTGAGATTATCAAAATACTTTATAGATTAATAGAAATTTAATATAGAATCACAACAACGTTTCATAAGTATTATTTTTGTTTAACAAATGAGGGAAACAGATACAGAGAAACAGTGATTTTCCAGAAATCTTAAGGTGAATATGATGGTTGAGAGTGTGGTGGCTTGGCAGAGAAAATCCTAATAGAGAGCCAGGTTTCTCATTTTACTGGGTTTCACATTTTTCTGTTATATTAGTAAGATGATTTTTTTTTTAAGTATGAAGTATATTGATAGATTATGATCCAGTAATACTGTGAACAATCTTTTTTTGACTTTTCAGTTACTAGAAGGGTAAGATTAATAGATCCTTGTGCACACAAGTCAAATCTGGTGTTTTGAGAAGGGGTGGAAGAAAATTTCTCGTGTTGTTTTTATTTTATGTTTTACTTAACTGCAGATACTATTCCCCTCACTGAAAGCATAAAGTAGAGAGATTTTGTTTGTGGTGCTTATATCACTCTTCAGATTTTATTAGCTCTTATTCTGCTGAGATCAAAAATTCCTGGCAAGTAACATCTTGACAGTTTCACTTATTTACTATATATAATTTGTGAGAATACTTTGACTTTTCTGAAACTGAGAGATGTGTTTATGGAATGATATGAAGGATGTCTGAAACCTGAAAAAAATATGCAAAATGTGCAAAGAAAAAATGTTATGGTACGGATCGTGCTGTTTAACAATGGTGAGTTCATGAAGGTATGCTCTCTACAGATCCTCACACCAGGGTGCTTCCTGAAAGATTGTTCAATGCCACATGAGAGAGGAGAAAACAGAAGAGGAGAAAACAGAAAAGGAGAAGAGGTGGATGACGATGTGTGAGATTAAAGTCTAACCACATAGTGGACCGCATTATTGAGAGCGTTGCAAGCAGGTCAAGGGAAGAGATCGTTCCCCTCCGTTCCACACTGGTGTGTTGTGTCCGGTTTTCTTATGGTGTGGGACTTCCCAGCAGAAGACAACAACAGACCAGAATCCAGTGGATGGCCACTATGTGGATGGAGGGCTGGAACACTTGGCATACTGGAGGCTAAAGAAACAGGGCTTGTTTAACCTGAAGAAGACGGGTCAGGTTTCTGTTTTCTGCGATCATTAGTACAGCAAGGGCAGTTACGTGTAAGGTGGAGACAGTTTCTTCTCAGAAGTACACACAGAAGAACAAGGGACAGTGGTCACAAGCTGCAACAGCAAACATCTGCTTGGATATAAGGAGAAAATTCTTCCCCAGCGAGTGGTTAAGCACTGGAGCAGGCTTTGCTAGAGAGGCTGCAGGATCTCTGTCTTTGGAGATATTCAACATCGGCTTGGGCAAGGCCCTTAGCAGCCTGATCTAGCTTTGAAGTTGGCCTTGCTTTGAAGCTGAACTAGGTAGCTACCAAAGAGGCTTCCCATTTAAATTATTCTGTGCTTGTGTGATCCCAGATGGGCTGACATGGTGGGTAGTCAGAGGTGGCCTGTATTGAAGACCTGATACCCAACCATTTCATAAACAGAGAGCAAGCCCTCTGCATAAGGTGGAGTTGTATGTAGATATGTCCACACAGGTTGCTGTAATCTTTTAGTAAAGATTAATTACAGTTACATCATCTGATATATATTAAATTCAAAGGTAGGACCAGCATATCTGTGTTCTAAATGAACAACATTCAGAGTTTACTGATTTTCAGTTGCATTAGTATTTAAATACTTGTAGGAGCAAATTTTCAGAAGTGCTCTGTACTGCAGTTTACAGTCCTATAAAGTTAATTTATTAATCTCTGTCAGAACATTTAAATTTCAAAGGATTAAGTATGGCTGTTAGGCCCTAATTTCATTCTATAAGGAGCTGAGAACCCTTTGCACCCAACAACACTCAAAATTAAAGTCTCTTCCTGGATTTATTTTACTGCTTGGGGGAAAATTGCCAGAATTGTTAAGTGGTTCAGGGAAGCTAATACTAGAAAATGGTAAGCTGTGCTGAAGGACGCCAATTCTGCCAGATCCATAGCTCTGAGTGCTTACTGAGCAAAACATGGAAATGCAAACAAAGAAAATACTGGAAGACCAGAGCAATTAAAAAAGGTGAATTGAGTATGAAACTTTCTGGAAAAAGGAGGGATAAATGAAGAAGGCTGATACTGCTTTTCCCTGCATATGATTGCAAAATGGGTTCCAGCAAAAAGTATTTTAGGCCTTTTCTTTTCTAGTGGAAAAAAGGAATTTGTAGCAACTACATATTTTTAGTCTAAAACAAGGTGACAACAAGGCAGGCAATATTTTTAGTTGATGAACAGCCAAAACTCTAGATGAGCTCTATACATACCACAGTCATCAATAGGAACCCATTCCTATGCTTTTGAAATTTGGGTTGCAAGACATAAAATGCATTAATGCTTTGAGTTAGGTTGCCTTCAGAAACAAGCAAACAAACTCTGTTCAGATTTAGGAAATAGTAAGTTTGTCACCACGCTGAGCATGTGATTTGACCTTTCTGTCTGCTGTCACAAGCTGGACAGTCTTGTTTACCCTTTGGAGAATGATTAAGGATCTTTATTAAGATGATTCTCTAAAAAGTAGATATATTCCACTCTGAGAACAAATCATGGCTTAAGTCCATCAGGCTCATGATGCCTTGACATGATCTTATGAGCAGACACAATGGAATCTATGTACAGTATTGTCATGGAAATTTGAGATGTTTGTTTCTGTGTCAGAATAGTGAGCCCTAAATCTCTGCCTGTCATAACTAATTGTTGATTTATGACATTCATCCTGGATGTGATAAGCTGTTCCATTTGTTAACAGGACTTCATAATTCTCATAATTAAGGCCTTTCCTTCTTAATGACACCATTTTTTACTGACAGAGGGACAAGCATTTAAAATAATGTTTTTCAGATTTGTTTTCTTTTGCGAGGAATAGTAAGAGGTTCCAGGGAGACAGCAAGATTTGTTGTTGGAAACACTCTTGGTGGGTTTAGAGATGTGCAACTATCGTTTTCCTAGTCTTGCTGCCAGATGTCCAAGCAGCCTGTTTCCAAATGTTATTATGGTGACAAACCTGCAGTGAATCAGCAGAATTTTGTACATTGTTCTACAGATATCCATTTTTCTAGCTCTGTTTTGAACTGTGTGAAACTCTTTGGTATAAGACAAAAAGAAAACTAGTGTATGGAAGATTAGGAAAAAATGAACACCATTTGGCCACTAGATGGAAACAGAAACAGCAAGCGTGCATATGTGTGTTAACTATATGTATTTGCATATTCACCTGAATATTTTAATCTCTTATTTTCACATGAATATAGAGAGAGAGTAAATAAAGTAATTTTTAGTATTACAGTTCAAGTCAAGAATGAACAGGACAGCAGAGTATGGTTGGAGTAGGCTAAAAATGCATACAAGAGATAAAATAAAAAGGGGAAGGGTAAGAATACCAATGCGAAGGAAATCAAACTCAGGGAAGCTCTAAAAAAATGCTGTAAACCATGAAAGCAGCATAATGCTGGCTCATCAAGAGGGGCAGAGTCTATAAGAATATCTTATTTTTTTTCCTATGTTGTTAGATTTTACCAATTTTTTGTTCCTTTGCAGCAACAAGGAAAGAAGTCATCTTGGGTCTTTGAATGTGTCAGGAGTGATTTTCTGTGAGGAAGCCTTGCTTCTGAAAAGCCTTAGAAGTTCTCACCACATCTCCAAATATTACTGTTTTCATCCAAAGTTGAATCTCTGAATCCCATATCATTAAACTAAAGAACCACAGCCTGCTTAGTTAACAGTTAAGCAGCCGTTCTGCATGGTCCCTATTGAGTCATGGAATCATTCAGTCACAGAATAATTTAAACTGGAAGAAAACTCTTCAGGTCTCTAGTCCAACCTCCTGCTGAAAGCAGAGCTGATTTTGAAGTTAGATCAGGTTGCTCAGAGCTTTGTCAAGTTTTGAATGTCTCCAACAATGGAGATTCCACAAACTCTCTGGCAAACCTATTCCTGTCCTTGACCACTGTAGGGAAAAAAATATCTTTGTCTAACTAGAATTTCCCTTACAGCAACTTCTGTTGCCTTCATCAGTTCTTAAACTCTCATGGTCTCCACAGCCAAAGCTGCTGTAGATCTTCCATTCCCTACCAGCTGTTCCATAATTGCAGGTCCTGCAAAGCATTTCCCTCAGTTGACCTGTCCAGTGTCTGCAGTAAAAAATTGTCACTGAGGGACTCAAATCACGAGGATTTTGAAAGTAAATCTTCCTCACCTAACATTTCTGGGGAAATTTTAGATGTCTGCAGATAGAGATTCTTTGGAAGATAGAATGATGGTAACACAAGAATGATGGGCATGCTTCAACCATGAATCAGCTCATCCTAAAGCAGATGTTATATGAATTGTGCCTATTCCTCTCCACTGATTATAAAGGCTGCTGACTGTAGTACATACATCATGGATATTTAAAACTGAATGAAATGAATCTCACCTTTCCTGACTCCTACAAAGATGACCACATCTTTCTGTTGCTTGTGGATATTGAAATCCATTCCGCAAGTCAGAGTACAAACTTACTGAATACGATAGATGCTATATTTTGAAGTACCTATCCTTTAGGAATGTTGTTGTGGCATTAACGGCAACATATTTACTGATTTAACATTCACAAGAATATACCTTAATTTAGCACAAAACTTTTATTGGCACCAAATATCCTATTCCTCTGCTCTGAAATGTTTGCAAAGCCTTTTAAATTAATGTAGGTTACAAGGGCTTTATCATTCGTTGTGCACATTTGCTGACATGTTGACAACTGTCTGTCGTGGTTTAGCCCAGCTGGAAGCTGAGCGCCATGAGGTCGCTCGCTCGCTCGCCCCTCCCCTAACTCCCGGTGGGATGAGGGAGAGACTCGGAAAAAAGAAAGGCAAAACTCGTGGGTTATCAACAACAGTTTCACCGGACAACAAAGGAAAAGAAAACAAACAAACAAGAAACCCCAACAATAACAACAACAGAGTGTACTCAGTGGTGCTTCCCAGCACATGTTGCTCCCAGATCCCGAGCAGCGATCTCCCCCTCACCTCCCCCTCTAAATAGTGAGCGTGATGGTCACATGGTATAGAATAGACCCCGGCCAGCTTCTGGCGAAAATTAACCCTATCCCAGCCGCAACCAGGACATTATCCACCCCTTACTCTATACCATCTACGTCATGCTCAGATGCTACACTTTCCAGTTACTCACCACCACTTTTCCTGTATATATATACACACACAGAGACATCATTTCCTTAGTCTATGGACCATCCTTTCAAAGTGTCTATGGAGTTCATTTAGTCCATGACTTTGGGCTCCATCTGTCATAATAGTCTCTTGGGGTAGGAGAGATGATGTGGAGTTTGATCAGTCAGCAAAAACAGGGCTGGGTCTTGGTGCGGTGCAGCAGGTGACACTGGACGCAGTGGGAGGATGGTGTGTAGTGTTGGATTGTTGCATGTTGCATCTGCAGCTTGCAGTTGTGGTATCTGGCTCGGCTGGTGTATCATGTCCACGGTCTGTGGGTTGAAGATGTCAGTCTATTGAGGACGTTGCTGGGCGCCAGTTGCTAAAGCCAGTTCTGCTTCCATTACTGCTGCACTTTGCTCAGTTTTAGCAATAGTTCATTCTTTATTAATTTGGGTAATTCTTGCTATAATATCATCGATTTGGCATATAGCAACTGTGATAGAGATGACATACAGTGACAAGGTTATATAGCAATTAACATCATACAGTTTCATTCATTGGCTATTCTCACCCAAAATCAAATCCCCTCGAGGTACACATCGGACTTCCCCATCGGACTTCCCCATCCTTTCGCATCACCCACCAAGTGCACCCAGGTCCTTGAGCAAAAGCAATCCCATGGATGGGTTTGCCTTTGCCTGAGGCAGGAGTAACCCAGACTGTCTTCCCTAACATATTCTTCATGTGCACTACAGGGACTTTATCCCCTTCTACAGTATGTAAAGGCTTTGATTGGGCAGGACCAGCCCGATTGGTAGACCCTCTAGTGTTAACTAAGCAGGTGGCTTTTGCTAAATGTGTATCCCAGTGTTTGAAGGTCCCACCACCCATTGCTCTCAGGGTAGTTTTCAGTAGTCCATTGTATCGTACAACTTTCCCAGAGGCTGGTGCATGATAGGGGATGTGATACACCCACTCAATGCCATGCTCTTTGGCCCAGGTGTCTAGGAGGTTGTTTCGGAAATGAGTCCCATTGTCTGACTCAATTCTTGCTGGGGTGCCATGTCGCCATAAGACTTGCTTCTCAAGGCCCAGGATAGTGTTCCGGGCAGTGGCATGGGGCATGGGATATGTTTCCAGCCATCCTGTGGTTGCTTCCACTATTGTAAGCACATGGCGCTTGCCTTGGCAGGCCTGTGGGAGTGTGATAGAATCAATCTGCCAGGCCTCCCCATATTTATATTTCAGCCATTGTCCTCCATACCAGAGAGGCTTTAACCGCTTGGCTTACTTGATTGCAGCACGTTTCACACTCATGAATAACCTGTGTGATAGCGTCCATGGTCAAGTCCACCCCTCGATCACGAGCCCATCTGTATGTTGCATCTCTTCCCTGATGGCCTGAGGTGTCATGGGCCCACAGAGCTAGGAATAGTTCACCCTTACGTTGCCCGTCCAGATCCACCTGCGCCACTTCATTCCTCGCAGCCTGATCCACCTGCTGGTTGTTTTGATGTTCCTCAGTGGCCCAAGGTACGTGGGCATCTACGTGACGTACTTTTATAACCAGCTTCTCTAGCCGGGCAGCAATATCTTGCCACAATTTGGCAGCCCAGATGGGTTTGCCTCTGCGCTGCCAGTTGCTCTGCTTCCATTGCTGTAACCACACCCACAGAGCATTCGCTACCATCCAGGAGTCAGTATAGAGGTAGAGCACTGGCCACTTCTCTTGCTCAGCAATATCTAAAGCCAGCTGGATGGCTTTCACCTCTGCAAACTGACTTGATTCACCTTGTCCTTCAGTGGCTTCTGCAACTCGTCGTGTAGGACTCCACACAGCAGCTTTCCACCTTCGATGCTTTCCCACAATACGACAGGTCCCATCAGTGAACAGGGCATATTCCTTCTCATTTTCTGGCAGTTCATTATATGGTGGGGCCTCCTCAGCCGGTGTCACCTCTTCCTCTGTCGACATTCCAAAATCTTTGCCTTCTGGCCAGTCCATGATCAGTTCCAAGATTCCTGGGCGACTGGGGTTTCCTATTCGAGCTCATTGTGTGATCAGCGCGACCCACTTACTCCATGTAGCATCAGTGGTATGATGTGTAGAGGGCACCCTCCCTTTGAACATTCAGCCCAGCACCAGCAGTTGGGGTGCCAGGAGGAGCTGTGCTTCAGTGCTGATCACCTCCGAAGCAGCTCGAGCCCCTTCATATGCTGCCAAGATCTCTTTCTCAGTTGGAGTGTAGCGGGCCTCAGATCCTCTGTATCCCCGGCTCCAAAACCCCAGGGGCCGACCTCAAGTCTCCCCTGGTGCTTTCTGCCAGAGGCTCCAGGTAGGGCCGTTCTCCCCGGCTGCGGTGTAGAGCACATGTTTAACATCTTGCCCTGCCCGGACTGGCCCAAGGGCTACTGCATGAACTATCTCCTGTTTAATTTGTTCAAAGGCTTGTCGTTGCTCAGGGCCCCATTTAAAATCGTTCTTCTTTCGGGTCACTTGATAGAGAGGGCTTACAATGAAACTGTAATTTGCAATATGCATTCTCCAGAAACCCACAACACCTAAGAAAGCTTGGGTTTCCTTTTTGTTAGTTGGTGGAGACATCGCTGTTATCTTGTTGATCACATCTGTTGGGATCTGACAACATCCATCTTGCCATTTTATTCCTAGGAACTGAATCTCCTGTGCAGGTCCCTTGACCTTACTTCATTTTACAGCAAAACCAGCTTTCAGAAGGATTTGGACTATTTTCTCTCCTTTCTCAAAAACCTCTTCTGCTGTGTTGCCCCACACAATGATGTCATCAATGTATTGCAGGTGTTCTGGAGCTCCACCCTTTTCCAGGGCAGTCTGGATCAGGCCATGGCAAAGGGTGGAGCTGTGTTTCCACCCCTGGGGCAGTCGATTCCAGGTGTACTGGACGCCCTTCCAGGTGAAAGCAAACTGTGGCCTGCAGTCTGCTGCCAAAGGGATGGAGAAAAACGCATTTGCAATATCAATGGTGGCATACATACCACTTGGCTGCCTTGGACTCCAGTTCATACTGAAGTTCTAGCATGTCCGGCATGGCAGCACTCAGTGGTGGCGTGACTTCATTCAGGCCACGGTAGTCCACTGTTAGTCTCCATTCCCCATTAGATTTCCTCACTGGCCATATAGGACTATTAAAAGGTGAATGAGTCTTACTGAGGACTCCTTCGCTCTCCAGTTGATGAATCAGCTCATGGATGGTAGCCAGGGAGTCTTGGTTGGTGCGATATTGCCGCCGGTGCACCGTCCTGGTAGCAATTGTCACCTCCTGTTCTTCAGCTCGCAGCAAGCCCACAATAAAGGGATCTTCCAAGAGGCCAGGCAGGGTAGATATAGCTGTTTGGTCTTCTCTGCATTCACCATGGCTACACCAAAAGCCCATCGGTATCCCTTTGGGTCCTTGAAGTACCCTCTCCTGAGGTAGTCTATGCCAAGGATACAGGGGGCCTCTGGGCCAGTCACAATGGGGTGCTTTTCCCACTTGTCCCCTGTTAAGCTCACCTCAGCCTCCAATACAGACAATTCTTGGCATCCCCCTGTCACCCCAGAGATCCAGATGGGTTTCGTGCCCCTATGTTCTGATGGCACCAGAGTACACTGTGCACCAGTGTCTACCAAAGCCTTATACTTCTGTGGGTCTGATGTGCCAGGCCATCGAACCCACAAAGTCCAGTATACACAGACATCCCTTTTGTCCTCCCGGCCGAAGGCAGGGACCCTCTATTCCTGTTCCTCGTCAGAGTATTCTCTGTCTGACCCTTGCAGTGCCAGACCAGAAGGCCCCTCACCAGGATCAAGGGAGGTGATTTCAGTTCTTCTCTGTTTGGGAAATCAAACCTTTCCTCTTCTTCCTCCTCCCTTACTAATTGAGGATATGGACCCGTTGTCTTCCTTGTCCATTGTTTCTTTTTAACTACTGGGGCAATTACTGTAGTTGTTGTTGTTTGGGTCCCTATCTCAACCATGGTGTCCTCAGGTGCAGTTTGGGTCCCTGCCTCAACCAGAGTCCTCTGAGAATGCTGAACTGCAGCTCGATAGGCACAAGCCAGGCCCCAGTACAGCGCTAGAAGCTGCTGGTTTTCATTGGGATAGGCAAGGCACCCTTCCATCAGGTGGCGCGTCAGTTTGACAGGGTTGCTTGCCTGTTCAGGTGTCAAGTCCCAGGCTATGGGAGGTGTTAACCACCCTAGGAACCTGCCCAAGTCCTTCCACACACCCTGCCACCCTGGGACCGGCTGTCTCCGGTCACATTTCAGTATTGCCTCACCCAAAAGTTGTCTTCTCTTACACCAGGACGAGACCAGATTCCACAAACCCCGTAATATGCCAACAATATTAATAAGTAGTACTAGGCAGCTCACATAAGGGTGAGCAAGGACCTCAGGAGCCTGCATAATAAACCTATATCTACATCAATCCTGGGTAGGGGGAGGGAGATGTATTCCCTCATCTTCTCCACCAGATAGTTCCCCCAGCACAGTAAGGCCATCAATGCCAGGGCAAGGCACATAACCATTGTTCGCATTAACATGTTGCCAAAAGTAAAGAGATAAACAGTGCAGCCAGCAAACTTTATGACCCGTGCAGGAGCTTGTCACTTAATAACTACTACAGCTATTGCACGCTCAATACAAAAGTGCAGTTGTTGTGCCCCATGTTGGGCGCCAAAAAGGACTGTCGTGGTTTAGCCCCAGCCGGAAGCTGAGCGCCACATGGTTGCTCGCTCGCCCCCCCCTCTCTGCCGGACGGAGGAGAGAATCGGGAAAAAAAGAAAGGCAAAACTCGTGGGTTAACAACAACAACAGTTTAACAGGACAACAAAGGAAAAGAAAACAAACAAACAAGAAACCCCAACAATAACAACAACAGTGCGTACTTAGCGGTGCTTCCCAGCGCAGGTCGCTCCTGCCCTGAGTCCAACGCCCAGCGCCCAGCCCGCTCCCAAGCAGCGATCCCCCCGCTCGGGTCGTCCCCCTCTATATAGTGAGCGTGATGGTCACATGGCATAGAATAGACCCCGGCCAGCTTCTGGCAAAAATTAACCCAATCCCAGCCACAACCAGGACACTGTCTGCTGTTTCTGTTCCACAGTGACATATTATAATGTTTGGCTGGATTAGGCAGTATGAATTTGTTGTTCATTCTGTGCAAGCCTAGACAGAGCTTTAACAACTGTTGATAGAAAATGTCTGTCATGGACAGGTATGTGGAAAAATGCCAATCTGATTGGGAGTTCAAAGGAAAGCAAAAGAAATAATTTTCTGGCATCTTGGAAAGAAACCTGAATCTGTTTGCACAGATATGCTGGCCTTCTGGAGAAGGTTCACAGGTTCTTCTCTTTCTGTTTCAGTGTGTATAAAAATTAATAGAAATGTAGTGAAAAGGTGTTTTTAGCTTGCAGCTTTCCTTTCCCTGCCAAAGAGCCTCATTCTCAAACCAGGCTAAATATCCCTCCCTAATTAGTAGCAGATGCAGCAGTGCATGTACAAGCATGTGTCAAGAGGCTATTTGGAAATAATAGCAGAAGGTACTGTGCCAGATAGGAAAGGAATATGTGAAGCTGAAGCAGGGAGTTTTTAGGAGAGCTCAACAGTAGTTTTGTAAAGATAAAGAGGGAAAGGGGACAGCTGTTACGGGTTTTTAGGTAACGCTGCAAATCAAGCACGTGACCCCTGCTTCTCTTCAGCAGAGGTCTTCATCTGTTATTTAGATGTGTCAGAACTGCATAGGACTTAAAAAGGACACCTCCATAACTCATCTTCAAAAATCTCTTAAAACATTTAGATTTTTCCTCCTGTCTCCAAATCCATAAGCCTGTTAGTAGTATAATGTGCACATTTTCATTTTCCTTTTTTTACTCTTGCTATCACATTGTTGTGTAAAAGAGACAGACCAACTGCAAAGATATTAATTGACTGTATACCAAGACAGACAGTAAAACTGCCTCCTACAAAGAACATAGAGGCAGACAGAATTAAAGAGGAAATATTTTTCTGTTGCCTCTTTTTGCAAAGCTACTACTATTCTTTTATTATTTATATTACTTCTAATGATGTTAAAAATACAGTAATAGATAGTATATTTTTAAATGTAAACTCAGAATTGTTATTGGGCACTTAAATGTACTTGCACCAATCTCAACATACTTAGCCCCTCAATTTCAAATGCATCATAATGCTAAATCTCAAAAGTCTTTTTTAGTTTTAGGTGGTGGTGTGTTTTTTTTTATTTTAGAATAGTACCACCGATAAATATTTGAAGTTACATTGCAAGGTTTCTATCAGTCTCACTCAACACCATGACTACAGTCCTTTATGTACCGGATAGACTGTGATTTACAAATACTGACCTTTTCAGTGGGTGGTTTTTTTTTTTTTTACCAGCCTTTGTAGCCTAATCCAAAATAGTTTAATTTTATTATCAGAAAAAGATATTAAAAAGGTATTTTTAAATATAATTGGAGAAGTAGGATCAATCTTATGGGTCATGAGTGAATATAGGAGTGTAGAGCCTTGGGTGACCCACAACAGCGTGACCAAGGGGGTAGAGTGGCACCTCTGGTGTCATATGGATAAGTAGCATCAAGCAGTATTGATGCAGCTCTTCTGTCCGTTTCCCCTTCTGAAGTGCTCTGTGGAGGAAGGATCCTTCCAGGAAATCTGGCCTTGCATTTCCTCAAAGCCACTAACAGAGTTTTCGGTGTTAGGAATGTGGGAATGAGGTTGGCAGCCCTGCTACTTTCAATGTCAAGCATTGTCAGAAATACATCATTTTTATTCTCCTTTGGGAATATCATAACTACTGGCATATGGTCCCCTCTTTCCTCATTGTTTTTCTGCATAATGAAAAGAGAGGAGACAGACTTCACAAGGGCAAGGAGAACTCAGCTGTGGCCTGACAAGTCCATAAAATCCTGTGTGAGGCTTACAAAATAATGCCATAGGATAAGGTAACTGCCCTTGCAATGCTGGAGGATTTCTCTTCAGTTGCTGTTTCCCAAGGGGGATGTTTGGATAATTTGGAGAGCTTCTCTGTAGACACAAGTTCAAAGAAACTGACCGACATTCAGTCACAAGGAGTGTTTCCAGTTCTGAATTGTAGAAAATTATTAATGAGGCTTTCTTTTCTGAAATATTTTTCAGAAGCTCATCAAAATCATCTCAGTTCACAGAATATGTGGCTTTGATATAAGTGGAATATTCTAACAGAAAGGAATTGCAACTGAAAATTTGTAACCAGGCAGAAACTGTCCTGTACTCTGCTGTAATTACTACCCAAATCTACTACTTTGCTAGCAATCATTTTCTTTAATGAATCATGAATGATCCATAAAATGTATTCATAATATTTATTTTACTGTTGTCAAGTCAGTGTGTTCTTGAGGGATTGTGCCATCTAGAGAGCTTTATAAATACTTACAAATATTGTTGACAAGCTGGAGGCAGTTCAGTGGAGGGGCACTAGGATGATTAGGGGATAGGAACACATGATATACAAGGAGAAGCTAAAGAAAATGGGGCTGTTTTCCATTACCTGCAGGAGTTTTTATGGACAGGCCAGTTTCTTCTCAGATGTACACACAAGATAGCAAGAGGCAATGGTCACAAACTGCAACAAGAGATGACCCATTTGAGCATGTGTACTGCATTTGCATGGCAAGATTTTGGTAGCGGTGGAGCTAGAGGGGTGGCTTCTGTGAGAAGCTGCTAGAAGCTTCCCCCATGTCCGACAGAGCTAATGCCAGCGAGCTCCAAGACGGACCTGCCGCTGGCCAAGGCTGAGCCCATCAGCGATGGTGGTAGCGCCTCTGGAATAACATATTTAAGAAGGGGATGAAAAAAACCAGCAGCGGAGAGAGGACTGAGATGTGAGCACAACAACTCTGCAGACACCAAGGTCAGTGAAGAAGGAGGGGGAGGAGGTGCTCCAGGTGCCGGAGCAGAGATTCCCCTGCAGCCTGTGGTGAAGACCATGGTGAGGCAGGCTGTCCCCCTGCAGTCCATGGAGGTTAAGGCAGTTCCTGCTTGACTAACCTGATCTCCTTCTATGACAAGGTGACCCGTTTAGTGCATGAGGGAAAGGCTGTGGATGTTGTGTACCTGGACTTTAGTAAAGCCTTTGACACCATTTCCCACAGCATCCTCCTGGAGAAACTGGCTGCTCATGGCATACTCTGCACTGGGTAAAAAACTGGCTGGATGGCCAGGCCCAAAGAGTTGTGGTGAATGGGGTTAAATCCAGTTGGTGGCCAGTCACAAGTGGTGTTCCCCAGGGCTCAGTATTGGGGCCAGTTCTGTTTAACATCTTTCTCAATGATCTGGACAAGGGGATCGAGTGAACCCTCAGGAAGTTTGCAGATGACACCAAGCTGGGCAGGAGTGTTGGTCTGTGTGAGGGAAGGAAGGCGCTACAGAGGGACCTGGACAGGCTAGATCGATGGGCTGAGGCCAAGTGTATGAAGTTCAACAAGGCCAAGTGCCGGGTCCTCCACTTGGGTCACAACAACCCCAGGCAACGCTACAGGCTTGGGGAGGAGAGGCTGGAAAACTGCCCAGCGGAAAAGGACCTGGGGGTGTTGGTCGACAGCCGGCTGAATATGAGCCAGCAGTGTGCCCAGGTGGCCAAGAAGGCCAATGGCATCCTGGCCTGTATCAGAAATAGTGTGGCCAGCAGGAGTAGGGAAGTGATCATCCCCCTGTACTCGGCCCTGGTGAGGCCGCACCTCGAGTACTGTGTTCACTTTTGGGCCCCTCACTACAAGAAAGACATTGAGGTGCTGGAGCGTGTCCAGAGACGGGCAATGAGGCTGGTGAAGGGTCCAGAGCACAAGTCCTATGAGGAGTGGCTGAGGGAACTGGGGTTGTTTAGTCTGGAGAAAAGGAGGCTGAGGGGAGACCTTATTGCTCTCTACAACTACCTTAAAGGAGGTTGTAGAGAGGTGAGTGTCAGTCTCTTCTCCCTAGTAACAGGCGATAGGACGAGAGGAAACGGCCTCAAGTTGCACCAGGGGAGGTTTCGATTGGGTATTAGGAAAAATTTCTTCACCGAAAGGGTTATCAGGCACTGGAACAGGCTGCCCAGGGAAGTGGTTGAGTCACCATCCCTGGAGACATTTAAAAGAGGTGTAGATGTGGTGCTTTGGGACAAGGTTTAGTGGTGGACTTGGCAGTGCTAGGTTAACGGTTGGACTCAATGATCTTAAAGGTCTCTTCCAACCTAAATGATTCTATGATTAACGGTGGAGCAGATATCCACCTACAGCCTGTGGAGGAACCCACGCTGGAGCAGGTGGGTGCACCCGAAGGAGGCTGTGACCCCCATGGGAAGCCCCTGCTGGACCAGGCTCCTGGCAGGACCTGTGGACCCATGAGAGAGGGGAGCCCACGCTGGAGCAAGCTCCTGGCATGACCTGGGACCCTGCAGGGGACCCATCCTGGAGCAGTCCGTTCCTGAAGGACTGCACCCCATGGAAGGGACCCACGCTGGAGTAGTTCATGAAGAACTGTAGCCCGTGGGAAGGACTCACGTTGGAGAAGTCTGTGGAAGTCTGTCTCCCGTGGGAGGGACCCCACGCTGGAGCAGGGGAAGAGTGTGAAGAGTCCTCCCCCTAAGGAGGAAGGAGCGGCAGAAACGACGAGTGATGAACTGAACTGATCGCAACCCCCATTCCCCGTCCCCCTGCGCCGCTCGGGGGGAGGAGGGAGAGAAATCAGGAGTGAAGTTAAGCCCGGGAAGAAGGGAGGGATGGGGGAAGGTGTTTTTAAGATTTGGTTTTATTTTGTCATTATCCTACTCTGATTTGATTGGCAATAAATTGAATTAATTTTTCCCCAAGTCGAGTCTTTTTTGCCCGTGACGGTAATTGCTGAGTCATCTCCCTGTCCTTATCTTGACCCACGAGCCTTTCATTATATTTTCTCTCCCCTGTCCAGCTGAGGAGGGGGAGTGATAGCAGTTTGGT
Source organism: Phoenicopterus ruber ruber (assembly GCA_009819775.1). Classification (NCBI taxonomy): domain Eukaryota; kingdom Metazoa; phylum Chordata; class Aves; order Phoenicopteriformes; family Phoenicopteridae; genus Phoenicopterus; species Phoenicopterus ruber. The sequence goes on from CM020247.1 coordinate 27,934,975, forward strand.
GGGCACCTGGCATCCAGCCAGGGTCAACCCACGACAATAAGGAAAAAATTTTTCCCCTGCGAGTGGTTAAGCACTGGAGCAGGTTTTGCCGGAGAAGCCACAGGATCTGTCTTTGGTGATATTCAAAACAGGACAGAACAAGGCCCTCAGCAGCCTGATCTAACTTCGAAGATGGCCTTGCTTTGACTACGAGGTTGGACTAGATGACCCCAGAGGTCCCTCCTAACCTAAATTATTCTGTCATTCTCATAAATAAATGCATCATAAATAAACACAACTTTGTGTGCTCCTCTGCACTTCCAAGCTCACTGATGATAGAATGACTGTAGGCAGTGTTGCTAACACTTTATGTGATTAAGATCGCCTAAGTCTTCCTACTGAAATGTTCTCAGTTGCCTGTAGCTCGTCAGGGAATTGTCTTTTACTGTGTTTGTGAAAATGTACTCAGATTTTGATACTCTTGTGAGAATTCTCAGTTTTGTGTGTGTGTGTGCTAAGTAGAAACTTGCTTGCACTTAGTAACTAAAATTTCCGAAGACTTTGACATCGCAGTTTGCTTAGGCTCTTCTAGTAATTAGTTCTGACGGGCCTGCATGTGTTGCCGATGGAGAGTGTCTGAGCACGCTCTGTCCCAGGGCTGCAGAGATGAACCAGAGTTTCTCTTAGTGGCCACAGCCAACTGCTGCAGGCTGGGATGTGGCCAAGCCCTAAGAGCAGGAAGCCTGTTGCTTGTGTGCATTCAGTGACCCCCGTGTTGGTGCCAAGGCAGTGTGGAGGAGGGAATAGTGGGGGACAGGAATTCAGTGGGGACAAGAACTAAACTGAGGGAAAGGGATATGGGCAAGGGTTGAATTTATGCGGCTGTGTAGACCAGACCTAAAGTAGTCTCAGTGGCCCCGTAGATGCCTGTCTGCATTACTTACCTGCTTGCATACCTTTGTGGCTCCTTGGAGTGACCATCTCCATAATCCAGGACAAATTTCCTGGAAGTATTGAAACTTTGTTTGGATAGACCTCTAGAATGAGCTTACCTAAGGTGCAATTGGATCCAGCTCTCTGTACAGCCTCTACCTGTGTTATCTGCTGCTGTCTTGGTAACATCATGCAGATATTCTCTAAAGGTGATCTGACATTGTGTAATAGCAGGGCAGATGAGATAAGCAGCAGCCAGAGTTCATGTTCAGCTGACTACAAGAGACATGCAGTCCTGCATCCAGGGGCGTGCTGCAGTGCAGGACAGCAGATGTGATGGATATGCAGCCAAGGAGCTAGATCAGACTGGTTTAGATGGGATGGAAGAGAAGGAAACTGTACAACAGCTTGCTGTGTATTGGAAGACCACTGAGGCAAGCAAAGAAAATATTAAGGTTGTCTGAACAGAAAAAGTGGGACTGTGATGGGTTGACCTTGGCTGGATGCCAGGTGCCCACCAAGCCGCTCTATCACCTCCTCTCCTCAGCTGGACAGGGGAGAGAAAATATAGCGAAAGTCTCGTGGGTTGAGATAAGGACAGGGAGATCACTCACCAATTACCGTCACGGGCAAAACAGACTCAACTCAGGGAAATTAATTTAATTTATTGCCAATCAAATCAGAGTAGGGTAACGAGAAATAAAACCAAATCTTAAAACACCTTCCCCCCACCCCTCCCTTCTTCCCAGGCTCAACTTCAATCCCGCCTTCTCTACCTCCTCCCCCTGAGCGGCGCAGGGGGACAGGGAATGGGGGTTGCAGTCAGTTCATCACACATTGTCTCTGCCACTCCTTCCTCCTCAGACTCTTCCCCTGCTCCAGCATGTGGTCCTTCCCACAGGGCTGTAGTTCTTCACGAACTGCTCCAGCATGGGTCCTGTCCACGTGTCCTTTCCACAGGGTGCAGTCCTTCAGGAATGGACTGTTCTATCGTGGGTCCCCCATGGGGTCCCAAGTCCTGCCAGCAAACCTGCTCCAGCATGGGCTCCTCTCTTCATGGGGTCCCATGTCATGCCAGGAGCTTGCTCCAGCATGGGCTCTCCACAGGGTCACAGCCTCCTTCGAGCGCATCCACCTGCTCCGACATGGGGTCCTCCACAGGCTGCAGGTGGATATCTGCTCCACCATGGACCTCCATGGGCTGCAGGGGTACAGCCTGCCTCACCATGGTCTTCACCACGGGCTGCAGGGGAATCTCTGCTCTGGCACCTGGAGCCAGCTGGGATTGGCTCTACTGGACATGGGGGAAGCTTCTAGCAGCTTCTCACAGAAGCCATCCCTGTAGCCCCCCCGCTACCAAAACCTTGCCACGCAAACTCAATACAGGGACTGAGCGCAGGAGCTTGAAGACTGGATCCTGTGATAAAAACAAGAAGTCAGGAGCAAATAAGGACAGGTTTGTGATACCAAGACACAAAGGATCACGCTGGCAAAGAAATGCGCAGAAAAGCTCTGCATAAGCTCTACAGCCTACTTTCTTCCAGAGCCTGAATTAGAACTGGATTCCTTCATCTTATCGGTCTGCTGCTTCATACTGAAGAGATGCAAATCTCACTGGCAAAGTGCATGTCTGAGCCAGCTATAGAGTGCCAGCAATTAGACCTTTCCTATCCAAGTAGTGTTGGAGTTGGCATTCAGGAAGGTTGGCTCATATTTATTACATATTTTCTTCCTATGTGCATATGTCTTTTTTCCACTGCGCACTAGAGCTGCAGAAAGAAAATATAAATCTGGTGACTAAGATTCATCTAGGCACTATACCAGAAGTGTACCAGAGTTTGGTCTCATTAGAAGCAACAGATTAGCATTTTAAGGCGTTAAAAAGGGAACGTTTTATTACATTTCTTTTCTCAATTTAATATGAACAGACCTGTACTACATTTTGCAGAAGAGTCCCATGGTGGAAATGTCTAGGTACACCCTGGTCAGCATGAGTAAGCATGGTAGAGCCAGTCCCACCCTCTGTTCATTTCATAATGAATTTGTGTCTTTTTTAGTGTGAGCGATAGGACTTAAATTGCTCAGGAGTCACTGTGATCCTGACATTTTTAATTTATAAGCCAATTTTCTAAAAAGCTTTTGAAATGTTAATGTCTATTCAGTGTATCTTTGATGTGAACTTAAAAGATGGTTTGCATAGAAGAATGCCATTGTCTGTATCAACAAGAGGTTTCTCACCAGGACGCCTGTGACAAAAAGTAAATCCATTTATAAATTCTGTAACAAATGGCTAAATGCTGCAACAGCTACTTTATACAAGGCTTTTAGAAAGGATGACAAGGATTCTGTGGCAGCAGTTTGGAGGGAGCTTTGTAGTATTTTAGGGACTTGATACCATTTCATTTCATGTGTTATTGTTGCAATCGGTAAACATACTTTGGTAAGTGCTCAAGGTCACATAACAGAGCTGTAGTTCTCATGAGCCCCTTTGGACTTCAAGTTCAAATTGCGAAACAGAATTCACACATATGTTCGCCAAAATGTATTTTCTGACTTTTTAGGTAGTCAAGTTCTGTTGTCTTGATAGCAAAAGCTCAGTGTTCCCTGTGGAGCAGGCAGCACAATTGTCAGATGAGCCCTAATTGTACTACTTTAAGATGCCAAGGTAGATCTCTTAGTAAAGTTTTGTTTTTTTTTTTTTCCTGGAATGAGCTGAACTAGCCAGTTTCCACCCTCCCACTTCATGAGGTTAGCTGGGAACTTCTGGCCCTGAACAGAAAACAAAGCTGCATCCTGGGACTGCGTCTGGATCCGTCCCTCTGCAACAGCCTGCTCTGCGCCGCAGCCGCCTCTCCTGGGCATTCAGCAACGGTGTGTCTCACGCTCCCATGTTCATTCATCAGGGAAAATGTTGAAAATCAACTCAGAATCGCAGTCAAGAAGAATGGGATATCAAAGACAGAAGGAAAGAAAATAAGGGTAGAGGGAAAGCACCTTGAGGAAAGAGGCAGGGAATTCATCAGTGGAAGCAAAGAGCTCAGGGAGGTAAAGAGGGGACATGAAAGGACAAAAAGGAGAAAATGGAAAGTGCAAAAGGATTTCTGTCACTAGGTTAAGTGATAAAATCTGAGATCCTCAGTTTTCTGAAACAGCATGAAAGGGAATTTGTTCTCTGATATTCCCATCGTGAATATTAGCTATTCTCTTTTTGAAAACTGAACTTAAAAATTCCCAACGTTGCCTTTCCTTTGACTGTCACCCTCCTAGGAGCCTGGCACCAAGTGTGCTCAGTTCCCACTGAATGAAAGTTGATGTAGTAACCCATACTAGGGAAAGTTGACCCTAGTAACCCACAAAAGCAGGGCTCCACTTTAGTCCCCACCCTCCGGTATCACAACCAAAAACAGATACGAAGCTTTAACAGCTGTAGACACCCACGAGCAAGGTGGGCAAGGAGAAACTACTCCAGTAGCACACGGAAGATACCACAAAAAGAAATGACGAGTGCTTGTAGTGGGGGACTCTCTGTTAAGGGGCACTGAGGCACCCATCAGTCGACCTGACAGGGAGGCGCGTGAGGTGTGCTGCCTTCCAGGAGCTAAAGTCCGAGATGTTGCTGAGAGGGTGCCGCAACTTGTCAGGAGCACGGACTACTATCCGCTGCTACTCTTCCATGTGGGCACGAATGACGCCGCAAGCCGGAACCTGGGCAAAATCAAGAAAGACTTTAAAGTCCTGGGGGAGCAAGTGAAAAATATTGGTGCCCAAGTTATATTTTCCTCCATTTGACCAGTGGGAGGAGAGTGGGCAACCAGAAATAGGCGCATAATGCATATCAACTCCTGGCTTCGTGGCTGGTGCCATCATGAGGGTTTTGGCTTTTATGACAATGGGATGTTCTTTGGTGACTATAACCTCTTGGGGAGGGATGGGATCCACCCGTCTAAGAGGGGCAGGGGAATCTTTGTCGGCAGGCTGGCCAACTTGGTGAGGTGGGCTTTAAACTGAAGGACTCGGGGGGCAGGGTCCAAAGTGGCAATGCTCATGCCATCACATCCAACTGGGGAATAAGCCAGGCCAACCTGAGCAGAGACAAATCTTCCTTAGCTGCCTCCCAAGAAGAGAACCAGAAGGCTGACCACCCTAAGGGTGTCTCCAGCTATGATGGATCCTCCTGCGCCCCTCCTGGGAAACCTGCAAACTAAGCTACCTCTCTGAAATGCCTGTACACCAACGCACGCAGCATGGGGAATAAACAGGAAGAACTAGAGATCTGTGTGCGCTCGCAAGGCCATGATCTCATAGCAATTACAGAGACGTGGTGGGATAGCTCACATGACTGAAATGTTGTCATGGATGGGTATGTACTTTTTAGGAAGGACAGGCCAGCAAGGCAAGGTGGTGGAGTGGCTCTCTATGTGAGAGAGCGACTGGAGTGTATCAAGCTCTGCCTAGGGGTGGATGAAGAACGAGTCGAGAGCTTATGGATAAGGATTAAGGGACAGGCTAACATGGGGGACACTGTTGTGGGTGTGTACTCCAGGCCACCTGATCAGGAAGAGGAAGTCGATGAGGCCTTCTCCAGGCAGCTGGAAATAGCCTCAGGATCACAGGCCCTGGTTCTCATGGGGGACTTCAACCACCCCGATATCTGTTGGAGGGACAACACAGCTAGGCACGCACAGTCTAAGAGGTTCCTGCAGAACACTGATGATAACTTTCTGATGCAGGTGGTGGAGGAGCTGACGAGGAGAGGGGCGCTGCTGGACCTCATACTAACTAACAAAGAAGGCCTGGTTGGGGCCTTGGCTGCAGTGACCATGAGATGGTGGAGTTCAGGATCCTGCAAGGAGGAAGCAGAACGCTAAGCAGGATTACAACCCTGGACTTTAGGAGAGCTAACTTTGGCCTCTTCAAGGACCTGCTTGGAGGAATCCCATGGGTTAGGGCTCTAGAAGGTAGGGGGGCCCAAGAAAGCTTGTCAATACTCAAGCATCACTTCCTCCAAGCTCAAGAGCAGTGCATCCCCAGGAGTAAGAAATCAGGTAAGGGAGGCAGGAGACTTGCATGGATGAGCAAGGAACTATTGGCAAAACTCAAATGGAAGAAGGAAGTCTATGGAATGTGGAAAAAGGGGCAGGCCACTTGGGAGGAGTACAGGAATGCTGTCAGGGTATGCAGGGATGCTACAAGGAAAGCTAAGGTCCACCTGGAATTTAATCTGGCAAGGGACATCAAGGGCAATAAGAAGGGCTTCCTCAAATACATCGGTAGCAAACAGAAGACTAGGGAAAACGTGGGCCCTCTGCTGAATGAGGTGGGTGCCCTGGTGACAAAGGATGCAGAGAAGGCAGAGTTACCAAATGCCTTCTTTGCTTCAGTCTTTACTGCCAAGGCTGGCCCCCAGGAATCCCAGACCCTGGAGGTAAGAGAGGAAGCCTGGAGAAAAGATGGCCTTCCTTTGGTCGAGGAGGATCGGGTTAGAGATCATTTAGGCAAAGTGGACACCCACAAATCCATGGGCCCCGATGGGAGGCACCCACAAGTGCTGAGGGAGCTGGCAGAGGTCATTGTCAAGCCAATCTCCATCATCTTTGAAGGGTCATGGATAACAGTGGAGAGGTGCCTGAGGACTGGAGGAAAGCCAATGTCACTCCAGTCTTCAAGAAGGGCAAGAAGGAGGACCTGGGAAACTACAGGCCAGTCAGCCTCACCTCCATCCCTGGAAAGGTGATGGAGCAGCTCATTCTGGAGGCCATCTCCAAGCATGTAGGAGAAAATAAGGTGTTCAGGAGTAGTCAATATGGATTCACCAAGGGGAAAGCATGCTTGACCAATCTGATGGCCTTCTATGATGGCATGACTGGCTGGGTGGATGAGGGGAGAGCAGTGGATGTTGTCTACCTTGACTTCAGCAAGGCTTTTGACACTGTCTCCCACAACATCCTCATAGGCAAGCTCAGGAAGTGTTGGTTAGATGAGTGGACAGTGAGGTGGATTGAGAACTGGCTGAATGGCAGAGCTCAGAGGGTGGTGATCAGTGGTGCAGAGTCTAGTTGGAGGCCTGTAGCGAGTGGTGCTCCCCAGGGGTCAGTACTGGGGCCAGTCTTGTTCAATTTATTCATCAATGATCTGCCAATGATACAAAACTGGGAGGACTGGCTGATACACCAGAAGGCTGTGCTGCCATTCAGCGAGACCTGGACAGGCTAGTGTTGGGCAGAGAGGAACCTCATGAGGTTCAACATGGGCAAGTGCAGGGTCCTGCACCTGGGGAGGAATAACCCCATGCACCAGTACAGGTTGGGGGTTGACCTCCTGGAAAGCAGCTCTGTGGAGAGGGACCTGGGAGTCCTGGTAGACAACAAATTCACCATGAGCCAGCAATGTGCCCTTGCGGCTAGGAAGGCCAATGGCATCCTGGGGTGCATTAAGAAGAGTGTGGCCAGCAGGTCGAGGGAGGTTATCCTCCCCCTCTACTCTGCCCTAGTGAGGCTGCATCTGGAGTCCTGTGTCCAGTTCTGGGCTCCCCAGTTCAAGAAAAACGAGGAATTACTGGAGAGAGTTCAGCGGAGAGCTACAATGATGATGAGGGGACTGGAGCATCTCTCCTCTGGGGAAAGGCTGAGGGAGCTGGGGCTGTTTAGCCTGAGGAAGAGAAGACTGAGAGGGGACCTCATCAATGCTTATAAATATCTCAAGGGCGGGTGTCAAGAGGATGGGGCCAGACTCTTTTCAGTGGTGCCCATTGACAGGACAAGGGGCAACGGGCACAAACTGGAACACAGGAAGTTCTGTCTGAATATGAGGAAAAACTTCTTTACTGTGAGGGTGCCAGAGCACTGGAACAGGCTGCCCAGGGAGGTTGTGGAGTCTCCTTCTGTGGAGATATTCAAAACCTGCCTGGACGCAGTCCTGTGCAGCCTGCTCTAGGTGAACCTGCTCTAGCAGGGGGGTTGGACTAGATGATCTCCAGTGGTCCCTTCCAACCCCTACCATTCTGTGATTCTGCTCTTGGATTAGATTTTTCCACTAATCGCATTTTCTTACTAGTATGTCCTTGGCTGTGCTGTGCTATCACACATTGCTCACAAACAATACCATGCATTTGATTCTTTGGAGCTTGAAAATAAGAGACATTTTTGTCTCTTGTCATAGTTTACAGGCTTACAAGCCATGATGGCCCCTTCCCTTTGCTGAACCCTCCTGTTCTGCTCACAAACTGATTGTGGTATGTCATCAGTGACTAGTTCCCAAAAGCTATGCATTCTCTGCCTTGTCTTCATGTGTGGTGTAGAAGTCATGAAGAGAGTTAATGCTGCATGAACTGCTCTGCAAGATTTACGGGGCGGGGGGGGAGACCATAACCTGCAAGCATCTGTGGGAGGTCTCTCAACAAATACATCTTTTTCTCTATGTCCCCAGGTACAATCTTGGCAGCAGAATAAGTACATGGCAAAAGTTCAGGAAATATTCTGTTCCTTCAGTTCTTCAAGTCACTGTTGCCTTTCACATCTCTGCCTGGGGAGCAGCTAAAAACCAACATGAATGCTGTATGCATTCTGTTAACTGAGAAATTAATAGGAGTTTTATACACATGATCAGGAATATCAGTTTTATTGGTGCTAAATGACTACATGTTGAAGGGCTTTATTAAGTTGCCTTTCCTTACAGTTTGGTGTATCCTCCCTTATGACATCCTTTTTTTTTTTAAAAAAAAAAAAAAAAAGTAATTACTTTGTCCATGGACTAAACAGGGGATATAGGTTAGACTGTCCCATGCTTGGCTATACTCCCAGAGTGGTTCTTATATAGTAACTTGTAAGTGAGCCTGAGAGGGTGTAATTTACAGACAGGAGACTGGGTAGAGTTCAAGAGAAGAGGATAGGACTTTACACCTTTCTAAACTGTGAATTTAATGCTATTCTTGCCATACTCTTTCTGAGCTCTCCATATATATATATATTATACATAACTCAGCAGTAAAATGGAATAGCAGTTATTGGCACAGAGCTATAAACTGACTTGAGCTTACCTCATATTTTTAACTAAAAGTAGAAAAGAAAAGAAAGTTTGTATCATGTTTGTGTTACATAGCAAGCCTTACTAAGATTGAGTATGTAACTTATTGACCAGGGATGACAAGACTAGGTTGACTGATTAAATAAAGCATAATTTTTTTTGTAGTAGAAAAAATATTTTAAAACACCATCGATTGATACTCATGTCTATCTTCCTCGCAGACTTCTCTTTTCAAAACAGCTGTAAAACAGTAATAGCTGTGCCAAGGAAGACCTAAAATTCCTTTAGCCTTGTATCCTATCTCCTATATCTTAAATGGTTGCTTACCAAATGCATAGTGAAGAGCAGAAGAACAGAGCAAGCACTGAATATTCTGCCTTCCTCCAGTGATGCGTGTCTTGGGGGGGTTTGGAGCTAGAGTTGGTGCCTTTATATTTATTACCTTTGAATAGTTTTTTCTGTAAAGTTGGCAATTGTCCTCTTGAACATACATATGTATAACATTTTAGGATCCCAAATGCCATGTAATAAGGACTTTCACAGCTCAACTACAAGTTTTTTGGAGAAATGTTTCATTTTGTTCCTTTGAACCTTCTACTTACTAGTAGCGTTAGCTGCCCCCTTTTTTTTTGTATTGCAAGAGACAGTGAGTAATCAATCCAAGTTCCTTTTCTGTTCTTTCTAATTTTGTAGATCTCCCTACTAAGCTGTCTCTTTTCCAGGCTGGAAAGTCCTAGCTTATTTAATCACAAAAAATCTATTCTTTAGCTTTTTTGATCACCTTGTCTGAAAACAGTTTAAGATAGGAAATACTTTCCATTCCAATTCCACTGAAGGGGGAAGAGAGAGATGTGTATGTGTGTCCATGCATGCATACATACACTCCTGCCCTCAGCACCATGGTGGTTTCATCCTCGGAGGTTAGCTCCATTGTAGGACTCGCGTAGTGTAACTGGGTGAGGGCAGACTGGAGCATGGAGAGCCCCATCATGCAAATCCACTTCTGCCAAAAGTGATGGCAGCTGTTTGGAAGAAGTTTACAGGCTTTCTGCAGTGATAATGGGCAATGACTTTGACTTACCTTCTGCAAGGCGGCATTAGAGATACTCCTTTGTAGTGCTGTTCCTCTAGATGCTTAAAAGTTCCTGTATTTCAGAATACTTTAATCTGCTCCTCAGTTAACATGATTTGAAAAGGGCTTGGCACTTTTATGAGAAAAAGGATCCTGATTTGAGCTCAAAATATTTGCTGAGTGATTTCTAAAATAAGAAAACTTGTAAAAACATATTTGATTTATAGTTTGGACATACCACACATGCTCAGGGGCCAGGTGTAGATTAATCTGTCAGCATTTTGCCACTGTCATAGGAATTTCCAACATGTGCCACCATGTTCTGTGCCTGCAGGATTTGAAAAGAATCACTCCTGGGTTTGGTTTCCCAGCTCAGATAACAGCACAAATGTCTTGCCAACAGACCAAGACCTACGTTGACCTACAATAGCATTATATAAGCAGTCACTTTAATAAAAGTAATAGGTCTATCTGCGCCTCATGATAAAATTATGCCCCATGCAAGGAGCCAGTGCAAATTTAGGCACGGTGTGAAGCCCACAGTATAGTGCATAATGGAATTGGGGCAGATTTCCACAAGATGGTGTGTTCCTAATTGAAAAGCTGTTTTCAAAATGAAGAACACCAGAGTACTTAGCATGAGCAAACCACTTTCTCTAACCTGCTAAGGAATAGCTGAACTGTTTTGGCTGGAGAGTTCCATAAAAGACAGGCACCTGATACTAAGATTCTCAACTCAAATGGATAAATTATAGCAAAGCGTTAAGCAATTGAATGGTTACCAGATTTTGTCGTGGGATGCGTAAGGAAGAATGGAGCAACCCCCGGTATCAATACAGGCTGGGGGATGTAGGGATCGAGAGCAGCCCTGCCGAGGACTTGGGGGTACTGGTGGATGAAAAGCTGGACATGAGCCAGCAATGTGCGCTCGCAGCCCAGAAGGCCAACTGTATCCTGGGCTGCATCAAAAGAAGCGTGGCCAGCAGGTCGAGGGAGGTGATTCTGCCCCTCTGCTCTGCTCTGGTGAGACCCCACCTGGAGTACTGCGTCCAGCTCTGGAGCCCTCAGTACAAGAAGGACATGGACCTGCTGGAACGAGTCCAGAGGAGAGCCACAAAAATGATCAGAGGGCTGGAGCACCTCTCCTATGAAGACAGGCTGAGAGAGTTGGGCTTGTTCAGCCTGGAGAAGAGAAGGCTCCGGGGAGACCTTATTGCGGCCTTTCAGTACTTAAAGGGGGCTTATAGGAAAGATGGGGAAAAACTTTTTAGCAGGGCCAGTTGTGATAGAACAAGGGGTAATGGTTTTAAACTAAAGGAGGGGAGATTTAGGCTAGATATAAGGAAGAAGTTTTTTACAATGAGGGTGGTGAAGCAGTGGAACAGGTTGCCCAGAGAGGTGGTAGATGCCCCATCCCTGGCAACATTCAAGGTCAGGCTGGATGGGGCTCTGGGCAACCTGATCTAGTTGAGGATGTCCCTGCTCACTGCAGGGGGTTGGACTAGATGACCTTTAAAAGGTCCCTTCCAACCCAAACTATTCTATGATTCTATGGTTCTATGACTTAGTAGATGGCATTGTTAGCTCTGCTACCAATATATATTTTATTTTAACATGTTTCTGGCATCTTATATCTCTGTCCTGTCGTGTGAACACTCTGTCTACCCACACTACTCTTTCTATCTTCCAAGAATTTTTCTCTCTTAAGCTAAGATAAGGTCCCAAAAACTACTAAGGTTTTTGAGTTCTGTTTTACAGTTATAACTGCAGTCTCTTGACTACCATAATTTTCCTTCTTTCTCCTTTAAAATGTGATGATTTAATTTGGATGCTTAGCTCAAACTTAATCATCTAGAAATGAACCTGGAAATTTTATAAGGTGTACATTGGTGTTTCCCATGTTCTTTGGTTCTGTTGGAACAATTTATACTTTGAAACTCATATTTTTAATGATAATTTGACATTTCCATTTATTCTTCCTGGTAGAACTAAAAAGAATAGAGAATAAAAAAAAAAGAGAGAGTGAAAAAAATATCTTCAGTTTTTCAAATTTCAAATAAAGCAAAGCTGAGTAGTAATCTTGTCTAAAACTTCATGCTATTGTTATTTCCTAAACTGACTTGCTTATTCCTCTTTAACATACGCATGTATCATAATTGTTGGAGCTGGTTATACTGTCAACACAGCAACACAGAGATGTTATCCAAAATTTCAGGTTCATTTAATCAATATAAATTACTTTCCATAAGTCCGTGTGTGTCAAGTGCAAACCATGCAAGCTGATTTCTTTTGGTTTTTATGCTCATTCCTGCTGCTGGAGTCACATCACAAGTCATGACAACAGACTGACTGGATTTCTGCTTCTTACTCCATGCTATGTGCCCCTGCATCATTTTTAAGCTGTGCAGAATCACTGGCACTCAGCTTTAGGCACCTCATAAGGAGCAAGAGTGGTGGTTGTTTTTTTCCTGAAATAAATGCTTCATTGCCAGTGAAAGAATTGGGCTCATCTGGGCCTGGCTGCTGGTTCCCAAACCTTCACTGCTGCCTCGCACATGCTGGCACAAGCTTTTTTGCAGTCACATCGGAAGCTGGTTTGAGGAACTGATTTGACTGGAAAATATTCCTTTTTTCCCACACTGTTAGCTTCCAGCTGCTTCCCTTCCCCGGTCCAGTGTACCACCTGGTCATACAGGCTGTTGGAGCAGGAGAGAGCGAGTGGCCTGGGAGCCTGCTTCTTCCCATGGCACGGCCAGCTATGCCTGCTACAGGAGTTGACTGAACTGCAGTCAAGGAGGAGAGATCAGTATCTCCAGATGGCAAATCAGAGCACCTCAGCTCCTTCCTTAGGGGCATCAATTACACTCTTCTAAGTTGGAAGGCAAGAATCCATGTCTTTGCACCCAGAAAGCATGCCAAGGAGCCCAGGGAGAAGAAAAGTGGTAGAGCCCACCCAGAATATGGAAGGCTTTGGGGCAACACTAGTGGCATGTGTCCATAGCACTCTGGGAAATGTTCGGTGAGGGGAGTTTTGACAACACTACATTGGGATTGTTAAAGAAGAGATGCCAGGCTTGTTTGTAGAGATCAGACAAAACAGACCGCAGCATGGAAAGATTCCCTGCACTCCCTTATTTTGATATTAGCAGAGAACCCACAAAAAGATTATCCAACCTGTAGCTATTGTATATACTATCCCTCTCGTTTAATGCAAATATGTTATTTTAGGATGTCGGTTGATTTACTGTTTAGATTTCTTAGCTGTATCTTGATATGTTTAAGGAAATCTCCGATAGCATTGGATCCTTCATGGGCAACAAAGGGATCAAATTGAGTAAGGTCAGTGTAAATGAGGTTCTTGGGAACCTGACATAATGATAAAACTGCATCAGACGGTTGTATCAAAACTCATTGCTGGTCCTGTAAGTGTGAAGAAGGGCTTTGTAAGCTGTGGATTGTACCTGCTCCATTAATATTATGTTTGCATTGTCTGAGAGCAGTGGCGTTTGCTCAGAAATCCCTTGCAGAGCCATTCCTGGCCACATGCACTGCAGCACAAGGAACGCAGCTCCTAAGCACTGTTGTCAGGATCAAGATCCTTCACAGCTCGAGTTGGTTGTCCTCTCTTCTCACACTTGTTCCCGTTTCTCTTTCGCTGTAACATCTGGAGACTTTTACCAAGACAAAGCATATGAAGAGCATGTCTTCTCTTTTCTCCAAGTCCTGAAGCCATAGCATCTTGACAGGAAGCAGAAACAGAAGTTGTAAAATACAGAGGGAATTTTCTGTGTCACCAGTGGGGCCCCTGTCTTTGTGGCAGTCCGTCTTATTTATTATATTACTCTTCTATCTCAGGGAAGAAGGGTGAGCTTAAATATTATAACTTAGAGGACCATTACTGGATATATCTACTTAGAGATTATTTTTTGTAACCTAAGCTGGTATGTATTTCAACTCTCCATTGTTTCTATATAGATTAACCTGTTAGAGTGAGCTGTGTGATTACCTGGACACTGTCAGATGTGATCCATATTTTTACTTACTTTTTCAAAAGAAACAGCTCTAGGAGCAGCTGGAGAAAGAAAGATTTTCATGTTTCTTAAATTACCAACAGTTTTTTCCTATTTTGAAATTAAAATAGTATTATTTGTATTTTTATTGTCTTGGGCCTGACTGTGCTGTGCTAGATCTACATGTAGTAGCTAATCATACATCCTAATACCATATCCTGTGCAGACATAGCAGAAATTGTTTGCATTTTATTTCTGGAATAACCATGAGAATATGATGGCTCATGTCATTCACTATAGTGTTGTCTTGGTCACTGACATAAACAAGATGACAGAAATGCTGAAGTTTTCCATAAACTCAAAACTTTGCAGAAGATTTTGATGCTGACTTGAGCCTTAAACAGCCCCTGTGCAGTTTGCATATTCCCTCTGGAGATTGATCTTTATATGCGGCACAGTGCTGAGTGTTTCAAAGTAGGTGAAAGCAAGAGAGAGAGCTTCTCTAGGCATAACTATTTTCTCCAAAGCATAGCAAAAGCACGATTAATAACATGGCTCTTCACAGACTCTCAGCCTTTCTGCCAGCTATGCCTTACTATTCATTTGACTTATGTGAGTTAATCAAATTGTCGATCTCTTAGATGAGACGGCGTATGTGCTAACCGAAAGATGAGAATAGTTATAAGCCAAATCTAAACAGTTCAGACAGGACAGCCTACACATAAACAGGACTTGCTGGAAGATGGTGACCATTAAAGCTCGGCCCATTTGAGGAGAGGTGGATCACTGTTCCTTCTGTATGGTACCCTGGGATCAATCAGTCCTTTCCTCATACAGAAACCATGAGAAATAGTGGAGTGCTCAGAGGATTTTCCCTTTTAATTTGCAATGTAAGCAAAATCTCTCCTAGAAAAGCTGAAAAACCATTATGAGACTGTTCTAGTGTTACTTTTAGCCCAGCTATAAAAGGAGGGTGCTGAAAGTCACAGGAGGGGCCTTGCTCAGAGACTTCCAACTCAGCTTTGCAGGCCATGGGGCAAATAATATACTACTTGCCTCACTAAAGCCAGCAGGATTGCAAGCTAAAGAAAAATTTGTCTCTAGAGATGCAAATAAGTATCCAAGCTTGAAGTGCTGAACTCAGCTTTCTGGTATCCTGAGGTTAGTCCAGTGCTGTGACCAGCATTCAGCACTAATGAATGTCTGCTGAGGAAGTACTCTTTTTTTAGTGGAAATTGTGTTGTTCTTTTGGTAGATTCTTTACTGCAAATATTTTAAGAGACAAAGCCATG
Source organism: Phoenicopterus ruber ruber (assembly GCA_009819775.1). Classification (NCBI taxonomy): domain Eukaryota; kingdom Metazoa; phylum Chordata; class Aves; order Phoenicopteriformes; family Phoenicopteridae; genus Phoenicopterus; species Phoenicopterus ruber. The sequence continues at coordinate 27,950,283 of CM020247.1, forward strand.
TTTTTCACAGTCCGCGAGGTTCAACATTAGTGGTTGATGTAAACCTGTCCAACTGTTCAGGATAGTTCTGGTCTCAAAATCAATGACGAAAAGCAAACATTATGGGCTTTTATTGATGAGTTCACTTCTTAGACATGCCAGTAAGTGCAAGTAGATCTGAAATGTTGCAGCATGCTCTACAGACTGTTTGTTTGCTTTTACCATCTAGCCTTTTTCCTCTGTCGTAAGCTTTTTGAGATCTTCTAATCTTTTGCCTTAGCTTTTGCCTTTCTGTTGTTTCTTGAACGTCAAGCTTCCACAGAAAAAAATTATTTTTTCTTTTTATCTGTTTTCATTAAAAAATAATTTTGTAGCTACCCAGAATAGCAAAGATTGAATCTTCTGAAAGAACCAGCATTTGTTTCAGATTAGGGTTTTTTTGTCTGTTACTCACAGTTTGTGCATGAGCCTAGGCTGGTTCTTAAGGCAAACACCAATTTGTGCAGGTTTTGCTTTCTGACTTTTTTGAAAACCAGAATAAATATTGCACGTGGTTGTAATACAGAATAATTGGTGTAACATATTTCAATTGAATAACCACATGTGTATATTTGTGCATGGGCTTTCTGTTCATAGGCAGGTATATGTTGCTGAAATCTTATCTTCTTATCTATAAATATTTAGCCAATCTCCTGCTATAGCTTCTGGCCTCTCTCACGATCAGTCATGCACTCAGTCAGGTGTTCATTTCACCAAGTAAGGCAGTGGGAACCACTGTCCTCCCTCGCACAATTGAGTTTGTGTGTGCACTGTTGTGTGAGCTGTGAGGCTGTCTCTCACTGTCCAGACTTGGAAACGACTTTGAATCTCCTACACTTGAGATGAGCTTGGCACCAAGCAGCGATTCCTCACTGGCTTGGAAATGGCTCCTAATCTCGTTCTGCTTCTTTGTTTGGTGTGAGATGACAGTAACTACTGCAAAAAGCTGCTGCGGGGTGTCCCGTACCACTAAAGCAGAGAGCATGGGGCAGGTGGTATCTGTCCAAAGGAGGAGGGGGACGGGGTGACTCCCTAGCCTGCATCAGAAATCAAACACACTTCTAGTGCAGGGCTGTGCAGCACTGACCAGCAGTCAGGCAAAAGTAAACCTCTGGTTGTAAATAAAGCTCTTTGGTATAAAAAGAATCACAAAATTTAGGTTCATTTTGAGTATGTTTAGCAGTTGCTTTCTATAGCATGCATTTAAAAAGAAGCAGTTTCCAAGTATAGGTGTCATTAGGATTTATAGTTCATGGCTTCAGTTTTTTGTCTTCTTTCTGGGTGCCTTTTTTTCTCTGCCTCTTTCTGCCTACTTATTCTGGGCTGCTTGTAGCTCAATGTAACATCTGAAGTGACTGAAAATACAGGAAACCACTTGTCACTGGTCTCCACTTGGACATCGAGCCGCTGACTGCAACTCTTTGAGTGCGACTATTCAGCCAATTCCTTATCCACCAAGTGGTCCACCCGTCAGATCCATGTCTCTCCAATTTAGAGACAAGGATGTTGTGTGGGACAGTATCAAATGCTTTGCACAAGTCCAGGTAGATGACGTCAGTTGCTCTTCCCTTATCCACCAATGCTGTAACCCCGTTGTAGAAGGCCACCAAATTTGTCAGGCAGGATTTGCCCTTAGTGAAGCCATGTTGGCTGTCACCAATCACCCCCTTATTTTCCATGTGCCTTAGCATAGTTTCCAGGAGGATCTGCTCCATGATCTTGCCAGGCACAGAGGGGAGACTGACTGGCCTGTAGTTCCCTGGGTCTTCCTTTTTTTCCCTTTTTAAAAATGGGGGTTATGTTTCCCCTTTTCCAGTCACTGGGAACTTCACCAGACTGCCACGGCTTTTCAAATATGATGGATAGTGGCTTAGCAACTTCATCTGCCGGTTCCCTCAGGATGCATCTCATCAGGTCCCATGGACTTGTGCACATTCAGGTTCCTTAGATGGTCTCATACCTGATCTTCTCCTATGGTGGGCAGTACTTCATTTAAATATTTTGAGCCAAATTGGTAAACCACATGGGATGTGAAACAAAGCTGCCAACATTAAATGTAGTAGGAAATTATAGAATAATTTTCTACCCCAAACTAAATTGTATCTTAGCTCGATTTCATCTCTCTCTTGCACTTGTGTAAATCCATTTTACCTGCTGATGTTGATTCATACAACAGTAAAAACAACACCACTTAAAGAGGAGTTTTTCACCAAAGTGGAACAATTTCCTGAAGTAAAACTTAATATCATCACGTGACTTTGATGTTCTCACATTAATTTCTGTCCTCATTACTATTTCTGTTTATTGTTATGAAAGTACTTTTAAAGACTAACCCTCTTGCACTCATCAGGTTTTTCTGCTCGCCTGTAGAGGTTGAATGAATCAATCCCATGTGCCTCAGTGTGCCAAAAATGTAGTTTTGGTCATTTTGTATAATAATTACAGCTTGTAGTTGTTGCTGAGGAAATGGTGTAATTATAACATTATTCTTGAGACCTGTCTGAGTAGAAAACTCTTTCTGTTATTGTGCTGGGGTGTAGATGGAATCACAGTTGCTGAGACCATAGTCCAGATATATAAATCTGGCTAAATGCAAGTGATCTGTGGGCTGTTGTAAGATCAATTTTATCTTACTAAGGCATTGGAGCAAAATCGACAGAACGACTGCTGGCTTAAATGGTGCGTTTGTTGACACCTACAGAATAGCAGAGGGATACTGAGACAAAAATTAAGAGAACAAGAAAAGTTGGGCCAGAAGCAAGGTGACGCATGATCGCTGTGGGAGAGGAGTTCTGCAGTATCTGCCCTCAGGCTTTCCAAAGTTACAGGGTCTTCAGAGCAGGAAAGGTGTATTTCGTAGTAATACCTAATGACACTCTATAGAACATATATCAGTGATTAATACCTGAATGTAAATGGAGTTTCCTAACTGACTGGCAATGCAACATCTGACACATTAAAGCAAGTTGTTGGTGCCAGGATTTTCTGAGTAATCATTTTGGCTTTGAGAACTGTTCTTCCTTTCTACTTTCTACTGTGAACTTGAGGTTCACATAATGAACCTCTCTTCTTCCCCCATTTTCCTACTGCAAAAAGCAGAGAAATGCGTATGTCACAATAATTTTAGGGGAATTATGTGCTATTGTTTGAATGACAGGTTGAATGAGGGGATGTACAAAGCACTTAATGTATTGTGTGTTAAATGTCCAGAACCTGCTGACCTTAAGTGTGTATTGGAAAGCTACTAGAGGAGAAGGAAGTACTATTATAGATGATATGTAAGAGCATTTTTTGACTGACCTATGTTTCTTTGATTGTTTTAAAGAATCATTAGGTGTACACTTATTGACAGTGCCTATTAATCTTTTGTTAATCTAAACCAACCATGAAAACTGTATTGCTTCTGTATGAATGTCACTGAGGGGAATGAGCCCCTCCTTGGCATAGTATCCTTAAAGTCCATGCTTTTGTCAGAAGTGGAGACTTCTTAGGCATGCTTAAGACCTAATATAACAGTAGTTCTAGAGACTTAGATTGGTCTTTAGTTAACTTGAATGTTTGCTCTTTGTTTTGTCCAGTAGGGAAATGGCTCTGTTTTCAAATGAAAAAAATCAAGGCTTCCCTCTAAACTCCTATGGTTATTTGAAAAGACTAGTTTATGAAAAGACATTGGAGTAAGATAGGAAACAAGCCGAGTGAGAAAGGCCCATTTTTTAATAGTGATCAAACTTCACCTCTTATAAGCACACAGATCTTTAATTCCATGAGTTCAAATATATCTCTGGACCCTATATTTCAAGTAATGAGAATAAAAGCCCCCATCACCTCTGTCTGTGATTCTTCCCTAATTAAGCTCTGAAACCCAGGACTGAGCACTGGGTTCTCACAAAGAGGGAGCGGGTGTTAGAGAAAGTCAAGTTCAGCAGAGGATACATAAAACTTAAATCATTTTTGGCAGTCTGTCAGAAAAAAATGAGATGTCCTTTATGAATCTGTCCACTGTGCTTTTGAATATGATTGTTTTGTCCAAATCTCTTCTGCACATGAATCAATAAATACAATAGTAAAATAAGGATGAGTCTGGAGACTTACTTCAGGCCACTCAATGCGATACAGATGATCAGAAGATTCTTTTAGGCTCATAGTCAGATCTCAGAAATAAAAGCTGAAGGAAAATATGTATTATTCTGTTAAGCTCAACTCCCTTCTGAGTCATGAGTACTCCCTGTTTGTGTGTTCTCTAGTGCTTTGTTCATCCTAGCATTGAATCACCAATATTTCTGAGGGGGTTGTTTTTCCACTGCTAACTTAATTCCATCAGTCGAATATCATTGGCATGATTTCTCTCTCTTTTGGTATTTACATCATCCTGAATTTCAGAGTAAGTTAAAATGTATCCAGCTCAGCAACTTTCCCATTTTGGGAAGAACATCAGATACTCCCTGTTTGTAACTTTAAATGTGTCACATATACATTTCCTTTCATGTGCAAGAATCCAGCTGGGATCCAAAGCATGTATGTCTAGTCATGGCCTTGAGAACTGCTTGGTACTCTGGTTGTTTATTTGGGTTTTTTTCAAAGAAAACTAGTTTGTAAATTAGCAGGATTTTTACATGATATATCACAATATTGGCTTCATTTCTGACCATTAAGAGTGGAGATTGTTGCTTTATAAATACTATTAAAAGGACAATCCTAGTAGGTCTACAAGAACTCCACTTAAGCAGGGGACAGAACTGTTGTCACAGTCATTTTCCTTTTGAAATCCACTAAAAAGGATGCTCTTACAAGAACACTGCAAAACTGCAAAGACTCAGGTTCTTGCTAAGTTTGAGGATAAATTGAGCGGAAAACAATACTTTTATTCTTCTCTAGTTTGTTTTTAAATGTTCACTGGATCTTATTTGAAGCTGGTAACTCATAGTTGTCGCGGATGGAGTAAAATGCACTTCACTTGTAAGAAAGAAGCAACAATATACTTTATTGATATAAAATAGTGAGTTAACAAAGTTCAACGCTAAATGTGACAGTGATTTAACAAGATTTGATGGCAAGGTACACTGGATTCTTTACTGCATAGAGTACAGGGTCAGACAAAAACTGTCAGGGAGACTCTCCCATTGAGTCATGAGGTTCAGAAAGGACTCCCTTGCTTTCTAAACTCCTTCTCAGAGAGGAGTCTAGGTGCAGCTGGATCCAATCCTAGTCCCAGACCTGGTCAAAGGTTTATGTCTAAAGGATTATACATGCACAATCAATCCTTTATATCACTTAGCTGAGATTTCAAAGTTTAGCATGCTTTTAGTCACTTACCGAGGATCTGTTGTGGCAAGGAATCTCTCAACCTCGAGGAGTAACCTTGAGAGGCATCCCTACTCAAGGGGAGATCCTGGCATGCAGCCTGCTGCCATGCAGGAGAGTTCAACAGGCCCTGGGCTGTCCACTATTTATAGAGTAAGGTGATTGGTCTATAGTCATATTTGCATACCAGCAAGACATCTGTGTCTCTGCTCCAGACAGGCCTTGGCTACTGTGTTGCCATCCATCCCCCTGAAGTCCAGTGGAAGCTGGATGCAGGCATCACAACCCCCACTGGTGTTTATGGTTTAAGCAGGGGGCAGGGGGGGAGCACACCGCCACAATAGTTCCTGATTCATTGCAATAATAAAGCTCTGAATTACTGAACGAGTAAAAATCCTGGCTACAGTAATAAAACAGACACTCTAAAAAGCACAGGGGAAATATTGTATGCCAGAAAGTTCTAAAATGCTCAAATTGATTCAGTCGTCTTTGTGACCCAAGAAAAGATATTATGGTCCAGATGTGCAAAAAGAGTGAGAATATCGTATAAGACCCTGTATTCTTCACAGTATCTGTAAAGAGAAAATTGGGTGGTTCTCATAATGAAGAATTGTGAAGAATAAGTATAACTTTCAGTCTTCAGGTATTCAAAGCCACATATAATTTTCAGTCGTCACTGTCACTGATCCGTAGAGTACAAGGTAGGATTTTTCTGTCATGTATGCAAGTGTTATCGCACATAAATCAGGCAGTTGTTATTTTGAAGATTGGTTAAAATCTGCAGAAGCCAGAAGTAGCTTGAAAGTTCAACAATGGCAAGTTCAAGAATTTACAACTTGACTCTGGTCTTCCAAAAGCAGTGTGAATTAAAAGGACTGAATGTCAAGAACAAGGCCAGATTGAAGACCAGTATCTTCATGAGTTACTTCATTCAAAAGTAACAGGAGTATGGAGGGGTAATAAATAACAAGAAACATCAGGATGGATTTGTGCATAACCAGTACTATTTTAACAATCAAATACAGAGGTTGGAACATAGTGTCATTGGTAACTGATAATACACAACTGTGTCTGTCTAATTAAACCTGGCAAATTCATGGCCTTGCTTTTATGGAGCACTGATTATAGTGAACCTTATGATTGAAACCTTGTTAGATTTGTGAGGAAGACCTCAGTGTTTCTGTTGACTTTTCATTATTCTGCAGATATCCTTAAACAGAGGTGCACTGCATCATTGCTTTCTTGTTTCCTCGGCTTTGTCACTCACATTGTCCTTACAGCCACTTGCTTTTTCCTCCAGCCTCTTACCTCAGTATCTCTTTTGGGTGATCCCTAATACATGTAATTTCTTCTCTATGCTATCAGGAAATATACGTGCCAGACCAAGAAATTGTCATCCTCACTATTTAAACTGAGTGACAGAGCGATTGCAGGTTTGCATCACCTCACGTTTCATTTACAGTTTGTCAATGTTATGTTTCTTCTACCTTTACGTCAAGTATTTGCTACCCTTTTCTGTCTTCCTCTTATACACACCCCATTCGTGTCCTCTCGTGCTTTTCTTTCCAAATGTGTCGTCGTCTTTTCTCATCCTTTTTTCCTCCTGTGTCTTTGTCCTTCTTTATCTTGCTTTTGCTCCCTTTGTTCACTCCCACTGCAGATGTTAGCTCTGCTGTAACTTTTCCTCTGTAAAAACACTCTCCATATTGCTCTCACATTGGCACTTCTGTTGTTTGCCTTCCTGACGCCGCTGTGCGGCCGTTTGCTGCCACCTGACGCAGCGATGCGCTCACTGCAGTGCCCTGCAGCGGCCTGCCCGCCGCCGGGCTCCGCGCTCCCCCGGCCGCCTCTGCCTGGCTCTGGAGCTCGACAACCCCTCACCACTGAGTGGCTTTATTATGCTGCATTATGGTGAAGCAATGGGTTTACTTTTAAACAGCTCTTAACTTTGAACTGGGCTTCAGACTGGAAATTGCTAGTACATGTGCAAGAGAAAGAAGGATGTTGGAGGTTGTTGTCAGTACTGTAGAAGTTGCTTGCTCAGAGAAGAGCATGGAAGACCTTTTGTGATGTTTGCTTACTCCAGCCTTCAGCGCCTTCTGTGGCAGGATGTTCCCTTCTTATCAGTCTTTTAGCTCCTCTTCAAGGGTATAGTCCTTAGTAAGGCCTCAATTTGAGTTACAACTGTATAAGCAATTAAGAGATAATTGGAAATGGGTTTGTGAAATTAACTGCCCTTCATTTACAAATACTATGTCCTCCAGCTCTGCTTCCCTTTATATGTTATATGTAGGCAGGCCAGTTGATACGGCTTGTCTGTAACAGAAATCATGTAATTCCACCACTGCACATAGGAGGGCATGATTTGGAAAGTACATGCCAAAAATGATGGAACATGGCACATCACATCCTTGCTCATCCCTGTACTGTCTCATACGCAATAGTACTGAATAATGCTGCATGATTGTTTTTCCCCCAGTTCTGAGCTTTGTTTACTTAATTTTCTTGTGTACCTGAGTAGCTCTTTTAGCCTTATGGACACCACATCAGTGAGCTACATCAACTTCTATTCTGTGGACACTCAGTAGCACAGAGTGTGAGAAACCAGCATAGCCATTGGGCTTTGATGCTGTGGAAAATCTCTGCTTCTGCAAGGCTTTTATTCTTTTAACTATATCAATCTTACTTGACAAAAAGGAGAAGTTTGTCCTGAAAGAGAATGGCGTGGTTTAACCCCAGATGGTAACCGAATACCACGTAGCTGCTCACTCACTCCCCTGCTCCCTGGTGGGGTAGGGGAGGAGAATCAGAGAGAAAGGAAAACTCGTGGGTTGAGATAAAAACAGTTCATCAGGACAGCAAAGAAAAAGATAAAAATATATTAATAATGATAATAATGATAATATATATAAGGATAATAGAATATATAAAAAGACCGATACAGCCCATCCCGAGCAGCAGTCAGGGAACAGGAATATTCCCCAGCAGCTATCCCAGAACAGCAAGTTCCAGAGAAAGCAGGCAAGGGAATGAACAGCCGAACGAACGAACGAACAAAAAGGCCCAAACGAATGAAAAAAAGGGAACATGAAGGGAACAAAAAGGGAAGTGGCCCACCGGCCAACCCTCACTTATACCAGGCATGACGTCTATGGTATGGAATACTCTGGCCAGCTTGGATCAACTATTCTGGCTGTACCCCTCCCAAGTTTTTGCACCTGCACATTAGCAAAACCTGGGAAGGTGGAAGATGTCCTGGATCGTTTAGTAGCAACCAGCAACATCAGTGTGCTATCACCATTCTTCACACACTCAATCCAAAACACAGTAGCTGCTGGAGACAAAACTAGCTCCATCCCAGCCTAAACCAGGACAGAGAATAACCTTAAGGAGAAGAGCCATTGCCTCTTCATTCAGTGTTACCAAGCTCCAAAATTGTTTTTTGATTCTTTTTGTTCATCAATTACGTTGCAAACTTGCTAAAAATTCCTTCTGGCATTCCCCAAAACACTGTGCATACCCCCCATCTGCTATGCAGGGATGCCTACATATTATTGCTCAAAATAGCAGTCACCAAATTAGTCTTCAATGCAGTGGTGAAAACATATTCCTCTTCCATATTCCTCAGTAAAACATCCATATTTGAACTATTACAACATTTAGACTTACTCCATGGGCAAAATACTCTTTTATGCAGCATTTCCCTTCAGTTTTCACTGGGATATAGCATCTATTTTAGAGTTGTTAAACTTTGCTTTCTTTCTGTTGAGTACTTTATGCAAAAGGATCTTATTCATTACTGATACAAAAGAAATTATCTTCTTTTCCCAAAAAAAATTGTTCCAGAGCTTTACTGTTGGCCCTTCATGGACAGGTTGTACCTAGAGCAAAAGCTGAGTCAGACCAGCAAGCAGCCTGATTAGGAAGTGACCTTGTTGTTGTCTCCACTTACTTGCTGCATCCCACTTTCTGTATGTATGATATCTGTCAATTTATTAGTACTAAACTGTACCTATTTAAAATATCATCCACTGACAGCAAATGTTGTTCATTTTGCTGTGCAATTTGAACAAATCAGAATTTCTTGGTACCAGAGAAATCAACCTGCCCCTATTAAATTGCCCAACATTTGTTGAGCTTGATGGATTCGGGAGCAGAACCTAATTGATAGAGCATTCACTTTCAATATACAAATTTGAGCTACAGTAAATAACACTCCAAGCCTTCATAACTGTTTCCAATTTTAAATCTAGTTAATTCCCCTGTTTATGTTTCTATTTTTCTCTATTATGCTCTAGCAATGATGCATTGTGTATGCTTTGAGAGTGGATTATATGAAGGTTATATTGGTGCATAAGGCATATTGGAACATGTTATTTTTCTGTAAGTTTAAGTTTGCTCTAGGTTTGATAGGTATCATAAGTTCTCATAACTGATAATTCTACCTAAACCTTCTAAAATTACCACAGCCAGAAATACTTGCTTTTGTTCAGTAAAAATATATCCTCCTTTTTCATTTACTGCTTAGTTAGCTTGAGTTTTTTGTATCATTAGTATGCTCATTATTTCACCTACCTAAGCCCCGTACCAGTAAGAGACGTTTCTGTACGACTCACATACTGCTCCAACATTGTTCCTGCAGAACTACTGGAGCTCTGGTGGCAGTAGGACTTTCCCTGAGGTGAGGATAACCTACTTTGTTACATTCCAGTTATAAACTTTAGTTCCTGTTGGTATTTAGCAATTACTGTTCTATATTCAAGGCCAACTCCCTTTAAAGTTAAAATTTATTAGAGGAACTTTTAAGCAAAAAACCAAGGGAACTTCATCTCTAAAGGAATTAGCCTTCTGACACCTCTAGATTTTTAAGACTATTTTGTTTTAAAGTCCATCTATATATAACTTTCAGTAAGCTGCAGTTAAAGTATCATATTCTTTTTTTAATTATTAAAGAATATATAGCATTGAAACTATACTAAATGGAAAACTGCAGGCTGGTGACCCACAAACAAATGTAAGCAGAAGAGATGGCACATCTGCATTCCTGATTCTTTCTGTAAACTGCACTATTGTTTTAGCTACTGTTTTGGCATGGTTTCTTCTGGCTGAGCCAGAGTTTAGACCATGGCTAATCTGTGGTCATAACATAATGAGAGCAGACTGTGAAGAGATTTTACTCTTTTGCATCACAGTTGTGGTAGCTGAACATTTACCTTCAGCTAAACTCTGGGGCAGAACTAGGAACTTTTCTACCAGTTTTTTCCATGTTTTCTACTGTTGAATCTGCGTATTCAGCCAAGCCATTATCTTGAATGAAGTGAGCGGGTTTATTCATGACAATTTGACTGAAACTTATTGGATCAGGTAGGAAAAGGGCAAATTTTAAATCTCAGTTTGACAGCCTTTACTTTCAGTACCCTGCTGCCTTTATGCCTTAATGCATTCAGCTGAGCTATTGTATTCATTTATCACATTCTGGTACAGTTTGTTCAGGAGATGGAGCTCACACAGGGTCCTGTACAATGTTGATAATTTAATTCTATGGGAAACAAGAAATTCAGGAGATCCACCCCAAGAGTGCCAAGCGTTATACAAGTCAATACGACAAAGCTTCCTCCAGTCAGTCACAAAGGCCTGTGCTTTTGAAGGCTGGAAGCTTGACACAGAAACTGGAAATGATCAATCAGAAGATAATTTTTCTTACAAATGGAATTGGTCATAAAAAACCTCACAAATACAAATTACAAACCAGTAAATCAAGAGTATATGAATCCCAGAAAAATCTGCTTCCTGCTCAAAAATTCTTGTGCCTATTGAAGGAACACCTGTGAGACAAAGAAATGAGTCCTGTCATGAGGAAGAGGAAAAGAAAATGGGACCTTAGGGATACGTTCTTCTGAAGTTAGGGTGTAAGAGACCGAGTCTTAATCTGTATTCCATGTGCATTGGTAATCCCCTCCATTGTAACCAATGCCACTTCTGGCTGTGTTATAATCCATTTTCCTAGAAGAGTTTGTACATCTTCTAGTCCTTAATTTAGCTTGTATATAAAGCTGGTGAATTCAACAAAATTCATTATTAAGACATTGTAGAGCCTATATCTAAGATCCTGCTGGACCTCTCAAAATCTAAGTGAAGTTTGATTCTATTCAATTCATTTCATCATGTAAAGAAATGACTGTGTGATTTTATTTAGCCCTGGAGATGCGGACACAGGCTGCGTGGGCTTTAAATATTGTATGTTCTAGTTATAAATATGGTGCAGGCATCAACAGAACTATTCTAACTTAGGTGACTTTTCCAGTATATCTCAAATTTTTAACCTCTTTTCAGTAAAATTAGCTATATTTGTTCTTGATTCATGTAGCTGAAGATAGAAACAGGAAACGCCATAGCATGTACACTTGCACACTATCTGTTTATAGAAGTTTATAGAAGAACGGAGAGTTGCCATCACAGAAACATGGTGGGATGACTCGCACAACTGGAGTGCTGCAATGGATGGCTACAAACTCTTCAGAAGGGATAGGCAAGGAAGGAGAGGCGGTGGGGTAGCCCTCTATGTTAGGGAGAGTCTTGACTGCCTAGAGCTCGAGGACAGTGACGAGAGGGTTGAGTGTTTATGAGTAAGAATCAGGGGGAAGGCCAACAAGGCAGATATCATGGTGGGAGTCTGTTATAGACCACCCAACCAGGATGAGGAGGCAGATGAAGTATTCTACAGGCAGCTGGGAGAAGCCTCACGATCGCTAGCCCTTGTGCTCGTGGGGGACTTCAACTTGCCAGATGTCTGCTGGAAATACAATGCAGCAGTTGAGGAGGTTCCTGGAGTGTGTGGAAGATAACTTCCTCACACAGCTGGTGAGGGAGCCAACAAGAGAAGGCGCCCCATTGGACCTGTTGTTTGTGAACAGAGAAGGTCTTGTGGGTGATGTGACGGTCGAAGGCCGTCTTGGGCACAGCGATCATGAAATGACTGAGTTTTCAATTCCCAGAGAAGTAAAGAGGAGGGTCACCAGAACTGCCACCTTGGACTTCCAGAGGGCAGACTTTGGCCTGTTTAGGACACTGGTTGGCAGAGTCCCTTGGGAGGCAGTCCTGAAGGGCAAAGGAGCCCAGGAAGGCTGGACATTCTTCAAAAGGGAAATCTTAAAGGCGCAGGAGCAGGCCGTCCCCATGAGCCAAAAGACGAGCCGGCGGGGAAGAAGACCAGCCTGGCTGAACAGAGAGCTTCGGCTGGAACTTAGGAAAAAAAGGAGAGTCTATAACCTTTGGAGGAAGGGGCAGGCAACTCAGGAGGACTACAAGGATGTTGTGAGGTTATGCAGGGAGAAAATTAGAAGGGCCAAGGCCCAGCTAGAACTTAGTCTGGCTACTGCCGTAAAAGACAACAAAAAGTGTTTCTACAAATACATTATCAATAAAAAGGGGGGCAAAGGAGAATCTCCCTCCTTTATTGGATGCGGGGGGGAAACTTAGCGTCAAGAGACGAGGAAAAGGCTGAGGTGCTTAATGCCTTCTTTGCCTCAGTCTTTAATAGCAAGGGAAGTTGTTCTCTGGGCACCCAGCCCCCTGAGCAGGAGGACAGGGAGAGGGAGCAGAAGGAAGCCCCCATAATCCAAGGGGAAATGGTCAGTGACCTGCTACGCCAGCTAGACACACACAAGTCTATGGGGCTGGATGGGATCCACCCAAGGGTACTGAGGGAGCTGGCAGAAGTGCTCACCAAGCCACTCTCCATCATTTATCAGCAGTCCTGGCTCACTGGGGAGGTCCCAGTTGACTGGAGGTTAGCAAATGTGACGCCCGTCTACAAGAAGGGCCAGAAGGAGGATCCGGGGAACTACAGGCCTGTCCGTCTGACCTCGGTGCCCGGGAAGGTTATGGAGCAGGTTATCTTGAGTGCCATCAGACAGCACGTACGGGACAACCGGGCGATCGGGCCCAGTCAGCATGGGTTTATGAAAGGCAGGTCCTGCTTGACTAACCTGATCTCCTTCTATGACAAGGTGACTCACTTAGTGGATGAGGGAAAGGCTGTGGACGTTGTCTACCTGGACTTTAGCAAAGCCTTTGACACCGTTTCCCACAGCATCCTCCTGGAGAAACTGGCTACTCATGGCTTGGATGGGCTTACTCTGCGCTGGGTAAAAAACTGTCTGGATGGCCGGGCCCAAAGAATTGTGGTGAATGGGGTTAAATCCAGTTGGTGGCCAGTCACAAGTGGTGTTCCCCAGGGCTCAGTATTGGGGCCAGTTCTGTTTAACATCTTTATCAATGATCTGGACAAGGGGATCGAGTGCACCCTCGGGAAGTTTGCAGATGACACCAATTTGGGCAGGAGTGTTGGTCTGCTTGAGGGTAGGATGGTGCTACAGCGGGACCTGGACAGGCTAGATCGATGGACCGAGGCCAATTGTATGAGGTTCAACAAGGCCAAGTGCCGGGTCCTGCACATGGGACACAGCAACCCCAGGCAACGCTACAGGCTTGGGGAGGAGAGGCTGGAAAGCTGCCTGGCAGAAAAGTACCTGGGGGTGTTGGTCAACAGCCAGCTGAATATGAGCCAGCAGTGTGCCCAGGTGGCCAAGAAGGCCAACGGCATCCTGGCTTGTATCAGAAATAGTGTGGCCAGCAGGAGTAGGGAAGTGATCGTCCCCCTGTACTCGGCCCTGGTGAGGCCGCACCTCGAGTACTGTGTTCACTTTTGGGCCCCTCACTACAAGAAAGACATTGAGGTGCTGGAGCGTGTCCAGAGAAGGGCAATGAAGCTGGTGAAGGGTCTAGAGCACAAGTCCTATGAGGAGCGGCTGAGGGAACTGGGGTTGTTTAGCCTGGAGAAAAGGAGGCTGAGGGGAGACCTTATTGCTCTCTACAACTACCTGAAAGGAGGTTGTAGAGAGATGGATGTCGGACTCTTCTCCCTAGTAACAGACAACAGGACAAGAGGAAATGGCCTCAAGTTGTGCCAGGGGAGGTTTAGATTGGACATTCGTAAAAATTTCTTTACTGAAAGGGTTGTCAAGCATTGGAACAGGCTGCCCAGGGAGGTGGTGGAGTCCCCATCTCTGGAGGTATTCAAAAGACATTTAGACGAGGCCCTAAGGGATATGATTTACTGGGGGATTTGGTAGTGCTAGGTTAATGGTTGGACCAGATGATCTCGGAGGTCTCTTCCAACCAGAACGATTCTATGATTCTATGACTCATATCTTGTTGATTATAGGCATGATGCAATTGAGGCAATTTTAGTCATGTCTCTGAAGTAGAGGCACAAAATTTCATTTATTTTTCTTTCTTTTGTTTTTAAACAATGGTTTGATTTTCCATTAAATAGAAAAGAAAGATCAAGTTTGAAAGCTGGAACATTCCTGAATTTAAAAAGTTATAAATATAGTACTGTTCTTGAATCTTTTATTCTGATTTATTTTTGATCTATGGTATAATAGTTTGCAATTTCATGATTGTATGCTGGTTTTAACCAGGTGAAAATTGTTTGATAAATGGTGTAAAAATGTGTAAAAACTCAAATCAAGGTCAACCAAAAGCATTTTGGGACTTAGGCCAAAGCTGTGAAATATTGAATACCATACCAAACAAAACCAGGTGCAATAGTCAAAATATTTCATTTCAATATTTTCTGAAAAAGAACAGTGTGATTTCTTCCATTTGCTGCAACACTTCATTTCAAATTTTTTTTCAATTTAAAAAAGAAATTTCTATTAAGTTCAGTGAAAGGTAACATGCTGGCTAAGGAACAGAAAAAAAACCCTTTCTGTTTAAATCTTTCTGATCAAACATCAGTTATTTTAATTTGTCAAGAAGAATTTTAAATACTTTAGGGGGGAGAATAAGCCACCCAATTTACGAAATCTCTTATTTACACACATATGTTCAGGCCTTATTCAATGTCCAAAGTATTAAATGAGGCAATGGTATGGAATGAGCAAAACAGAATGTCACCCATCTAGTTGACCAAGGGAAGCCAGTAGATGTGGGGGTTTTTTGATTTTAGCAAAGCTTTTGATGCTGTCTCTCACAGTATCCTTCTGGACAAAATGTCCAGCACACAGCTAGACAAGTCCATAATACGTTGGGTGAAAAACTGGATGACGGGTCAGGCTCAAAGAGTTATAGTAAATAAGGTTCCATCAGGCTGACGGCCAGTCACCAGTGGGGTTCCCCAGGGCTCAGTTTTAGGGCCAGTGCTCTTTAATGTTTTTATAAATGATCTGGACGCAGGAATCGAATGTACATTAAGTAAGTTTGCCAATGATACTAAACTAGGAGGAGCTGTGGACTCCCTTGAGGGTAGAGAGACCTTACAGAGAGATCTGGATAGACTAGAGAGCTGGGCAATCACCAACCTTATGAAATTTAACAAGAGCAAGTGCCCGATTCTGCACCTGGGACGGGTTAATCCTGGTTATATGTACAAATTGGGGGATGAGAGGCTGGAGAGCAGCCCCGTGGAAAGAGATCTGGGGGTTTGGGTTGATGGCAAGTTGAATATGAGTCAACAGTGTGCCCTGGCAGCCAAAAGGGCCAATCATGTCCTGGGGTGCATCAAGCATAGCATAGCTAGCTGGTCGAGGGAAGTGATTGTCGCACTCTACACTGCACTGGTGCAGCCCCACCTCGAGTACTGTGTGCAGTTTTGGGTGCCTCAATATAAGAAGGACATCAAACTATTAGAGTGTGTCCAGAGGAGGGGGACCAAGATGGTGAAAGGTCTCGAGGACAAGGCTTATGAGGAGCGGTTGAGGTCACTTGGCTTGTTCAGCTTGGAGAAGAGAAGGCTGAGGGGTGACCTCATCGCAGTCTACAACTTCTTCAAGAGGGGCAGTGGAGGGGGAGGTGCTGATCTCCTCTCTCTGGTGACCAGCGATAGGACACGAGGAAAGGGAATGAAGCTGCGTCAAGGGAAGTTCAAATTGGACATTAGGAAAAGGTTCTTCGCTGAGAGGGTGGTCGGTCACTGGAACAGGCTCCCCAGGGAAGTGGTCACGGCACCAAGCCTGTCAGAGTTCAAGGAGCATCTGGATGATGCTCTTAGTCATATGGTTTAGTGTTAGGTAGTCCTGCAAGGAGCAGGGAGTTGGACTTGATGATCCTTATGGGTCCCTTCCAACTTGAGATATTCTGTTATTCTATGATTCTATGAATATTCATGTATTAGTTACTGCCTGATGTGGATGCTTGGCAGTGTAGAATGTAGAGGACACAATTTGAACCATTAAACTGAAGTAATACAAATTGTTCTGGCACAGAGTGGCTGTGTCTATCATCTGAGCCATAAATAAAGGAGTTAACATGGAGGAAGGCTACAAAATCTTCATGCGTAGTAGGAAGCATCTGGTGCATGTGGATGTCTGTACCTTAATACTATTTTCCAACTTTGAGTGTAAATGTTTTGTACCAAATATTTACAGTTGTGATATTGCAAAAATATTTGCAAAGATCTTGACATGCAGAGTCCAGTAGCATCATGTCATTCCCTGACCAGGGATCATTTCATCGATCATAAACAACTGACTAATATCTACATTTTAGGTGCCTCATGGAGAAATTTTCTTAAATAAGTGATCATATTTCCCAGATAGTGAAGAGAGGTAGATGCTTCCACATGCATGTGATCTCCCTCTGGAAAGCTTTCCAGGCCAAATAGGAAACATTGGCATTTTAGAATGACTGCAGTGAACAAACAGCCAAATGAACGAACGGAAAACAAAAAGGAAAAGAACAGGGAAACAAAAAGCAACCCGAAGGGAAGCTTAAGGATTAAGGCACCTTAAGGGTCTAAAAGCCTAGTGGCTCACCAGCTGGCCCTCACTTATACCGGGCATGACATCTATGGTATGGAATACTCTCTTTGGCCAGTTTGGATCAACTATTCTGGCTCTACCCCTCCCAAGTTTTTGCACCTGCACGTTAGCAAAACCTGGGAAACTGCAAAATTTCCTTGGTCGTTTAGCAGCAACCAA
Organism: Phoenicopterus ruber ruber; assembly: GCA_009819775.1. Lineage (NCBI taxonomy): Eukaryota > Metazoa > Chordata > Aves > Phoenicopteriformes > Phoenicopteridae > Phoenicopterus > Phoenicopterus ruber. The sequence continues at coordinate 27,967,586 of CM020247.1, forward strand.
CAACATCAGTGTACTATCACCATTCTTCTCATACTAAATCCAAAACACAGGAGCTGCTGAAGACAAAACTAGCTCTGTCCTGGCCTAAACCAGGACAGTTAATTACTCATAAAAAATGCTGAGTTTCATTTTAACAGCATGTTAATCTGGCTTATGGATTTGTTTAATGTGTCTCATTCTGTCCCTGCCATTTTTCCTGACAGATCTTTTGCGGTGGCCACAAATCAGCAAGTGCAGATCACCTGAACTGGAGACATTTTCATGTTATTGGACTGATGGAAATTTTTATAACCTCACTGCTCCAGGAACAATACAACTATTGTACATGAAAAGGTAATAATATGGAAACAACAAAATAAAGAGGAAAAGAGAAAGAAGTCATAGACTTTGATATGCCTGTTAGCTCGTTGCTGTTAATTTTTTTTGCTATGATGCGAACCATACTGTTTTTAAGGGCATAAAACTGTGGTTTAAGTACATATTTTTCAATGTCAAATTTTTTTGTTAATTATCAATCATTTTGCAGTGACAAACATTACTTGGCAGATAATTAAGAACACATTCTTATTAAATTTAGGTCCAGGTTGCAGAATCCAAAACTGAACACTCTATGGCTTGGGAAAGGAGTTTTTAATAGGGAACTTTGGTTCATTACTTATCAACCTAACATGCAACTGTGAGATTCCTTATATCTGTGCTCAGATGTGGAGTTTGGATACAAGCCCCTTTCAATTTTTTATTAAAGTTTTCTAGAACTTCCATTGATCAATTGCTAGATTAAAGTCTGAATGTGCAGGTCCAGGTAAAAAGGCTGCTCTGAGACTGGGGATTATGTTTCATTGAGCCCTGTTCAATTCTGATTCACATTCCACTTAAGTTCTTGTAATTTTCAGGATGTTACAATGATTAGCCTGAAAGAGGACATAGACATTACCCATAATAGCTATTAAGGAAAATAGGCCTTTTGTTCACAGGAATAGGAGGATGTGAGTTTCTGTTCCATCTAAATTTTCAACCTTTTTCATCTACAGACACTTTCTACTGGTGATGATACATTTGCTTAGCAAACAAGCTTAATGGCAAAGCTTGATTTCTTACTTTTCTGAGACCTCTCAGAAATATAAGGGTCCAAGTTAAAACCACTATTTAAGTGTAAATGTTTACTTGACAGTTGTCAGTGACATGCATCAAGAGAGTACAAACTTTAAAAATTAATTAAACTCTACAATAAAGCAGTACCACATATGTTGAACAGATCACATTTCATCTTTGCCCCAGAAATTAGTATACTGCAATAAAAGATGTGAATTGAACGTCCGCATTAAAAATATTTCTATTTTAATATGCAAGCAACATATAAGGCTCAGGATTGAAATATATTACCTAACCCAGTCTCCTGCTTAACACAAAACATAGTGTCTAACTGCATACACCTTTATCAAGTCTTGACTCTGGCACAGCTACAGCATTTCCTTTAGAAAAGTGTCTGGTCTCATCAGCTAAGAACGAGACCTGTGCTTAGTGGCAGAAATGCTTCTTACTCAATTTATGTAGCATCTGCCTTTTACTTCTTAAGCACCCACTCCAGTATTGAAGGCTGCACTTGGCATAACTGGTTTAGCTTAATCCTCCTTCTGTACAGCTTGAATGGCTCTTAGTAAGAAAAGGCATTTACAGTATATTTTTAACAAACCAAGACTGTAATTTTTGAAAAGATCCCTATTCGCTCTATATTTGGGCTGAGAGAGATTATTGAGACAAAGAACAGCAGATTTGTTTTTCTAAAGTGACTTCCAAAATACTGAATAAATGTCTGTCACTTTTCCTGTAGAATATTTCTAATAATCTGTTTGTTCCCATTTGGCTTTACTGAAGACTTCTTTGGTTTTGGAACTGCTGCATAGTTTCAGCTTGGCCATATGAAAATGACCCTACACAAGAAGCAGTGTTTCTCAGTCTGAGAATTCATGCCACTCTTTATAACTGCTGGTTTGTCTTTTTTAAGAGATGAAATGAAATATATGAATGTGAAATTTCCTGCTGCAATTCTTTTAATTACAAAGAAGATTTATGAACTGGCAGATGAAGTTGCTAAGCCACTATCCATCATATTTGAAAAGCCGTGGCAGTCTGGTGAAGTTCCCAGTGACTGGAAAAGGGGAAACATAACCCCCATTTTTAAAAAGGGAAAAAAAGGAAGACCCAGGGAACTACAGGCCAGTCAGTCTCCCCTCTGTGCCTGGCAAGATCATGGAGCAGATCCTCCTGGAAACTATGCTAAGGCACATGGAAAATAAGGGGGTGATTGGTGACAGCCAACATGGCTTCACTAAGGGCAAATCCTGCCTGACAAATTTGGTGGCCTTCTACAACGGGGTTACAGCATTGGTGGATAAGGGAAGAGCAACTGACGTCATCTACCTGGACTTGTGCAAAGCATTTGATACTGTCCTACACAACATCCTTGTCTCTAAATTGGAGAGACATGGATCTGACAGGTGGACCACTTGGTGGATAAGGAATTGGCTGGATGGCTGCACTCAAAGAGTTGCAGTCAACGGCTCAATGTCCAAGTGGAGACCAGAGATGAGTGGTGTCCCTCAGGGGTCCATATTGGGACCAGTATTATTTAACATCATTGTCGGGGACATGGACAGTGGGATTGAGTGCACCCTCAGCAAGTTTGTGGATGACACCAAGCTGAGTGGTGTGGTTGATACTCTAGAGGGAAGGGATGCCATCCAGAGGGACCTTGAGAGGCTAAAGAGGTGGCCCCATGCGAACCTCATGAAGTTCAGCAAGGCCAAGTGCAAGGTCCTGCACCTGGGTCAGGACAATCCCAAACATGGATACAGGCTGGGCGATGAGTGGATTGAGAGCAGCCCTGAGGAGAAGGACTTGGGGGTACTGGTGGAGGAAAAACTGAATATGAGCCAGCAATGTGCGCTCGCAGCCCAGAAGGCCAACCGTATCTTGGGCTGCATCAAAAGAAGTGTGGCCAGCAGGTCAAGGGAGGTGATTCTCCCCCTCTACTCCGCTCTGCTGAGACCCCATCTGGAGTACTGTGTTCAGCTCTGGAGCCCCCAGCATAAGAAAGACATGGACCTGCTTGTGCAGGTCCAGGGGAGGGCCACGAAGATGATCAGGGGGCTGGAGCACCTCCCCTATGAGGACAGACTGAGAGAGTTGGGATTGTTTAGCCTAGAGAAGGCTCTGGGAACACTTTATAGCAGCCTTCCAGTATTTAATGGAGGACTACAGGAAAGATGGGGAGGGACTCTTTATCAGGGAGTGCGGTCATAGGATGAAGGGTAATGGTTTTAAACTGAAAGAGGGTAGATTTAGATTAGATATTAGGAAGGAATTCTTCACCATGAGGGTGGTGAGGCACTGGAACAGGTTGCTCAGAGAAGTTGTGGATGCCCCATCCCTGGAAGTGTTCAAGGCCAGGTTGGATGGGGTTTTGAGTAACCTGGTCTAGTGGAAGGTGTCCTTGCCCATGGCAGGGGGGGTTGGAACTAGATGATCTTTAAGGTCCCTTCCAACCCAAACCATTCTATGATTCTATGAATTTTTGAACAAAGTCAGAATGGGAAAACATAAGGGGTTTCTTGCTAGTAGTTCCAAGTCTGTGTTTTAGAAGTTCTGAATCCCAAGGAATTTAGCCCTTCCTCACTCACAGCGCTGTATTTCTCTTCCCTTTTTCACATCCTGCAGTCCTGGGTTGATTTGTGCCAGGTCTCCTGCAGCATTCATCCTCGTGCACTTTCCTGTGTAAGCAATCAATGTTCCAGTGCCTACATCCCAAGTCAGCTCCCCAGGACAACGCTCTCCCTTGTCCTTGGCTTTGCAGGTGGTACAGTACTGATCTGCCTTAAGGACTGGCTTTCAGTGTTTCAGATCTCATTATGTAGATGGCCATCTTATTGCAATTTAATTTCGCCTGAACAACAGTTGCTTAAATGTATATCAAATTTACCTAAGTTTGTGCTTGCTGGTAGTCATTAACACCTACCAGCATGACAACATGTGCTCTCTGACTGATCTTTTGGAAACACCATCCAAAGCACAGAAATGCCACTACCAGTACATGAGAACCTAAACACATTTATACAGGTTGCTTGGATAGTAGTTTGGCTTCATTCTAAGTCACAATAAATATTGACATGTATTTCTCACCTCCATAGAAGTTATGACTTATCAACAACGTCTTGTAACATCTATAATTTGTACCTTGTAAGATCTATAAATCTCTCTCTCATGTATAAATTTGTACCTTGTAAGATCTATAAATCTGTCTCTCATGTATATTATATTTTTGTTGTCATTCTAGGAATGATGAAGACTGGAAAGAATGTCCCGATTATATCACTGCAGGAGAAAATAGCTGTTATTTTAACACATCCTATACCTCTATTTGGATACCGTATTGTGTTAAGCTCGCCAATAAAGATGAAGTATTTGATGAAAAATGTTTCAGTGTTGATGAAATAGGTATGCCTCCATTATGCATTTTACCTCTATATTTTTATACCACAATAGGTGTGATTCTATAAGCTTTCATATTATTCATACTGTATTTAAATTCTCCCTCTCAGAAAGGCTAGTTTCTAAAAAATACGATCTGTAGGAAGGGATTTGGTTTTGTAACATATGTAATGTGATCCACATCAGAAAATATTGCCCAGGTTGGAAGAAAGCTAAAAGGATAAAAGCAAATATGTGGTTTCTCTTTATGAATATCAGTGGTCCCTCAAATGTCTGTAAATGAATATGCCTTTGCTGTCACTCTGAGCCCTTTCTAATGGATGCTACATCCCCTTGTTCAGTGTGTGTTGTGGTTTAACCCCAGCTGGCAACTAAGCACCACACATCCGCTAGCTTATTTCCCCCCGGTGGGACAGGGGAGAGAATTGGAAGAGTAAAAGTGAGAAAACTCCTGGGTTGAGATAAAAACAGTTTAACAGGCAAAGCAAAAGCCGCACATGCAAGCAAAGCAAAACAAGGAATTCATTCCCTACTTCCCATTGGCAGGCAGGTGTTCAGCCATCTCCAGGAAAGCAGAGCTCCATCATGCATAACGGTTACTTGGGAAGACAAAAGCCATCACTCCAAACATCCCCCCCTTCCTTCTTCTTCCCCCAGCTTTATATGCTGAGCATGACATCATATAGCATGGAATATCCCTTTGGTCAGTTGGGGTCAGCTGTCCCAGCTGTGTTCCCTCCCACCTTCTTGTGCACCCCCAGCCTACTCGCTGGTGGGGTGGTGTGAGAAGCAGAAAAGGCCTTGACTCTGTGTAAGCACTGCTAAGCAGTAACTAAAACATCCCTGTATTATCAACACTGTTTTCAGCACAAATCCAAAACATAGCCCCATACTAGCTTCTATGAAGAAAATTAACTCTATCCCAGCCAAAACCAGCACAGTGAGCAAGGATGGTGTTAAAATCTTGATTCTGCAAAGTTCTGGAACCAAATAGGTTTTTGTTCCTGAATCAACACTAAACTGCAGAATCAGGATGTTTAGCATTTCTAAGCTAGAATTTATATTTATTGCAATATGAATTGTGACTGTCTGGGATTTTCCAGACGTTATTGCTTGTTCAGAGCAATGGTGTATGTATATGCAATTAACACTTTATTCCTTCAAGTGGCTAGAATATCCACTGTTCCCTTTTCTTCAGCTGAGTAAAATTAGAATAATTTTTCAGATACCATAGTTTTTCAATGTATTTCTACATTATTTCTGAAGTAGTTATTAAATAGTTAATTTATCTTTTTGTGTTACTCCAATTATTGTTTTTATTCATAGTGAGAACTCTAAGTTTTGATGGAGAACTGTTTATGTCTCAGTGTTTTATAAGCTGCTATTGGAAAATGTAGTGTAATAGGTAATACATTCTTAGTCTTCTTTATTAGTCATTCAGGTAAGATTTATGCAGAGCATGTCTACCACCAATGGCAGAGTGCCTTCTTGTTACCAAACTTGTAGTGACTTTGTCATTGAGTCATAGGTTTAGATTTTAATCAGCAAGTGTGTGGTTAATATGCTTTTTTAGTCCTGAAATCATTTAACAGTGTGTAGTAAGAATGGTCATTTCACATTGAAAACTGGCTGTTTTATTCCAAATACTCTGTTTAAACAGTACTACCTGATCCCCCTGTCCACCTTAACTGGACTCTGCTAAATACTAGTCAGACTGGGATCCACGGGGATATCCAAGTAAGATGGGATCCACCACCAACAGCAGATGTTCAAAAGGGATGGATTACTCTGGAGTATGAATTGCAGTACAAAGAAGTTAATGAGACAAAATGGAAGGAGGTACGAAGCAAATATTTATTATACAATAATCATAGTACAGTGCAGGCTTGTTCTTGTCTCTAACACTTTTGTACTGTTATGAAAAGCAACAGGTTTGTAATTGCTAACTGGATGATACCTTAAGCCTTAAATAATATGCCCGTATTCTTCTGAAGTTTTTTGGCAAACATTGTAACTTTATGTGTCAAGATAGTTGGCACACAGGATAATAAGAAGAGACCCTGAAATCCCTGTGTTAGATTAGGAAGTATAGCAATAGTCACATACATACAAGTTTTTTCAAGGATAAAATATTTCTCTATTGTTTTCCTAAACCTCAGCTATTTGAAACAGTGCATGGTATTTTTAGTAGTTGGAACAGGAATATTATGGTTGGAAAATGTCACTGTGTCAGTCCAGATTTTTCAGGGTACCTGTAAAGTTCTAATATTTATAAATATAATTTCAATAGATTAAAAAAAGAAAGAAAAGCTTTGAGTTATAATTTAAAATTTGATACAATAAGCAAGTAAAAACAATGCAACATAGACGAGACATACAGATTTCATACCAGACAGTAATGTTAAATTTGTGACTATATGGATAGTCCATGAAAATATAAAATGTTTATACCCCAAATCTTTTAAATTTTCTTTTGAAAATCACTAACTTCTCATGTAGTTAGTTTTCCTGTTATGGGGAAAAAAATTGCACCCAGCTTACCTGAATGCATAGGCTAAGTGCCAGTGTGTCATGGAATATTTGCATATGGAGACTTCTTCCTGAATACCAGTTCAGTGCAGTAAGAACATCATTTCAGATCAGAACCCTTCCTTTACTTTCTTATTAATATGAAGTGAGATAACTGACAGAAGGAAGGCAGATAATACTGTTATGAATTTGTCTTAATCTACAAAAGGCAAATTTACCAACTGACACAGTCAAGTTGGTTGGTTGGCCTTCATCTGTGAAAGACCTTGGACCCCTCCTCACTTCTGATCCTTCTCAATGTTAGCATTTTCTGTTTATCCTACTCCTTATTAGTAAGTCTACAGCTAAACAGGCCTACAATGTCTATAACTTTTTCCTAATTTCCTAATGAATTTCTTTCTATACTGATTTAAGCTACACTTACTGTATAGCCTCTATATTTTAAAGCCTATGAAATGAGTTAAGTTTAGGCAGTAAATCAATACTCCTTAAGAACTTGAAAATATGCAGAGTATTTATGGGATTTACAAAAGCAGGTGGCAATACAGATACCTCTTTAAAAATGCACAGTTTTGATTTTTTTTTATAAGCCTTTAGGTATCAATCATATAAAGCTTTGTTCTTGCTCCAGTACCATCAATAATTCCAGCATGCCTTGAGAATAGTTCTTCTCAGGAGAGCAAAGGTTTGAAGTTCAGTGTTTCTTCTTTCAGAAAACAGCTAAGGAATTGCTGAATACTATACTTGCCTCAAGAAAAATAATACTGTAGATTATATTGTACTGCAGCTGTATATATTGTATCTTATTGTGCCGTTCAGCTTAAAAGCAAAAACATGGCATAATTCCCTGAGACACTATCACAAAAGAGAATTTTTTAAACAAAATCTTGGTCTGGGCTGAGACAATTACAAAACTCCTAATAACAGCATTGGAGCGGCGATTTCACTCTTTGCTACAAATATCTTCTGTAAAGAGTGTTGAAGCAGTAAAGAGAGAGATGTCCAGTTATACTGTTATTACTAGTTTTACACACAAAGGATAATCTTTGCTTAAATATATCATAAAGCTTTGTACATATAACTGATACAAAAATGAATTTATAGTACTTAAATTGTACTAAGTCTCCCCCTTACTGAGACTTGTTTGTAATTTTTTTAGAGGTTTGGGGATGAACTTCTTTGATTTTTCATGTATATCATTCATTATTTTCAATCCATTTACTAATTGAAAATAGATAACTTATGAATTGAAAGAGGACTAAAACATTAATTAGTAAAGTGTTATAACAATAAGTCATAGTGATAAGAGGATCAAAATTATTCTCTGAGAAACTTCCTAAAAACAATAAAATCCCCACCATCATGTAGTGGCTGTTCATGAGACAGAACCAAATTTAATCTGTCTCACAGTTTGAAAAACTTTCATCATTGTTAGTAGCTCCTTGCTGGGTATCTTTTTAAAATTCTACCCTCTTATCTTGAAGTGTTGCCCATTACATTCACTGGAATAAAATTCTATCCCCTCTTATGTCTATCCAAGTTTACTAGTCATGACTAGCAATAGCTGTACAGACCTTGTGAGGCTGCTGTGTTTTTCAAATAAGGTGTGAAAACACACACCATCTGAGCAGTAGTGAAGAATGATGACTTAGTAGTGAAGTGTCTAACTATGAAGTGCCTAAAAATGTATGTATGATAGGGAATCTTGAAAGTCTAATTTTCCTTTAGTTATTTATCGTATTTTAAATTGGGCTGATCTTTTGACTTATTAAAAAAAAAACCAAAAACACAACAGACCCAGATCCACCTGACATGGGGTGAAATTGGTGATCACAGCTCAGTCCTCAGTGAAGAGGGCTGGACCAGGGAGGACTCTGCTGCCTCTCATTATCTTGTTGAATTTCTGCTGGAAAAGATCCATTTCACACTGCAGTGATGTGTGCTTAGGGCAGGGAAGCACCGAGTACTAACTCCAGAGCTGAACATCATCGTTGTGTCCATACAGCACTGTGGCTGAAATACAGGACTTACTAGTTTTGGGGGAGCGAAACTCATCTCCCTGCATTGCATTGGATATACAGCCTAATATCTCCATGTGGTATACTGTGTTGTATGGGTGCCTGACCCTGTCCTATGCCTTCCCCGGGGTACCTCTGAACCTTTCCCCGGTACTGCTCATCTCCCAGTTTTCACTATTTTTCTGTTGAAGTTGGTGAAAGCCATTGCCTTGGTTGCTGTGTTGCCTGTTGTGCCTGGGCCAGCCTCTGCCTCTGGTGCCCCATCGCAGTGGGCACTCTCAGTGTCCTGGGGGCTCCAGCTGACTAGTGACACACAGTTGCTCCACAGTCTGTGTTAACCCCCTCTTGCAGGGCCAGACTCACGCAGGCAGTGCAGTCACACAGCTCAGCATGACAGCAGGTTTGTCACACATTTCTTTAGTATGGCAATCACAAGCATCACTGTCTACACTGACTGAACGGCCTGCAGTAAGTCCAGCAACCCAGTGGTCTTCTTCCAAGGTCCCCTTCACATACTTTAAATGAGTTTTCTATATGCTGTTGTGCATTTTTATTAGTTATCTTTTATCATATCTCTCTCATATGGTTTTTAATTGATTTAATTCATATCACAAATGCTATTCATAGAATCATAGAATTGTTCTGGTTGGAAGAGACCTCCAAGATCATCGGGTCCAACCATTAACCTAGCACTACCAAGTCCACCACTAAATCATATCCCTTAGGGCCTCGTCTAAACGTCTTTTGAATACCTCCAGGGATGGGGACTCCACCACCTCCCTGGGCAGCCTGTTCCAATGCCCGACAACCCTTTCGGTGAAGAAATTTTGACGAATATCCAATCTAAACCTCCCCTGGCACAACTTGAGGCCATTTCCTCTTGTTCTGTCGTCTGTTACTAGGGAGAAGAGTCCGACCCCCATCTCTCTACAACCACCTTTCAGGTAGTTGTAGAGAGCAATAAGGTCTCCCCTCAGCCTCCTTTTCTCCAGGCTAAACAACCCCAGTTCCCTCAGCCGCTCCTCATAGGACTTGTGTTCTAGACCCTTCACCACCTTCCTTGCCCTTCTCTGGACACGCTCCAGCACCTCAATGTCTTTCTTGTAGTGAGGGGCCCAAAACTGAACACAGTACTCGAGGTACGGCCTCACCAGGGCCAAGTACAGGGGGACAATCACTTCCCTACTCCTGCTGGCCACACTATTTCTGATACAAGCCAGGATGCCGTTGGCCTTCTTGGCCACCTGGGCACACTGCTGGCTCATATTCAGCCGGCTGTTGACCAACACCCCCAGGTCCTTTTCCACCAGGCAGCTTTCCAGCCTCTCCTCCCCAAGCCTGTAGCATTGCCTGGGGTTGCTGTGTCCCAAGTGCAGGACCCGGCACTTGGCCTTGTTGAACCTCATACAATTGGCCTCGGCCCATTAATTCAGCCTGTCCAGATTCCTCTGTAGCGCCTGCCTGCCCTCAAGCAGATCAACACTCCCTCCCAATTTGGTATCATCTGCAAATTTCCTGAGGGTGCACTCGATCCCGTCGTCCAGATCATTGATAAAGATATTGAACAGAACTGGCCCCAATACTGAGCCCTGGGGAACACCACTTGTGACCGGCCGCCAACTGGATTTAACTCCATTCACCACAACTCTTTGGGCCCGGCCATCCAGCCAGTTTCCTACCCAGCCCAGAGTACGCCCATCCAAGCCATGGGTAGCCAGTTTCTCCAAGAGAATGCTGTGGGAGACGGTGTCAAAGGCTTTACTAAAGTCTAGGTACACAACGTGCACAGCCTTTCCCTCATCCACTAGGCGGGTCACCATGTCGTAGAAGGAGATCAGGTTGGTCAGGCAGGACCTACCTTTCATCTATTTAGTTCGTGTTGTACCTTCCCCAGTCTATACATCTTGCTCCATCCAGGTGTCTTACATAAAGTTTTGTTAGTCCATTGATGGACTAGAGACATCTTGCCCATTAATCAATTATCTGCTCTTTAGCAACCCTTTCCATTTCAGGTGTACAGCTACAGTAATTCTACTTCATATTTTTCAGGGCTCTATTTTGGCCTGCATGCTGCCTTTTCCAAGTGCCACCATTATTTGGGGTACATAAAATTTTGTGTGGTCCAGCATCCCTCTCCTAAGAATTTCCACTAATTGTTTCAGCAAAAAAATAAAATTAAATTATGTACTGTAAAACTTTAGTGTACTATTTCTTTGTGGCTTCATAGCACAAAATAAGTAAACTGGACTAGTATAGATTGTATTCCCTTCCCATCACTTTCCAACTGGATTATCTTCACATGTTAAAAACCTCTGTGATGTAGAGCAATGGTTCTCCAGGATCTTGTGCTCAACCACTAGCAGAGAAAAGCAATATCTGTCTGGGATCACTGCCTCCTCCAAAATCTGACTGGTTAGTTCTCAGAACACTTGAGTCTGGAGACACCAGGGATCATGAGAACTCCACAGATCTAACCTATCAACAGAATGCTCTCAAGTTTAGATTATGCAGCTACAATGATTATAGGATTGTATTGTTCAAGCTTCTTTCAAATCCCCAATGACTGTTGTTTTCCAGGTGTTTTAATTCTTAGCCCATGATGAGTTTTGCCAGTATCATACTTGATTCTGAAGTAAAAGTAGAATATAACATCTGCCATGTGTATTTCTATTTTGTGCATTTTCCTTATTTTTATATACTTGTGTTGGGCTGTTGGAGCTAAAATAGAATAGAATAGAAAAATACATATTCTTAGAGGAGGAATAGAAGAAAAAAGAGATTTCACATATTAAGACCTCCAATGTGACTTCCTACATATAGTTTGATATGCAGCAGTATCTAGGTATGTTGCAGTTCATATAGAAGTCTCAAGACCAACAATCTGATGCCAGCTCTCCCAGAGTCTCCATTATCACATTTTATATGTAGTTGAAGATTTTGGGAGCTATGCAGTCTTCCCCAAATAAATACATTTGTAAGAAGATGCCATGCAGGTTAGAAGGCCTTTAAATCATTTTTCTTCTTAAAATTAATTCTGTAATGGATATTGCACTAGTTTTAAGACTTCCATGTTATTTCAAAAAGGGTTTTGACATTGTGAAGTCAGTAATGTGTTATAACAGTAAAAAGGATTTATAACTTGATGAGATCAATGGGAGATATTCACACCACCTACTTATGGCACGTAACTGGGGGCAGCTGCCTTTCTTCACTGACTGTATTTACTTGGATTCTCCCCTTTTGGTCCCCTGAATCACAACAAAGACTGATGGCTAGTAGGTCAAAAGTAAATGGTGTGAATTTTCTCTGAACTCTTCTCATGGTATCCTTACAGTTCCAAGTAGTAAAAAGGCCTTCAAATGTTTATTTCTGAAATCAAGAAGCAGTGTAAAATTGCCAGTACAACTCAAACAAATAAATAACAGTCCTTCTGTCTTTACAGTTAGAACCCAGGCTCTCAACAATGATTCCACTGTACTCTCTGAAGATGGGAAGAGATTATGAGATACGAGTCCGATCAAGACAACGTACCTCCGAAAAATTTGGGGAGTTCAGTGAAATCCTTTATGTATCTTTTTCTCAAACAGGCGCTGAATTTGTTCATTGTGCTGAAGGTAAATAAGCAAAGTGCAGCAAAGTGGTTTTATAACCACTGCTGTCTTTTTGTCTTTTGAGTGTTGGGGTTGGGGGGGGGGGGTTCTCCTTACCTTTGATGTTGTATGCTTGAATGGATTGATAATTCAGCCTACTACATGAAAATAATTTGGTGAGATTGAGAGTGTACAAATTCCATATACAAGTTCGGAAGTAAATTCAGCAAGACTTTCCCAGCTCATCAGAAAGCAAAAATACAGATAGCTTTAAGAATCAGAAATAATAACTGCTGTTGCACATCCTATAGAGCCTAAAATACAGTTAAATCCCATACTTCACTGTGTAAACTGAGCACTCCAGTAGTGAAGAGACTTGTCACTTCTATTAAAGTGTTATAGTGCTGGCTAAATTTGTTACCAGAATGATGTGCTTTTCTGATCTGCCCGATACTATCAAGGAAGTGTTTTTCTGATTCTTGCTTCTGTCTTGTACTTGTTTTTAAAGTGCTATTAAAGACAGAAGAAGAAACAGTCATTGAGCACCACATTTTTTCTGTTAAAAGAATGAGACAGTGCCTTTTCCTAAAGCATTCTCAGGTCTGAGCTACTAAATTAACTCTTCAAAATATGAGCTCTTCAGCAAGTTATTTTAACAAGCTGCTTCACTTAATTTTCCAGAGTATTAGTGGAGGTGTTAAATAAAACCACCCATAACTCTTATCTTTCAAAATCTTGCTAGTTTGGCCTTTTTAACTAGTTTTCATTCTTAATTTATATGAACAGCTAATGTTCTGTCCATGTGGCATTATTTTATTAACCCCAGCTGCATTAAGTTGTCAAAGTTTTATATGAACAAAATGAAAATACTATGAAAACCTAAGGCCATCATATGAGCACAGTTTTCTTCAGTCACTACAACCCAGATTCTGCAAGTTGATTCATATCTATACATCTCACACAGCAGCAGTCATCTGATTTGATGGATCAGTTCTCCACCATGTACTGCATTGCTGAATTGGGACATAAGTTGGAAATTCGCAAAGGAAAACTGAGAAACCATAAGATGGTCTGGCAAAATTTATTCTTACTTGTTTTGTATTTTACCCTCAGGAACACAGAATTAATTTTCCATGTTAAAAGTTAAGTATTTGAATTCAAATGTAATATTCTAACTTTTTGAAGCAACTGGACATTCACAGGTCTCACTAACGTGACAAGGAGTTACTGATTCTCCATTAAATTAGGGATCTAACATAAACATATCCAAATAGGACTTTAAATACTCATGCCTGAAAACATGTCCAGTCAAAATCTAAGCTGAGAGCAGAGGGCTAAAACTGATGTCTGGATTTTTTTTTTTGTCCAAAAGGCTGTATATTATGTTCATGTATAGAATTCTAAAGCTTCCTGTCCAGTATTTCTTAGCCCAAAAAATGAGTGAAGTTTGTATGGGAAACTTAAAATTGGGAACAAATGAGAAGAATCTAAGGCTACAGCCAGAATAAATTTCTCTATACTTTATATTCTACAGTGTCAGCTTAAGTATGATGGAATTGCCAGTATTTAAAAGATAAAACATTTCATTTATCAGCATTGTTATTCATTCCTACCAAATCACATTTCTCAATGACCTAAATTCTCTCTTTGTAGCCACCTGCAAGGTAAATAAAAGGGAGAAATATTTTTTCTTTTTCTTTTTTTTTTTTTTTGCAATTGGCAGTTCACAACATAATTAATGTTCTGCCTTTAGAAAGAGTAGTATTATGCTTTTTGACTCCACTATATTTTAGTTTCTGCGAGAGAAGACTAGTTTGTCTATGATGCAGCATGCTATTAATAATGTTCTCTCAGCTTGGGCTAACAAGCAGTAACATGGTCTGCGGCATTATATGCCGTCAGGACTACTGGTAGCATGTTCCAAGCAGGCAGAATGTTCCTTGTGGCTTGTTTTGCTACATATATTGTCTGTATTAAGATCTTGTTTATATTAAAAAACTCAGTCTGTCTTTGCAAGGAGTCTCAGTGGACTCACAAATGCAATATGGAAACCGTTGAGATCAAAAGGGTATTTTTATTTCTGCTTAACACAGAACTTTCACATTTAAGTAACAAAAAATTCTCCTATCAGTTTTTATGACTTTGGAATCCTCAGGAAACAGAAAAGAAGGTTGAAATTAAAGATGCAACAGAGATGCAGATTCCTGCTAATATGTTTTTGTTCTGTTGTTTCAGAAATTGAGTTTCCATGGTTCTTAGTTGTTATCTTTGGAGCATGTGGGCTGGCTGTAACAGTGATCTTAATCCTGTTGTCCAAACAACCAAGGTAGAGAGTTTTTATTTGTCAGATTTTATGTAATTGTAGCTTAAAAAATAGTGCTTCAATTTTTTTCAAATCTGGGGGACTAGAAACTATTTTGAGGATTGTTGTCCATCCTCTTAAGCTACACGGATGCTGGCATATGTACATACTGGGCCTTCAGCAGTGAGAATCTGATTATGTTGTCAGCTCCTGTTCCTTTTAGATTGCAGAACATTTTATACTACAGTATTTACTTGTCTAATTTACTTTGGCTTTGAAGGGGATTGGTTTTTCAAATTTTGTAAATACTATTTTTACCCACTTACTGTTCAAAAGATTCACACAAACATATGTCTATATATTTGTTTTTGTTCTTAGACTACTCCACTAATCTCTGACTATTTCTTCATCGAGCCAAGGGAAAGAGCTTGAGTCATAGGGCAGTATTTGGTCTCTGTGGATAGACTGCAGCTCCTATAAGTAACAGGAATAAAATAAAACAAAGCTCAGGATTGTGTCATTTATAAAAATGACACAATGACACATATATAAAAATGACAAAATGGTCTCAAAGTGAACTCATCCCCTAAAATGTGTGTTCAGGGATGGGTTTTGGCAGAATAATTCAGCTTGGATGTCATACCAGTACTGTCCTAGACTATGAAGCAACACCATGGTCAAGCCCCAGTGCACACATGCATGTTGTCAGTGGTCTTGTATATACACTTCAAAAATGAACACTGAGGTGTTTTGCACATACCAGCATAAGGACAAGTCACTGAAATGAAAACAAGATGGTGCAGTTGGAGCAGCTCTAAAAAAATAATTTAGGCAAGCAGCACTATGCTTTGGCAGTGCTTAATTTAAGGAAGCCACTCCCTGCAATAGCATCCCAATCCCAGAGTTAAGAGCAAGGCTCCTGATACAATGCATGACAAAAGCTTGATGTGTCAGAATGGGGCAAGAACAACTTGCACGTGGGACCAGGAGCTCACTAAGATCAGCACACTGAGCAAGGAGTGGCTTGGTCACAGAAGATCCTGAGGGCTGAAGCATGTCTCTGATCACAGCTCATTAATATCTTCCATGCTAATCATGATTGCTGGAGGAGGCTTTGACCCTTCATCTGGAAAGTTTTTCTGGACCTGTGGGCCTGCATCCTTTCCTTCAAACTGATGCATGTGGTAGTGGGAGTGGCAATGTCTTCTGCAGAAGAGCAGGCTGCATAGGTTTCCAGTAATGCAAAATATCCAGGCTCAGTTTCCTCCTGTATCTGAAAAGATATCAATTCATAGTTTCCTCAACTCTGATCTCACAAGATCTGAACCAGGCTCCCTAGGACAGATGCCATAGGGTTAGGCCATACTCTTTTAGAGTTGAGAGATGTAGGCTTGAATTATGCAAGGCTAAGAAAGGAGCAGAGCGTAGTTCTCCCTCCTGAATGATTTCTCCAGGCAGTGAGTGGTAAAATCCTTTGTCTATTTTGTTAGAAGCAGTGCCCAGTCCTGTCAGAATAGCTGATTTGTGGATTCAACTGTAAGTGCAAATCTTAAACTGGTACCCTGAGAGCCCAGCCAGTGCACAGCTAACACCGCCCCTCCAGGGATTAGGTGGAAAATTACTGGATTTCTGGCTCTCATTGAGGCTTGCTGGGCAGAACTTTGAGGGTCTGCCAAAAACAAAAACAGCTGGGGAATTTGGGCCTGCTATAGTTAAGCAGAAGTTGCCTAAATTTCTCTCTAGCACTTCTTAAGATCCCTCTGATCCTCCCTGGACCTCACTAAGGTCACTAACAATGCAGCAAAACTAATATTTGGATTTGGATCTACCATTCCCACAGCTTACTTTCTAAAATAGGCAAGTAACCCAGTATAAAGAGAATGCCGAATTTTCCTTTTGGAAGTACAGTTTATCTGTTTGCAAAAGAAGCAAGGAGGTAAAATGGAGGAGATAGGCATGACCCACTATTGTTGGATTATTATTAATGGAAAAATCATCTTTCTATTTGAGTTTTCTTTTTTGTTGTTTGGTTGTGTTTTTTTTTTCTCAAAGAATTAGAATTTCACTTTATGAAGAATTAGAATAATATCTATTTCCACAGTATGTACATACATAAGCGAGTTACTAGTTCTTTCTCTACAAGGGTAAAATCCCGTTGTTATTATATATTACTTGTTACATTAATAATTCAGAAAACAGAAGTGTCATAGAGATGGCAAAATACTAGCCTAAATTTTTGAAGTTGTGTTTCTGTTTTATTTATTAGTTCTAAAGTAATTCACTCTTTTCACCAACTCCTTTTTTTCTGTTCCCCTATTTAAATTTATTTGACTTATGCAAGACTACTTTGTCCCTGAAAAAAAATTGTATCAGGTTCCTTTGAAAATTATGTAAAAAGGGAAACTATTGACAGTGCTCTAGGAATTTACTCTCTTTCTATAGAGCATTAAATTATCAAAGACTGGAGTCCAAAATGGATTCCCACATAAATGTATGTGATTTCAACAAGGAAGGCTGCAGAAAACTTGTTTTTTATTTGAAATGAGAGAAAACAATCATTCTTTTCCTTAGCACTATTTGAAATTGAATCTTCAAACATTT
Organism: Phoenicopterus ruber ruber; assembly: GCA_009819775.1. Classification (NCBI taxonomy): domain Eukaryota; kingdom Metazoa; phylum Chordata; class Aves; order Phoenicopteriformes; family Phoenicopteridae; genus Phoenicopterus; species Phoenicopterus ruber. The sequence goes on from CM020247.1 coordinate 27,985,114, forward strand.
CAGTTTTGAAGTAAATAAGTATAAATGCAATGTAAAGCGCTCTTCTTTCTAAACTCCTCATAAAGGACCACTGTCAATTAAAAGCCATAATTTATTTTTTCCAGGTTAAAAATGCTGATTTTTCCTCCTGTGCCAGTTCCAAAGATTAAAGGGATTGACCCAGATCTCTTGAAGGTAATATTGTGCTCTAAAATATACAGTGGGAATCACTGTAGTAGTAGCAGGTGACAATTGTTCTCCCAGGCAGAACAATTTTGTAGGAAAAAATTATGACATGGGGGAGTTGCCACAGAATTAGTTTTCATAAAATGCAAAAAAAAACCCACTTTGCAATTATTACATCAGCTACAGTTACCTTTCCTTAAGTTAACACTATAAAAAGCACAAGCATTTTTATTCTTTCCTTTATAACATTATTTTTTTCTTGCTTTATAGAAAGGAAAGCTAGATGAAGTGAACTCCATCTTAGCCAGCCATGACAGCTACAAGACACATCTATACAATGATGATGACTTGTGGGTTGAGTTTATTGAGTTGGACATAGAAGACCCCGAAGAAAAGAACAGAGTCTCAGATACTGACAGGCTCCTGAGTGAAGATCATCTGAAATCACAGAGTTGCTTGGGAGCAAAAGATGATGATTCTGGACGGGCCAGTTGTTGTGAACCAGATATTCCAGAGACAGACTTCAGTGCAAGCGACACATGTGATGCCATCTCTGATATTGATCAGTTCAAAAAGGTAACTGAAAAAGAAGAGGATCTCTTGTGCCTTGATAGGAAAGATAACGATGAGTCACTTCCAAGTCTTGCTGACACAGACACTCAAAAGCCGCATCCTAATACTCAGTCCAAAAATAGCCAGTTGTGGCCACCTTTTGCAGACAGCATTGACTCAGCTAGACCATCAATCCATACCCAGCTAAGTAACCAGAATTCATTGACAAATACTGACTTTTACACACAAGTGAGTGATATTACTCCAGCAGGCAGTGTTGTACTTTCACCAGGGCAGAAATCCAAGGTGGGAAGAGCACGGTGTGAAGGCTGCACAGAACAAAACTTCATCATGGACAATGCCTACTTTGGTGAGGCAGATGTGAAAAAATGTATTGCTGTGACTTCCCATGAAGAGGATGAGCTGCATGTTCAGGAGCAAAGCTGTAATGAGGACGCTTACTTCACCACAGAGAGCCTTACCACTACCGGTGTCAATCTTGGAGTTTCAACAGCAGAACCCCCAAGTTCAGAGATGCCTGTCCCAGACTATATGTCTATTCATATAGTTCACTCTCCGCAAGGCCTTGTGCTCAATGCAACTGCACTGCCTGTGCCAGACAAGGAATTTAACATGTCTTGTGGCTATGTGAGCACAGACCAGCTGAACAAAATCATGCCGTAGCTCTTCTTTGACTAGGTGTGTGCAGTATTGCACAGCAGAGAGTCAGCTCGGGCTTGTATGCTGAAACCAAAATGAAGTCTAAAAGTTTCTCATGGTTCTTATAATTTTATCTGAAATGTTCAAAAATAAAATATTCATTAAAATAGTCCTACTGTATTCTGTAAATATTATCTATGAATTTGTCTTGAGATTGTTTTACTAGCAGTGACTGTCTTGTTCTTGTGGGTGTTGATTTTTGTGATACTAAACATTGAAATGACTATGTTTAATGTACAGTAAATCATGCTTTTTGATAAAGCTAAAAATCAAGTGGTTTAAAGTCTAAGAATTTAGTAAAAATCGTGCTGTTAGCAGAGATCTTTATATCAATAATTGGGAACTGAACATATAGGTGAAAAAAAGTAGTTTGAATATCAAACACATTTATTTTGATTTATATAAATTAATAAAATATTTTTTAATATTTTAGTCATAAAAACATAAATGTTTTCTATTACACTACACACTGTAGGTTAATTATGATGACCCATCTAAGGAATGTAGTTGCTGCAATCTTAAAAAGGAATTTTCTGTTTTATAAAAGTTTTGTTTGTAGCAAAAAGAAAAAATAGATTTTTACAGAGCCATTTTATACCTCCAAAGAAACCTGTAGAGAAATTTTCAAATATTGTAGAAACTTACAGTAACTGATTCTATTACTTTCTTATGGTACCTAATATAGAAATATATATTAATTTTCAAGTTTTGTAGAAAACTTTAAAATATAAAAAATTGTTTGGGCAAATGATTCTGGTTTTCCTCAGATTCTGGTTAATGCTAATAAGATACTATTTTATAAGCAAGATTTTGTTGATCACAGTATTAAACAGTGTGCAACTACACTTTCATTGAAAATTTTTGAAAACACATGAATAAGCTCTGGTGACTTAGCAGCATTATCTTTTCACATTTGACCAACTTCTGAAGCCCTCCTGCAGCCAAAGGTATCGCTACAGTTATCAGTTTATGCCACATAAAGTCTTGATTAAAAAAATAAAATAAGGACTTCAGGATTTGGCCGGCAGTTCATTGTTAAAGCTATAACAGGATTAAAAGACTTAAGTGGAACAAGAGAATTGAATACAGTATTGTTCAAAAGTGTTTATCATTTTTGCAGCCTAACAGCATCTCCTCTGACCGTGTTAGGCAGCCTTTCAGAAGAAGAGAAAACCAAAACTCAGTGGGAAAGCTCTCTTTGTTCTTATGTATATTAAGAACTTGACAGAGCTTTGCAATGAACTGTTATTGCTTTAGAAGTTACCTTCCCTAGGCCATAGTTCCATCATAGCAGGGTTCTTCTTAGAAAGCAAATAGGGACGTTCATTTCCTTTCTCTGACCTGAACAGAAGTGTATGAAGTGCAGCAAATGCAGGTCTTGCTCATGATGTCTCCCACTGAACTCACTGATGCTTTGTGACCAAGGCCTACAGGACCGGGCCCAACTATTGGGTGGGATTTTTAAGTTTAGCACATACTTTATGGTAAATGTGTATTAGATATTCTGCTAATTTGCTGCTATATTTTTCTAACAGCTACATTATTTAGTTTCATATAAAATTTCATAGATGATAGACACTAATGCAAGTAATGCCTATGTGTGTGTTTGGAAGAAGTTTCTTACTCTGTTTTTATTGCCAAAAATAGTTAAATACCTCAATCAAACTCAGAATGTCATTTTGGTACTTTACTGGTCACACATGCCATTATATGCTGGTTGGAAGATGTCTTTCAGTTTCTATTTAACTTTCCTTATGTCAGTGGTTTTTTTGTTTTTCTCAAAGTTTAATAAATGTATTGTCTTTGATCTGTCCTGACACAATGTGTTTTATTGCAGATAATTAATTTTTTTATGGAAAATAGAGACTTTATCAGGAGGAATCAAGTATTTCTCATTGAATAAAGTAGAATGCAGCTTTCCTTAGAATAGAAGCAATGCCTACTGGGATTAGTGTTTTCACCGATTTATGTGTATATAGTTAAAAATAGAAGCACAGGCTTAAATTTATAGATGGAGATAGGAAACGCTGTACCCAGAACTGGCCAAGACATGTTATTAATTTAGCAGACCAGTTTACCTTTGGCTGGAACAGCCTGTGGTTGCAAATAAATAAGCTGCACTAGTTCAAGATTTACACCTACAGCTGCTGAATTCACAATATTCTGACAAACCTTGATAGTTACTTGCTGTGATAGTTAAAACCTAGCAGTATATGAGCTCTGAACGTCAGAAATGTCAGATAGTCTGTCTCTATGAAAAATGCTGTATCTTGAATGTCCCCCAGTGTGTAACTTAGTAATGTACTACTACTGCTTCTCTTCTCTCTCTAGGGGTAGAGAGGGAGCTGTTGGAGGAATCCAACTAGACAAGGGTAAACCCTTTCCTCCCAAGGGAATCAGTGTGATTCAATTCCTCTACACAGAAGTCCAGTACTGTTTAAGGTATGTAATCGGGCTTCCAGGTGCTGGTCCAGACCAGCACAGGTCTTGTGTAGATTCTGTCTTATCTAAAAGCCTGAATGATGGTAGATGTCCATGTTTTGGCAGCTGAATTGATCCCCAGGGGAAGAAAACAGCTCCAGGAATGTAAATGTCTTTGTTTCGGGTAGGTCTAAGTTACCATTATAGTTAATAAAGAGCTACTTAGCTGACCAGATATAGGTGCCTGCTTTAGGTAAGCTGATTAGGGCTCTCCACTCTTCAGACTAGAATGGGAGCATGGACGTCTTGCTCATGTTCAGACACCAAAATATATTTATTAATTAAGGTGTCTTAATGTTGAGCTGAATGTCACCTTAGCTGAACCCTTGGACAATCTAAGCCAGAGAGGGGCACTGGTGTTCTCTTATGGTTTATGCCCTCTGTAAAAACAACGTTGTCTGTAGAACTCAGTGCAAATGAACTATCATAAGTAAATATGCTTGCTTATACCTCCTGCTTGAATAATTAAGCTTCAGAAGGCTTATGCCTTTTATAAGGCTCTAAAAATACCTTGAGCTCCAGCGGGAGTCTGAGGATTCACAGCTGGACTTAAAGTAAGAAATGGCAATGAAGACAATGGTTCACCACTGCCATGTGGGGAACTCCAGCTCCCACTACTCTCACCTGTGCCAGTTCCAGTGCTCTCTGCCAGTGCCCTTCCACAAGCTGATCCAACTTTCTAAAACCTGAGAAAATAATGGATGCAAAATATCAGAAGTTACCTTCTGTTGATCAATGAGTTAAACTGATTGAGCAAAGTCCCAGATGAGCACCAGGGAAGAAAGGCAGGGCCACACGGCCAAGAGCAAAGGAGGGAGGAGCTAGAGTGATCTTCCCAGGAATATCTTTTTGGCCAAAACAGCTCACTCATGCAGCTCACTCATGCAGGCAAGAGACAGTAGGAATACACAGCTCAAGGTAGGTGTGTGTTTGCAGGGAGATAGATAGTATAATGACCTCTTTTGGTGGTAACTATCACCTAGGTCAGCTTAAAGGGACTGTGAAAAGCCAGCTTGAGCTCCTTCCCGCCTCCAGCAGCAGTGCAGCTCAAGTAATCACATGCCTAATGACTGCAGCCTGTGTACAGTTCACATGTGGGTGTTTAGAAGAGAAACCCAAGCGAAAAAGGAATGATTGACTAGTAGACAATTAAGCGGAATGAACCAAGCTACTAGGCTGCTTAATAGGCCACAGAGTACTGTTCTTAGCCTAGCCCCCTGTATAGCCCTACCCAAGGCTGGCTTAAAACCCAGTCAAGCTTAGACAGTTAAGACAATTTAATAAAAGATGATAGATTAATAAAAATAGGTAAGACAGTTTAATAAAAGATGATAGATTAATAAAAACAGGTGGCTTAGATAAAAGAGTCCTTAGGTAGGTAGAATATGTTGCTCAAGTGCAGGTTAATAAAACATCTTGAAGACTTCTAAGAAAACCTTGGAATAAAAAATGAGGACATTGGTGAAACTAAAACCGGACCTCAAACCAGGAGAGAAGAAAGGCGCTGAGAACCGAGAACAATTGTGGACTCTGTAAATGACGATTTTGAAAAATGAAAAGGTTAATGGGAAACTTTTATAACCATTGTAATTGTGTAAGAAAAAGGTATATAAACTGTATGTGAACACTGATGATTTGCCATTCACTGAGGTGGTGGCCCAACTCTGAGTTGTGCATAAAGCAAACCTAATGGTACCCACGCTGTGTTTGAACATTTCCTTTTTCACCAAGTGTCAGACTTGTGGTTGTCTCTGAACTTTACGTTTTATACTGGCAATCTGCTGTTTTCCTACAGAACACAGCAACCTATTATTTCAAGATATGATGCACTTGCCAGATACAGAAAAGCTTATATTACACTGTTGCAAATCAACCTGTTTATTTACTTTCACCTTTTCTTTGAAGTGGGAGGAAAATATATCTGTGCTCTACAGAAAAAGCCTCTAGACTAGTAATTTTTTATCTTCTCTCTTACTCATATGGAGAAATAATGCTACATATTGTCCCAATGCTGGACATATGAGTTAATGTAAAAGTGACAGAATTCATTCTTTTAGAAATGCCTACTAAAATTGTACTTTCTAAGTTTAATCAATGGCTAAAATGTTCAGGGTGAAAAGAACAGTCATTCTTGGAAGGACATCACGCCACTCTCCATCACTATCACGCCACTCTCCATCATTTATCAGCAGTCCTGGCTAACTGGGGAGGTCCCAGTTGACTGGAAGCTGGCAAATGTGACGCCCATCTACAAGAAAGGCCGGAAGGAGGATCCGTGGAACTACAGGCCTGTCAGCCTGACCTCGGTGCCTGGGAAGGTTATGGAGCAGATTATCTTGAGTGCCATCATGCGGCACATACAGGACAACCGGGTGATCGGGCCCAGTCAGCACGGGTTTATGAAAGGCAGGTCCTGTCTGACCAACCTGATCTCCTTCTACGACATGGTGACCCGCTTAGTGGATGAGGGAAAGGCTGTGGATGTTGTCTACCTGGACTTTAGTAAAGCCTTTGACACCGTCTCCCACAGCATCCTCCTGGAGAAACTGGCTACCCATGGCTTGGATGGGCGTACTCTGCGCTGGGTAGGAAACTGGCTGGATGGCCGGGCCCAAAGAGTTGTGGTGAATGGAGTTAAATCCGGTTGGTGGCTGGTCACAAGTGGTGTTCCCCAGGGCTCAGTACTGGGGCCAGTTCTGTTCAATATCTTTATCAATGATCTGGACGACGGGATCGAGTGCACCCTCAGTAAGTTTGCAGATGACACCAAATTGGGAGGGAGGGTTGATCTGCTGGAGGGCAGGCAGGCGCTACAGCGGGACCTGGACAGGCTGGATCGATGGGCCGAGGCCAATTGTATGAGGTTCAACAAGGCCAAGTGCCGGGTCCTGCACTTGGGACACAACAACCCCAGGCAACGCTACAGGCTTGGGGGGGAGTGGCTGGAAAGCTGCCTGGCGGAAAAGTACCTGGGGGTGTTGGTTGACAGCCGCCTGAATATGAGCCAGCAGTGTGCCCAGGTGGCCAAGAAGGCCAATGGCATCCTGGCTTGTATCAGAAATAGTGTGGCCAGCAGGAGTAGGGAGGTGATTGTCCCCCTGTACTCGGCCCTGGTGAGGCCGCACCTCGAGTACTGTGTTCACTTTTGGGCCCCTCACTACAAGAAAGACATTGAGGTGCTGGAGCGTGTCCAGAGACGGGCAACGAGGCTGGTGAAGGGTCTGGAACACAAGTCCTATGAGGAGCGGCTGAGGGAACTGGGGATGTTTAGCCTGGAGAAAAGGAGGCTGAGGGGAGACCTTATTGCTCTCTACAACTACCTGAAAGGAGGTTGTAGACAGATGGGGGTCGGACTCTTCTCCCTAGTAACAGACAACAAAACAAGAGGAAATGGCCTCAAGTTGTGCCAGGGGAGGTTTAGATTGGACATTCGTAAAAATTTCTTTACCGAAAGGGTTGTCAGGCATTGGAACAGGCTGCCCAGGGAGGTGGTGGAGTCCCCATCTCTGGGGGTATTCAAAAGGCGTTTAGATGAGGCCCTAAGGGATATGATTTAGTGGTGGACTTGGTAATGCTAGGTTAATGGTTGGACCCGATGATCTCGGAGGTCTCTTCCAACCAGAACAATTCTATGATTCTATGATTCTATGATTCTATGACATTTTACTCATATATTTCCTGGCAGAGGCTAGTCTATATGAATATCTGTATTCTGAAACCATGTTAGTTCTCAAAAGCAAGGAGGACTCAAGTTGCTGTGCTGGCTGCCTTTTGGTGTCATCAAGAAGCACACCTCAGTTTGGAAGAGTTTGATTTTGAGCCTCTTTCCATCAAGGACAATGAACATTTCCAAGACTTCAAGTTACTGTTACAAGAGACTGAAACAGCGCTATCTAGACCAGTTTCCACTAAGATAAGAAATAATTTTGTGAAATATGAGTTACACTTTTATGCTTTACTACTTGAGTTGAAATATTTTTCCTGACATGATACAGGAAGTGAAATCAGCAGATTATGAGAACTGTTCACTCTTTCTGAATGAAAATTAACATTATCAAAGGAATGTTTTGTATTTCAAAATAGTAAGAGTATTAAAGAAGTGATGGGAGGTGTTCTACAGATTTGCCCTGTTTATGATGGCAATCTACATTGGGAGCACTACTGTCATTCACAGCTTAATATATACAACTATATATGCATGAGCACAAATATGGTATAGAATAAGGGGTGGATAATGTCCTGGTTGCGGTTGGGATAGGGTTAATTTTCACCAAAAGCTGGCCGGGGGTCTATTCTATACCATGTGACCGTCACGCTCACTATTTAGAGGGGGGTTGACTGGAGGGGCGGGGATCGCTGCTCGGGAGCGGGCTGGGTGTCGGGCTCTGGGCGGGAGCGACCTGTCCGGAAAGCACCGCTAAGTACTCGCTGTTGTTGTTATTGTTGGGGTTTCTCGTTTGTTTGTTCTCTTTCCCTTTGTTGTTCGGTTAAACTGTTGTTGTTAACCCACGAGTTTTTGCTTTTCTTCGTCCCAGTTCTCTCCCTGTCCCACCGGGAGGGGTGGGGTGAGCGAGCGACCGCGTGGCTCAGCCTCCGGCTGGGGCTAAACCACGACAGTCCTTTTTGGCGCCCAACGTGGGGCACGACAACAGCACTTTTGTATTAAGTGTGCTCTAACTGTGGTAGTTACTAAGTGACAAGCTCCTGCACGGGTCAAAAAAGTTTGCTGGCTGCACTGTTTATCTCTTGACTTTTGGCAACATGTTAATGCGAATGTGGTTTGTCCTGGCACTGATGGTCTCAATGTCCTGGGGGAGCTATCTGGTGGAGAGGATGGGGGAATACATCATCTCCCTCTCCCTACCCAGGATTAATGTGGACAGGTTTATTACACAGGCTCCTGAGGTCCTTGCTCACCCTTGTGTGAACTGCTTAGGACTACTTATTAATATTGTTGGCATATTATGGGGTTTGTGGAATCTGGTCTCATCCTGGTGGAAGAGAAGACAGCTTTTGGGTGAGGCTATATTGAAGCGTGACCTGAGGCAGCCGGTCCCAGGGTGGCAGGGTGTGTGGAAGGACTTGGGCAGGTTCCTAGGGCGGTTATCACCTCCCATAGCCTGGGACTTGACACCTGAACAGGCAAGCAACCCTGGCAAACTGACGCGCCACCTGATGGAAGGGTGCCTTGCCTATCCCAATGAGAACCACCAGCTTCTAGCACTGTACTGGGGCCTGGCTTGTGCCTATCGAGCCGCAGTTCAGCATTCCCAGAGGACTCCGGTTGAGGCAGGGACCCAAACTGTACCTCAGGACGCCATGGTTGAGATAGGGACCCAAACAACACCACCAACTACAGTAATTGCCCCAGTAGTTAAAAAGAAACAATGGACAAGGAAGACAACGGGTCCATATCCTCGATTAGTAAGGGAAAAGGAAGAAGAGGAAGGGTCGGATCACGAAGCCGGTCCTTCGACAAGGACATCGGAGGAAGGAGTGAGAGAATTCAGACAGGAAGCGGAAAGTACCTGGTCCCTGACCTCATCAGAACTTCAAGACATGCGGAAAGATTACAGCCGCCAGCCAGGTGAGCAGATTGCTGCCTGGCTGCTCCGATGCTGGGATAGCGGGGCCAACAGTCAGCAATTGGAAGGCAAGGAAACCCAACAGCTGGGATCCCTTGCTAGGAACCGGGGAACTGAGAGAGCAATTGGAAAAGAGGCAGCAATTTGCAGTCTCTGGAGATTTCTTTTTTAGAATGGCACAATCTCTGAAGAGGAGAGAGATGTCTATGAGGAGCTGCTGACACAAGCTGAGATTCAAGGCAATATCAATAAGATAAACAGTAAGCCATTCTGGATCCTTATGGAAGTGTGCATGTAACACATGATCTTCCAGATTCCAGCTGAACATGACTTGAATCCACAGGAACAAACAAAATATTTCTGTGGAAACATAAAATATGCGGAAGTAGCTAATGTCTGTCTACAAGTTTGGGGTTTTTTTCTTGCTACTCCTTCTCTACTAATCTTTTGGGGGCTAATGTCTGTGTTTGTGTTTTTTGCTGTAAGGATTCCTCAGTTAAGAATCAAATCATTTATTGCCTGATTTGTTTCCTCATGTTTGAGTTCCTTTTGTGTGCAGAATACTGTAAATTTTGACCCCTCTCTTCTATATAGACCTGAAATTCATTCATAAGCTTCCAGTTAGTTGTGGTTGAACTGCTCCCACAGGGACTCGTACAGAGCCAGAAACTCCCTTCATAGGATTGGTCTTGAAATAGATACTCCTCTGCTGGATAAAGACTGCTACTCTAGTTAACTTTTTGTAAAAGTGAGATGCTGACAGCAATGGACTTTTTTTTTGCAAAAGTGTATTTGCTGTTTATAAGCATTGTTTTCATTTCAGTTTACATAGCTTTAGTCCAAGTGAATGAGGCTATTGACCAGAAAGATGAAGTGGCGCTGATGGCAGGTTTGAACTGTCCTGCTCTGAGCCTAATTGAAGTTCTGCCACAAAATTCTTCATGGTACCTATTGCAATTGTGTGATTCTGAAGAACAGAAAATGCAGGTAATAGAATGGAACGGGTACTGTGCATCAGTTTGAATTTTTTAGCTGATTTTAATCCAGAGAGAAATTGCCTTACTCTGCATTCAGCATCACTTATGAAACAATTTTATAAAGGTTTTAGAATAACTGATGTACTAATTGACACCAAAGTAACTGCATCTGCTCTAAAGAGCATGATGCCCTTATAAGTAGTTACTAACTAAGATATAAGAAGAAAATTTGAGATATAGCATGCAGCCCCTAATATGATGTTTATTTTGAAAACTAGTTATAACTTGAGTACAGCAAAAGGTAATATTGAATCATTAACAGCAAATAAAAGAGTATTGGAGCAACTGAGTTTTAAGGAGAAAATCCATCATTTTGAGTAAGATGAAAATCACAGGGAAAGATTAATGCTCTGTTTACTGTGACATTGTATTTGATCCCCAGGCAATAGTACAATCAAATCTGAGTGTCCCATCAAGGGGTTTTATCCCTTATCTCCTATCAAACTTAGAAGCATAATTAAATCTTTCTTTCTGATCTGTTAGATAGCAGGGAGTCCAAATATGCTTGACAAAAGTGAAATACAGAAAGAAGTTAGTGTTGCCAATGCGGAAGCTGAGGCTTACAAACTTAGTGAGTAACTGTTTTAATATTCATTTTTTACCATAACTGTTTAATTATGTTAAGCTGATGAATTGAATCCACTATTCCTTGCATGTAAATGAGGTTTCTCAAACAGAAACCATATGCGTTGCATTTTATTTTTGTAACCGTTCTTCTCAGTGTCACAATTGCCAAGTTACCAATCTGTGCTGCACTGGATATATTCTTTTTATCTGAGGTAGCTAACACTTTTTTCTTTAAATAACTTGAGCCACTGGTAAACACATTGGCTAAAACTGAACAAAATGCATGGCTTGATGGCTTGAACAAATATTCATCAGTGCAGTGTTAATCTTCACTTGGGAGCGATGACCATCCTTGTAGAATTAAAATAGAATGATCACATGGAAGAATATTTTGCAATCACATTGCAGAAGAAAACTAGTCTCACTTTTAGACACATGTATCTAAATCTAACCTGTTCTTAGCCTGCTAAGAATGTCACAGTACAAATGCTGTAAGACACAAGTTATAGTTTGTAAAAAATATGGTTAAGAGGGATCTAAATTTGCAGTGGATGTATTGCTGCTTTTGACTGGAAACTTCTTTGCTAGGAGGTTCAGCTTTGGTTAAACTGCTGTCATTTCATGCTACATCTGGGCATGGTTTAGTGGCTGTTTTGTCTCTGTCATTATTTCCAATGCTTTGAATCCAGGCTAATTGCTTTTGTAATGTGACTTAAAGGTGGTACTGCGAGGTCAACTTAAGCCAGAAGCTAAGTTTGACTTGCTACCTCAAATGTTAGCCTATTTTAGATTGGTTAGGCATGGTGAGCAGTACTTTCCTCTAAGAGTTGCTCCTTGGTAAAGGAAATGAGAAGGAAAATTGTGATGTATGAAAAGCAGTAACAGCAATCTGGAGAGCAACTTATTTCTTATGTTTGGTTTAAAAATAAAAAAAAAATGCTTTTTGTTATTGGAATGCAAACAATTTAAAGTGTGTTTTGCAAGTTGCACACTCAGTTCCTAAATTAGAAATCAATAGCTTGGTTATTGACTACGGAGCTAGTCTAGTCCAGTTGCGAACTCTGACTCTTTTCTTCTTTGCTCTTTTCTCTAAAAAAGCATGCACGCTGTAGCTTTAAGAGCCTTTGCTTTTTCTAACCTCTGGAATAGCCAAAAGAGCCTTCAAGAACAACATGGCCACACATGACCATGCTTCAGAGCAATTGAAATGAGAGGCGAGGACCTTGTTTAGGTGGGCCTGGTTACTTAGATTTTCAGTCTTACTGTTGTATAATAAGATCTGAATGTTGCTGCATACATGATGGTGTCTGCTGTACAAGCAGTCTTGTACAGACTTGAGCAGTCAGTGGTGACTAAAAACATTCCCTGGATAATAGTATAGAAAAGCCATAAGATAAGGTGGAGGAGATGGGGGTTATTTTGCTGATAGAAGTGACATTTATGTAATTGTCATTCTTTACTCTGCCACATGTGCTCTAACCTTCAAGGTTGTTTCCCTTTACACAAGACCAGAGTAATCCCTTGTACATGTTCCTGAGTGTGACCTGGCCTGGAGAGTTGGCTCCTCCAGGTGTGCAATTACAGTGGCTATGACTAAGCTAAGAGGTGTGTTGTAAGTTTTCTGTGGCTGCCCTAGTGGGAAGTGTTTTTCAGCATTTATCTGCTGGGGTTCTGTCCTGGTTCCAGCTGGGATAGGGTTAATTTTCACAAGAAGCTGGCCAGGGGGATATTCTATACCATATGAACGTCATGCTCATTATATAGAGGGGGACTGCACCAGGGGGCTCCGGGTGGTGAGCGATCTGCAGGACTCTGGCTGAGGCAGGGACCCAAACTGCACCTGAGGACACCATGGGTGAGATAGGGACCCAAACAACAACAACTACAGTAATAACCCCAGTAGTTAAAAAAAAAACAAACCACAAAGCAGTGGACAAGGAGAACAACAGGTCCATATCCTCGATTAGTAAGGGAGGAGGAAGAAGAGGAAAAGTTTGATCAAGAAGCCAGTCCTTCAACAAAGACATTGGAGGAAGGAGTGAGAGAATTCAGACAGGAAGCGGAAACTACCCGGTCCCTGACCTCAGCAGAACTTCGAGACATGCGGAAAGATTACAGCCGCCAGCCAGGTGAGCGGATTGCTGCCTGGCTGCTCCGATGCTGGGATAGCGGGGCCCACAGTCAGCACTTGGAAGGCAAGGAAGCCCAACAGCTGGGATCCCTTGCTAGAAACCAGGGAATTGAGAGAGGAATTGGAAAAGAGGCAGCAATTTGCAGTCTCTGGAGATGGCTCCTCTCAAGTGTGAGGGCAAGATATCCATTCAAGGAAGATCTTGTGAACTCCCCAGGGAAGTGGACCACTGCAGATGAAGGCATCCAGTACCTGAGAGAATTAGCGGTACTGGAAGTCATCTACAGGGATCTAGACAATGATGAGGTCTCCAAAGATCCAGAGGATGTCCTGTGCACACGGGCTATGTGGAGGAAGGTGATTCAGAGTGCCCCAGCGTCATATTCTAACAGCCTGGCAGCGATGTATTGCCCGGATATCGATACGCCAACTGTGGAGAGAGTGTCGTCTTGGCTCCAAAACTTTGAAGAAAATCTCTGTACCACCTCATCCCTATGGGCCAGTGCCTTGTCTATCAGGAATGCCCCAAGAAATCAGTCCTCTCCTGCCTCGGTCGGAGGGAAAGGGATCCCCAGACGCACGCCGCGTGGAGCACTCTGGTTCTTCCTGCGTGACCAGGGGGAGGACATGAGGAAGTGGGACGGTGAACCCACCTTTAAGCTGGAAGCCCGTGTATGTGAACTGAGAGGGAAGACAGCTGTTAAGAAGGGGCCACCCAGGAAGTCTGTCAGCAGAGTTGCTGTAGGGACACAAGAAGGCGATCAGTGATTTCCCAAACAGAGAAGAACTGAAATCACCTCCCTTGATCCTGGTGAGGGGCCTTCTGGTCTGACGCTGCAAGGGTCAGACAGGGAATACTCTGACGAGGAACAGGAATAGAGGGTCCCTGCCTTCGGCCAGGAGGAGGAAAGGGATGACCGTGTATACTGGATTGTGTGGGTCCGATGGCCTGGCACGTCAGACCCACAGAAGCATAGGGCTTTGGTAGACACTGGTGCACAGTGTACCCTGATGCCATCAGAATATAGGGGCACGAAACCCATCTGGATCTCTGGAGTGACAGGGGGATGCCAAGAATTGTTGGTATTGGAGGCTGAGGTGAGCTTAACAGGGGACAAGTGGGAAAAGCACCCCATTGTGACTGGCCCAGAGGCCCCTTGTATCCTTGGCATAGACTACCTCAGGAGAGGGTACTTCAAGGACCCAAAGGGATACCGATGGGCTTTTGGTATAGTCACTGTGAATGCAGAGAAGACCAAACAGCTATCTACCCTGCCTGGCCTCTCAGAAGATCCCTGCGTTGTGGGATTGCTGTGAGCTGAAGAACAGAAGGTACCAATTGCTACCAGGACGGTGCACCGGTGGCAATATCGCACAAACTGAGACTCCCTGGCTCCCATCCATGGGCTGATTCATCAACTGGAGAGCCAAGGAGTAATCAGTAGGATTCACTCACCTTTTAATAATTGTATATGGCCAGTGTGGAAATGTAATGGAGAATGGAGATTAACAGTCCACTGTTGTGGCCTGAATGAAGTCACACCACCACTGAGTGCTGCCATGCCAGACATGCTAGAACTTCAGTATGAACTGGAGTCCAAGGCAGCCAAGTGGAATGCCACAACTGACATTGCCAATGCATTCTTCTCCATCACTTTAGCAGCAGAGTGCAGGCCACAGTTTGCTTTCACCTGGAGGGGCATCCAGTACACCTGGAATTGACTGCCCCAGGGGTGGAAACACAGCCCCACCCTTTGCCATGGCCTGATCCAGACTGCCCTGGAAAAGGGTGGAGCTCCAGAACAGCTGCAATACATTGGTGACATCATTGTGTGGGGCAACACAGCAGAAGAGGTTTTTGAGAAAGGGGAAAAAATAATTCAAATTCTTCTGAGAGCCGGTTTTGCCATAAAACAAGGTAAGGTCAAAGGACCTGCACAGGAGATCCAGTTCCTAGGAATAAAATGGCAAGATGGACGTCGTCAGATTCCGACAGATGTGATCAACAAAATAGCAGCTATGTCTCCACCAGCTAACAAAAAGGAAATCCAAGCTTTCTTAGCTGTTGTGGGTTTCTGGAGAATGCATATTCCAAATTACAGTTTTATTGTAAGCCTTCTCTCTCAAGTGACCTGAAAGAAGAATGATTTCGCATGGGGCCCTGAGCAACGACAAGCCTTCGAACAAATTAAACAGGAGATAGTTCATGCAGTAGCCCTTGGGCCAGTCCGGGCAGGGCAAGATGTTAAACATGTGCTCTACACCGCAGCCGGGGAGAACGGCCCTACCTGGAGCCTCTGGCAGAAAGCACCAGGGGAGACTCGAGGTCGGCCCCTGGGGTTTTGGAGCTGGGGATACAGAGGATCCGAGGCCCGCTACACTCCAACAGCAAAAGAGATCTTGGCAGCATATGAAGGGGTTCGAGCTGCTTCGGAGATGGTTGGTACTGAAGCACAGCTCCTCCTGGCACCCCAACTGCTGGTGCTGGGCTGGATGTTCAAAGGGAGAGTCCCCTCTACACATCATGCAACTGATGCCACATGGAGCAAGTGGGTCGCGCTGATCACACAACGAGCTCGAATAGGAAACCCCAGTCGCCCAGGAATCTTGGAAGTGATCATGGACTGGCCAGAAGGCAAAGATTTTGGAATGTCGACAGAGGAAGAGGTGATGCATGCTGAAGAGGCCCCACCATATAATAAACTGCCAGAAAATGAGAAGGAATATGCCCTGTTCACTGATGGGTCCTGTCGTATTGTGGGAAAGCATCGAAGGTGGAAAGCTGCTGTGTGGAGTCCTACACGACGAGTTGCAGAAGCCACTGAAGGACAAGGTGAATCGAGTCAGTTTGCAGAGGAGAAAGCCATCCAGCTGGCTTTAGATATTGCTGAGCAAAAGTGGCCAGTGCTCTATCTCTATACCGACTCCTGGATGGTGGAGAATGCTCTGTGGGGGTGGTTACAGCAATGGAAGCAGAGCAACTGGCAGCACAGAGGCAAACCCATCTGGGCTGCCAAATTGTGGCAAGATATTGCTGCCCGGCTAGAGAAGCTGGTTATTAAAGTATGTCATGTAGATGCCCACGTACCTAAGAGATGGGCCACTGAGGAACATCACAACAACCAGCAGGTGGATCAGGCTGCTAGGACTGAAGTGGCGCAGGTGGATCTGGACTGGCAACATAAAGGTGAATTATTCCTAGCTCGGTGGGCCCATGACACCTCAGGCCATCAGGGAAGAGATGCAACATATAGATGGGCTCATGACCGAGGGGTGGACTTGACCATGGACGCTATTGCACAGGTTATCCATGAGTGTGAAATGTGCTGCAATCAAGCAAGCCAAGCGGTCAAAGCCTCTCTGGTATGGAGGAAGATGGCTGAAATATAAATATGGGGAAGCCTGGCAGATTGATTCTATCACACTCCCACAGACCCGCCAAGGCAAGCACCATGTCCTCACAATGGTGGAAGCAACCACCGGATGGCTGGAAACATATCCCGTGTCCCACGCCACTGCCCAGAACACTATCCTGGGCCTTGAAAAGCAAGTCTTATGGCGACATGGCACCCCAGAAAGAATTGAGTCAGACAGGGGGACTCATTTCCGAAACAACCTCATAGACACCTGGGCCAAAGAGCATGGCATTGAGTGGGTGTATCACATCCCCTATCATGCACCAGCCTCTGGGAAAATTGAACGATACAATGGACTAGTGAAAACTACCCTGAGAGCAATGGGTGGTGGGACCTTCAAACACTGGGATACACATTTAGCAAAAGCCACCTGGTTAGTCAACGCTAGGGGATCCACCAATCAAGCTGGCCCTGCCCAATCAAAGCCTTTACGTACTGTAGAAGGGGATAAAGTTCCTGTAGTGCACATGAAGAATCTGTTAGGGAAGGCAGTCTGGGTTAATCCTGCCTCGGGCAAAGGCAAACCGATCCGTGGGATTGTTTTTGCTCAAGGACCTGGGTGCACTCGGTGGGTGATGCGAAAGGATGGGGAAGTCCGATGTGTACCTCGAGGGGATTTGATTTTGGGTGAGAATAGTCAATGAATGAACTATTGATAAAACTGAGCCAAGTGCAGCAGTAATGGAAGCAGAACTGGCTTTAGCAACTGGCGCCCATCAACTTCCTCAAGAGATCGACATCTTCAACCCACAGACCGTGGATATGATGCACCAGCTGAGCCAGATACCACAACTGCAAGCTCCAGATGCAACAATCCAACACTACACACCATCCTCCCACTGCGTCCAGTGTCACCTGCCGCACCACACTGAGACCCAGCCCTGTTTCGCCGACTGAGCAAACTCCACACCATCTCTCCTGCCCCAAGAGATTATTCTGACAGATGGAGCCCAAAGTCATGGACTAAATGAACTCAATAGACACTTCAAAGGGATGGTCCATAGACTAAGGGAATGATGTCTGTGTGTGTATCTATATATATATATATAAAACAGGAAAAGTGGTGGTGATTAATTGGAAAGTGTAGGATCTGAGCATGACATATGGTATAGAATAAGGGGTGGATAATGTCCTGGTTGCGGTTGGGATAGGGTTAATTTTCACCAGAAGCTGGCCGGGGTCTATTCTATACCATGTGACCTTCACGCTCACTATTTAGAGGGGGGTCCCTGCTCGGGTGCGGGCTGGGCTGGGCATTGGGCTCCGGGCGGGGAGCGACCTGTCTGGAAAGCACCGCTAAGTGCGCGCTGTTGTTATTGTTGGGGTTTCTCGCTTGTTTGTTCTCTTTCCCTTTGTTGTTTGGTTAAACTGTTGTTGTTGTTAACCCACGAGTTTTTGCTTTTCTTTGTCCCAATTCTCTCCCCGTCCCACCGGGAGAGGCGGGGGCGAGCGAGCGACCGTGTGGCTCAGCCTCCGGCTGGGGCTAAACCACGACAAAATGCTATAGAAACCCTGCCCTCAGGTCAAACAGAAGCAAGATGTAGCCCAAATCCATTTCCATGATTTGTATATTACTTAAACACTCTGGCATAACTGTATTGAGCAAGCATTTCCTCACCTTCTCTAATCAGCGCTATTAGAGAGAGTAGGCAACATTCAGAAACAGATGGAAGAGAAACAGTAACAGCGGTGTTAGAGAACCAGGCACAGTGGAGCAGCTGCCAGAAGGAGTCAGCAATGCACCGGGTAATTAGCTGTAGGTGGAGCTGTAGGAGTGGTGTGGATGACAACAACTGTAGTCAGTAGTTGTAGTGAAAAGCAGATGCAGCTATTAAAATCGATACAGCTAGTAAATTGACACAAATGTTTGACAGGTTTAATTTTTTTTCCTCTACAGGCTTTGGTATTTCTTTTGCAGAATATGAACTTCTTTATCCTAATATATGAAATTAGCTGATTAATGATACATTAGCTTCCTGAAATTAGTCAAAGAAAGCAGAGGATCCTTCCACATCATGTTGCAAATTGTGAGAGAACATAGCTGAACTCCCCTCCTCCAAACTGGAAGGAATAAAATTCTGCGGAAGGCTTAGTGGGAGTAAAAGCAAAGTTGAAGAGCTAATAACTTTCTGTAGCCTCCAGTCACAGATGCTATAAACGATGCTTCTACTACTGTCTTTGATCTAGTTTTGAGCTCATGCCAAAGGAAATAAAATCTGTTCCATAAGAGATACCTGAGGCCTAGGCATGCCAGGAAATTGATTCCTCATGCTTTTCTTTTCAGTAGTAAAATTAACAGAACATATATTTTACATATTTTTTTCACTTGTATTGCATATGAAACCTTACAATATTATACCAGAAAGACATAAAGTATAGAACCATAGAGTGTCAGGTAACTTTCCCATACTAAGAAAGAAATTAAATTTTCTGATGTTTTTCACAGCAGCTCTCTGTGTAGCATGCACAGTGCTACAATATTGAGTTACAAACGAAGGAAATGGCAACCTTGCCCTTCTGAATGGGAAACTTCTTCACGAACTAATTCTGTGAGCCAACTAAATGTACTTTCCTTGGGGGAGTAAGGCACAAGCTTGGAAAGTTACCAAAGGCAACATGATTCCTAGCAAAACTATGCTACCAAACGAATGGGTCCAGTCCTCCTTCAACAGCAGTCTGAGTGCCATATGCTTGTTACCCAGAGATGTTAAGATTGTTATGAGCACCCTGTCCTCCATCTGTGGCCTAGCTGTGTGGGATTCCTTAAACTAAGTTTTTACCCATGTGTTAGAATTCTTTCTTTGTCATGGCATATTTTTTTGATGGAATCAGGAAGATTTGCTAGTGCCTTGAAATGCTATGAAAACTTCTAAGTGAAATTTCCTGAGCCAAACTACTGATGGAAGAATGTGCAATTCTGGGCAAGGACCTGTGTTAACTGCAATTAGATTTGTAAACCTACAGTATTTAAAAATGCAAAATTTTGCTCAAGCTTGATTCATACAATTTGTAGTAGTCATCAGACTACAAGAACAGACTAGCCAAAGAATGACCTATTTTATGAAAAGCTCTAGGGACACAAAGTCTCTTGCTTTTATAGTGT
This sequence comes from Phoenicopterus ruber ruber, assembly GCA_009819775.1. NCBI lineage: Eukaryota > Metazoa > Chordata > Aves > Phoenicopteriformes > Phoenicopteridae > Phoenicopterus > Phoenicopterus ruber. The sequence goes on from CM020247.1 coordinate 28,004,871, forward strand.
AAATAACGGCAAAGTTGTGTCACTTCCTTTCTGGAATGTGATTAGTATTAATTAGCTGATTTCTACCAATCAATCAATTATAACAACCTTCTGAATTAACTTCATTGAGGAACGTATTAAATGACTATTTAGAAGCAAAATGCATGCTTTTAGCCTGGCACTGATAGTTGAGCACTGTCACAAACAGAAATGCAAGAAAATAGAAGAATATGTGTCTTTACAAGTTGTCTTCCTGCTTCCATAGTGTAGTAAATGATGCTTTAGACACAAGCATTCCTTTCTCACAAGACTACCCCCAACTGTTTAACTTCCATAGAAGAAGGGCTAATAGTCAATGGAGGGAAAATTAAGAAACAAATGAAAACAAACAAAATACTGTCCAAATGAACTCCTTCCGATAGGATCAATTAGACAAGATTTGATAATCTCTGGAAAACGTGGTCCCTAACAAAGCAATATGTTCTTACAGTGTATTAGATGTACTTAAGAAAATATGCTCCTTGCCAATCTGACACATACACACACATTTGTGTGGTTCATTATCTCACTACCACCCTGATTTTTTTAGGAGTATAAGAAAACTAGGTCAGGAGAAGTTTAGCATTACTTTAAAAGTACAAGAGATCCAGAATTACAAATAAATTGTAAGAGTATAATTGTTATAAATGTGCTTAAAAATAAAATTATAACAGTTTGACTCATTAGTATGTCAACAGAAAGATAAATCTGATGTAAATGAGAAAGCAAAGGAATGCAGACTAGGTTACTTAGGAAGCCACTGGAAGCAATACAATTACTTCTCTTGACTTCGTCCTTCTTTTTCTATTGCTCTTCATCCCTAAGGTTCATCAGTCTTCTTTGTCATATCCTATTTAAACTGGATAGAATATCTATCTGTTAAATGCTTCCAAACAAAGACTGGTTTTTGTAGGCTTGCACAGTGGCTTGCAGAACAGAGTTTTGGCATGGTTGGAATGCTGACATGGTTGCAGTATAAATAGTAAATGGTAATTTGTAAAGTGAAAATCTTTTGAGAAGAAAAGTAATTATTCTAGTGACTTCAAGTTTTCCAGAAGCAAATCTTCAAAATTGACAATATATTTTTGCATAATTATGTTCTCCCAGAAACTGACTCAAAGTAGATGATATTGATACATTCTAATGAAGAATCCTTGACTACCAAAGAACTAAATTTAAGTTACACTCAGGGCATAAGAATATCTAAATCTGCCTGTGTGCAGATAGACACTTTATTCCCTGTTGCATAGATTAAACTTTTGCATTAATGCAGTTAAATTATTTAGTCTAGGTATGTGCTTTCTCTTTGGGCATGGGTATGTCTGTATATAGTTGAGAGAATTTAAACAGAGTCAACATAAATGAGCATCTGTGTCAGACAAAGAGCAAATAAGTAGTGCTACAAATTAATGTTTTCACTCCTGCTTGGGTGATGGTTGAGACTTTTAAAACAAAAATATTGTTCTGACAAGCTAAATGACTGCAAAAGGTCTCTTAGGCTCTAATGACATATGAGAGGGTTTTTTCCTCTTGGAAACAGCACGTACCAGTCTCTCTATGCAACAAAGTGCTGGAACATGCTGTCTACCTTCAATACCATATGGCTAAATATTTTATTAAAAGTTATGCTGCAGATGAACACAGACTATTCCAGACAAAGACTTGTAGGCAGCATGATACAGTGAGCTGGTTTTCCATCCACAGTCACTTAGAAAGTTATTTCAGAAGGCAAACCAAAGCCATTTTAAGATAAGCATGTGGTACAGCTAACACAGAAAATTGTGTGATTTTTACATCTGACCCTAATGACTCCTTCTGGAGATTACAAAATCCAAGTTTTTACAGAGTCACAGAATGATACACATTTTAGGAGATTTCATTTCCAATTTACCTAGTGTTCACCTTCCTTTTTTTTAGTTCATCCTACTTCACAGAACACTCCTGTTGAGATTACAAGAATATGGAATTCATATAAGCAACATCAGAAATTTACTGCCTACCAATGTCCTGTTACAAATAATGAAACTTGTATTTTGATACATACTGTAAACACTAATGCTAAGCCATTATTTTTTCAATTACTGAAGCTATAAAGGAAGGATTAGGTCATCTTCTGCCAAGCAAAAAGACACAAGTACAGAGGAAAAAAAAATACTTTGTGGAAGAACATTTCTGTTCTGTTTCTGAACAAAATAACAGCTCAAGCACATGCTGAAACTAAGTGGCCAGTGGCCTTTTATGTTGTTTGATAGCTCCAATTATGAGGATAAGGTCACATATTTAATCTTTTTTTTTTTTTTTTTCTAAAACCTCCTGCCCCAAGACTTGGTTAACAAACATGCATGAGTGATGGTAACATGCAATCAACGATTTTTACTGAGGTTACTTTAATGGCCACAGATATTGTTTTAACAGATATATGTGCCTACACACATATATATATTTATTTATACATTTAAATATCTATATTTAAATGTATTCTAGTATATTAACCTACTTAATAAACATGTGTTTGTATATATTTGTATGTTTTCATTCTTTGAACAAATATAGAACATTTTGGAGATCACAACAGTAATAGGTGCTTCTGCACCAAAAATCACACCTGACAGAGAGCTTTCATCTCCTAAAATAGAAAAATAAATCCTCTTAGCAAGAGGAACACAACATAATGAACAGTATGCTGATGCCCTGAGGGAATGAAGGCACGGACTCCGGCATAGGTGGAAAGCGGAGACGCTTTAATGCACACTTACAGGGGTTTATAAAGCTTCCTTATCTACTACATGCGCTCTAACACCTGTTCACGCGACTGGCATGCATAGTTACAGCTTTGTGATTGGTAATTCTCTTCTGTCCACGCGAAGGGCAAACATTTCTTGATTGGTACAATTAAACATAACAAAGAAATTCTTTAGTGTAACAACAAACTTCTTTCTGGTTCTGACTGCTTCTGGTTACTCTTGTTTACCTTGCTGTGTCCCTTCATTGACCTTTACAGCACTGCTGTTTCAATTACTGTACTGCTGTTACAATCAGCTCTAACCTGTTGTAAAACGGGTCACCTACAATGCCCAAGATGCACGATAGTATAATTTATCCCCCCCCCATCTTACTAAGCTACTCTGCAGCCTGATACTCTAGTGTGTTAAACACTGTGATGAGTGTGACACTAGCAGTCTAGAGCAGGTTAAAACCTATGCTCTTCCTTCCATGTGCTCTTCAGCATAAGAGGAAAACAATAATTTTGTAAACTGAGTTGAATCTTGCAAACCCTAATTCTGGTAAATGCTGTTACTGTTGGTATTTTAACTGTAGCTGACACATTCCACTGATATGGCTGGAGTTACAGGAAGGATATTAAAAAACATCAAAATGTAATAATAACATGAAGATCAGTAAAAAATTACTCAAGCCCATGTCTAACTGTCCTGGTTGCGGCTGGGATAGAGTTAATTTTCACAAGAAGCTGGGAGGGGACACAGCCAGGATAGCTGACCCAGGCTAGCCAGGGGGATATTTGATATCATGTGATGTCATGCTCAGTATATAGAGGGGGGACAGCGCCGGGGGGCGGGATCGCTGCTTGGGAGCTGGCTGGGTGTCAGGTTCCAGGCAGTGAGCAATCTGTACTGTGAATAACGCGCGCAGTATATTCTGTTATTATTATTGGGTTTTTTCCTGTTTTCTCTTCCTTTGCTGTCCTGTTAAACTGTTGTTATCCCAACCCACGAGTTTTGCCTTTCTTTTTCCCAATTCTCCTCCCGATGATGCTGGCGGGGGGGGGGGGGGGGGGGAGGATTGAGCAAGAGGCCCCATGGTACTTAGATGCTGGCTGGGGCTAAACCTCGACAGTCCTTTTTGGCGCCCAACGTGGGGCAACAAAGGGTTGAGATAACAACCGATCTGACCAGAGCGTGTTGAGACAAAAATTTGTTATATGTACTTATTATGTTAGTTAAATAGTCGCTGGTCACAATGTTGCTTTGGTTGATCACATGGTTGTGTTATGTAAATTCTTATATGCTCTATGTATTCCCTGCATTGCTGTTTATCACCTCGGGGAGAATGGTGAAGATCATCATTTTTCTGTACTGTGTAATATCAACTTATGATAACATCAATGGCCATGAGGTTAAGTTGGTATCTGTATGCGGCATTGCTGTCATGCCTGTACCTCGGGCTCCATCTCTCGGAACTCATTAATAATCACACCCACTCTATGGGAGAGACGGGGGGCATAATTTCCCCCATTCTTTCACCTCCCCTTTCTCTTTCAGGCTAGTTACAACAGTTTTTGAGAATTTTGAATATCCTGGGGATGTTCAAGCCAGCATGCTCTTATTGCTATGTCTCCTGAATGTGTCCCAGGTTTTGTTTAGGGTTACAAAAAAATTGTTTGGGAATACCACCCAGAGATCTGCCCCGAGGCTGGATGGTCATGGGTGGCATGGCATGTGGGAGAATATAAGCAGGTATCTAGAGAACTTCTCACCTCCAATGGTTTGGAATTTCACTCCCGAACAACTACAGGACCCTGATAAAGTGACAGAATATTTGAAGGGAAAATGCTGTGACTATTCCAAAGAGGCCCAACTTACCACACTGTGCTGGGCCTTGGCCAGTATCTACCAAAGACTGCTCAATATTATGCAGCACTCTTAGGGGGAAGAGAGGGAAAACAGACTGAAAGGCACTGCAGCTACTCCAACCCTGACGACAGGCATTACAGCTGAACCAGAGAACCAGCCCATGCTGATATCAGTCACCCCTATACAGAAGAAGAAATACACAAAAAATTCAGATCGCTTAGCGAGGGATGACGGTGAACCAGGGTCATCACGAGAACAGGAGGAAGAGGCAGAAACAGAGATAATCACCTGATCCCTATCCCTGATCAAGCTGAGAGAAATGTGAAAAGACTTCAGCTGCCATACAGGCAAGCACATTGTCACCTGGCTGCTCCAATGCTGAGATAACAGGGCCAGTAGCTTGGAATTAGAGGGTAGGGAAGCCAAGCAGCTGGGATCCCTGTCTAGGGAAGGGGGCACTGACAAGGCGATTGGAAAAAAGACACAAGTCCTCAGCCTCTGGAGGTGACTTCTGTCAGGTGTGAAGAAAAGATATCCCTTCAAGGAAGATGTTACATGTCACCCAGGCAAGTGGACCACCATGGAGAGAGGTATCCATTACCTGAGGGAATTAGCCATGCTGGAGGTGATTTGTAATGATCCAAATAACAAGCAGTTATCCAAAGATCCAGATGAAGTCCAATGCACACAACCCATGTGGTGGAAGTTTCTACGGAACGCACTGTCGTCGTATACCAACTCATTGGCAGTAATGTCCTGGAAAGAAGGCGAGGGACAAACAGTGGATGAATTGGCTGGCCAACTCTGGCAATATGAAGGAAGTGTCTCTTCCTCCCTATGAGCCTGCATCTCGGCTGTGGAGAAACTGCCAGACATGCTAGCCGAGAAACTGTCCCGAGAGTTCCAGCGATTCGAGGATAAGTTCTGCTCCCCACCTGTACGGACCAGAATCTCAGCTATTAGGCATAAGCATTCCTCTGCTCAAGAGAGAGGACATAGAGGGTACACACCATGAGGCACCCTGTGGTTTTACCTGCGTGACCACAGAGAGGACATGAGGAAGTGGGATGGAAAATCTACCTCGACCCTAGAGGCATGGGTACATGAGTTGCAAGGAAAAACAATCACAAAAGGGGGTTCTTCCAGGAAAAAAGCTGCTCCAGTTTCCAGCGGGCAGCTCCTGAGACAGAGTAGAAGGGCTGATCTTGCTTCTGACCCTCTTGGAGGGACTTCTGACTCATATTTACCAGAATTGAGAAACGAACGCTATGACCAGGACTAGAGGGGCCCTGCCTCCAGCCAAGTGGAGGAGAGGGACAACCAGGTTTATTGGACTGTGTGGATTCGATGGCCTGGCGTGTCAGACCCACAAGAGTATAAGGCTCTAGTGGACACTGGTTCACAGTGTACCCTAATGCCATCAAGCTATAAAGGGGCAGAACCCATCTGTATTTCTGGAGTGACAGGGGGATCCCAACAGCTAACTGTATTGGAGGCTGAAGTGAGTCTGACTGGGAATGAGTAGCAAAACCACCCCATTGTGACAGGCCCAGAGGCTCCATGCATCCTTGGCATTGACTACCTCAGGAGAGGGTATTTCAAGGACCCGAAAGGTGGGCTTTTGGTATAGCAGCCTTGGAGATGGAGGCAGTCAAACAATTGTCCACCTTGCCCGGTCTCTCGGAGGACCCTCTGTTGTGGGGTTGCTGAGGGTCAAAGAACAACAGGTGCTGATCGCTACCACAACAGTGCACCAGTGGCAATATTGCACCCACCGAGACTTACTTCCTGATTCCCATCCATAAGCTGATTCATCGACTGGAAAGCCAGGGAGTGATCAGCAAGACTCGCTCACCCTTTAATAGTCCTATATGGCCAGTGCGGAAATCCAACGGAGAATGGAGATTAACAGTGGACTATCGTGGCCTGAATGAAGTCACGCCACCACTGAATGCTGTTGTGCTGGACATGCTAGAACTTCAGTACAAACTGGAGTCCAAGGCAGCCAAGTGGTATGCCACAAATGATATCGCTAATGTGTTTTTCTCAATCCCTTTAGCAGCAGAATGCAGGCCACAGTTTGCTTTCACTTGGAGGGTCGTCCAGTACACCTGGAATCGACTGCCCCAGGGGTGGAAACACAGCCCCACCCTTTGCCATGGACTGATCCAGACTGCCCTGGAAAAGGGTGAAGCTCCAGAACACCTGCAATACATTGATGACATCATTGTGTGGGGCAACACAGCAGCAGAAGTTTTTGAGAAAGTGGAGAAAATAATCCAAATCCTTCTGAGAGCTGGCTTTGCCATAAAACAAAGTAAGGTCAAGGGACCTGCACAGGTGTCATGGTTTAACCCCAGATGGTAACAGAATACCACGCAGCTGCTCACTCACTCCCCTGCTCCCCGCTGTGGTGGGGAGGAGAATCGTAGAGAAAGGAAAACTCATGGGTTGAGATTAAAACAGTTCACCAGGACAGCAAAGGAAAATATAAAAATATATTAATAAAGATAATAATATATAAGGATAATAGAATATATAAAATGAACAATGCACAATTTCTTACCACCTGATACAGCCTGTCTCGAGCAGCATTCAGGGAACAGGAATATTCCCCAGGAGCTATCCCAGAACAGCAAGTTCCAGAGAGAGCAAGCAAGGGAACGAACAGCCGAACGAACGAACAAAAAGGCACGAATGAAAAAAAGGAAAAAGAAGGGAACAAAAAAGGGAAGTGGCCCACTGGCCAACCCTCACTTATACTGGGCATGACGTCTATGGTATGGAATACTCTCTTTGGTCAGTTTTGATCAACTATTTTGGCTATACCCCTCCCAAGTTTTTGCACCTGCACATGAGCAAAATCTGGCGAGCTGGAAGATGTCCTTGATCTCTTAGCAGCAATCAACAACATCAGTGTATTATCACCATTCTTCACATACTAAATCCAAAACACGTGTCGTGGTTTAACCCCAAATTGTAACCCAATACCACGCAGCCGCTCGCTCACTCCCCCACTCCCTGCTGGGGTGGGGAGGAGAATTGGAGAGAAAGGAAAACTCGCGGGTTGAGATAAAAACAGCTCACCAAGACAGCAAAGGAAAAATATGAAAATATATTAATAATGATAATAATGATAATATATACAAGGATAATAGAATATATAAAACAAACGATACACAATTTCTCACCACCCGACGACCGATACAGTCCGTCCTGAGCAGCAGGCAGGGAGCAGGGGTATCCCCCACCCAGCTATCCCAGAACAGCAAGTTCCAGAGAGAGCAGGCGAGGGAACAAACAGCCAAACGAGCGAAAAAAAAAAAGGTAAAAATAGGGAAACAAAAAGCAACCCGAAGGGAAGCTTAACGATCAGGGCAAGTTAAGGGTCTAAAAGCCTCAAAAGCCTCAAAAGCCCAAAAGATCTAGTGGCCCACCGACCGACCCTCGCTTATATCAGACATGACGTCTATGGTATAGAATACTCTCTTTGGCCAGTTTGGATCAACTATCCTGTCTCTACCCCTCCCAAGTTTTGCATCTGCATGTTAGCAGAACCTGGAAAACAGCAAAATGTCCTTGGTGGTTCAGCAGCAACCAGCAACATCAGTGTGCTATCACTGTTCTTCTCACACTAAAGCCAAAACACAGGAGCTGCTGAAAACAAAACTAGCTCCATCCCGGCCTAAACCAGGACAACACGGTAGCTGCCAGAGACAAAACTAGCTCTGTCCCGGCCAAAACCAGGACAACAGGAGATCCAGTTCCTAGGAATAAAATGGCAAGATGGACGTTGTCAGATTCCAATGGATGTGATCAACAAAATAGCAGCTATGTCTCCACCAACTAACAAAAAGGAAACCCAAGCTTTCTTAGGCATTGTGGGTTTCTGGAGAATGCATATTCCAAATTACAGTTCTATTGTAAGCCCTCTCTATCAATCAAGTGACCCAGAAGAAAAATGGTTTTAAATGGGGCCATGAGCAACGACAAGCCTTTGAACAAATTAAACAGGAGATCGTTCATGCAGTAGCCCTTGGGCCAGTCCGGGTAGGGCAAGATATGAAAAAAGTGCTCTACACCACAGCCGGGGAGAATGGTCCTACCTGGAGCCTCTGGCAGAAAGCACCAGGGGAGACTCAAGGTCGACCCCTAGGGTTTTGGAGCCAGGGATACAGAGGATCCGAGGCCCGCTACACTCCAACTGAAAAAGAGATCTTGGCAGCATATGAAGGGGTTCGAGCTGCTTCAGAAGTGGTTGGTACTGAAGCACAGCTCCTCCTGGCACCCCGACTGCCGGTGCTGGGCTGAATGTTCAAAGGGAGGGTCCTCGCTACACATCATGCAACTGATGCTACGTGAAGTGGGTCACACTGATCACACAACTAGCTCGAATAGGAAACCCCAGTTGCCCTGGAATCCAAAACATAGTAGCTGCTGGAGAGAAAATTAGCTCCATCCCAGCTGAAACCAGGATAGTATCCACCCCTTATTCTAGACCATTTACATCATGCTCAGGTCCCACTCTTTCCAATTAATCACTGCAACTTTTTCTGTCTTTGATATATTACAGATACACAGATATCATTCCCTTAGTCTATGGACCATCCCTCCAAAATGTCTATTGAGTTCATTTAGTCCATGATTTTTGGGTTCCATCTGTCTTAACAGTCTTTCAGGGCAGGAGAGGGTGTGCGGTGTTGGATTGTTGCACATTGCATCTGGAGCTTATAGCCAGTGTATCATCTGGTGCGGCTGGTGTAGCTTGTCCACGGTCTGCAGGTTGAAGATGTCGATCTCGACTGTGCGCCAGTTGCTGAAGCCAGTTCTGATTCCATCACCGCTGCACTTTTCTCAGTTTCATCACAGTTCGCTCTTCATTGATTCAGGTGATGCTTACTGTAATACCTTTGATATGACATATAACAACTATAGAAATGATGACATAAATTATAGCAATTAACATCATACAGTTCAGACTATTGGCTATTTTTACCTAAAATCAAAAGTCCTTGAGGTACACATTGGACTTCCCCATCCTCCTGCATCACCCACCAAGTGCACCCAGGTCCTTGAGCAAAAGCAATCCCACGGATGGGTTGGCCTTTGCCTGAGGCAGCAATAACCCAGACTGTCTTCACCAGCATGTTTTTTACGTGCACCACAGGAACTTTATCCCCTTCTACAGTACGTAAAGGTTTTGACTGGGCAGGGCCAGCTCGATTGGTGGATCCCCTAGCGTTGACTAACCAGGTGGCTTTTGCAAAACGTTTATCCCAATGTTTGAAGGTCCCACCACCCATTGCTCTCAGCGTAGTCTTTAACAGTCCATTGTACAATTTGATTTTCCCGGAGGCTGGTGCATGATAGGGGATGTGATACACCCACTCAATGCCATGCTCTTTGGCCCAGGTGTCTATGAGGTTGTTTCAGAAATGAGTCCTGTTGTCTGACTCAATCCTTTCTGGGGCGCCATGTCGCCATAAGACTTGCTTTTCGAGGCCCAAGATAGTGTTCTGGGCAATGGCATTGGATATGTTTCCAGCCCTCTGGTGGTTGCTTCCAGCACTGTAAGCACTTGGCACTTGCCTTGGCGGGTCTGTGGGAGTGTGATATAATCAATATCTGCCAGTCCTCCCCATATTTATATTTCTGTTATTGTCCTCCATACCACAGAGGCTTTAATCGCTTGGCTTGCTTGATTGCAGCGCATGTTAAGGACACTTTCCACAGAGCACAAGAGTTCTCAATCCCCAGGTGCAAGAAATAGGGCAAGGAAGGCAAGAGACTGGCATGGATGAGTCAAGACCTGCTGGTCATATCAAAGGCCAAGAAGGATATGCACAGGCAGTGGAAGCAGGGACAGGTGTCCTGGGAAGAGTATAGGGACGCTGCCCGGTTGTGTAGGGATGGCGTCAGGAAGGCCAAGGCGCGGCTGGAGCTGAACTTGGCAAGGGATGCAAAGAATAACAAGAAGGGCTTCTACAGGCATGTCAGCCAGAAAAGGAAGGTCAAAGAAAGTGTACCCCCGTGATGAGCAGGACTGGCAAACTAGTATCAACGGATGAGGAGAAGGCTGAGGTACTCAATGACTTTTTTGCCTCAGTCTTCACTGGCAACCTCTCTTCCCACACCTCTCCAGTGGATGGACTGCAAGACAAGGACTGGGGGAGCAAAGTCCCTCCCACTGTAAGAGAAGATCAGGTTCGTGACCACCCGAACATACATAAGTCTATGGGACCTGACGAGATGCATCCCAGAGTCCTGAAGGAATTGGCTGATGAAGTTGCCAAGCCACTCTCCATGATATTTGAAAAGTCATGGCAGTCAGGCGAAGTCCCTGGGGACTGGAAAAAGGGAAGCATTGTACCCATTTTTAAAAAGGGTAGGAAGGAGGACCCTGGGAACTACCGACCTGTCAGCCTCACCTCTGTGCCTGGGAAGATCATGGAACAGATCCTCCTAGAAGCTATGCTGAGGCACATGGAGGACAGGGAGGTGATTGGAGACAGCCAGCATGGCTTCACCAAGGGCAAGTCCTGCCTGACCAACCTAGTGGCCTTCTATGATGGAGTGACTACATCAGTGGACACGGCCTTTGACATGGTCCCCCACAACATCCTTCTCTCTAAATTGGAGAGATATGCATTTGATGGGTAGACTATTTGGTGGATGAGGAATTGGTTGGATGGTCACAACCAGAGGGTAGTGGTCAATGGCTCAAAGTCCAGATGGGGATCTGTGACAAGTGGTGTCCCTCGGGGGTCCGTATTGGGACCAGTACTGTTTAATATCTTCAACAATGACATAGACAGTGGGATCGAGTGCACCCTCAGCAAGTTTGCAGACGACACCAAGCTGAGTGGTGTGGTGGACACGCCTGAGGGACGGGATGCCATCCAGAGGGACCTGGACAAGCTCAAGAGGTGGGCCCGGGCGAACCTCATGAGGTTCAACAAGGACAAATGCAAGGTCCTGCACCTGGCTTGGGGCAACCCCTGGTATCAAAACAGGCTGGGGGATGTAGGGATCGAGAGCAGCCCTGCTGAGAAGGACTTGGGGGTACTGGTGGATGAAAAGCTGGACATGAGCCAGCAATGTGCGCTCGCAGCCCAGAAGGCCAACTGTATCTTGGGCTGCATCAAAAGAAGCGTGGCCAGCAGGTCGAGGGAGGTGATTCTGCCCCTCTGCTCTGCTCTGGTGAGACCCCACCTGGAGTACTGCGTCCAGCCCTGGAGCCCTCAGCACAAGAATGACAAGGATCTGTTGGAGCGGGTCCAGAGGAGGGCCACAAAAATGATCAGAGGGCTGGAGCACCTCTCCTATGAAGACAGGCTGAGAGAGTTGGGCTTGTTCAGCCTGGAGAAGAGAAGGCTCCGGGGAGACCTTATTGCAGCCTTTCAGTACTTAAAGGGGGCCTATAAGAAAGATGGGGAAAAACGTTTTAGCAGGGTCTGCTGTGTTAGGACAAGGGGTAATGGTTTTAAATTAAAGGAGGGGAGATTTAGACTAGATATAAGGAAGAAGTTTTTCACAATGAGGGTGGTGAAGCACTGGAACAGGTTGCCCAGAGAGGTGGTAGAAGCCCCATCCCTGGAAACATTCAAGGTCAGGCTGGATGGGGCTCTGGGCAACCTGATCTAGTTGAGGATGTCCCTGCTCACTGCAGGGGGTTGGACTAGATGACCTTTAAAAGGTCCCTTCCAACCCAAACTATTCTATGATTCTATGTTTCACATTCATGGATAAGCTGTGCAAGAGTGTCCGTAGTCAAGTCTACCCCTCGATCACGAGCCCATCTATATGTTGCATCTCTTCCCTGATGGCCTCAGATGTCATGGGCCCACTGAGGTAGGAATAATTCACCCTTTTGTTGCCAGTCTAGAACCAGCTGTGCCACTTCAATCTTAGCAGCCTGATCCACCTGCTGGTTGTTTTGGATGTTGCTCAGTGGCTCATCTGTAGAGGTACATGGGCATCTAAGTTACCTACTTTTATAACCAGCTTCTCTAGCCGGGCAGCAATATCTTGCCACAAATTGGCAGCCCAGATGGGTTTGCCTCTGTGCTGCCAGTTGCTCTGCTTCCACTGTTGCAACCACCCCCACAGGGCATTTGCCACCATCCATGAGGCAGTATAGAGGTAGAGCACTGGTACTTCTCTCGCTCAGCAATATCTAAAGCCAGCTGGATGGCTTTCACCTCTGCAAACTGACTCGGTTCACCTTCTCCTTCAGTGGCTTCTGCGACTCCTCGTGTAGGACTCCACACAGCAACTTTCCACCTTGGATGTTTTCCCACAATACGACAGGACCCATCAGTGAGCAGGGCATATTCCTTCTCATTTTCTGGCAGTTTATTTTACAGTGGGGCCTCTTCAGCACATGTCACCTCCTCCTCTGGTGACATTCCAAAATCTTTGCCTTCTGGCCAGTCCATGATCACTTCCAAGATTCCTGGGCCTGCTGTGTGATCAGTGCGACCCACTTACTCCATGTGGCATCAGTTGCATGATGTGTACAGGGGACCCTCCCTTTGAACATCCAGCCTGGCACCAGCAGTCGGGGTGCCAGGAGGAGCTGTGCTTCAGTACCAGCCACCTCCGAAGCAGCTCAAACTCCATATGCTGCCAAGATTTTTTTTTCAGTTGGAGTATAACGAGCATCAGATCCTCTGTATCCCTGGCTTCAAAACCCCAGGGGTCGACCTCGAGTCTCCCCTGGTGCTTTCTGCCAGAGGCTCCAGGTAGGGCCATTCTCCCCGGCTGTGGTGTAGAGCACATTTTTCACATCTTGCCCTGCCCGGACTGGCCCAAGGGCTACTGCATGAACTATCTCCTGTTTAATTTGTTCAAAGGCTTGTTGTTGCTCAGGAACCCATGTGAAATCCTTCTTCTTCTGGGTCACTTGATAGAGAGGGCTTACAATCAGACTGTTGTCCCACAAGCAGTGTCCAGTACCCGGTGTGCAATTAGCCAGTCTTACACACAGAGCTGAGATATTTATTTATTTCACATTTGCGCACAGATGGGTGCTAGGTGGTAATTCCACAAAGCTAACACACCACACAGAAGGACTTCCGCGTATTTAGCTCATTACATGACTAGTAAAGAACCCACCTAGCTTTATGCTCATAGGTTAATAGTCACCATCCTATCCACTATTGGTTAGTTACATTCAAATTAGCCTCACTTGCTATGTAAATTGGCACGCATGCTCCTTGCAGGTATGGCCTGGCAAGTCTTTCTGGTCTTGAATTGAGTCAGTGGTCGCGATCTCCACCTGCCGCCTTTACCTTTCCCCCAGTTACCACAGTTTTCTGACTTTGTTTTTCTTTGACAGTCATCCAGTCTTCTGCACCTTCTGTGGCAGGATGTTCCCTTCTTATCGGTCTTTTAGCTCCTCTTCAAGGGTATAGCCATTAGTAAGGCATACATTCTTTATATAAAGTAGTCAGGCTTGCACAATGAAGCTATTGAGTAATAGTCCTCCTTAGAGAGTCAGTGCAGCATATTTAACGCTAAATGAAACAGTGTCACTACGGCCTAGGCATTAACTCAAACGTATTGCTACAAGACTGTAATTGGGAATATGCATTCTCCAGAAACTCACAACACCTAAGAAAGCTTGGGTTTCCTTTTTGCTAGGTGGTGGGGACATAGCTGTTATTTTGTTGATCACATCCATTGGGATCTGACGACTTCCATCTTGCCATTTTATTCCTAAAAACTTGATCTCCTGTGCAGGTCCTTTGACCTTACGTCGTTTTATGGCAAAGCCAGCTTTCAGAAGGGTTTGGATTATTTTCTCCCCTTTCTAAAAAACTTCTGCTGTGTTGCCCCACACAATGATGTCATCAATGTATTGCAGGTGTTCTGGAGCTCCACCCTTTTCCAATGCAGTCTGGATCAGTCCATGGCAAATGGTAGGGCTGTGTTTCCACCTGTCCTGGTTTAGGCCAGGACAGAGCTATTTTTGTTTTCAGCAGCTACTGTGTTTTGGATTTAGTATGAGAAGAATGGTGATAGTGCACTGATGTTGTTGGTTGCTGCTAAACGACCAAGGACATTTTGCAGTTTCCCAGGTTTTGCTAATGTGCAGGTGCAGAAACTTGGGAGGGGTAGAGACAGGATAGTTGATCCAAACTGGCCAAAGAGAGTATTCCATACCATAGACGTCATGCCTGGTATAAGTGAGGGTCGGTTGGTGGGCCACTACGTTTTTTAGACCCTTAACTTGCATTAATCCTTAAGCTTCCCTTTGGGTTGCTTTTTGTTTCCCTGTTCTTTTCCTTTTTGTTTTTCGTATGTTTGTTCGGCTGTTTGTTCCCTCGCCTGCTTTCTCTGGAACTTGCTGTTCTGGGATAGCTGGGGGGGAATACCCCTGCTCCCTGACTGCTGCTTGGGACGGGCTGTATTAGTTGTTGGGTGGTGAGAAATTGTGTATCGTTTGGTTTATATATTCTATTATCCTTATATATATTATCATTAATATCATTATTATTATACTTCCATATTTTTCCTTTGCTGTCCTGGTGAACTGCTTTTATCTCAACCTGCGAGTTTTCCTTTTCTCCTCCGTGGGGAGTGGGGGAGTGAGCGAGCGGCTGCGTGGTATTGGGTTACAATTTGGGGTTAAACCACAACACCAGCACTGGGGCAGTCGATTCCAGGTGTACTGGACGACCCTCTAAGTGAAAGCTAACTGTGGCCTGCACTCTGCTGCTAAAGGGATTGAGAAAAACACATTAGCGATATCATTTGTGGCATACCACTTGGCTGCCTTGGACTCCAGTTTGTACTGAAGTTCTAGCATGTCCAGCACAACAGCATTCAGTGGTGGTGTAACTTCATTCAGGGCACAATAATCCACCGTTAATCTCCATTCTCCGTTGGTTTTTCACACTGGCCATATAGGACTATTCAAGGGTGAACGAGTCTTTTTGATCACTCCCTGGCTCTCCAGTCGATGAATCTGGGAGGATTGTCTGATACACCAGAAGGCTGTGCTGCCATTCAGCGAGACCTGGAAAGGCTAGAGTGTTGGGCAGAGAGGAACCTCATGAGGTTCAACACGGGCAAGTGCAGGGTCCTGCACCTGGGGAGGAATAACCCCATGCACTGGGACAGGTTGGGGGTTGACCTCCTGGAAAGCAGCTCAGCGGAGAAGGACCTGGGAGTCCTGGTGGATGACAAATTCACCATGAGCCAGCAATGTGCCCTTGCAGCCAGGAAGGCCAACGGCATTCTGGGGTGCATTAAGAAGAGTGTGGCCAGCAGGTCGAGGGAGCTTATCCTCCCCCTCTACTCTGCCCTAGTGAGGCCCCATCTGGAGTACTGTGTCCAGTTCTGGGCTCCCCAGTTCAAGAAAGATGAGGAAATACTGGAGAGAGTCCAGCGGAGGGCTACAAAGATGATGAGGGGACTGGAGCATCTCTCCTGCGGGGAAAGGCTGAGGGAGCTGGGGCTGTTTAGCCTGAGGAAGAGAAGACTGAGAGGGGACCTCATCAACGCTTATAAATGGGTGGGTGTCAAGAGGATGGGGCCAGACTCATTTCAGTGGTGCCCAGGGACAGGACAAGGGGCAACGGGCACAAACTGGAACACAGGAAGTTCTGTCTGAATATGAGGAAAAACTTCTTTACTGTGAGGGTGACAGAGCACTGGAACAGGCTGCCCAGGGAGGTTGTGGAGTCTCCTTCTCTGGAGATATTCAAAACCTGCCTGGATGCAGTCCTGTGCAGCCTGCTCTAGGTGAACCTGCTCTGGCAGGGGGGTTGGACTAGATGATCTCCAGAGGTCCCTTCCAACCCCTACCATTCAGTGATTCTGTGAATCAGTTTGTGAATGGGGATCAGGGAGTCTCAGTTGGTGCACTATTGCTGCTGGTGCACCGTTGTGGTAGCGATCAGCACCTGTTGTTCTTTGACCCTCAGCAACCCCACAACAGAAGGGTTCTCCGAGAGACCAGGCAAGGAGGACAGCTACTTAATGTCCTCTGTCTCCACAGCAGCAATACGAAAAGCCCACGTTGGGCCTTTTGGACCCAGAAGACCCTTTTGGGTCCTTGAAATACCCTCTCCTGAGGTAGTCTATGCCAAGGATGTACGGAGCCTCTGGGCCAGTCACAATGGGAACAAGTGGCAAAAGCACCCCAGTTAGGCTCACTTCAGCCTCCAATAAAGTTAACTCTTGGGACCTCCCCGTCACTCCAGAAATACAAATGGGTTCTGCCCCTTTATAGCTTGATGGCATTAGAGTACACTGTGCACCAGTGTCCACTAGAGCCTTGTACTTCTGGGGGGCTGATGTGCCAGGCCATCGAATCCACACAGTCCAGTAAACTCGGTTGTCCCTCTCCTCCACCTGGCTGGAGGCAGGGCCCCTCTAATTCTGATTATAATACCTGCTGTCAACAAATGAGTTTGTGTGGGACGCGTGGGGTTGAATCTCATCCTTGTTACTCATTTCTTGTAAGTACGAATCAGAAGCCCTTCTACCCCATCTGGGGAACTGCCCACTGGAGACTGGAGCAGCCATTTTCCTGGAAGAACCCTTATTTGTGATTGGTTTTCCTTGCACATACCCGTGCGTCTAGGGTCGAGGTGGGTTTTCCATCCCACTTCCTCATGATGGTACTTCGCCGTGTGTACCATCTCTCTTAAGCAGGGGAAGATTTTCTCCTAATAGCTGAGATACTGGTCCGTACAGGTGGGTGTAGGACCTATCCTCTTTGAGTTGCTGAATCGCCTGGCACAGTTTTTCAAACAGGTTCTCGGATCTTTCGGCTAGTCTTTCCACAGCCAAGACACAGGCCCATAGGGAGGAAGAGAGATTGTCTTCGTACTGTCGGAGCTGGTTAGCCACTGCACACACTGGTGGTGCCGCCTCATCTTTCCAACCCATTGTTGCCAATGAGTTGGCATACAGCGATGGTGCGCTCTGTACAAACTTCTTCCACATGGGTCGGGTACGTTGGATTTCATCTGGATCTACGGGTGTCTGCAAATTATCCAGGTCACGATAAATCAATTTCCGCACAGCTAATTCCCTCAGGTACTAGATACCTCTCTCCATGGTGGTCCACTTGCTTGGGTGGCATACAGTATCTTCCTTAAAGAAATACCTGTCCTTCACGCCTGACAGGAGTCTCCTCTGGAGTCTGCGGGCTTCTTTCTCTCTTCCAATTGCCCTGTCAATGGCTGCTTCCCTAGACAGGGGTCTCAGCTACCTGGCTTCCCTGCCCTCTAGTTTCAGGCTACTGACCCCATTGTCACCTGGCTGCTCCGATGCTGGGACAAGCTGCTCACCTTGATGACAGCTGTAATCTTTTCGGATATCTCGCAGCTCAGTCAGGGATAGGGGTCAGGTGATTATCTCTGCTTCTGCCTCTCCCTGTTCTTGTGATGTCCCTGGTTCATCCTCATCTTTCATGAGGCGAACCGATTTCTTTGTGCTTCTCTTCTTTTGTATAGGGGTGACTGATACTGGCAAGGGTTCATTTGCAGTACCTGTCACCGGGGTTTGAGTAGCCACAGTGCTTGTAGCGGGGGTTTGAGTAGCCATGGTGCCCATGGTGGGGGGCTGGGCCAGGCGCAGCAAGGGCTGGGGCTGCCGTGGCGCCCACGGCGAGGACTGGAGCGGCCGCATCGGCCGTAGCAGGGAGTTGGGGCAGCCGCAGTGGCCACGGCGGCGGCTGGGGCAGCCACAGTGCTTGTGGCGAGGGCTGGGGCAGCTGCACCACGCCTCTGTCTCCGCCGATTTTTAATCTTAAGCAAGATCTGGCACAAATTCATTCTGACTAATAGAGGCAAGATGGTTCGAGCATCCCAAAGGTATTCAAAATTCTCATAAGCTCGTGTAACTACCCAAGATGGGAAAGGGAAAGCAAAGAAAGGCATTTGCCCCTGGTGACCCTCTGGGGAGGAAAAATAAAAGGAGTAGTTGCTGATAGTCCCTGCCAGATTGCTCCCGAAGGAGCCCCATCACTGCCGCTCCGCTCTGCACATCACCCCCACACACACACTGAATATGAATACAAGTAATAAAATGGTCTAAGCACCAATGATTTTATCATACCATAAGCCAGTGCTACACTGCACAGCAAAGCGATAACCTTAATCCAATGCCCAGAGGTGACAAACCACACATAAACACTGATAAACAGCATATAAGGCAAGTAAGGTGCTACATAACACAATTCTGAGAACAACTGTCTAAACAAATAAAACATTGTGACCAATGATGATTAAACTCATATAATGGATGCTTATAACAAATTGTTTTAACAGTCTGGTCAAATCTGTCATTATCTCAACACTTCGAACCTGACCAGGGGCTCGAACTCTGGACCCTCAGTCTGATGCTCTCTCCACTGAGCTAGCCGGGCCCCTCTCAGCCCCTCTCGAGCCCCACTTTGGGTGCCAAAAAGGACAGTCATGGTTTAACCCGAGCCGGTAACCCAATACCATGCAGCTGCTTGCTCACTCCCCCCTCCCCAGTGGGGAGAAGAATCGGAGAGATTCTGAAGAATGTACTGTGCTGACACTGCTTCATTTCAACCCAGAGGGAGGAGATTAGTACAGGAGATTAGTTATTTCCATTAGTGACTTGTTAAAATAGTTCTACTGATCATACTTGATTATGAAAAGCTGCGTATTTACTTAAAACATGGTGTCACAGATTAAATGAAAAGTTTTTACTGTAACAACCAGTAGATGGAGCAGTGGCCTATCTTTAGTAACATTGTATGGTATTGGTATATGGATAACTGTGCTAATTTCTGCAAGCCATTTATGCGATGTATCCATAATGCTCTTACACCAGTGGACACAAACAAGGTTATTTTCAAGTCACTCTAGCTTTAACTTACATCTCTTCATAAGCTGTGCATTTCCTTCTCTTCTCTGCACTCAGATGTTTCCACATGCTTTCTCATCTCATGCCTCTTGGTGGCATTGATGGGAAGCCATTTTTGTCCATAAAAGAATGTATCAACGCTCCTGATTACAAGAGCTCAGTTTGGACAATGTATGTGCATCTGATCCTGTCTCAGAAGACAAGCCAGGTGCTTTTCACAACAGATGCGTGACCTACAAAAATACTTCAAGTGTCTTAGTATATCTGGTTGCATTAAGACTGCAAATTAATTCTAAAGTAACAGTAACACTAAGTTCAATGTTTCTGTAGCAGGGATGGAAGATTTAATTTTGAAATAGCTATCTGTGTTTTGTTTTCTTCCACCTGCAACTTTCAAAGCACTAACTACTGACATAGCCTGCCTATAAGTAAACAGACTACCCCACCGCATTAATGAAGGCTGAATGCAGTGTTGCAGGAACGCAGAGTTCAGCAGTTGTATTCACAAGCTCTCAGGGTGTGAAAGAAGGTGACACTGACTCACCTGAGCTGTTCACCCCCTCTCCTGCCCAAGTCAACCCAAGCAGAAGGTGAACCAGTACCGAATGCCAAGCCTTGGCTGGTCTGTGCTGGCCCCAGGCAGGAACACATAGGAACACCACCATGCTCTCCAGCGTGCCCCATACATCCAGTTACACTTGTTTCTACATTACTTGCCACTCAGTTTATTATGCCTTATGGATATTTTTCTGAAATTATTATATTCAATCCAAACTTTGACAGAAGGTGTTGAGTACATCCAGTACACAATGCTCTGACAGAATACGCCTCAGCATTTTTCCAAGAGATTTCTTCCTCTTTACAGATTGGAAGAGCATGCACTTCTCCAAAAAGCCTGAGTGTTCTTTTTATACTATTTTTAAAGTTAATATGTTCTTAATTTTTATTTGCTAGCACTTAAAAGGCATTATAATGAAATAAGAATAAGTGAAGTTGAAAACATTTAAGAATTTGCTCTTACAACATACAGCAAGATTTTAGTCTTATATAAGCAAAATGAACTCTCGAACAGTATACCCCTTCCCGTTCTCATTTCCTTCTGTTTTACCAGCTATGTGAAGATAGATACATTGACACTAGAAATATTGGTCATGTTGTTAACCTATATAACTGTCCTGGTTTCGGCCAGGACGGAGATAGTTTTGCCTCCAGCAGCTACTGTGTTTTGGCTTTAGTATGTGAAAAACGGTGATAGTACACTGATGTTGCTGGTTGCTGCTGAATGACCAAGGACATTTTGCAGTTTCCCAGGTTTTGCTAATGTGCAGGTGCAAAAGCTTGGGAGGGGTAGAGCCAGAATAGTTGATCCAAACTGGCCAAAGAGAGTATTCCATACCATAGACGTCATGCCCAGTATAAGTGAGTGTCAGCCGGTGGGCCACTAGGCTTTTGAGACCCTTAACTTGCCTTAATCCTTAAGCTTCCCTTCGGGTTGCTTTTTGTTTCCCTATTTTTCCTTTTTTTTTTTCCGTTCGTTCAGGCCTTTTTGTTCGTTCGTTCAGCTGTTTGTTCCCTCGCCTGCTTTCTCTGGAACTTGCTGTTCTGGGATAGCTGGGGAGGGGGGGAATACCCCTGCTCCCTGACTGCTGCTCAGGATGGGCTGTATCGGTCATCGGGTGGTGAAAAATTGTGTATCTTTTGTTTTATATATTCTATTATCCTTATATATATTATTATTATTAATATATTTTTATATTTTTCCTTTGCTGTCCTGGTGAACTGCTTTTATCTCAACCCGCGAGTTTTCCTTTCTCTCCGATTCTCCTCCCCACCCCACTGGGGAGTGGGGAGTGAGAGAGCGGCTGCGTGGTATTTCGGTTACCATTTGGGGTTAAACCACGACAATAACCAAATCCACTAAATTATTAGCCAAGCCTTAAGAATTACCACTTTAGATAAAACCAACACTACCCCTGGAGATTTAAGTTACCCTAATTTCAGTATGACAAAGAACATGCATTCATTTCTTTTGATTTATTTAAAGGGCTGTCACACTTCCATGAAGTAGAAAAAAATTACCAATTTCGGTTTTTCAAGACTAAGAAAAACAAGAGCAATGCAGATGCAGGTTAATGCTTACAGATTGCTGCTTCTTTTATATTGTTATTGGCATCACTGATTCCTTTTTGTATTTCATCCAGCCACAGAAGCACCGATTCATCTTTGGATTCCTGGAAAAAGGATAGAGAAAGCCTTATAAAAACTGAATTTTAACAAAAATTGTCTGAACATACTGATAGAACTCTGATATACAAACTCCCCTTTTGCAAAGCCCTTGGGCACTAAAAAATAGCGTGACCACTTAAAATCAGCAATAACACACGTTCATATTCCATTTACTGCCTTGAATAAACTCCTGTTTAAATACAAAGCTCTGAAAGCTTTCACATGTAGAAGACACTATCCTGCTAGAGATGAATAAAAATTTTGAGCAAAGCTAGAAACATTTTCATTCCTATAATACATAGGCAATGTAATCTGGGTATCAAATAAAACCAAGTATCAGACAGCACTGTGATAGTAGCATAAAGAGCACAACATAGAAGATTGCAGGAAGTTGGCTTTCTTTCAGAATCCCTTATTTGGAAAGAATCTGCATGTACATATGAGTAAACATTACATTACAAAAATACCAGCAAAGATATAGAAAGACAGCTCAGGTTTAGTAATGATGACTTAGCTCAGGTGGCAAACGTTTCAGGAATTAAGCAGCAGAGCAGATCTCATTCTTCCTACAGACTAACAATTCATGACATTATACCCAAGTTAATAAAGAGGGTGCAGGAAAGTGGGCTCGGCATCCCTGCTAACCGACCATGCTCCTGCCACCAGGTTCACAGGCAAACCGCTGCTTCGCCTAAGAAAATAAAGTTTCGGAGACATTTAAAATCTAATCCAGTAGGTGGGGGAACAAAATTCTTTCTAAAGAGGAAATAGGAGTGCCAGGTCTATAATAGATTAGCAATGAGAGAAACTGGAATGTAATGATTCAGTAAAGATCTAGGACCATATACACATATTTCAGGAAATAAAAGCCAGAAATTGTCTCAAGCTAAAACAGTGTGGACAAAGAACCAGCTTCGCAATGGATATCCCTGGTTTTGGGCCCAACTCCAGGCCAAAACAAACCAATAAATCTGTTAACCACAGAAATTAAAGAGAAAATGGTAAAAAAAATGGAAAGACAGACTCTTCAGTTTGCATCATACATGTAAACAAGGTAGCAGAATATCTAAATAAAATCAAGTAGTATCAGGCAACCGCATGACAGTTGACATATACTGCAAGCATAGTAGAAAGTTAGAGTTAACACTTGAGTGTATACTAAATTCCCAAACTACAGCTGACAATTTTGAGAAAAGGATTGAGAAACTGAGAATTCCTTATCTGGTGTCCAGCTTCTACACACTAAATACAAGAACAGACACAAATACTGCTCTGGAGCAAAGTACTGCTTATGCTGAGCCTTGCCGCTAGCTTGGAAGCCAGACCAAGACTTGCACTAATTTTGTCTGCTGGAAGCAAGCCATTGTTATTTGACATTCAAGGTGGTCAGGCAGAGAAAAAGGAAGGGATCAACAAAATGGCACATGAAAATAGGGGAAAGGTTTTAGAGGCTGCAGGCTGTGAAGGGGTAGGAATTGTCTGAGCAGAGCAGGCAGCCGGAGGGATATGCAATCGAAGGAGTACAGACAGTTAATAGTAGGTAGGTAGGTAGAAGCCAAAGCAGAACACAATTTTCTTAATGTACTTTCTCCAGCTGACCATTACTTTAGGAATGCATTATGTGAATTTTAAGCATCTTTTCCAAACACTGGGCATTTTAAGTGCTGTGCTAGTAGCTTTAGCTAATTTGGTATTCAGTCACATCCTGCAAACTGTTAGGCTGATCTTTGTTTATGCTTCCCTGAGCTGGGCACTGCTTTTGGGAAAGCAGATAGCAATATTCTGCTGAGATAGATAGGTTTAAACTGAAGGCACATAGAAGACAGCCAGCATGTTGTTGCATGGTAAAGACAGAATAGAAATACATACAAAACTCCACTATTATAAAACCCCAGATTTAAGCAACGGAGACTCCTCAACGAAGTACTTCCCAGAAGTTTGTTAAGGAAAATCATGACTCCTTCAGCATGACTATAACTCCTTTCTGGCAAAAACCTCAATTCCCATCCATATTGTAACTACTTGCCTGACACAGTCTAGTAACTAGATCCTTGCACAAATTCATAACTGTCAGGGTCGGTGCAGCTCGTGTTTTGCAATAGCTGCAGCAACCTAGTAGAATTAAAAATAAGCAAGGTTACATCAAGTCAGTAGTGACACACATGCAGAATACATCTTAGTATTAATACATTAAGAATTAATCCCTTGTGCCAGTTCAGAATAAGTTATAGTGGAAAATTACTTAGTGCCATTTTGTTGTCATTGGCTTATTTACAACCCCATTGGCACAGCTAATCCAAACATTGGGGGAACAAGACAGGGACACACATGTAAGTTAAAAGAATTGGCATTTCAGTTCTGACAAGCAGCAACAGTCAAATCTCTAACCTTGCATTTCTGTACTTTGGTGTGGTGCAGAACATCCTGATAATGCCTTGCATTTACTGGTCTCACGTCTTGCATCTTGGCTGTGGGCAACAGTAGGGTTTCTAGAGTTTTCTCAGGATTTCCTTGGTCAATTGCTTCATTAATGTGGCCAATTGCAATAATTCCTATGAAATGGAAAAGTTAAAGGCATAGTTATCAAAGAAAGATGCAACTTATCAGATACAAAGCAGTAACATGAAGAACAGAAAAATCAAGTAACAAGAAGCAGAGGCAGCAACAAGCAGTTTATTTAAAGTTATCTTTGCTCAAATATTCATGTGAAGCTATTAAGTTGTACAGTTTTCCCTTCTGCCACAGTTATTCATTCATCTGAATCTACCTCTTCATAAAAATCAAATTTATCCTTGCCAAAAAAAGCAAAACAGACTTCCCTGCTTGCAGGGCAGGAGGATCTACATGACACTTAAAGAAAGGCTAGGCATCACATCTAAATATGTGCACCTACATATTGGCTCACAGTGCTGAAAGACTCATTTTCAAGTGATTTCAGATCAGATTACTTGAAACCTTAATTTGGGAAAAAATACATACATACTGACCTCCCAACTACAGCATTATATAGCAACTTAGCCTCATTTCTTTAAATTTCACCTTAGATAACCAATCTGATAACGATGACCTTATGAGAAATCACTTGATTTTTCAGACCAGTGGCACTCAGGACTTCAGTCAGCAAATAACATGGCTCAGCATATTTAATAAAACCTCTAACTCATTTTCTTCAGACTGGTCTTAACATTTTAAAATCAGTTTCCTCCCACCCCCAAACAGTGCTGAAACGCACTGCTCGGGGTACTTTCTCCCTAAAGCCACCCCAGAATGGCACCAGCCGAGGGCTTCCCCATCACCTGCGAGGGATGGCATCCCTGCCAGTGGTGGATAGTCTCTCATCAAGTCTCTCCTGGACCCAACACAGCCCAGCTGGCAGGGTCATGGATCCATATCCTCATAAGGCTTTGGGAACAGGCAGTTTTTCTGGGGTTCTACCAAATAGGGACCACGCAGACACATGGGCTTGCTTACAGAAACCGAGGGCACTCTTCTTCCTCTCCTCTCTGTCCCAAGTAACCATCCCCAATGCAGAGGCGAGTGTCACTGAAGCCAAGCGCAGCTATTTTATTACTAAAGACTGACTCTCCTAAAGTAAGACTACCTTTCTTAAGGCCTGTTTCAACTCCTAGTGACTGCATGGTTTCAGACAAAAAAGTGATTATGTCAGTCAAATGAACTGCTCAGCATCCCACCCTGCTGGAGAGCACACATTGCGAGCAAGCTGCGAGGTCCGCGGCCACCACTTGACTAGATTTAGGAAGCAACAATCCAGGCAGTTTTAGTATTTCTGTAATATAAAGCTTCTCTCACCAGTACAAAACAGTAGCACACACCATGCTGATGGCAGCATGGGGAGGGCATACGCACCGTGCATCAGTGCGAAGGCTCTCAAACTATACTCCAGACTGCTCCCCAAATTGCAAGCAGTCTGAAAGCTCCCCTCTCCTTTCCTTGTTCCAGCAAATTGGGCATATCTTGACAGCCTCAAATTTTGCTTTAAAAAAAAAAAAATCATACTTCTATATCCAGTGGAGGTCCTTCAGCATTTTTGAAGCCCAAATGATCAGCTATTGCATTTAATAATATACCACCACCCTTTTAGGGCAATGCAGTTACATTCAGCTGCAAAAATATACTCTAAAACCATTTATATTAGAAAAAGTGAGCACAAGAAGCTACTCTCAAATAGGAAATCAAATTATCTAAAAGGAGATCAGGACAGATAATTGCACTGCATAAATTCCTACCAACTCCCTTGTAAAAAACAAGAGCTTGAAAAGCATTTAACATTAAGAAATGCTTTTCCACAGGACACTGACTGTAATTTCTGCCCCTAACCCCCAATACGCTCTTTGCTTACAATTTCTGCAAAATCCCCAAAGCAAGACCATCCAATACAAATACTGAATAATACTGCCAAGTGCGCAGAACCATAGCATTTGTAATGCTGCAGAAGGCAGGAACCCTGGGATATCTTTCGGCCAGCCAAAATGTACCCAGGAATACTTCAAGGAGATTTAAAGACCAACAGGCATTCAAAATTATTTAACTCTTCTCTCTTGAAGAGTGCCTGTACAAGGTCATTCAGCACAGAAATTTATGTACCAAGGACCAGACTATCATCTTTGTGGGCGATGTAGAGGAAGCATTACTTACTTTCATTTTCTTCTTGAATTTGCTTATTGACCATGTCAATGCAGTTCTGGATATCATTCCGGCTTAAATAATCTTGGCCTTGAGATGAAGCCTTTGACTTAATAGACAATAGTGTATCAGCATAACTATAAGAAGATATAAAATACAGAAGCATATTTCATATACTAGCATAAGAATTAGTCAGATGTATCATCCATCATTTAGTGCCTAGCATTTTTTTTTAATGAATGAATTTCAGACAAACTCATTTCTTGCCAGAAATTATATAGACATACAAGCTGCCTTGCTGGTTCTACACATGCATTTCAGAATCTGAAAAACTGGCCCTATACACTAATTCAAAGCATTTTGCTTGGCAATGTGGAACAACAGTAATATATAATTACAAGAAGTTGTTGCCTTTCATGCAGATACTGCCTTAAGAGTGAGATGTCAGTATTTTCAGGGACACTGCTATAGCCCTCTGTGATTCTATTTTGTTATCAACAGTAGTATTTCACTCCTAAGATGTATGGCTGCCAGAAAAAATGCTAGTGAATCATTGTTTCCTGCTCTGATTTGCCCTTCCAGCATTCAGCAGCCTGCGTTTAAGGGCTTCCCATGCTGGAGGCTGCATATCACTTCAACAGTTACAAACAGTTCTGTGCTCCATTGATTTATCTACTATTTTGAAATCTTATATATTCTTGAGCAATGAGTCCCACTATTTAAGTATTTTGTGAGATGGTAGTTCCTTATGTAAATTTTAAACTTGATGATATTTGATAGTGTCCAATCTTTTCTCACTCCAATTCTCATAAGAAAATAACAAAGTTGAAAGCAAAACTAGCAACTCTTATTAACCTTCCCCACAACATGCAGAGTTTTGCAGATCTATGTCATATTTCCCCTTAAATTCTCTCTTCTAGGAAAGACATTCCTAACATGTACATCTCTTCTGGTAGAAAGCCACTGAACATCATCTCCCTCACCTGAACTTTTTCTAGCTCTACTGTATTCCTTTTGGTATTGTGCAATCAAAGCTTCCTGCAATATTCAATATATGGTTGGCAGTACAGATTTACATAATGGCATAATAAAGTTTTATTTTGTTCTCTACTTCAACTAATTCCTAGCATTTCATTTGTATTGCCTGCAGCCCTATCAAGAGATCAGGTCACAGTGACACCAGCCAAAAATGCTGCATCTAGTCACTTTGGGGCCCATTTCTGTATATTTATAGCTAATGTTGCTTCTCGCCCACAAGCACCATCTCACATTAGCAGAGGCCAAGTGGCACATTAATTTTGCTCCACCTTAGGGCATTTTGCTCCCTCTATAAAAAAAAAAAAAAAAAATCTCTTATTCTATCTTGACTGCTCTCCCTCCAGCTTTGAGACACCTAGTAAGGGCTGCTCTCAGATTCATGTCCCCTGGCAGCCTGGTGAAGACCTTCAGCCACTGCTGCCCCTTTTGCCTAGTAATGTCTTCCAGCAGTGCACAGAGGTTTCCACCACCTGTGACTGGGAGGCGAGAACCAGCCCATGCCCCCATGCTCTCCCTCACACACTAGGGACTCAGGTCTCACACAAGTTGCAGCATCGCCTGATACTTTTTGCAGATGTGTAAAAGAGCACAGAGGTAGCACATGGCTGTGACAAGTCAGGCACGTGGCAGTGCAAGCAGCTGGCAGCTGAGTGAAGGCTATAACTTAACATTGAACACACACGTACTCAGCTTTTTAGCAAGCAGGACTGTGCTAAATTTTTCAGACCTTTGCAATTCTCAAACAAAAAAAAAGGGGTCAGTTTAAGGGGCCTCCTGGACCTTAAGGCATTAAACACTATCTCATTCCAAAGATTTTTCAGTATTGCAGAGAGGTTACGGATTAACAGTTTCCAGCTACAGTTGGTTCATGTGTTAGCATCTGCAAAAATTCTTGTAAGATCTTAATGTTTGCTTTCCGAGAATATCTCCCCTGCACCTCACATATCCTCTGCCCTCAAACATTTGAGGTTGTGCGATTCCTTATTACTTTTAAAATGCCTACTTATCCTTTTGCAGAAGTTGCCAAGTCTCATCCAGACAAGACAAAATGAACTTTTACCATTGAAAGTTTTCCTCTTCCAGATTATTGAAGCCAATGCATGGGTTTCTGAGATGATTCTTTATCATTAGGATGTCCTTATTTTCCAAGGCCTGGTTTAGCAACACAACAGCTGACAACATTTCTACTGCAATAAACAGTTCATCATGTGCCAGGTAGTTCTGTAGGACAATAACGTACCTCAGTCAGGAAGCTAAATAAGCAGTGTAACAAATTTGAGTTACACAGTCCAGATACCATCAAGGAGATGGACTTTTTTTCAAAAAGTCTGAAGTGCAATCACAAATTTCCTCATCACAGACATGTCAAATTAACACAGCACTGGTGGTAGAGCTTACTGGGTTTGCTACACATCCTTTCAGCCTTTCCTTCTTTTGCCCCATAGTCCCATCTATTCTGATCTTACACTCATAGCAGGGGATTACTTTGCTACATAATATATAAAATGGAGTTAGTCCTCAGTAAGAGCATGCAATAATTAAAAAAGTCAGTCAATTTGTTGCAACACAAGAGCAAAGTGTGTCAAGAAACAACTTTTGCGATTCAATATCGTCTATTCAACCAAAACCAGTCATGCAATACACAACACCATGGCAAGAGAATTAAGTCTGATTTTACACAACAGCATGCTATGTTTGTGCTCTTTCACGGCTTGGCTATGTAACAGAGAGCAGGTAGTAAGCTTTTCACTCTTACCACAGCATTCTGTTGTTGGAGGTTGAACAGCTCAGTCTGATAGACAGCAGCAGCAAATGAGTGAACAACAGGCAGCTGCACCTCCAGTTTCACCAGTGCAACCAATGTTTTACTAGGATCACAGTTACAAATTGCAGTATTGATATTGTCAACTGCTATAAATTCCAAAGAACAGCAGGGAAAAAAAAGCCTATTAATTTTCATATGCCATTTGCTCTTTATGCCATGTAGATGACAATTAGGTTATCCAAAGAATATCATTTGCTGTCATTGGAGAAAAAACATATTTGTGTGAGATTCTTCAAGACAACTGCTGAATGTTGCAAAACCAGTGTCTGTTCAAAAGTATGCAGCAAAATTGACTGGAGAACTTAAAAGTTTCTGGACTTTTAGATATTAGAGATCACTTATTGTACCTTTAACGCAAAACAAGGAGCTGACCCATCCTAACACAGAGAAGGACCTAATGCCCTCCTGCATTTGCTTGCAGCAGGTACTGCTCATTATGTCAGCTCCAACACCATAGTCTCACCTCACCACAAATGCTCCTTTCCTCCTGCACTGTGTTTCCTCCCTCACCTCCTCCTTTCAGCAGGACCTAATTTAGCTAGCGAGAACAAGCCTGTCCTGCAACACCAACATTTTTCTTGTCCATTTCAGGAGGCCTGGTAGATATCAGCCAAATATGTTGGGGGTTGGGATGCACAGTGGCTAAACTGAGGGAAAAACATATGCTACAGCTTCTAGGACTTCCTCTGCATGCCATCACCTGTCCATTTGTTTAATAGTCTGGAAGATAAGTCTGCACAAGCACTGCCATATAGAAATTATCCCCTTCTCCACAGCTCAAATTTCATATTAAACAGACTACCATAGAGGAGTACGAGTGTAATCCTTCTCAGTACCAGAACTACTCACCTGCTTTGCTTTTTGCTGATCTGACTTCAGAGGTTTGAACCTGTCGTGGTTTAGCCCCAACTGGCAGCTAAGCACCACGTGGCCACTCGCTTGCTCCTCCCCCACAGTGGGATGGGGAGGAGAATCGGGAAAAAGAAAGGCAAAACTCATGGGTTGGGATAACAACAGTTTAACAGGACAACAAAGGAAAAGAAAAAAAACGAAAAAAAACCCTCAACAACAACAAAAACAATGTACTTAGCACGTGCATCACAGTGCAGATTGCTCACCAGAGCCAGCGGCCCAGCCCAGCGATCCCGCCCCCTGGTGCCTCCCCCTCTATATAGTGAGCATAACAGTAACACGGTATAGAATAGCACCACCACCCCCCCCCCCCGCCAGCTTCTTGTGAAAATTAACCCTATCCCAGCTGCAACCAGGACATTATCCACACCTTATTCTATACCATCTACATCATGCCCAGATCCTACACTTTCCAATTAGTCACCACCAATTCTCCTGTCATATATATACATACACACACACACAGAGATGTCATTCCCTTAGTCTATGGACCATCCCTTCAAAATGTCTATTGAGTTCATTTAGTCCATGACTTTGGGCTCCATCTCCCATAATAATCTCTTGGGGCAGGAGAGATGATGCGGAGTTCGCTCGCTTGGCGAAACAGGGCCAGGTCTTGGTGCGGTACAACAGGCGACACTGGATGCAGTGGGAGGATGGTGTGTAGTGTTGGATTGTTGCATGTTGCATCTGGAGCTTGCAGTTGTGGTATCTGGTGCAGCTGGTGTATCATGTCCACGGTCTGTGGGTTGAAGATGTCGATCTCTTGAGGAAGTTGCTGAGTGCCAGTTACTACAGCCAGTTCTGCTTCCATTACTGCTGTACTTTGCTCAGTTTTATCAATAGTTCATTCTTTATCAATTTGGGTAATTCTTGCTATAATATCATTGATCTGGCATATAGCAACTGTGGTAGAGATGACATACAGTGGCAGGGGAATACAGCAATTAACATCATACAGTTTAATTCATTGGCTATTCTCACCCAAAATCAAATCCCCTCGAGGTACACATCGGACTTCCCCATCCTTTCGCATCACCCACCAAGTGCACCCAGGTCCTTGAGCAAAAGCAATCCCACGGATGGGTTTGCCTTTGCCTGAGGCAGGAGTAACCCAGATTGTCTTCCCTAACATATTCTTCATGTGCACTACAGGGACTTTATCCCCTTCTACAGTACGTAAAGGGTTTGATTGGGCAGGACCAGCTCGATTGGTAGATCCCCTAGTGTTGACTAACCTGGTTGCTTTTGCTAAATGTGTATCCCAGTGTTTGAAGGTCCCACCACCCATTGCTCTCAGGGTAGTTTTCAGTAGTCCATTGTATCGTTCAATTTTCCCAGAGGCTGGTGCATGATAGGGGATGTGATACACCCACTCAATGCCATGCTCTTTGGCCCAGGTGTCTATGAGGTTGTTTCGGAAATGAGTCCCGTGGTCTGACTCATTTCTTTCTGGGGTGCCATGTCGCCATAAGATTTGCTTCTCAAGGCCCAGGATAGTGTTCTGGGCAGTGGCATGGGGCACGGGATATGTTTCCAGCCATCCGGTGGCTGCTTCCACCATTGTGAGGACATGGCGCTTGCCTTGGCGGGTCTGTGGGAGTGTGATAGAATCAATCTGCCAGGCTTCCCCATATTTATATTTCAGCCACCGTCCTCCATACCAGAGAGGCTTTGACCACTTAGCTTGCTTGATTGCAGCGCATGTTTCACACTCATGGATAATCTGTGCAATAGCGTCCATAGTCAAGTCCACCCCTTGATCACGAGCCCATCTATATGTCACATCTCTTCCCTGATGGCCTGAGGCGTCACAGGCCCACCGAGCTAGTGCTGCCAGTTGCTCTGCTTCCATTGCTGTAACCACCCCCACAGGGCATTTGCCACCATCCAGGAGTCAGTATAGAGATAGAGCACTGGCCACTTCTCTCATTTGGCAATATCTAAAGTCAGCTGGATGGCTTTCACCTCTGCAAACTGACTCGATTTACCTTGTCCTTCAGTGGCTTCCGCAACTCGTTGTGTAGGACTCCACACAGCAGCTTTCCACCTTCGATGCTTTCCCACAATACGACAGGACCCATCAGTGAACAGGGCATATTCCTTCTCATTTTCTGGCAGTTCATTATACGGTGGGGCCTCTTCAGCACGTGTCACCTCTTCCTCTGTCAACATTCCAAAATCTTTGCCTTCTGGCCAGTCCGTGATCACTTCCAAGATTCCTGGGCGACTGGGGTTTCCTATTTGAGCCCGCTGTGTGATCAGTGCGACCCACTTCCTCCATGTGGCATCGGTGGCCTGATGTATACAGGGGACCTTCCCTTTGAACACCCAGCCCAGCACCGGCAGTCGGGGTGCCAGGAGGAGCTCTGCTTCACTACCAACCACCTCTGAAGCAGCTCGAACCCCTTCATATGCTGCCAAGATCTCTTTTGCTGTTGGAGTATAGCAGGCCTCAGATCCTCTATATCCCTGGCTCCAAAACCCCAGGGGTCGACCTTAAGTCTCCCCTGGTGCTTTCTGCCAGAGGCTCCAGGTAGGACCATTCTCCCCAGCTGGGGTGTAGAGCACATCTTTTTTTACATCTTGCCCTACCCGGACTGGCCCAAGGGCTACTGCATGAACTATCTCCTGTTTAATTTATTCAAAGGCTTGTCATTGCTCATGGCCCCACGTGAAATCATTCTTCTTCCGGGTCACTTGATAGAGAGGGCTAACAATAGAACTGTAATGTGGAATATGCATTCTCCAGAAACCCACAGTGCCATAAAATCTTGGGTTTCATTTTTGTAAGTTGGCGGGGACATAGCTGCTATTTTGTTGATCACATCTGTCGGGATCAGATGATGTCCATCTTGCCATTTTATTCCTAGGAACTGGATCTCCTGTGCAGGACCTTCGACCTTACTTCATTTTATGGCAAAGCCAGCTTTCAGAAGGATTTGGATCATTTTCTCCCCTTTCTCAAAAACCTCTTCTGCTGTGTTGCCCCACACAATGATGTCATCAATGTATTGCAGGTGTTCTGGAGCTCCACCCTTTTCCAGGGCAGTCTGGATCAGCCCATGGCAAAGGGTGGGGCTGTGTTTCCACCCCTGGGGCAGTCGATTCCAGGTGTACTGGATGCCCCTCCAGGTGAAAGCAAACTGTGGCCTGCACTCTGCTGCTAAAGGGATGGAGAAGAATGCATTGGCAATGTCAGTTGTGGCATACCACTTGGATGCCTTGGACTCCAGTTCATACTGAAGTTCTAGCATGTCTGGCATGGCAGCACTCAGTGGTGGTGTGACTTCATTCAGGCCACAACAGTGGACTGTTAATCTCCATTCTCCATTACATTTCCACACTGGCCATATACAATTATTAAAAGGTGAGTGAATCCTACTGATTACTCCTTGGCTCTCCAGTTGATGAATCAGCCCATGGATGGGAGCCAGGGAGTCTCAGTTTGTGCGATATTGCCACCGGTGCACCGTCCTGGTAGCAATTGGTACCTTCTGTTCTTCAGCTCACAGCAATCCCACAACGCAGGGATCTTCCGAGAGGCCAGGCAGGGTAGATAGCTGTTTGGTCTTCTCTGCATTCACAGTGACTATACCAAAAGCCCATCGGTATCCCTTTGGGTCCTTGAAGTACCCTCTCCTGAGGTAGTCTATGCCAAGGATACAAGGGGCCTCTGGGCCAGTCACAATGGGGTGCTTTTCCCACTTGTCCCCTGTTAAGCTCACCTCAGCCTCCAATACCAACAATTCTTGGCATCCCCCTGTCTCCCCAGAGATCCAGATGGGTTTCGTGCCCCTAT